>CM054154.1:45913377-45982107 GCA_028751875.1 Rapana venosa
AAGAGAGAGGAGAGAGAGAGGAGAGGAAGAAGAGAGGGAGAGAGAGCGCCAGTCAAGTCAAGTCAAAAACATTTTAATCATCCCATGAAGGGCAATTACAATACTGACAGGCAGATTGATACGAATCATTATCTCAAAAGACACAAGAAAACTACATTTCAAATTGTTATGAACATTCCAAGATAGTTTTAAAAAAATCACGCACAAACCCACGGGCGTATGTGCGCGCACACACACACGTACGGCGTACGCACACACACACATACCCACACAACCAATGTACGAATACAATGTTGTAAAAACCATTGATTGGAAAAGACATATAAACTTATTATTTACGCGTGCACGCACACGCGCACTCACACACGCATGCACACACCCATACACACACCAATAAATGAACACAATTTTATAAAGACTATTGACTAGTAAACACACACACACACATGCGCGCACGCACACACACACCATAATAACCATTGACTAGTAAAGACATAAGCTTACACACATACACACAATTTAAAAATCATTTAAGCCAAAAGTAAGATACAGGAGTACTTTTTTTCATGACACCACACACACACACACAGACACACACACACATACTTTACAATCAGGGAGGTATATCAGAGAATGTAAAACTGTTTGGTCAGTGCTGTTTAGAATTTACAATTCGAATGACTACTGGAACAAAGGAATTTCTGTTTCTATTTGTTTTACTGTTGGAGCACGAAAGCGGCGTCCTGAAGGCAACAACTGAAATTCTGAAGACATAGCATGGAATGGATCAGCCAAGATGGCAGTCGCTTTGCGCACAAGCTGCTGATCGCATTAGGACTTGAGATGTCTTTGTTTTTCTCCAATTATTTTTTAGCAGAATTCTAACAATTCTCCAAATACTATTCTTGTTTTTAACACTAAGGTTGTTGTACCGACATATGAAAGCAAAACTTAGAACACTCTCTATGTAGGACTTATAAAACGAAGAAAGAATCTTTTTGTCAACAAAAAATGAGTTAAGCTTCCTTAGAAAATAATACCTTGTTGTCCCTTTTTGACAATGGCGTCAGTGTTAGCATCCCAGGTTAATTTGTGATCAAAAATAGTTCCTAGATACTTGTACTTCGAAACATTTTCAACTTCTTGACTATGGATGATAACATGCTCAGAAGTGTGACCCGATCTTCTGAAATCGATAGGAAGATCTTTAGATTTAGAAACATTTAGTTCCAGATACGCCTCATCACACCAATTGACGAAATCGTTGAGGACTGAACCATGGTTTTGGAAAGATCCAGATAAGAGAGACACAAAAGCACTGTCATTGGCAAATTTAACGACAAAGTAATTTCCATAGCTGCTTCTGCAATCATCTGTGTATAGAATGTACAGAAGTGGCGAGAGAACGCAACCCTGTGGAGAACCCGTACACGTAAATCTAACTGAGGAAGATATTTTGTTGGCAAAATACACCGTGGTCTGTTTGTTAAAAATTCAATCAGCCAACCAACAAGTTTATAGTCTATGTCAAATTTTGAAAGTATTTTGGGAACAAGAACATGAGGCTGCATTGTGTTTAAAGCTGAACTTAAGTCAGCAAACAATATTCTGGCATGAGAGTCAGGTTTTCTAAGTGGTTGTACAACTTGTTCAAAATTAACAGTTTTGGCATCTTCGACACCTCGTCCTGTCCTGTGCGCAAACTGTAGCGGGTCAAGGTCTTTCTCTGTAGCGGAAAGAATGAGAGATTTTACGATCTTTTCTAATGTTTTCAAAACAAGTAATGTGAGGGCTACAGGTCTGAAATCGTTAGGACGAGAAGGATTGGGTTTCTTTGGAAGAGGTATTACATTGGAAGTCTTCCAAATAACTGGTATCTGGCTAGTGTCCAGTGAGGCTTGGAACAGGTGCTGAAAGACGCTGATAAGCTCAGTAGCACAGAACTTAAGGGTTCTGCCGCATATGGCATCTGGTCCGGAGATTTGTTGATATTTATCGCCTTGAAGTGTTTACAAATAACTGTTTCATCAACAATAATGCTATTCTCAAAGGGTAGAGATTGCTTCAGGCCATTTGTTCAATCAGAAAAATCATGCTTTCCAAAGCGAGTAAAAGATGCATTTAAATGGTCTGGTAAGTTTTTGTCACAGACCCCCTGGAGACTAATCTTTGACCTGTGTGGAGCAGCTACCATGTTTATTGCTGACATGTTTTATTCCCTGCCAGGCAGCACAAAAATTGTTCCCTGCAAACTTGTCTTCTATCTTATATTTATAGTCACGTCTAGCCTATGCAACAGCAGCTTTAATTTCTTTATTCACTTGTTTCTTTTGTTCTTCTGTGCCTGTGTAAAATACTACTTTCATTTAATACACGTTTTAGGTCCTTTGTAACCCAAGATTTATTATTGGGGTAAATAGTTATCACATTTGTTGGAATAACACTACTGACACAAAATAAAATACAAGAAGAAACTACACCAGTTAACTCATTCAAATCAGAACATACTTATAAAACATATCCCAGTCAGTGCAATCAAAGTAGACTTGCAGACTACCTATGCTATCGGCAGTCCATTTTTTTGTGGTCCTGACCACAAACCTCCGCTTCGCAGATGACATTGATGGAATAGCAGGATCAGAAAAAGAGCTTGCCAGCCTAACAGAACACCTGAATAAGGCCTCCAAAACATACGGTATGGAAATCAGTGCAGAGAAGACCAAACTGATGACTAATAACACCAACGGCATTAGCACTGATATCAGGGTTAATGACCAGAAGCTGGAAACAGTTCAAAGCTTCAAGTACTTGGGAGCCATTGTATCAGACCAGGGATCCAAGCCAGAAGTAGTATGCAGGACTGCACAGACAATAACAGCTTTGTCAAAACTAAACACCATCTGGAGAGATAAAACTATCTCACTTATCTCCAAGATCAGACTAATGGGCTCCCTTGTCATATCCATATTTCTGTATGCCTGTGAATCATGGACCCTGACTGCAGATTTGGAGAGAAGAGTACAGGCGGTGGAGATGAGATGCTTTCGGAGACTCCTTGGCATCTCCTACAAAGACCACATAAGCAACGAAAGCGTGCATAACAGAATCCAGCAAACCATTGGACCCTATGAGAACCTTCTAACGATCGTGAAAAAGCGTAAACTTAAATGGTATGGGCATGTCACAAGATCCAAAGGACTTGCAAAGACAGTTTTACAAGACACTGTCCAAGGAGGAAGAAGAAGAGGCAGACCAAGGAAGAGCTGGGAGGATAACATCAGCGAATGGACAGGCCTAGAACTCAACAAAATCCTGAGAAAGGCAGAACAGATAGAGGAATGGAGGGAACTGGTTGGTGAGTCTTTGAGGGTGCCCCCACGGTCGTCAGACTACGGGACAGATAGAAGAAGAAGAAGAAGACCATGGGCTGAAGGGGCTGAAACACTGACTGGTACATGGGTGCTAAAAGAATACAGTTATGGTCCGATGAACCCAGGGAAGGCAACCGTAGTGATTTATATGCACCTGCTACAGTCCCATACCACAAGTCGAGGGTCTTAATTTCTTCCTGTCGGGCAGGCCACATACTGTTCTTAATTCTTCAGCGTTTTACTGAGTGAACAGTTGTTAAAATCACCCAGGATGAATTTAGGAGCATCAGGGGATATGTTATCTAACACATGCAGGTGATTTAAAATATGTTCGGATGCTCTGGTCACATTAGCTTTCGAATGAATATAGACTAGGGTAAAAAGTAGTTGTGGGAATTCCAGCGGCAGGGTAGTATGGTCGGAGTGATATGGACAGCAGTTCTATGTCCTCCACACACAAAGAGGCCGGAATGGTCACATCCTTACACCATTTCTCATTGACGTAGAAGCAGACGAATGGTCACGTCCTTACACCATTTCTCATTGACGTAGAAGCAGACGAATGGTCACGTCCTCACACCATTTCTCATTGACGTAGAAGCAGACGAATGGTCACGTCCTCACACCATTTCTCATTGACGTAGAAGCAGACGAATGGTCACGTCCTTACACCATTTCTCATTGACGTAGAAGCAGACCAATGGTCACGTCCTTACACCATTTCTCATTGACGTAGAAGCAGACGAATGGTCACGTCCTTACACCATTTCTCATTGACGTAGAAGCAGACGAATGGTCACGTCCTTACACCATTTTTCATTGATGTAGAAGCAGAGAATGGTCACCTCCTTACACCATTTCTCATTGACGTAGAAGCAGACGAATGGTCACGTCCTTACACCATTTCTCATTGATGTAGAAGCAGACGAATGGTCACCTCCTTACACCATTTCTCATTGACGTAGAAGCAGACGAATGGTCACGTCCTTACACCATTTCTCATTGATGTAGAAGCAGACGCCCCCGCCCTATTCTTTACTGGTGGCACGTTTGTCTCTGTCCAGACAATAGGGTGTCCAAAGCTATTTATAGACAGCTCACTGCTGGGTACACTGTCTGTCAGCCAGGTTTCTGTCAAAGCGAGCAGGCCAGTGTTCTTGAATTCATGCATATAATTAACATTTGCCTGTAGCTGTCTGTCTTTGGTCAAAGGGATTGGTTATTGGACAGCATGACTGTTGGTAGCAGGGTTTTCCAATGATTTACATTCGTTAGTCTTTGTCTCACACCACCTTTTTTCCCCCTCTTTTTCTTTTCTTGATGTTCTCCCAAGTCCTGTCGGTATTGGTGGCAGATGGAAGAATTTCGCAAGGAAAGTTCACGTCTTGACCCTCGGGTAAGGCACTGGACGATTGTCGTAGGCTCAGAAGAAATTCACGAGTGTACGTCTAGCCATGATTGTTGCTGGCGGGTGCACCTCCCACACGATGGAATGACGCTATCAGAAAACAACAAACTAAGAGAGTGGATACAGTTCTTCCAAACATTGTCACATTCATTGCAGACACCTCAGACACAACTATGCAGGATCTGACACTGATACATGTACAATTTAAATGAAAACAAGATTTAAAAAAAAACCAATTGCCTGTCAGTAGGTGTGTGTCCCACATGAGCAGCGACACCTAGAGAAAGAGAGAGAGAGAGAGAGAGAGTAGAGAGGGAGAGAGAGAGAGGAGAGAGAGAGAGAGAGAGAGAGAGAGAGAGAGAGAGAGAACTCGAACTCAAATGATCTCGAAATGTTTACTGAGACTAAATGGATAAGCACAAGGCTTCTTTACACCATGCTCTCACACACAAAAAAGACAAAAAAGAAGAAAAAGTCAAGAAAAACCACACACACACACACAGAGTAAGAGAGAGAGAGAGAGAGAGATAGAGAGAGAGAGAGAGAGAGAGAGGGGGAAAAGGGGGGGGGCATAGAGGGGAAGAGGAGAGAGAGAGAGAGAGAGAGAGAAGGAGAGAGAGAGAGAGAGAGAGAGAGAGAGAGAGAGAGAGAGGAAGAGAACTTGAAAGATTTATTCACAAAAAGGCCATTGGTAAATACATGAAGGGGGGTTGCCGAGCTGCTGAGTATTTTATGAGAAAAATAAGTAACACAAAAAACCCAAAATGTTAATGTAAAACCACAACAACCACAATAAAAATCAGTTACAAAAAATATGACTTAAGACACCCTTCTCTCACCAAAAAAGAAGAAAAAAAGAAGAAAAAGACCAGAAAACCACACACACGGAGTAGAGAGAAGAGAGAGAGAGAGAGAGAAGAGAGAGAGAGAGAGAGAGAGAGAGAGAGAGAGAGAGGAGAGAGAGAGAGAGAGAGAGAAAACGAAGTTTATTCAGTATAGGCCACAGCCCCTTCTGAATGGGGGTACAGGTAAACTCACACAAGTAACACAAAAACATATAATCACAAAAATATTACTAAAAGGATTTTACAAACATCACTTCCTATTCACTATAAAGAAACTATAGATGGATCAGTATTAGTCATTCCTAACACTCTCAGAACGTCTTCTGAAAACTTTATACAGGTATATGCACAAATTCTTGAGTAAATCTTCATTTTGACTTGACATAAGCAAAACTGCTCGAAATAGACATGGATTTCGAATAAAATTTAGACGGAATGTATCTTTGCCTGAGATCAAAATAGCTGGACAGCAGAGCAAAATATGAACTTCGTCTTCGTTATCACTTTTACACAATGGAATATCAAATTGTTATCTTTATTCTTTTTTATAACGGTTAGAATGTAGTGCCATATCTGTAATGCCAAATCTATACATCGTTAAATAACGCTTTACATGTCTATTAATATCCAGTGACAAATAGAGTTCACACTTTGTAGAAGTTTAAATGATGTATAAATGAAATCTTTCACTTTGGTGGACGTGACTATCCAGATTTGCCATCTACAATCAATAAGTCTTTGACGAAATTCACGTAAAAAGCCCTTAACATCCTGTACACCTTGATTCAACCATACAAATCCAAACCTATTCAGACACAATACTTCACGAATATTAGCCACCCAAGTGTGTTTTCCATTTTGATCAAGATTTAACAACATTTTATACGCTTGAAGTGGCAGTCTATTTGTATCCATCAGTAGTATTTTAAGCCAATAACAAACACAACGTACTTGAGCAGTAATCCAAATAGGGTATCGACCAGTTTCACCATAAACAAGATCATTCGGAGTTTTTCCAGTTATACCCAAAACCCTTTTAAGTGCATACAAATGAACACTCTCAATACAAAAAGCAGCTTTATCTAGTCCCCATATTTCAGCACCATATAATGTAATAGGCACAATCTGTGTGTCAAAATCTTCAGAAGGATTTGCAAAGAATTGTTATTTATCACATACATTTTCCTTAAAATAAATAATAAAGAAATTTTTCTTCTCAAATTTTCACAACTGCAAAAAACAAGCCTGTAAAAATTTTTCCCAAAATACTTTAAAAATTTCAATATCATTCCCTCCCCATTAAACAACCATTTTTCCCCTCGCAAAAAACCCACCCTTTCTAAAACTAAAAATTTTGCTCTTATTCATATTCCCTTAAGCTAAACTTGTTTTTTCTACAAAAATTGGGTTCAACGACTTGAGCCCAAGGGTTTTTTCAAATAGAAGCTTTTCATCATGTAAAAAGATGCACAATCTGAAACATCAGGGGGGGTTTTGCCCCATGTCTTCACCATTTTTATTCTTTACTACCTTTAAATAAATAAGGGAAAAGAGAAAACTACAGGCTCCCCTGTTTAATCCTTGTAAAATGATATAATCAAAACTTTTGCACCACTCGCCCTTTGCCTTTACTTTAAAATACAACTTTTAAACTTAAAAAATTTTACCCAAATTTCCTAATTTTTTGCAAGATTGCCATAAAAAATTTCTTGAAACAGAGTCGAATGTTTTTCAAAGTCTTAAAACAATAAAATTTTTTCGTTTAAATTAATTTTTTTCTGTTTACTCCCTAATGTAAACATGTGATCAACTGTAAGAAACCCTTTTCTTAAAACCGCTTGATCTCACCAAGTATTTTTTTTTCAACCCATTCTTGTATTACCATAATTACGAACTTACAACAACTGCTACAAAATAAAAATCCCTCTTAATTCCCGGGGGCTTTTATCAACCTTTCTTAAAAAACGCATATAAATTAATCTGTCCATAACGGGGGAAATATTCCTTTATCAAAAATGCATTAAAATTCAAAAAAAAATCTACAAATTTCCCTGATTCTTAAAATTCCCTATTATCCCCATTGGTCCTGCGGACTTTTTTTTTTTAAAATTTTCTCATTACAACGATATTTCTTCTTTTGTATAGACATCAAAGAACTGTTTCATCGGGAATTCACAACTTCACTTTGGTTAGCAAAATTCTATTTTCAGGGTGCTGTCCGAAAAATTCAAAAAAGTTAAAACCCATTCACTACCTAAATACATTAGCTGAAATTGATTTTTTCCCTGATATCTTGCCAAAATTTTTTCAAAAATTCATGCTGTTATTTACAGCAAAAAGATTTTAAAAGATTTTCATTATATCTTTCTTTTTTGCTTTTCATTATGCATTTTACTCTTTTCGTTTTTTGCAATTTATACAATTTCCTCTTTAAGGTTTTTCGTATTTTTTTAATAATTTTCTAGAGCTCTTTTAGAATTTTAAAATTTTGGTCATACCCAAACCCAAAATTTTTACTTATCATTTATCTTTAAACTTTTCTTTAAATTTTAGCTTGCTTTTTTAAAGAAAGTTTTAACATTTTTAAAACAAAACTTTCTTCTTTTGATAGACTAATACACCAGCAGTGTCTGTAACACAAAATTCACCGTTCATTTTGAGAAAAACACAGCAAACCCTTTTATACCCCAAATTTTTCTATAACTTGTTGTTCTTTTCTACATTTTTTCTTCCACAATATCTTTTTCTTTCTTATTTTTTTGTCAAAACAAGCTAAATTCAGCGGGAATATGATCCCCACCTCATTTACAAAAGACACATACTTTTGATCACAAAAAGTCAAAGAACTAAAAAATAACTTACACTCTTCCTTCCTGATTATTTGAAATCCCTTGTGACACCAGCAAAACCCCATTTAAATAACAATCAATTATAAACATATTCAAAAAATTTTGCCCCAACATTCCAAAATTTATATTTTTAAACCCTTCGAACTATCTACATTATAATTTAAGTGAAAAATACATCTTGCAGACACATCTTAGACACATCTGATATTCTATTTTAAAACCCCACAAAAATACGAAATCACCAGAAGGGAAAAAGAGGGGAGAAAAAGAAGGAAAGAAGAGAGAGAGAAGGGGAGAGAAGAGAAGAGAAAGAGAGGAAGGGGGGAAAAAGTAAATAATCTTCAATTTAAAGTTTTTCCATTTAAATGATACCCACGGCCCCAAAAAGGAACTGAAAAGAAAAAAGGGTAGAAGAAATAAAGATGATAAAACGTCGAATACACTGTTGGGGTCATGGTGTTTTAAAAGGTTTTGGTGTGTGTGTTTTTTTGGTGGTGTGTTGTGTGGGGGTGTGTGGTTTTTGTGTTTTTGTGTTAATAAAGGAATAAAAGGGGGAAAAACACAAATTATCTTAAAATAAACAACAAGAACATTTAAAAAAAAAAAAAAGAATTCGAAGAGAACTACAACTACAATAAGTCCCATGGGAAATTAAAAAAATAAAAATTTGGGAAGTCAAACGTTAGCTTTCATTGAAAAAATTTTCAATGGGATTTCAAAAACAGGGGGGATAAAGGTTTTAAATTCTCACATTCAAGTTTATTGGGGGTTTTGAAATTATTCCCCACTACGCATTTTTAAAATCCTTGCGAATTTTGTTGTGAATCTTTAACTTTTCCCAAAAAAAATCCTTGATTGTCTTCTTTGAACATTTGTATAATCTTAATTGTCAATGTATTTTTTCCTCTTCCCATCTGATTAAACTGCTTTATTTGCCTATGCTTTTTTATGAATTTGTTTAAGGAAGCTTCTTCAACAAAGATAACCCTCTGAATGGGAAAGGGGCCCTGCAGTCATAACCCCCTTTATATTACGGCCCTTTCTTTGCCCCGTTAACCCATCAAAAAAAACATTTTAAGGAAAAAAAAGGGAAAATAATTCCCTTAAACCCAGAATTTATGAAATATTTGGGGGTATTTAGTATAAGTTTAGTAATTTCTTTATGTTATGACTTTAAGGGATAAAAACTGATTTTGAACCACACAAAGTAATAGTGAAAAAACAGTATGGGGAAACTAAAAAAAATTCAAAAACCATAACAATAGAGATCATTTAGCTTAAAAAACAATCGATTTTTACCCAAAAAATACGCTTTTTTTTTTTTTTGCTTGTGACAATCTAACCTGCTTATGATTTTAAAAGGGGCCCTCAGTATAAATTTTTAAGACAAAAAAGTAATTAGTTTTATATGGGGTTAAAATTAATGCCCTATATTTTTGGGTTCTCATTTTTTTCTGTTATATAATCTACACAAAGTGTGCTTTCAATCATTTCCCCCAAAAAGGACAACTGAAACGCTCTTTTTAGTCTACACAAATTTTAAATTTCAGAACGCCGTAAAGATCTGATGTTAGCTTATTTTCATTAAAGAGTTTTTTTCAGCTCTATTTGGGGGAAAACTTTTTCAGACCTCTTTTTATTTCTTTTGAAGCAAAAATTTTCATGTTGACTTCCGAATATATTTGGGACAACCATTTTTTACTCATAAGAGGTAACATTCCAATTTCTTTATATGTATCAAGTGCCAGGTATGAAATGGCACACCTAGAGCAAGTCTGTATGCCTTACATCTACATTTTGAAGCTTCTTTAATAAGTATTTAGGTGCACTAAAATAAACTTCTTGTCCATAGGATAATTTAGATCTAATTAGAGAGGTAGACAGATGTTTCAGAATTGTCATGTCTTGTCCCCAATACTGCTTTCGTACAATTTTAAGCAGATTTAAACATTTTCTTCCTTTAATTAAGACATATTCAATGTGGGCATTCCAAGTTAACTTTGAGGAAAGAAAAACACCTACAAACTTTTTAAAGTGTTTATATTCAATTATTTCGTTTTCAATTTTAAACACAGGTAAGTTGTCTGGATTGCTACCGTTGTTAAAAAGCATCATATGCGTTTTTTCTGTGGAGAATTTTAGGCCATTTTCAATTATGTACTTATTTAAATTATCAAGGTCTTTTTGGTACAGTTTTTTAATATGATTTAAAGACCTTTTCAGTGTGTTTGTTTCATGGTAACATGCATCCACATGCATATGTCGTCTGCATATTGTACTAGGACACATTCTCAGACAAATGTTTGGGAAGATCATGTAACAGGATATTAAATAGAACTGGTGCTATAACGGAGCCTTGTGGTAAGCCCATATCAAGATTTCTAGGATCTGAATAGTTATTTCCTACCTTTACTTGAATAGATCTATTGCTAAGAAAGCTCTTGATGTAATGATAAATGTTACCGGAAAGACCAATTGTCTTCAACTTACTTAATAACTTTGCATGCCAAACTTGATCATAGGCTTTATCTATGTCCGAAAACGTTGCAAGAACATTTTTTCTACGTGCAAATTGTTGTTTTACACGTGTTGTAAGTTTAACTAGGTTATCTATAGCAGATCTACCTTGCTGAAAGCCTGCTTGGTTGTTTGCAATAATGTTATTTTTCTGACAATAGTATAGTAACCTTCCAAGAACAACTCTCTCCATTTTCTTGTACATGACCTTCCTAGTTGTTTGTCAACTGATACACAAGTTGTTCAGTATGCTGATGATATCGCTATATGGATAAATACCTCAGTTCGGAAAAACACCACAAAAAGAGTTATTAATCATGTTGAAAAATTATATCAAGACGAGCTTAATAAATTCTGTAGCTTTATGAATGAGAATAAGCTAGAATTATCTGCAGAAAAAACATGTCTGGTGCTTTTTAATAATGGTGAAAACCCTCCAAAATTACCAATCCTGAAATTAGAAGGAACAGTGCTTAAGTATAAACCAGATGTCAAATTCTTAGGTGTAATTTTAACTAGAAAGCTGAGCTGGAAGTTGCACATCAACCAGTTAATATCTGAGGCTAGAAAAAGACTTATTTTTTTAAAAATAGTAAGTTCCCAGGCATGGAGCCAAGATACCAAGACACTGATACATTTGGCTCAATCTTTAGTACGCTCAAAATTAATCTATGGACAAGAAGTTTATTTTTCTGCTGCAGATTATCTACATAAAAAATTGCAAAGTTTAGACAGTAAAGCCATAAAAATAGCACTTGGTGTTCCAGTCCATGCTAACATAACTAATACTTATAAAGAAGAAAAGCTACTCTCTCTTTCTGATCAACGAAGATTGGCGTATCAAAGTATGTGATTCGAAGTCTCTCTGTTCCAAATTCAGTAAAAGGTGAAATTCTTATGAATCAAGACACTGACTATCCAAAACGAGCAAGCAATATTTCATTTCGGCTGCCAATAAAAAATTATACAGATTCATTAATGAAAGACATTGGTATTGACCTAACAACAATTCCAATTTTTCCAATGGTTCCTCAAATGCCTCCTTGGGAACATATATCAGCTAACTTTGACATTGACTACACGGATGTAAAAAAGAATGAGGATCAAAATTTGCTCACCGTTGATGTCAAAAGTCACATTGAAAGTAATTATTCTAATTATTTAAAAGTGTATACTGATGGATCTGTACTGGAATCAGGAAGAAATGGGGCAGCATTTGTGATTCCTGTTTTAAAAGAACAACAATAATTTCATTTAGGAAAACATTTTTCTATTTTTACGTGTGAATTGTTTGCAATCCTTATGGCCTTGAATTTTTTGTCAAATACTGCGCTTGATATTCGCCACATTCTTTTTTGCGTTGACTCAAAAGCAGTATTGATGGCACTAAAGCACTGGCAGGGGAACATAAGGAAAGATATTGTATTTGAGATTAAATTCTTGATGCATTGTATTGCAAGCAGAGGCATACAAATAACTTTTTGCTGGGTCCCTTCTCACTGTGGAATCTAATGGAATGAGTTGGTTGATTCCTTAGCAAAACAAGGTGCCTCCAATTGCAACATTGAAACGTTTGATTCCAATCTGGCATTGTCCTCCCATGAAATTAATGCTGAATTGATGAATTGCATGCATTCCAAAATGAAGAAAACACACTTAGAAAACATTTCTTGCTCGCGGAAAGTAGAAATTTTAATATATAAAATGAGGCAAATGCATGGAACACTAAATATTCTAAAAATGTGACATGTTGCTGTTCTCAATCTCTTTCAATCCACCATTTATTGTTTGATTGCCCAATCCTAGCTGACCTGTTTAAAAGGAGAGGAATAGATATTCATAAAAAATATTCCACTGTTCAAGAAGTTTTATACGACTCTCAGCAGTTCATAACATCAGTTGCTGAGATTATATATTCTTCCCCAGTAAGACCTCTACTGTAGACATTTGTGAGAATATAAATATACATACATGAGAGAGAGAGAGAGAGAGAGAGAGAGAGAGAGAGAGAGAGGAGAGAGAGAGAGAGAGAGAGAGAGAGAGAGAGAGAGAGAGAGAGAGAGAGAGAAGTTGGTTTGAATGCGGGTGTGTCCTTATCACCAAGTAGTGAATGGACATTAAACAAACAAAACAAAAACTCTCTCCATGAGCTTTCCAGTATGTGAGGTCAATGCTATGGGCCTGTAACTGGCTTTATCTGTCTTCCGCTTTCCTTGCTTGTGGATTGGTACCACAATGGACTGTTTCCATTGTACTGGACCCAGCATTTACAAAAAAGTTTATGAAGTAGCATAATGAGATTTTCTGGTAAATGTTTGATCATATCATTGGAAATCGCATCAGCTCCAACGGATGTTTTCTTACTAGGAAGTAACAGAATAGCATCTTTTACTTCCTGGAGTGTAATGGGAGCATTGATATAAAGAGTGGTATCAGGCACTGGGTCTACATATGCATTTTTGATTTCTTCTTCACTTCTGAATGCTCTATGTTTAGCTGATAGACCCTCCTTACACATGGTATTTGAAAACATCGTGGCAAACGCCTCAGCCTTTTCTGCACTAGATGGAAACTCTTTGTTTTCTAGAATAATTGGACATGTTGGTAAATTTATACCTTTTGTCATTTCATTAAATTTCGTCCATACTTTCTGAATGTCTTTATGATTTGTAATTTCACTTCTACAAAAAGAGGACCAATACTGTTTTTTAGCTTGCCCTATGACCATGTTACAGTAGTTTTTGGCCCTTTTCTGCTCATCATGGTTACTAGGTATTTGTTTTTAAGAAAAGCTTTATGCATTAAATGTTTTTTATGTACAGCTTCCTCACATGCTTGTGTCCACCAGACATTTCCTAAATGTTTAATAGGTTTTCCTGAGTGACATCTAGGAATAGATATATGTGACCCGTTTTTTCAAAAGGAGTCTTAAGGTATAATTGGGTCAAATTGAGTTGTTACATTTTCTGAAATCTACAGATCATTACCTTTCTTTTGATGTATGATACATTATTCTACCTATAAAATTGACAAAGTTATGGGTGTTTGAAATGGGTGACACAGCGATTTCACATTCTGAGAAAATCGGGTTTAAAGTTTTTCACCACTCTGGCTAACTAACACCTTAGCAACGGGTACTTCTATTCAACTGATGATAGCCAAATTTGGCACAGTGTTAAAACATACCATTTTACAGAATCAGACAAAAAGTCATGTATATATTGACTGACATTGCTGTGATATTTAGCTCACCCCCCCCCCCCCCCCCCCCCCCCACACACAGAGACTGCATGTAAAATAAACAATAGAGTACTCATTCATTTTCCTTGAATCAAAACAATCAAAGAAACACATACACACAGACACAGATTACTTATTCATTACCCTTGAAAGAAAATGATCTTTAAAAATAGAGAAGAAAAACCACACACACACACAGGCACAGGAGCGCGCTGCGTGCGCGCGTGCAGGAAGGATGAAAAAAAAAGCTGTATAAACTTAATCTTTTACTCTCAATAAAGATCATTTTGACTTGATCATTGTCACACACACACACACACACACATTAGTTCATTCAGTTTAACAACAACCACACACACACACATATGAGAGTCAAGTAAGTTTAAAACAGCTCCCACATTTTCTCATGTCATGCACTGACAGCTGAAATGCTAAAAGTCACCCCAGTAGTGTCATCTGAACAGTCTAGATCTGCAGCTTTGATCTGTATGCATACCCATTATTATTAACATTGCATGCAGGTACCAGCGCTTCTACATCTAACCTTGAACCCTAACACACAGATCACGGTTCATTTCATTCAAGCTAAGTTATTTGGGGCTTTCATCACGATTACTATGGTTTTATTTTTTTGTCTTCACAAGATGCAGCAGAATATTTGGTAAATAATACACCTGGTTTTTACTGATCTATTGGCAGAGTGGAAGATCAGCTAGAAATGAGCCATAATGGGCATTATTCTTTGCAAACAGCAAAGTTTCCCAGCCATGCGTTTCTTAAAATAGAACAGAGATGTCGCAGGTGAAACCCCTCCCAACCAATCATAGACCAGCTGCTTGTTGGTTACTACAGGCGGTGTGCGTCCTCAACTCTCATTGGTGGATCTTCTGGAGCTTTCAGGTTTTGTTTATACCTAAATAACTCGAAGCAGTATTTCTGATTGGTTAGATTTCACGTAAAGGCTGCGTGAAATGGAAAATATAGATCACAGCCTTTCCAATGGTGTATGACATGTGTGGGGCCCTGTCAGGGGTAAGGATAACGAGATGACTGAAATCACGGTCGTAATGATGAAGGACACTGGAAAACTGCTGTAGGGTGGGTCGATAAAAACTGTTTAAAAACACATTTTTAAATCAAATCTAACCTTTTCAAACATATAGATAGGAAATTTAATGGCTTCTTCTTCTTCTTGGTTGTCCATCCATCCGATGTCCTCATGTGTTGAGTGTTTGTCTTGGGGGGGGGGGGGGGGGGGGGGTGGTTCAGGGTTGGTGGTTGACGCCTTTCTTCTAGCTCGTGCTACAGTCACATCAGCTCGCCTCTTCTCCTCGAAGTTGTCATGCGCCCGGATGGTGAGGGCGCGCCAGCCTGGTCTGTCCATAGCATACAGCTCCAGCTGTTTGGGAGGGATGTCAGCGTGTTTGATGTTGGACTTCACACAGTCCTTGAATCTTTTGCGTGGTCTGCCCTGGTTCCGCTTTCCCAAGGTCAGTTCGCCATACATGAGCTGCTTAGGCAGCCTGTGGTCATCCATCCGGATCACGTGACCAACCCATCGAAGCTGGGCTTTCAGTATCATGGCCTCGATGCTGGTCATCCCAGCTCTGTCCAGGACCTCGAGGTTTGTGATCTGGTCTTGCCAGTGGATGTTCATAATTGACTGCAGGCTTCTCATGTGGAACTTCTCCAGCTGCTTCCAGTGTCTTTTGTACACCGTCCATGTCTCGCATCCATAGAGTAGGCTGGTGAGGACAACGGCTCTGTACACCTTGAGCTTTGTGGAAAGCTGGATGTTGTGCTGGTTCAAGACACGAGCTCGGAGGCGACCAAGAGCTTGACTGGCCTTGCAGATCCTAGCGTTGATCTCTTTATCCAGGGTGTCATCATTGCTGATGGTACTGCCGAGGTACCTGAAATCATCCACTATCTTTAGCTGGGTGCCCTCAATGGAGATAGAGGGGGGAGGGGCGGCTGAAGCAGGCGCTGGCTGAAATAGTACCTCTGTCTTGCCGAGGCTGATAGTGAGCCCAAAAAGGCGAGAGGCTTCTGCAAACTTATCTGTGATGAGCTGTAGGTCAGACTCTTTGTGTGCCATGAGAGCACAGTCATCAGCAAAAAGTGCTTCCAGGATGATCTTCTCCACAACCTTGGTCCTGGCATTCAGTCGGCGGAGGTCAAACAGTGAGCCGTCAAGTCTGTATCGCAGGTATACCCCGATGTCTAGGTCCTTGATAGCGTGGTTGAGGACACAGGTGAAAAAGAAGTTGAAAAGGACTGGGGCCAGCACACATCCCTGTTTGACGCCGTTACTGATATTGAATGGCTCTGATACTTCTCCACCCTAGAGAACCTGCCCAGTCATGTTGTCATAAAACTGGCGTATGAGGTTGACGAACTTGTCTGGGCATCCGAGTTTGGATAGGATGATCCAGAGGGCCTTCCTGTTCACTGTGTCGAAGGCCTTGGTGAGGTCAATGAAGACCACATACAAGTCCATGTTTTGCTCTAGGCATTTCTCCTGCACTTGTCGGACGGAGAAGATCATGTCCACATATAGATAGGTAATTTAATGGCTACAGATTCCATTTTTCATTAAAAGTCAAAATTGGCAAAGTGGACGGCACCTTTCCTTTTTTGGGCCTCTCTCCTTTTCACTGTGTGCGAGTTAAGACTCATTTCGTAAAACGGGTCACATATTGTCAGCTTGTAGTATAATATTTGTTATGCTAGAATACATTTGATCTATGTCGAGAGCATCTATATACTCTGTATTGTAAGAAGCTATAACATGTTTAAACTTTTCCCAGTCAGCACGCTTATAATTATATTTGGAATTTTATCCTTTGCAATATCCGATTGACATAACTGATTATTAAAGGTTATAAGGATAGGTAAATGATCATTGCCTAGAGTATCTTTATGGGTTGACCAATCGCAATCAGGAACAAGTATTGGTGACACTAAAGTTAGATCTATTGCTGACTCTGTGACTTGAGACATCAGGAATTCTAGTGATGCTACGGTCATTCAATAAACATAGACAAGAATCAACCACGTTTTCTAAAAACCTGTTGCTGGTAACTGAAATGCAATCTTTATCCCAAAATAGTGCATAGGTGTTGAAATCTCCTCCAATAAGCCATTTTTCATTATCTTGGAGATTATGGATCCAATCAGAGTTAAGGTTATTAGGTCCTTTTGGTAAATACAAAGACACAATATTTAAGATTAAGTGATCATTAAACTTGACACGTGCTGCACATGAATGTAGATCTGGGATGTTACCAGGTATTGGTGGAGATTTCACACTGTACTCTATTCCTTCTTTAATGTAAATAGCTGCACTAATCTTTGTTAGACCCTCTACTTTCTGATGTATAGGTGGATAATAGTACCTGGCAATCTGGACATCTTATTTTTGTTCACATTTAGAGATTGTAAAACAAGGGCATGATAATCATTTTTTGAAAGGTGGTGGATCAAATACGCCAGGTTTGTGGAAATAGATCTTGCATTCCACTGCATGATTTTAACAGCCTGCTTTTTCTTAGAGACCATTGTATAAATAGGAATAAGGAGAAAAGGCAAGAAAAAAGTTGTGTTTTTTTAAACAAACAAAACCCCCCCAAACCCAACAACAAACACAACCCCACCAAATACAATAATGAGTAAAGAAACAACTCTACCCCCCCCCCCCCCCCCCCCACCCAAGTCTTCACAAAAAACACCTTAACAAAATATATAGATCTTGTTGATTGAAGGTTTCAGTTCTGTCAGATTGAACAAGTTCACTGTGAGAAACTCACTGAACTATGTATATAAGGTACTACAAAGGGGGGGGGGGAAAGATCAACTTGACTAGATATCTAGTAATGAAACAGCTACTTCTAATAGTAATAACAATATATACCAAAGGGGAAGGGAAAAACTGTCCAGAATATTATTACTAAAAAATGCATCCTCAAATGTAACAGGTTTGCTCTGTTACACAAACAAGCTAATATCTTTGGAAACAGAGTTTATGCAGATTATACACAAACATGACGCTTCAAAACTGAAGAACTGGAACTGCTGGATATTATACTATAATCACAATATTGTAGACTTGATGATTGAAATAGTGGAACATCTAGATAGTCATCAATAATTGTACAACTGTTGGTAACGGTTCCGCTATGGGTTGATATTTCCTGCCTGGTGTCCACTGTGGTAGAAAGAAGGTGGCTGTCTCTGTGCAGGTTATACATGTTGTTGTCGTCTATTGGGTCTTCATGGGAGCTCCCAAAACAAGTTGCCAACGTGTCTGCCGATATTTGAGGCGAGGACAGAGGCTCCTTTCTGAGTTGGGTGGAGTTTGTCTTTTCCTAAAGTCCATGCTGTTCCTCAAGTTGTCATGGGGTACCATGGATATTCTTGAATTCTCATATAGATCTGCAGAGATCACAGCGTTGAATAAATTCCTTTTGACTTCTAGTTGAGCATCTGTAGTTGGAGCTGCTTTACTGATGATCATCTTTGTGTTGGGAAAATCTTTTGTGATGTTTTTGACACTGGCCAAAAGAGATTTGCTAACACTGTGTGCATCTTTCAGCTTTAGATCATTGATTTCGCAGTGATGGCATCAGGTGGCTGGCTCAGTCTGGAACAAGTAGAATGCACAGCATCCTCTATCTTGTCTGTTGTGTAGCACTTGTTCGTGAAGACTGTGATGCCGTATGATCGGCCAAGTCTTCTCCTGTCCATGCCATTCATCACAGAATCATGTACAATGACATACACAGGCAGGTCTTGATGGTATTTGTTTTTGGACTGTGGACACTGTTTAGGAGGGGAAGAAGGCTTCACTCATTTGCTTTGGTGATGTCATTTTGGGTTGTCTGAATCATGTTCCTCTTTTTTTCTCTGATTCTTCTTTTGGTGAATCAATTGATTTCTTTTTAATAGAACTGGATTTCATTGAAACATATGTTTGATGATGATGAGAGATTTGTTTCAGGGCATGAGCATAAGAATATGGCATGTCTTGTGTATTCGTTTGTGTGCTCACATCCCGACTAACCTTTATCGAAGAAGATGCCGATTCAGTTAGATCTGTTTTTAGGTTCCTCAGGTCACCACTGTCCCTTCAAGTGATGCGATTCGTGCACACAACGTTGTGATGATTCCACTGAACTCATCAATTTTACTATTGAGTTCTGCCATTGTTGAGCTGCTAGGACGACTGGTTGGAGAATTAGAAATAGCCCTAGCTGATGGTACACTTCTGTCTTCACACAGTAGATCTAGGTCCATGGTTTGGCTTCTGTTTCCACAGGCCCTGTCAGTCTGGCTGCTTTCCCCATCTGTAGCGTGGATTGTTGACTTGCTCTTGTTGGCAAACTTCACAGGTATTGAATGGGTGCATTTAGAGATGCCTCCCATGCTCCTTGTCCTTTTTGTGTTTTTTACATAACACTCTGGCAGTTATGGATTAGCTTCAGGCATTCTCCGCCATCTTGATGACGTGTCTGAGAGAGAGAGAGAGAGAGAGAGAGAGAGAGAGAGAGAGAGAGAGAGAGAGAGGATCAAATTTGTATTTCCACAGAGTTGGGGAGAGAGGTAAAAGCCAGTATCAAAATCTTTTTTTGCTTAGATGGTACAATGTGTGTGTGTGTGTGTGTGTGAGAGAGAGAGAGTAAGAGAGAGAGAGAGAGGGGAGGCCAAATTTGTATTTCCACATTCAGAGAGATAGATCTAGGTCTAGATCTAAATTATAAGTTAAAGCAAATGCCAAAGTCTTGTCCTCCCACACAAAAAACCCCAATAACAACAAAAAAGATTGTACATTGAGAGGGGGGGGGGGGGGGGGGGGGGGGGGTCAAAATTGCATTTCCACCTTCAGAGAGATACATGTACATCTAGATTCAGATGATAAGTTACAAGGTGGTCGGTAGATTTTGCCTGATGCTCAAAGTGCTGTTCTCTAATAAGCGCATCCTCCTTTAGTGAAGGCATTGTTCTTTCCATGTTTGATACACAGCCATCTGAAAGCCTACTGCATGCCATGATCACTTCACTCAAGCCAGGGCTTCTTGTCTCCCAGATCTACCAGCTCCGAACCTGCTGGGACGCTGCTCTGCTATTTCATCAACAATCTCTGTACCCATTATATCCTGTTACTTGTTTCTGGAGTACAAGACCCCTTGGAAGATGACCTAAACGAAGAGGGCAACAAAGTAGGACAGCCTGCTTTAGTATGACAATGTGGCTTGTAGGCACAAATAAGAAAATCTTGCCCACTCCCCCCCCCCCTCCAGTCTCCCAAGGTAATGACCACTGCAGGAACTAAGGACCAACTACAGTTTCTGTGATTGTTCAAAAGTGGGGTTCTCAGCCAACCAGAAGCAACAAGGGAGAACATGGGCAGAAGTAGCCCTTAAGTTTAGAGATTATACAAATGGCAGTCCAGATTATAAAAAGTGCTGTCAAGAATTGGTTTGCGTCTGTTAGGGCGCACTACCCACATCATTTAGGGCAATTTTGAAAAAAATGCAGGAATCCCCCAAAGGCACACCCTAGAATCAACACTGTGTTACACTTCACACACTTTCACAGTGCTTTGAACAGGGTTTATTCAGACTGATAGCACACAAACCTCTCATATTACTAAATGTTTAAAAAGAAAAATGAAGATAAAAATTCTATATGGTAACAATGTTACCTGAGACACTGAGTGTGGCTGCACCCCCCTCCCCCCCCCAACAAAAAAAACAACAACAAAAACCCCAAACAAACAAAAAGCAAAAGAAAACCCCTGAAATGTCACAAATGATACAATGAAAGACATATTAGTGTTTGTGGAGGTGCCATTCCCTCATGTTTCTGGAAGGCACAAGAACATTTTTCAGGACAACCATATGATCTGGGGGGGGGGGGGGGGGGGGGGGGGGATGATTGGCATCTTTTGTGTCAGGAAAAACATTTTGTTTTTTATTTGCTTCTGAGGCTGGAGGATTTCCATGCAAAGTTTGTTGACCTCAGCCACTTGTCTGATGTAGCCTTTTTATGAACAAACATTTTCATTCAAACATATTCAACAGAACATTTGTGTTCTCTGACATACCCTTTACAGGAAACAAATGTTTTTCATTGAACAACCTATTAAAATTCAGATTGGTGTTGTCTATGAATTCTAACATAAACTTGTGTACATTTTATATTTCTGTTCATGTTCTTTGCCTCTGTTATAATTCCAGTTCAAGACTTCAATTCAGAGCAATGTGGACCACATATACTTATCTTTTTAAAAAAAAATCAGTTTGAAAGAGTAGATCACTGTGTGGCAGTAGGAATGGATGACAACCTCCCTCCCACCCCGCACCCAACAAAAACAAAACAACAAACAAAACAAACAACCAAACTCATGCACATTGGTGTCATGTTTCTATATATTCCTAAAGTTGGAATGTGATTCCCTTTATTGTGGGCAGACCCAAAATCTCACCAATGGTGAACATAGGTGTGCTAGCCAAGGAAGAACTTTAAAAAAAAGTCATGAGAAAAAAGTTATCACTTTCAAAGCAATCTCTTTCTTGCTGTCGAAGTCTATGACCCTGCATGTCTACTATTTCATTATGATCTCTGCCTACAATCCTTCCAAACAAGAATACCCAAATGAAGTAACCATAGCATCTTCATTACAAGAAATTTGGAAAAGTTCAGATCTTACACATGACAGAGCAATTTTACAAACCAACAACTATCAACTAGCATGCTGATCAAAGCTAAATAAAAACTTTAAGCAATCAAATGACATCAAAATAGTTCTTTATTATCAAATACAAATCCTTTCTGTATGTACGTGAAACTACACTGAAGTGTCAATGCCGAGAACATTGCTGTAAAATGTTTTCGACCTGTCCACATGCTGCTCAGCTAACAGGGGAGGTCACCATAGCACACAAATAAAGCGAACAGGACAGTCATGCTTTTTGCCCTACTACGTTGGCTAGACACACAGTATCTGTGTAAAACATCATCAGTCTGTGTGTTGATATTGGAATTGAAATGATGTCAGGAAATTGTTTCGAAGACCATGATCGGATTAGGAGAACAAAGTTTGCCAGTCACTAGAGTTTCACTCGGGACACAGTTAACAAAATGTAATAGTGTTTGCAATATACAACTTGTCTCCGATTAAATTGTCACTAGAACACTGCCAGCATTCACAATCTTTTCAACTGGTAAGTGCAAGCTTAGCTTAACCATTGCTTTGAACAGAAAGATTGGTTCATAGAAACTGGTGAAGACGACACCCTACGTAATGGCAGTAGACCTAATTTTACAAGTTTAATATACAAAAACAACATTAGTTAGAAACACCTGGGTTCATTTTATATATTCACTAATGACTCTTTTGTCATTAGTGAATGAAAGGAGGAGGAAAGGAGGAGCTACAATTTGAACAAGGGAAGATAGAAGTGGTAGACGAATTCTGCTACCTGGGAGAGATGATGAGCTGCGAAGCAAAATCTGAGTTAGCTGTCAGAACCAGGATTGCCAGTGCTTGGAAGAAATGGAAAGAATTAGCAAGTCTGCTAGGAAATCAGAAAATCCCACTGGAGAGACGCTGCCTGATATATAAGGCCTGCATCAGACCTGTTCTCCTGTATGGCTCGGAGACGGGGGTTTTCACAAAAACCGTCGAACGTTTGTTGAAGAGCTGTGAAAACCATTTGCTACGCTACATGACAAAGATGAAGAACTATGGAGAATGTGCAAAGTTGATGATCTGAAGTCTGTAGCTAGTACCAATAGACCACGCTGGTTTGGGCACGTTCAACGGAAAGCAGACCACCACATCATAAAAAGAGCAATGAACTTCGTAGTGGATGGAAAGAGACCAAAGGGAAGACCTAGCAAGACCTGGGCTGCCTGTATAGCAGATGATCTTAGAGAAAGGGGCACAAATAAGGAGGGAGCTCAAAACAGAGAGAGATGGAGAAGGCCCATCAATGTCAAACCTCCCCTGGGAGAAACATGACAAAAAAGGAAGAAGAAGAAGAAGAAGAATGACTCTTTTGTAAAAATACAAAATAACAATTAAAGAATACTGACTATTACTGCAAAGGTGGTGCAGTCCCCTTTTTGAATACCATTTTGGACCAAATTTTACACCTTTTTGTCATTTTTCACAATGCTACTATTTTTTGATAACTCTGCCCCTGCTAATGCTGCTTCCTGAGCTTTTCTCTCATAATATGTTCCACCTTTTCCCATTTCACACAGCTTAGAAGTCATTTTTCTTGAAAGGTGACCTTCAATTCTCACCAATAGCAAAGACTTACTGACTGACTGACTGACTGATACATATATATATATGTATTCATTATATTCTCGAGCTTATAAAGCTTATAAAAATACTGTACAAACTTGAAACAGAAAAAAAGACAACACAAATTTCATACAAGTGCTATACAATTTTGAAGAAATCTTTTACAATGTATGTTTGTCATATTCTAATGTAGTACCAGCTTGTAAAAAGAATTTGTATCATAAAAATCAACACATTATAAAACAAATATCTATATAAAAGGAGAAAATGAATACCTATACAAAATTAAAAAAGGAAAAATACTCACAAGACAGGAGTACAACATACCATAACAACATAAACGACAATCTCCTTATCTCCATGGCAACAACAACAATAAGTTCTCTAGATTTCTATCCAACAACAAAACAACAACAAATATGTTCTATATTTCAAGTCAACTAGATAGTAAATTCATATTCTTCCAGTCTTGCAGTTTCAGTATGTATGGAAGGTGTGTCAGTATGCATGTGATATCAAAATAGCGGTGGACACAACCACCTTCATGTTCAATCCATGTCATCCTCAGGAAAGACCCAGGGCTGATTCCACACCCAACCTCCTCCCCCATCCCCCCCCCAACTTCAACTTACTCTTAATCTGATGGAGAACACACTCCAATCCACATTAATTCTGGTCAGCACAAGAACACATTCCAATCCAGTTTATCTGTTGTCAGACCGAGGACAACATGATCCAATCCTAATCATCACATGAAAGGCTAAATCAGTTTCCAAACCAACTTTTTTCCAATCAGACTTGAGGACAGATTCCAATCCATACTACACACTCAGACAAAGAGCAGATTGAAAACTCAAATTATCTCTAGTCTTGGGAGAAGGTTTGGGGGAGTAGCCTAGTGGTCAGAGCATTGAGTCCATGATATGATGGCAAAGGTTCAAGCCATCACCACGACTCGTGTTCGAGGGATTTTTCCTGGTGCTCATATGGATACCATATCCACCTCCTCCAAGGCTTTACTATAACATGGGTGAAGTGAAAAAATCTCTCAATCCTGAAACCATAAATTTCTGTGTCCTCCGGACATTCCAATCCTGAAAAATGTTGCTTCCCTTGCTTTGCAATCACCTTACATCTCGAGAAATATACTTTTTTTCAACAGTTCCACACAAAACCACTGGTTCTTCTTTACTGAAAGCATGCCCCAAACTGTTCGTGTTTTTCTTTGATTTCTGGAGAGCTGCCAGAATTTCTTTGCTTCCCAAATCCCGTGGCTGTGCCGTTGGCTGTGGTGATTCACGAAGTCCATGTCCCCTGTCTCCACGTGCTGGGTGCTGTCTAGACAGTGTGAAGCAGCCCTGTTGTCACTCTTGTCAGTTTGGAGTGTGTCATTCTCGCACATGATAGTTGCAACACTGTCACAAGCACACAGTTCACCAGAATCTATCTATATCATTGTTTGTTTGTTAGTGTCACAGTCTGTGTATCAATATCACATGGTTCCATATCGATGGGCTGGTTTTCACATCCTCTGTCAGCCAGGGGTTGGGTCTCAAAGGGAGGGGATTCACCACTGTACACACACATGTCTGTGCCAACTCTGTCATCATAGCTGTTGACAGGGTATAGCAGCCTGGGTGGGGTTGGAAGCAACAAATTTGAAGGTGATGAATCATTTTGACTTGCCTTTCTTTCTTGATCCATTCGGTACTCCTCCACTCTTCTCCTGTCCCTCTGGGCCACAGATTTTCTCCTGTACACAGCGCTGTGATCTTCAGTGACAGGATGCTGGTTCGCAGTTGTTGTTGTTGTCAGCCTGAGTACAACAATGGTTTGGTTGCCTCTACCGTTTATTTTGAATGATGTCAGTGTGCTTTCAGTAGAGCTGCATTCAGTAAGGCTTCTAACATAGATGGGAGTCCTTCCACAGGCATTATGTTGCTAAACTGTGAAAAACTTGATATGTTAAATGACTGCTGTGGAGAGATGCGTCTTGCTGGTTTCCAAGCAAGGGAAGCCTCCGAGAGAGAGAGAGAGAGAGAGAGAGAGAGAGATTAAGTGAGAGAGAAAGGGATTTTTGTTTTGTTTTTGTTTAATGTCCATTCACTACTTGGTGATAAGGACACACCCGCATTCATACTAACATCTCTCTCTCTCCCTCTCTAATATATATATATATATATATATATATATATATATATATATTATATATATATATATATATATATATCTATCATAAAATATATATATATATATAAAAATATATATATATATATAAATATTAATAAAAAAAAAATATATATATATATATATTCATATTCTCATAACTATCTACAGTAGAGGTCTTACTGGGGAAGAATATATAACCTCAGCAACTGATGTTATGAACTGCTGAGAGTCATATAAAACTTCTTGAACAGTGGCATATTTTTTATGAATATCTATTCCTCTCCTTTTAAACAGGTCATTTAGGATTGGGCAATCAAACAATAAATGGTGGATTGAAAGAGATTGAGAACAGCAACATGTCATATTTTTAGAATATTTGGTGTTCCATGCATTTAGCCTAATTTTATATATTAAAATTTCTACTTTCCGTGAGCAAGAAATGTTTTCAAAGTGTGTTTTCTTCATTTTGGAATGTATACAATTCATCAATTTAGCATTAATTTCATGGGAGGACAATGCCAGATTGGAACCAAACGTTTCAATGTTGCAATTGGAGGCACCTTGTTTTGCTAAGGAATCAACCAACTCATTCCAATAGATTCCACAGTGAGAAGGGACCCAGCAAAAAGTTATGTGTATGCCTCTGCTTGCAATACAATGTATCAAGAATTTAATTTCAAATACAATATCTTTTCTTATGTTCCCATGCCAGTGCTTTAGTGCCATCAATACTGCTTTTGAGTCAACGCAAAAAAGAATGTGACGATTTTCAAGCGTAGTATTTGACAAAAAATTCAAGGCCATAAGGATTGCAAACAATTCACACGTAAAAATGGAAAAATGCTTTCCTAAATGAAATGATTTTTGTACTTTAAAAACAGGAATCACAAATGCTGCCCCATTTCTTCCTGATTCCAGAACAGATCCATCGGTATACACTTTTAAATGATTAGAACAATTACTTTCAATGTGACTTTTTACATCAACGGTGAGCAAATTTTGATCTTCATTCTTTTTTACATCGTGTAGTCAATGTCAAAGTTAGCTTATATATGTTCCCAAGGTGGCATTTGAGGAACCATTGGAAAAATTGGAATTGTTGTTAGGTCAATACCAATGTCTTTCATTAATGATTCTGTATAATTTTTTATTGGCAAAAGAAATGAAATATTGCTGCTCGTTTTGGATAGTCAGTGTCTTGATTAATAAAAAATTCATCTTTTACTGAATTTGGAACAGAGAGACTTCGAATCACATACTTTGATACGGCCAATCTTCGTTGTTCAGAAAGAGAGAGTAAATGTGCTTCTTTATAAGTATTAGTTATGTTAGCATGGACTGGAACACCAAGTGCTATTTTTATGGCTTTACTGTCTAAACTTTGTAATTTTTTAAGTAGATAATCTGCAGCAGAAAAATAAACTTCTTGTCCATAGATTAATTTTGAGCGTACTAAAGATTGAGCCAAATGTATCAGTGTCTTGGTATCTTGGCTCCATGCCTGAAAAGTTATTATTTTTAAAAAGTTAAGTCTTTTTCTAGCCTCAGATATTAACTGGTTAATGTGCATCTTCCAGCTCAGCTTTCTAGTTAAAATTACACCTAAGAATTTGACATCTGGTTTATACTTAAGCACTGTTCCTTCTAATTTCAGGATTGGTAATTTTGATGGGTTTTCACCATTATTAAAAATCACGACATGTTTTTTCTGCAGATAATTCTAACTTATTCTCATTCATAAAGCTACAGAATTTATTGAGCTCTTCTTGATATAATTTTTCAACATGATTGATAACTCTTTTTGTGTGTTTTTCCGAACTGAAGTATTTATCCATATAGCGATATCATCAGCATACTGAACAACTTGTGTATCAGTTGACAAACAACTAGGAAGGTCATGTACAAGAATAGAGAACAAAATTGGGGAAAGCACTGATCCCTGCGGAATACCTAAATCAATAGACTTAAACGATGAGTAGACTGAACCCAGTTTAGTACAAATTGATCTATCAGATACAAATTGTTTAAGATATTTATATAACATTCCATTGATACCAATGTGTTTCAATTTATGCAACAATTTTTCATGACAGACTCTATCATATGAGAAAGGGAGAGAGTGCACACGTGTGCGTGTGTGTGAGTGTGAGAGCGAGTGGGTGTGTGTGTATGTGAGAGAGATAGAGAGAGAGAGAGAGAGAGAGAGAGACAGAGAGATACAGTGGGTGTGCATATGTTTATCATTATTATTATAATCTTCTTTTATATCGAGGATAATGGAATAAGCACTTGTGTGCTTTTTACATCCAGTCCCCACGTGTTTTTATTTATTTATTCTTTTATATCGAGGATAATGGAATAAGCACTCATGTGCTTTTTTTAACATCCAATCTCCGTGTGTATGTGGATTTGTAAATTTTGTCATCTGTTTGTATGTGGTATGTGTGTGTGAGAGGGAGAAGGGAGAGAGGGAAGGGAGAAAGAGAGAGAGAGAGAGAGAGAGAGAGAGAGAGACAGTGTGTGTGTGTGTGTGTGGGTGTGAGAGAGAGAAAGAGAGAGAGAGAGTGCATGTGTGAGTGAGAGAGAGAGAGAGAGAGAGGGAGGGTGGCTGTCCATGAAAAAGAAGGGGAAGCTGGTAGGCCTGCTATATAAACATCGCTTTATTGACAGGGCGATAACAGTTGCTGTAGGGTTTCTAGTGATAAAACTAAGGGGACCCCTTGCACTCTGACCACACACATGGCTGTGGAAGTCCCCCACCCCCTCTTCCTACCAACCCCCTTCACCCATCTGCCTTAGAGCTGCTGGACCATCCCTTTCTTGAAATCCGGTAGTCAGGGTTGATACTGTCCACGTGGCCCCCCTTCTTTCAACAGATAAAGTGCACTTGCTACCATGTGATGACTCGCGACCCAACACTGACAAGGGAAGTAATCGGCATGGAAGTTACATCCCTTAAACCCTTTGCTGTAGTTGCACTGTTTTCTCCCGTTTTTTTGTGGTTGTCAAAATCGTGTTTTTTTTTAATCTGTAAATTCGTATTTGGGGTTAAAAAAAATCTTAAAAATACAATAAAATCGTACAGGTAGGCAGGTCTGCCCTCCCTCAAAACCTTTACTTGACATACTATACTAGACAAATTTACGCACTTTTGTAGCACCTGGGGGCAACTGTCTGATTTTTAAGGATTTTAACTTAAGGACTTTTAACGCTAGTTAGGCCTAACTAGCCTACAGCTGCTACTGGCACTGGAAGTGACCGTGCTTGGCAAACTACATCTAGATCTACTTTTCATGGAAACAGATGCAGAGAAAAAAGTTCGTTTTATTAAAATTGTCACAATGCATCTGGTATATTTGTATGTCTTGAACTGTCTCTCATTTTTCTTATTTCTCTGTCTTGGTATGCTGCCTAAGAACACTTTTGCTCATTGATGTAAACTTTGATGAAACCCCACAAAGGAGGCAGCATGCAGTATGCTTTTCAGTTAGATCTTGATCTATCTTCTTATACACTTACAGTCAACCAGGTTTCTTGAAAATAACATTTCCATGGCATTTTGACTTTCTCTATTTTCTCTACACAGTATGTCATAGAAAGACAAATAGCAGGCCAGGAAAGGAAAGAAACTGAATGCTGAGACATGCAGCATGCACCAAGTGACTGATCAGCCCTGTCCATTAAGTTAGCCAGTTCACAAACTCCCAGCTTAAAGTTCTATACTTTTTTATATATTTTATAAATCAAATCAACAAAGCTTCTGTTTTATGTATTTTGTGATGTCTGGACTGTGTAGTAGAACTAGCCTAGGCCTAGGTAAAGCCAAGCTAGAATCTAGATTTCGTCTCTCTAGCAGTGGTCATCACCGCTGACTACTTACCAACACAGAAAACGTGTCTGTATCTCTTGCCTTTTTGATATATTCAACAGGACTTGTAAGTACCTTTCAGAAGTTAAAAGGATCTGATGCTATTTTAAAAGGACAGACTTGCTGAATGAAAGAACTTAAAAGGCCTTTAAACCCAAATCACATTCACAAGGACTGAATCTTCTTTTTGGAAGGGTAGCATCAGGGAGCACTGGCAGCAGACAAACTGGCATTGGCCTTCATACTTGGCAGTCAAAGAAGAACGCTGTTGGGACTTCTGAGGAACAATTTGTAAATCAAAACATGTTTTGACGCAATTTTGAAGTGTATCATGTGTAATATGCTGCCTACCAACCATATTCTGGCGAGTTGATGTACAGTTATCTGATATTTGGTTGATTTTTGTGTGTGTGGGGTGGGTGGGGGGAAGAACAACAATGGATATTGAGATCGCTAATCCAGAAGACCCTTTCCTATAAGTTCATCAATCCAGAATTCCGGAACAATCCATGACTGCTTTCACCCATGCTATAAGACTATAAACCAAGGTCCTCTATACAAACGCATGCAGAACATCTTGCACATGTTAAAATCATTTCTGCCTTTCAGAAGAGAAGGGCATTGCATGTCGGTAAAAACAGATGAAAAATTAGAAAGAAAAAAAAATGCATGCACACTGGTGTTGTGTTTAGCCATCACCCCCTTAGTTGGAATGTGGCTACCTTCAGGGTGGGCAATCTAAGACAAGATTCCGATCCAACTTATCCAAAGTCAGACCGTGTCAAAAGTCTCGACCAAATCATTCTGTAGCAAGACTAAAAACAGATTACACTCCAACTTTTCCCTTCTCGGATTTAGGACAAATCCTATCCAGATTTTTTCTTGTCAGAAAGAAGATGAAATTTTGATTTTATTATGTTTACAGCTCTACCGACCTTGAGAGCCATACCAGGGTGGAAGATCGATTTCCATACCAACATATTTGTAGACTGAGAGCAGAATACAGTCTAAATCATCCTTAGTCCTAGTGAGAGCACAACCCAAACCCAGATCTGCAGACCAGGCATATTACTGAAAGGAAAATCATTTTTCCCTGAAATGGTTTGGGGGTCCAGGGAGCATTGCCCCCTGGCGGGGTCAAGGGGCATAGTCCCTTGTGGGGGTCAGGGGGAAACACCCCCTGAAGTTGAAGGGTTTTCAGCAATTCTAGCCTATAAAAAAGCCTCTCCTTGAACTAATTTCAGTTCTTCATACTAAGCAAGTTCTGCCTTAATATAAGCTATCCTTTATCAGTCATTTCTTTAACCTAAATGAGGTTTTATACCCAAGTAATCACATAGCAAAAATAAGGGCATATCTAGACAAATGTGCACAAACACAGAGAGAGGAAGAAAAAGAAAAAGAGAAAGGGAGAGAGTATGAGAGGTTGTGATGGTGGGGAAGCACATGGAATAATACCCCAAAAAAGCAGTGTGTGTGTGTTTGTTTTGTTTTATTTAACGTCCATTCAGCACTTGGTGATACAGACACATAATATGTATGTATGTACAGATATGTGTGTGTGTGTGTGAAAACACTGTGTGTGTGACCGTGAGAGAGAGAGAGAGACAGACAGACAGACAGAGAGAGGTGGAGAGAGATAGAAGTTTTGTGTGAGTGTGTGTGTTGTGTATGTGAGAGAGAGAGATAAAAGAAGAGAGTGAGGGAGAGAGAGAGAGACAGAGACAGAGACAGAGACAGAGAGAGAGAAGAGAGAGGCTCTTTCCATGAAAAAGAAATGGGAGGCTGGTGGGCCTGCTGATTGTTTTGTAAACAGTGTTCTATGTCCTCACCCATAGCTGAAGTGGCTCTGCCTTGGAGATGCTGCACCATCCCTTTCATGAAAACCAATACCCATTGTTGATACACGTGGTGGTCTTTTTTCAAAAGAGACAAACCATTTGCTACCTAGTGATGACTCCCATGTCAAGAAGAGAGGGAAGTAATCCGCATGGAAGAGTTACATCCCTTACCAGTGTTGGTGGGTTTCATTTTTTTCTTCTTTTTTTTCTTCTTCTCCTTTTCATGGATTTTTGTGAATTCGCAGAGATGTATCATGCCTGGATTAGACAAAGCAGATACAGTCCAGTCCAAATTATTCCTGATCTCAGATTTCATTCCACAGAACTCCCCATGGGGATGCCAAGGGTATGTCAGTATAAATAGCATCTTTTGGAAAGTCTGTGCTGGGAATTCCCTCTTTTTAATCCCTCTCTTACCTCTGCCTTGTTCCTTTTCTTCTTGTCACCTCCTTTTTTGTCTTTTTCCTGCCTTCTTGGTCCATTCTCATGCCTTTATTTTTTTTAAAGAAAGATTTAAACTTTAATTATTCCCTCCCACACCGAAGTCAGATGTGCAGGGCTTGACTTGTCAGGAGCTGAACGACAGTGCAACACATTTTCGGTCATGTGACAGACAACAATAGTTTGATGATGAAGAAGACAATTCACCATCATAGTGGTGGTCTCATACTCCTTTATCTTCAAAGATCAAGCATCTTATCAAAACTATGCATTATTTTTAATCTCGACCATCCAGCACTGGATCTATAACCAGACCACAATGGAAACAAAGAGAACATATCCATGAGAGTACAAGATAAATAGAATACAGACAACCATACGGCATATCATCATATAAAGGTTTTCAGACATTGGGAAAAATATTCACGTCATTGTATGGGCATATATCAACCACTGGAATCATTTTTGGGGTTTCTCGCCTCTGAAAATGATAGGACTCCTCAGGAATGCGCAGTGAGGATTTTGCAACTGGCTTGTCTTTCTTCTTCTTTTTTGAAGATAGAAGTGGTAGACGAATTCTGCTACCTGGGAGAGATGATGAGCTGCGAAGCAAAATCTGAGTTAGCTGTCAGAACCAGGATTGCCAGTGCTTGGAAGAAATGGAAAGAATTAGCAAGTCTGCTAGGAAGTAAGAAAATCCCACTGGAGAGACGCTGTCTGATATATAAGGCCTGCATCAGACCTGTTCTCCTGTATGGCTCGGAGATGTGGGTTTTCACAAAAACCGTCGAACGTTTGTTGAAGAGCTGTGAAAACCATTTGCATGACAAAGATCAAATGGGAAGACAGGATCACAAATGAAGAACTATGGAGAATGTGCAAAGTTGACGATCTGAAGTCTGTAGCTAGTACCAATAGACCACACTGGTTTGGGTAAGTTCAACAGAAAGCAGACCACCACATCATAAAAAGAGCAATGAACTTCGTAGTGGATGGAAAGAGACCAAAGGGAAGACCTAACAAGACCTGGGCTGCCTGTATAGCAGATGATCTTAGAGAAAGGGGCACAAATAAGGAGGAAGCTCAAATCAGAGAGAGATGGAGAAGGCCCATCAATGTCAAACCTCCCCTGGGAGAAACATGACAAAAAAAAGGAAGAAGAAGATACCCAGCCATATTGGAGTTAAAACCAAAAATCATCCCACTTTACTTGTTTAAGAATGAGATCTGTCAAAAACTGATTGGCTTCCTCCTTGGAGGAGAGAGAGAGGGATTAAGATTTCAAATGTTTAATGTGTTTTGGCCATAGGCATACATACACATTGAGGGAGGGTGGGGATGGGGTGGTCCATTAATGTATGACAACCGAAATATAATAACCTTTTCCCAATCAGAATACAAAGTACAACCCATTTATATCTACAAACAAGCATTTAGATATTCTACACTATTGCTGATATACAGCTTTTTATCATCTATCCTTCCTAGAAAAATTAAAACAAAATATATATCAACTGAACAATAAAATCACTGAACAAACCTCAAGTTAATATTCGGAAAGTGGTGGGGGTGGAGGTGTTGAGACTGAAGATGACCTAACTTTCAAGAATAGCCTGTCTTCTTCTAATAGCATGAAACACATATTTACCGACATGGCGACAGACATCTTCGCTCTTTCCATCCAGCAGTCTTGACAGAGGTAAATCAAGAAAATCTTTTAAGGAACTTTTTCTCTCAGTCATTTTATAATGGACAAGTAAGTAAGAAATGTTGTTCATTTTCTTCTTGAAAACCACATGCACATGCTTATCAATCGGGGTTTTCACTGTATCTATGCATATTGCAGTTTATAGGTAATACACCAAGTCTTACATGTGAAAACGTGACTCTAAAACATACTATATCAATGCATGAAAGATATCGTTCTTTGCCAAAGCAATCTTTAAACGTTCTATACATTTCATATCTACTCCCATCACGTAGAGTAGACGACCATTCCTGCATGATATATCTCTAATCTCTGTTTGAACTCACTTAAAAAACTGCGTTCATTACTGGTTCCTTGGTTCATCCATACAAACTGAAAACCTGTGCTACATAACATGTCCTTAATATCTGTCACCCAACATTTTTTAACCCGATTATCCAAAGACAAAAGCATCTGATAGCATTGTTTTGGAAGTCTGTCTGCTTCCATCTGCAGTAAATGCAGCCAATACTTCACAGATCTGACAGTTGTGTTGATGAAAAGAGGATATCTGCCTAGCTCACCATACGCTAATTTGTTTGGCGTTTTCAAAGGTACGCCCAGATATCGTTTGCAAGCTAAAAGGTGTACTTTTTCAAGGTTATCGAGTCTATAACTCCCAGACTTCAGAGGATGTATAACAATATCGATGCACTTTTGCATCAAATCTTGAAGAAAGTTTTTTGTGTCATTTCTTTGCATTTTGAATAAGCTTACTTAAAATATACAACGCTCTTTTACCTTTTGTAACAAAAGCAGCAGTTCCAAGTTTGCAACTTAGTTTTGTTGTAAATGTAAATTCAAGGTAAGTGTAACTGTTTACCACATCCACAGGATCACCATCATAAAACCATTTTTCATTTTTTGATAGGTGTCCACCTTTTCTAAAAACCATAACCTTAGTCTTTTTTTTATTAACTCTAAGTTTTAAATTATCACAACAAGTTTTTAGATAATTCAGTTGAGTCTGCAATCCTCTGGGAGTGGTTGACAAAATACCACATCGTCAGCGAATAAGAGAATAAACAATTCAGTCACAGTTGGAATAAGCTGAATACCATGACACCAATTCATTAATATGATGAGCTAAGTTATTTATAAACAGTGAAAAAAGGGTCGGACTAAGAACCAACCTTGGCGAATCCCATAGGACAATGGAAAAAATCTGTATAGTCGTTATTAATTCTTACACAGGATAGGAGTGAGCTATACATAGCTTTGAGGGAGCAAAAAAACTTTCCCCTCACTCCAGCATCAAGAACAGCTTCAAGTAGTTTTTGGTGATCTACAGAGTTAAATGCTTTCTTGATATCAATAAATGCCACGTACAGCTTTCTTTTCCCACTATTTAGACATTTCTGGATAACAGAATACAATGTAAAGATATGATCGACTGTGGAATAATTTCTCCTGAAACCTGCCTGGTTTTCAACAATACTGTGGTGTCTTCCAACCACAGTACAGTCGTTGTGTTAAGAATTGATGTATAACATTTACATAATATACTAATTAACGAAACCCCTCTATAATTGTCTGGGTTGTCTGCATCACCCTTTTTGAAGATAGGAACTACTATTGCTTTTGCCCATTCTTTAGGATAAATGCCTTGACTAAATATTTGATTAAAGAATTTTTCCAAAACTCTATCACAACTCCATTACCTGCTTTTAGCATCTCTGCTGTAACACCATCTATTCCAGGGGATTTGCCACATTTTAGATTGTTTATTGCACGTTTAATTTCTTCTTTTAGTATGGGCATATTTAAGATATGATCTTTGTCTTCTTCCAAACTGCTATCTGAATCAGTGTTATCTTTGAGCTGTATTTTTCCAGTATTATACACATTCTTGAAATGTTCATACCATTCTTCCAGTTTTATTTTATCACTGATGCCAGTCCTTTCACTCACTCCAATCCTTTTTAGTTCTTTCCAAAATAATGCAGAATCGTTCTTTTCTTTGCCAACTACTCAGCAAGATCTTTTCTGAACGATCTCTTCTTTTGTTTTAACAAAAATCTATACTGCTTTTTCCCTTCTAGATATGTTTTTCTATCATACTCCTTCCTCGTTCTTCTAAATGTTCTTAACTGATTCTTTGTCATTTGTTTTGCTCTGTGACATTCAGCATCAAACCAAGGAGATCGCCTGTGCTTTTTCCCCATACTGCATTGTTTAACCATGCACTTACTTGCCGTTAGGAGGCAGTCAACAAATAACTCGAGGGCCTTATCCACATTACTGTTAGTGAATGAAATAGCCTCTTCCAGTTTAATTCTGATACTATTTTCGTTAATTGTTTTTTTGAAATCTCCCTCTTTTTCTTTCTCCCAAATTATTTTTTCCCTCAAACATGATTTTCTCCCTTCCTTGTTAGTATTATCCATATTATCCTTACTATTCTGTTGTATGTAGAGTTTTACACGTAATTCGACAGGTAAGTGGTCTGATTCTATTGCATCCAGCACTTTCAGGTTTTCTATCTTTAAACCAGTTAACAAATCACATGATGCAATAAAATAATCCAGGACACTTGCACCTGAGCTACCAATATAGGTGCAGCTGCCATCGTGTCCATAACCAGACATACCGTTCAAAATTACACATTCAGTCACATTACAAAACTCCAAAAGTTGCTTACCAAACAAATTAACATCTTTGTCTTCCGAAGTTCTAGAAAGAAAATATCATTTGCATTATGTACATCAAAAGGTCGAATATCATCAGAACTCAAGTCGTCACAATTTTTGGAAGCAGTTCGTGCATTAAAATCACCAGAAAGCATCAAAAAGAAATCATCATGTGTTTTGTAAAGGTCTATAACACATTTTTCTAATAATTCTAATCCATAGCCATTGTCAGTTTTGCTCTAAAATGGCGAGTCATGTGGTGGAATGTACGTAGATATATAAATAACATCTTTCTTTGTGTTCAACAGCTCTTTAGTAATTTTCAGTATAACATTTTCAGTTTCTGTGTGAATTCTTTTGACATACTCAGAGTAACACTTCTTCATGAGAACCACTACACCTCCAGAGTGTCTGCCATGCTTAGTAAGCTTTCTTGCTTTTGAAATGTAACCGTTAAACTGTGCAAATGATGCTGTCTCTAGATTATCAGAAAGAAATGTTTCTGTTAAGGAAACAAATTCATACTGTGTGACAAAATTAATAAAATCTGGGTCTTCTAACTTAGGAATCAATCCACACACATTGTAACACAAAAATGTCATAACACCACATCTACTTTCCTGTATATCTGAGGCATGTATTAGCTTGTCATGGTTTAACAACCTATTTCTGTCATGCTGTGCCTTACTAGGGTATGATGCCGGCCAAACCCCTATTCCTTCTCCTCCAGGTGAAGGGCTCCTAGAGTCATTTCCCTGATTCTCACGGACTATTACACTGTCAGCTGCTTCCTGTTCTTGGCGCCGCCTAAAAAGCATCAGTGATGCTGCTTTGGCTCAGCGTTCTTTTTGGTTGCTGTCAGAGCGAAGTGTCCGTGTGGTTGGTCGTGATTCCCTTCTTCCTGCCTGCACTTTCCTCCCTGTCTTGCGCGCAGAATGTGACTTGGCAGGCTGGGGAATTCTGGACTGCAAGCCACTGCTCCCTTTGACTGACCTGGAACATTCACCTCCCGCCTCCTGTTGTTCCGCTTCGGAAGTGTCTGTTGCAGCTGGTTCCCCCATCCCTTTTTCAGTCAGTTTTGTGGCCATGTCCTTGTCAGCTATTTGGTTCGAGTCAATTTGCAAGTTGTTGTTATTACACTGTTGTAAAGTCATGTCTATTACGTCCTTATCCTGTCCAACACATAGTTCTCCATCATTGTCTACTGTGCTGTTAGTTCTGTCATTTTGTTGATATGGTGTAGTTTCTCTTGTGTCTGTCTGTTTGTCCTCTGTCTGCCCAACTCTAACCGTTTTCTGCATCCCTTATGTCTGTGTCTGTATCAACGTCCACGTCATGGTTTGCCACACACTCGGCAGCACGTGTGACTGCTGGCAGCAGCAGGTCACTGGACTGTGTCTCTGTGGAGTGTGCCGACCCTGCTGACTGTTCCCTCCTGCCTTCTGTTCTCCTGGTTGCTGCTGTGCTCCCCAGGTCTGGAAGTCTGCCAGCTGTGTGGTTTGGACGTTGATTGGACCGCCTGGCTGAAAGTCTGGTGCCCTGGAACCACCGGCAGTCTGTTGGCAGCGTGCTGGCGGCCAGTTGTGGAGCTTGTTGTGGTGCTGGTTTCTCTTCTCTGGACAGGGTCGTCATTATGCACGCGCTGATAGATAGGACTGCCATTTGACGCTCTTCGATCCAAATTCCTTTCCTCTGTATAGTCTCTCTGTAAATGTGTACGCTGTTTCTTCTCAGTCGTATCTCCTGGTAATATGTCATATGGGAGTCGAGTAGTTTGCGGTGCACTGTTCTGGTAATGCTGGTAGTTCCTGATTCTCCTGGGTTGTGCAATCTTAAGATGATCTTCATTGTGATCAGTTGCTTGCTCTCTCCTGAAGTTGTGTTTTGGAACATAGTTTTTCATCCCTTCCCTCTGACTTTGCTGATTGGCGTGATTTCTGTCGTATCTACGATTTCTGTATGGTACTTTCTGTGTCGTCCTGAGGTAATAATAATACTCGGAGCTGACTTCGTGGCGAGCGGTCGCAATTTTTTGGCTCTCTCTGCAAGCAATGAATTGAAATCAGATTTTGAATTTTTGGACTTAGAAAAATTCAAGTCACAGAGCCAGGAAAGATTTCCCCTTTCTTATCCAAAGTCTTTCTCTCCTTGTTGTAATACATAGCCACTATGTCGACAGCTGGTCCTGATGCACAGTACAATACTGTTTTCCAAGTCATGGACTGGCGTCTAGGACAGATGCTACATTGCTTGCAATCCCACACAGCCTCTATCAACGCTACTCTGAACAGCAAATTTGATCATCTAGACGACACACTCGCCAGATGGTCTATGATGTCAACAGGCTGAAAGAATTTGCAAGTCAGGGTGCTGAAGATATCAGAAATCTGCAAGAAGACTACAGTTCAATACTGCAGAGATGGACACACTGGAACAGGCGGCAGAACGACAGAGACGAAACAAAAACCTTCAACCTGAATTCTTTGGAATCCGTGAACCATCAGGGAGATATGGAACGACATGCGAGGATCAAATCCCAGACATTCTGACTGTCCATTCCAGACGTACGTGGACTCACTGGGATAAAAAGGAGGGCATTCCGTGTCGGAGAAGAAGACAGAGTGACGAAAAAAAGCTCGCCCATGATTGTACAGTTTCAGATGGTGGGGGGCAAAATGGAAATACTGACAGACAGAGAGCTGCGAGACTCACTGAGAAGTGAGAATAATCAGAGTCACTTTGATTTAAACAACAAGGCAGAGACAACTGTTGGACTTCTACAAGCGGCAGGGTATAACTGCTTTTTACAGACACGGCAGATTAGAGGTTATCAATAAGGACCGATTACCAGTCTCGAACACGATTTCCAGTATGGGCGGGATCCAGAAGACAGCTATGATGAAGATGATTTCTCTGGGCAGGAAACCTCAACGGAGAGAGAGAGGGAGTGGAGAAGGAGAGGAGAGAGAGAGAGAGAGAGAGAGAGATTTACTGGGACAATCTATGCAAAAGCCATAGCATAATGCCAATTTTTATTTCATGAGCTGTAGCAGTGGCCATTTTGTGTGTTGAATGATAAGAGACTATGTCTTAGCAAGATGGAAGTTTGTCATTATTTGCACTTGTCCCCTACTTACTGTGTTTATGCACACACACACACGCTACCGCCGCCACCACCACGACCAGCAGTTATGACCATTAATTATCCACACACACACACACACACACAACACACAACACACCACACACACAACACAACACACACACACACAAAGTTATGACCAGGAGAAAAAAGTCAGACAGAGTTTTTAGACATCCAAATCTGACAAAAATCACAATCCCATACTTATTGTTTCATATCTGGACACATGACTCATTAATTAAAATCAGTGACAGAAGGGGAAAGTGGGCGGGGGGGGGGGGGGGGGGGGGGGGGGGGGGCAGGCACAGAAATTACATGTACATGGTAAGAAAATGTGTTTCTCTATAAAAAGAACTGTTTCCTATTTCCAGTCTCAAATTGGGCAAGATCACAATGGTAAATATTGCTTTTCGTATAATGCCAGCAGTGTGGGCACAGACAGAAGAACCTAGTCAGTCAGTACGAGTCAGTCAGTTTTTTAGCTCAAATCTGAACCGGGCAAGGACAGCGGTTACGTTCTTGCAAAACCAAATACATCACAATCCCCAAACATGTGCCTGTGGGAACTTCGATCAAACACACATCTGCATAAGTGGTCACAGTACGAGTCTTGGTTAGCTATTGCATGAGGGTCGCTGTCTCATGTTCTCCCCCACTTGCACACAAGCAGACGTGCTGGCACCTGCCTGCAGTTATAGTAGACGGACACTCCAATCTTCCACACTTCATGAGTTTCCATAAAACATCAGAAATGTCACAAACATCCACATTTGACACTGACAAATTCACACGCTCGTAAGTATCTGACTTTACAAGTGAACACACCATCTGTGTTATTTTTGTTTCTGAAGCAAGACCTGTCCTTGCAGTGCATATTTCACTTGCTTTATGATGCCGATCATTTGTCTTCCCACTACCATTCATTCTGGCATTCTTTTCACGCTCAAACTGTCACCAATAATTGGATCATCATACCGCTAAAAATTATATTCTTTATGAGTTATTCACAATGTCCATCAAGAAATGTCTTTCAGTCAAGCCCTTCAGAAAATTAAACCTTTCAAGAATTATTTGCCAAGGCTTTCAGAAAGACATTTCTTTCATACATGATCTGCAACGACATTGGATCTGTTAAGAATTATTTGCATGGCCTTCAGAAAATTACACCCTTCATGAATTATCCATTAGGTCTGTAAGGAAGTCTTACTTTATAGGAATTAGCCATCACTTCCCTCAGGGAATTTTCCTTTCATGAACTGTCTGGGACATCCCTCAGAAGCTGTACATTTCAGGAATAAACTGCAATATCTTGCAAACTTTCTTTCTGCCAAGAATCTACATTTCCTACCTCTTTCCTCCCCTCCCCCCCCCCCCCCCCCCCCCCCCCCCCCCCCCCCCCCCCCCCCCCCTACCATGAATCCTCCCATGCTGAATAATCCACACCAGAACTTGGATGCGGGTAACTTCCAAGCCTTTGTATACATATAACTTTTCATGAAACTTGGGGGGGGGGGGGGTGTAAAGGCTTCACACGTTAGTAAGTGCGCATGTATATCCGTCCCTTTTGATGCAACTCTGAAATCTGTCTGCTGTTCTGGTTTCAGGTGGACAGTGGTGTCACGAGCTCAACCCTCCTCGTTGTTGCTGGCTCCTGGCGCGTTGGCTGGCACTGTTCCGTTGAAGGGCATCTGCTCCGGCAGGAGCGGGGGCAGGGTTCGAGCCGTCTGTCGCCGCTTCATCAGCCAGAGGGGGATGCCCATGAGGCCCGAGACCAGCAGGAGGACGCCGGTCATGATGAAACAGTTGTCCACAGAGCCAGTCACGTCCAGCAGGTGACCTGCAACCCCAGTCAGCAACAGCGTGTTCAGACATCTATGATGGACCATCTGGGAACCAACTAACTGTTCCCTTATCTTTTCTTTCTAATTTTTATTCATTGCTTCTCCCATAAATTGAGCTAGGCTTTTTATTTTCTCTTTGCTGCTGTCGGAAAGTATCTATTTATAACAGAATTCATATCAGCAGTACCTGTAAGGACACTTAGTGTCTTACATTTTCTGCTCTCTGAAATACGCAGAAAATGTGAGACACTGAGTATGCCACAAAGTCGAGAAAAAAGTGAACTTCATCTTCTGTGCCATACGCTGTGGGTGTATTTTCACCCAGACCCCTATATTTTGCTCTATAACTGAGAACTGTTCATGCTGCTGCGCTGAAATTTCCTGACTTTGTCAATAAACATATGCCCTACACATCCCCCCAAATTGTGTGTTTGTGTATTTTAAAAAAGTGACTTAATAAGCCCTGAACCTCCCAGTACATTGTGGGTGTACAGACTTTCAAAGAGGCCAAAGCCATCATGACATTAGAATGACGTCAATGTCCTGTGAGGCTCCCTACATCCTGGTTGCTAGGACACCCGTCCTTGTACTGAGAATTTCTGCTCCCTGCTAAGCTGTGGTGGCCCATGAGTTGATAGGCCTAGTACTTTTCAGAGACTGAGGCAGTAAATCAAGTGGGTGTCTGTGTGCATACGTGTGCACACACATGCATTGCGTGCGTGCATGCGCATGTTTTTGTGCACACTGTGTGTCTGTGTGTGTGTGTGTGTGTTTTAGAGAGATACAGACAGACAGACAGGCAGAGACAGATATATATATTGGGGTGTACTCTGCCTACATGCAAGGCATGGTATCATTGTCTGTGGGGGTGGGGGGTCATGGCAGGAGGAGGGGGATAGACAATGATACAGATGTTTACTACTTTTTGACTTTGTATAGACTGACAGTGTACTGAAATATGAATAAGCTTCTGAGAGGTAAAACAAAAATCAACACACACACAGTAAACATTCTCTCTCTCTCTCTCTCTCTCTCTCTCTCTCTCTCGGAAGTGAACTGTTGCATCAGTAGGAAGACGTGTGCTGTTGGCTCTCTCACATGTGTGCAGACTACTGACTCTGAAGTGGTGTTAGTTATTGATATCTGGCATGGTAACAGTGCAATAGTCATGCCTTCCAGTGCAGCTCAGATTAGTAGTGTATGTGGCTGCTTTCTGCCAGTATACATTGGTTTCATGTTTGAAAGGGCCAAAAGTAAGTTGGTTGCTGGTATAGCCATTTTCAAACTTCCCCGGGCCTCAGGGGACCGGGTTTGTTTTAGGTTTTTTTGTTTGCTCCCCTATCTGTTTGGGGTGGAAATTTTTTTTAAAAATTTTGGGGACATTGAATCAAAACCCAGGTCCCACCCCCCACCCAGCAAAGACAACATGAGGCGGGAAAATCGTTTCCAAACGAAACCAAGCGCATCCCGAAAACTGAGGTGGAAAAATTTTCTGGAACCCAGGCTTCTGTCCCTTTTGCAACCACGGGGCCCTTTCCCAAACATGATCTCATGGCACCCTTAAAACCCTTTGAGGGCCCGACAGGGACTGCCCCATTTTAAAACGACTTTGAAGAAACAGATAGTGATCTGGGGAGGGGATTGTGCTTCAGGAATGAGATGAGGGAGCTGAAAGAATTTAAAAAGAGCTCAAATTTTCCCTATTTTTTTGTCCCAAAGGGAAAGGGCGGCGAGACAAACATTTGGATGTTTAAAGGGACTGTGCAGGTTGTGGACAAAAAAGGGGGCCTGGGGAAAAAACGAATTTGATAAATTTTCATCGCCTAAACCCCCAAAGCCTGACTCACCCAAACTTGCTCGCTGTGTGTTTTTACAAAAAAAAGGAAAAGTTTAAAGTTTTAAAAAGAAGTTGAAAGGAAACACATGTTTTGGGTAGGTGAGGCTTTCTAGGCGGGGTTAGAGACATAAAGGAAAAGAGATAACCCACATTGGACAAAGGGCCCGCCCAAGGGATGGAAAGAGAGCCATATGATTTTTAATTTTATCACAAAATTGACAGAAAAAAGTTCACTGTAAATGTTTAGTGACCAACTTATAGGAGGGGATAGAGAAAACCACCCTTAGCGGGCCTTTAAAAACTTCCTCTGGGGTTATTTTTATCAAGGGGGTGAAAAATTCAAAGTGCTTCACCAGTTTTTTTTTTTTTTTTTTAAACGGTCAGTTTTCCTTTCGGTGGATTTGTATGTAAATAGAGGGGGCGTGCTATTCGGGGGGTTTGTAAAAGATTTTCTGAAAAAGAGGGTGTGACAGGAATTTTTTGTCTAAAGATGGGATTTTTCATATCATTTTGCGCTTTTGGACTTTTGTAAATTCCTTTTTGGGTTGGTTTTTAATAAGTAAAACCCAAATTCTTCTTTTTTTTGTCTTGGGATGTTAACGGAATTAATGTCTAAGTATCAGTTTTTTAACCGGCCCTTGGTTTCTTTTATAAGTGGGTGTTTTTGTGTTTTTTTCAAATTTTTATTGAAGAATTCACCCCTAAATCTTTTTGTTTTGACTTTTCCAGTCTTTGTCTTGCCATAAAAATTCCCACGCAAGGGAGTTGTTTGAGTGGTTTATACAGTGAATGTGTTGCTAGGAAACTCCCACGCAAGGGGGGGGACCCCCGGGTGGCCCTTTGTATGTCTTTTTAAAAGGTTTTTTGTGCCCTCCTTGGAAGGAAAACCCAGTAATTCTTGAAATTTCCCTTGGCTTTTAACAAAAAGGAAGATTTTTTAAGTATTGTGAAAGATATATAACATTGTTTTTGGATTCTTTTTCCTCCAGGGTTTTCTCTGCTTTATTCATGTTTTGTTTGTTTGGATGGGATTTTCTTTAAAAATATTTTTTGATTTCTTGTTGACACGGGGTGATTTTTTGTGGGTTTTTAGTGATGTTTCCCTGCCCACAAAGGATTTGAAATGTTTTCAAACCATTTTCCCCCAACGGAAGCAACAACAAAAACAATAAAAAATAAAAATTTAAATAATAATAATAATATTTAAAAAAAAAGGAAATTTTTTTTAAAGGCTGTATCTTCCCACAAAAAAAATTTCAAAGCGTTTGCACCCCAACTCATTCTTACCAGTCATAAAAACCAACGCAAGTAACATTTCCCAAAACTTCCAAATCCCACACCCACACACACACACACAAAAACCCCACACCACACACACCCACACACACACACACACCAACACAAAACACAGGGGCCCAAACACCCTGGCAGGGTGATGGAGTTTTTTTGGGGTGTTGAAAACCCGGGAAAGAGCTATAAGGGGAAAAAAGCGGGGGGAAAATTTTTTAGGTTTGAACCCAAATATGTTTTGGGCCGGTTTTTAAAAGGGGTACAAAAAAGGCCCCCCTTTGGGCCCCAAAAGAGAAAAATTAGGGGGCCATTCCAAACGTTGGCCCAAAAAAAAAAGGGGGAAAGACCCAAAGGCCCCATTTTGACTGGCTGAATCTGGGGTATTCTTTAAGCAAAAGGGGAATCTGCAGCAAGAGCTTTTGGGGAAAAAGAGAAGGAGTGCCAGGTGAAGCATTACAGAGGTAGGAGGGTGCTTTTTTTGTGGAGCCCATTTGTCCCCGGGGGTACGATCTTATAGTTTTTTCTTTGTGGCACAAAAAAGGCCATGGAGAGATCGAAGGAGGAGTGGGGGGGCTCAGTTTTTTTCTTTTTGGGAAACTTCGAGCTGGATTTTTGGGAAACGTTGAAGGGTTGGGGATAGATGATGCTGGCAGCCCAAGCCAAAAGAAAAATTCCCAATAGTCCAGAATGAAAAAAAGGATATCCCAAACAAATTTTTGGATGTTGCGTCTGGGACAGGTACTTTCAAATTCCCACTAAAAACCCCTTTAATTGATAGTAGCAGGGCCCTGGCGGTCGGGTGTAATTTTTGATAGAGAGTTTTGTTGTCGATAAGGGACCCCTAGTCTTACGAGTGGATGAGGGATGATGCTTTGGCCGAATTTTTTTGAAGCCGTTGTTTGGGAAGGGAGAGTTTGTGTTTGGTCCCAAAAAAAAGAAAGGTTCAGTTTTATCAGCGTTTAGTTTTTAGCTTGTTCTCAAACACCAAATTTTTGGGTTTATTTTTAAAAAGCAGTAGGCTTTTATTTGTCAAGAGGAAGGCAAAATTTTAAAGGATGGGCGTTGCCTTTAAAAAATTTGGGGTTCATTGTTTAAAAGTGAGGGTTTTGATTTTGATGACGGTTAATAATATTGCCCAATGGAGCGGTTTTAAAAGAGTGAAAAAAACAGGGCCCGAACTGATCCCGGGGGGGAGGGACTCCATTTTCCAGTCTGGCAGGGAAATGACGGAACTTGTTTATTTGTGACTTTTTTAAAAGGGGCGGGTCAGGTATGACCCAAAACCCAGGTGGGGCCCCCTGTACCCAGAAACCCCAAAAAATTTATCTTGAAGAGGGGAAAAGAAGAATGGTTTGGTAAATAGGGTCGAAGGTGAGAAAGTCAAGTAGATTTGAGGAGGGGATTTTCCCCGAGTAGAAGCAAGTAAAAGGGGTGTTTAAGGGGGGGGGCCCTAGGGTGGTTTTCCCCATGTTTTGTGGTTTGGGCGCAAATAGGCAGATTGAAAACGCAGGGGAAGAAGACTGTTGGAGAAAAAGGGGGTTGTTAAAGCTGTTTCAGAACAACTTTTTCAAGGATTTTTAAGAGATAAAAGGTGGGTTTGGGCCCCCCCAGGCTTTGATTGAAAGGGTTTAAATGTTATGGCTATTAGGTCTAGGGGAATAAGGTTCGCGAGGGAAAAAAACAGAAGGGGGGGAAATTTGTTGCTCTCAGGAATGAGATGAGGGAGCTGAAAGAAGTTAAAGAGCTCAAGATCTTCTATGGTGTACCAAGGGAAGACGGCGAGACAAACAGTGACTGTGAGGGACTGCTGCAGGATCTGTGTACAGAAAAGTTGGATCTGGAAGAGAAAATCGAATTTGATAAAGTTCATCGCCTCAACTCCAAGCCTGACTCACCAGTACTTGCTCGCTGTGTGTTTTATACACAAAAAAGGAAAAGTTTGAGCCTTAAAAAGAAGTTGAAAGGAACACATGTGTTTGTAGGTGAGGACTTCTCTAGGCGTGTTAGAGACATCAGGAAGAGACTAACTCCACATCTGACAAAGGCCCGACAAGATGGCAAGAGAGCCACTATGATATTTAATTATCTACAGATTGACAGTAAAAAGTTCACTGTAAATGATAGTGACCAACTTATAGAGATGGGATAGAGAGACAGCCTAGCAGTCCTTAACTTCTCTGGGGTTACTTTATCAAGGGGGTGTAAATTCTAGTGCTTCACCAGTTTTCTTTTTTTTTCGTAAACTGTCAGTGTTCCTACAGGTGGATTGTATGTGATAGAGAGGGCGTGCTATTCGTGGTGTGTAAACAGATTTTCTGTGAATGAGGGTGTGACAGGAATGTGTCTAAAGATAGATTGTCATATCATTTTGCGCGTGATGACGTTGTAAATACTGTTGTTGGTATTAATAAGTATAACCATCTTCTTTTTTTTGTCTTGGGATGTTAACGGATTAATGTCTAAGATATCAGATACAGGCCTTGTTTCTTTTATAAGATTAGAAGATGTTTTGTGTTTTATTCAAACTTTTATTGAAGAATTCATCCCTGATCTCTTTTCTGACTGTACCAGTCTATGTCTTGCCATGAAATTACCACGCAAGGGAGATGATTGAGTGGTTTATATCAGTGAATGTGTTGCTATGAAACTACCACGCAAGGGAGACCACTGAGTGGCTTTGTATGTCTGATTAAAAGGAATTTGTGTCATACTTGAGAGAGGTTAACAGTAATTCTTGTAATTTCCTAGTGCTTATAACTAAGGAAGCATTATTAAGTATTGTGACAGATATATCATACATTGTATTTGATTCTGTTCCTCCAGAGGTTTCTCTGCTTTATTCATGTTTTGATTGTTTGGATGGGATTATTACTTTAAGAATATTTTATTGATTTCTTGTTGACACAGGGTGATGTGTGTGTTGTTATGTGATGATCTGAACACAAGGAATTGAAATGTTTCATACCATTTTCACAACGTGATAGCAACAACAACAACAATAATAATAATAATAATAATAATAATAATAATAGTAATAAAAAGGAATTTATATAGCGCTGTATCTTGCACAGACAAATCAAAGCGCTTGCACTCAAACTCATTCTTACACAGTCATACAACAACAGCAAGTAACAGTTCCAAACAGTCAAATGCACACACACACACACACACACACACACCACACACACACACACACACACACACACACACACACACACACACACAGAGGCACACACCCTGGCAGGGTGATGGAGTCTTTTGGCTGTTGAAAAGCAGGGAGAGCTATGAAATGAAACAGGAGAGGAAAATCTTAGGTTTGAAGCAAATATGTCTTGAGGCCGGATTTAAAAGTGTCACAAGAAGGCCTTTGGCGAAGAGAGATAGGGAGGCCATTCCAAATCGATGGACCAGAAACAGAGAAAGAGCGACGGCCCACAGTTGACTGGCTGAATCTAGGTATTCGTAAGCACAAGGAATCTGCAGCAGAGCGAAGGGAACGAGAAGGAGTGCACAGGTGAAGACATTCACAGAGGTAGGAGGGTGCTGTTTTGTGGAGACATTTGTAACAGAGGGTACAGATCTTATAGTTTATTCTTTGTGGCACAGGCAGCCAGTGGAGAGATCGCAAGAGAGGAGTAATGGGCTCAGATTTTTTCTTTCTGAGGACTAGTCGAGCTGCAGAGTTTTGAATACGTTGAAGGGAGTGGATAGATGATGCTGGCAGACCAGCCAAAAGAGAATTGCAATAGTCCAGACATGAAAGAATGAGATATGCCACGAATTTGGATGTTGCGTCTGTGGACAGGTACTTTCGAATTGCACTAATACGCCGTAATTGATAGTAGCACGACTGGCAGGTCTGGGTGATGAATTTTTGCATAGAGAGTGTGTTGTCGATAATGACCCCTAGATACTTCACAGCAGTGGATAGAGGGACTGATGCATTGCCGAATTCTTTTGAAGCCGTTGTAATGGAAGAGAGTTTGTGTTTGGTCCCTACAAGCATGGCTTCAGTTTTATCAGCGTTTAGTTGTAGCTTGTTCTCTATCATCCAATTTTGGATATCTTGAAAGCAGTAGGCTATATTTGTCAAGAGAGAAGGCAGATTTTCAGGAGTGTCGCTGCTTAGAATCTGAGAGTCATCTGCATAAAAGTGATGGTTGATCTGATGACGGTTAATAATATCTGACAATGGAGCGGTGTAGAGAGTGAAAAGAACAGGGCCCAGAACTGATCCCTGCGGGACTCCACGTTCCAGTCTGGCAGGTACTGACTGAATCTTGTTTACTGTGACTGTCTGGAATCGGTCAGTCAGGTATGAGCTAAACCAGGTGAGGGCTGTACCAGAAACACCAAACGTATCTTGAAGACGGGAGAGAAGAATAGAGTGGTCAATAGTGTCGAAGGCTGCAGATAAGTCAAGTAGAGTGAGGAGGGAGATTTTCCCCGAGTCAGAAGCAAGTAGAAGCGTGTTTAAGGTGTGGACTAGGGTGGTTTCCATGCTGTGGTTAGCGCGATAGGCAGATTGAAACGCAGGAAGAAGACTGTTGGAGAGAAGGTGGTTGTTGAGCTGTTTCAGAACAACTTTTTCAAGGACTTTAGAGATAAAAGGTAGGTTGGAAACAGGTCTGTAGTTCTTCAGAATGTTAGGGTCAAGGTCATGCTTTTTGAGTAGTGGTGTGACTAAAGCAGTTTTGAGAGCTGAAGGAACATTTCCAGAAACAAGAGATAAGTTAACTATTTTCGTGACAGTGGGTATAAGCTGTGGTAGGCACTGTGCAAAAAGAGAAGCAGGTATGGGGTCGAGATCGCATGATTTTATAGTCATTCCTTTCAGACTTGTCACATGATTTTATAGTCATTCCTTTCAGAATTGTCGCATGATTTTATAGTCATTCCTTTCAGAATTGTCGCATGATTTTATAGTCATTCCTTTCAGAATTGTCTCAATTTCTTTCTCGCTTGCTGGATGAAAGAACAGGAGAGGAGTGCCAGAAAATTGAGGATCAGAAATTGAAGGCTGGAAAGGAGTCTGATCCAAGCTAGAGTGATGTTACGGATATTGTCAGAAAAGAATGCAGAAAAAATAGAAGGAAGTTCAGAGTGGTTGTAGATAGAAGGCAGAGGGCTAGCCTTCGCAGATCCAAGAAGAGTGGATGTGAGGGAAAAGAGATTTCATAGTTGTGGCATCAAGAACTTGAGAAGAGTAGTAGTTTGTTTTTGCTGAATGGATTAAGGTTTTGACTTTGTTGATTTGTTTACGAAGAAGCTGTTTATTTATTTCAGTTTTTGTTTTTCGTGATTGCCGTTCTAGTTGTCGGCGTTTGCGTTTTGCGACCAGGATGTCATGGGTGTACCATGGTGCACATGGCCTATCAGGCAGGAGATGGTCAGTAGGAGGTGCATGCTCATCAAGGAGTTGACTGAGGACGGTATTGTAGTGTTTAGAAGGGTCAGTATGGTCAGGTGTTTGTGATAGACGTTCAGCAGCTTGGGAAAGAAAACTTTGAATATCTATGGCCTTGATGTTTCGACGGGTAATGCACTTCTTCTTTCTGATAGGTTTTGCAATGTTTAGGGAGAAAAGAATGGTAGAATGATCGGAGATCAGTTCGTCAGTGACAGATACAGACTGAGATGTGACTAGACCTTGTGAAACATCAGTGATAAGCCAGTCTAAAATGTGACCAGATCTGTGTTGGTTCGTTTACCAGCTGGGAAAGAGAGTGGTTAGACAAATAAAGAGCAAGACGCTTAATATCAGAAGACTAGTTGTCAAAGTGGAAGTTAAAGTCACCAATAATGATAAGTTTCTTGGGAGAGAGGCTGTAATGGTCAAGGAGTGATTGAAACTCTTGGTGGAAAACTGAAGACGTCAAATTGTTTCTACGGTTGGGAGGTGGATGGTAAAGGAAACAGAAAGTAACAGAGTGGCAATGCCACCTCCACGGGAGAGTCGGGGGAAAGAAAGAGTTTTGTAGCCAGGTGGTGTCAGCTGTTTTATCTTTGGTTCGTGACCAAGTGGTTTTAGCCAAGTTTCTGTAAGAAAGGCTAGATCTATGTTATGTTCAGAAATGAAGTCAGAAATGAAGTCGGCTTTGCCATCAGGACAGACAGATTGGGCGTTGAGAAGACAAATGTGGAGAAGGTCTGAGGGAGGCAAAGAGGTCGAAGAAGACAGTGGTGAGTGACTATGACTATCAGAGGAAGAGGCTGAGGGTGATGGTAGAGATGTGTGCAGTGGAAGAGTAGACAAGGGTTTGGATGGCAGTCAGGAATGGAAGATGGTAAAAGAACTGGGTCAGTCAGGGGATTTATAGTTTCATGAAAATCATTACACACATCAGGGACAGAACCGTTAGTCACAGACAAAGGATGAAACAACTGGAGGACAAGAAATTGAAGCAGTGTTGTGGCTGGTGACAGTTGTTGTGGTAGTGACGTCAGAAGTGAGGAGGGAGGCAGATGTGGGGAAGCACGCTTCAGGCGATGACGTATGCCCGCACGTGTTCCTCGTCTGTACAATATGTTGTTTGAGTCCATTTTGCATTTGGTGAAAACCACGTGAGGAGAAAGCTTTTAAGTCTGTAACAGTTAGTGTCATTGCCGAGTAGTGACAAATGCTGGGCAGTGGTGGTGGGGGCGGTTTTGAGTCGTGAATCACGTGCAAATGTGCACGCTGCGGCAGGGTCACAGTACACAGGGTCACAAAGATCAACGCAAACCCGTAAACACAAATCATAGAGTCAATGAAATTTCGAAAACGAATATAAAATAAAGAAAGATTACAAATTGAAATATGTCGAAAGTCAAATCATATCAAAGAAAACTGTTCTGACTGCACAATTCTCAGAATTGTTATGAACACAATGATACAAAACTTCCCAGGAAGGTCGCCGGAGAAACACACCAATTTCACATTCAAACAGAGAGACACACACACCATGCAACCGCCAGGCGCAAGGTGAACCATTGACTATTCTAAGGCATTTGACAAAGTAAGACATTCCGATCTGTTTGACATTTTACTAAGACATAACTGTGATGGAAAAGATCTTAGAGTGATCAGAAACTTGTACTGGGAAAAAGAGGCTGCAATAAGAGTTGATAATGACTGCAGTGAGTACAGACCGATCTGTAGGGGAGTGAGGCAGGGCTGCGTTTTTTCTCCAGACCTCTTCAATATCTACAGCGAAATGATTCTACGGAACATAGAGCAGCATGAAGGTGTCAAAGTAGGAGGTCACAACATAAACAATCTAAGATACGCGGATGACACAGTGCTAATTGCTGACTCAGAGGAAAAACTACAAAATATCCTTACAACAGTCACAATCGAAAGTGAAAACAAAGGACTCCAACTGAATGCAAAGAAGACTGAGTGCATGGTAATCTCAAAACAGTCAGACATGCCTGTATGTAACATTTTATGCAAAGGGGAAAGAATAAAACAAGTTTGCACCTTTAAATACTTGGGCTCACAATAACTCCAGACGCCAGATGCGACACAGAAATAAAGAAGAGAATCGCTTTGTCTAAAGACACATTCACCAAGATGAAGCCATCTTTACCAACAGAAATGTAAGACTCAGCACCAAAATCAACACTCTAAAAGCCTACATATGATCCATCCTTCTGTACGGATGTGAATGCTGGACGCTGACAAAAGACCTCAAAAGAAGACTTGAAGCAGCAGAAATGTGGTACATCAGAAGAATTATGAGAATATCATGGACTGAAAAGAAGTCAAATGAAGAAGTAATGGAAATGGCCGGGTACAAAAGATCCCTACTCAAAACCATCAGAAAAAGACAACTACAATTTTTGGGGCACATAAACAGAGCTGATGGAATAGAAAAGCAAATATTGTGTGGAAAGATTTGTGTACCAAAGACAGAGGAAGACAACGCACAAAATACACAGACAGTCTGAATAGCTACACAACGAGGAAAGAATCCCCCAACAATGAACTCATCAGGAGAACTGACAACAGAGAGGAATGGAAGGCCATGATCGCCGATGTCTGCACCTGGCACATGGAGAAGAAGAAGATAGCAACAATATTGTGTTGTTTCAGTATACCAGACATCTAGCAAGTTCCGGTGATACTTTTGTTATATTTCTCTGAATAGCTATGCTAAAGTTTTAGGAAACATGTGTACTGCTTTGGATTGTACATTTCAAATGAAATGTGTTATGGCGACCGTCATGATTGCTGCACTTTACATCTGACTTGAGCACGGATGCTGGGTGAATAATTGTTTCTTGATGTCTTGTTTTGATTTTGTTGTTGTGTTATTGCTGTTGTTGAGAGAGTGATGGATGTCAGCATAATGTATGTGAGCCATATGACTGTTAATCATAAGCCCATTATATTCTGTTCATTTGGAAGATGTACATGTTTATATTTTTTATGCAGAAAAAAAATATATGGCAGAAAAACTGCTAGGGATGAAAATGAAGTTCATGTCCATCGTGATGATACATAACAAGGAATTAAAAGAAATCATGAGTTATGTAATCAATCTGAATGATGTTGATATAGTCGAACAATTTAGAACAGTTATGGTTGTGTGGGGGTTTCCTTGCTCTATCTGTGACCTAAGCCTAAAGAGGTTTGGGTTTCTTGTAGTTATAAGCTTTTTCTGGTCATTGTTAGGAGAGGAGGGACATGAACTTACTGACTTACCGACTGTCATATGCATGAAATGTTTGTTCACATCACCCCCTTCATGAGGGGCCATGGCCTATTATGAATAAACTATTCGCATTCCATTCTCTCTCTCTCTCTTTCTCTCTCTCTCTCTCTCATGGCCTAAGGCTGAGATACATTAAATTTCTGAGTTCTGAGTTCTCTCTCTCTCTCTCTCTCTCTCTCTTTCTCTCTCTCTCTCTCTCTCTCTCTCTCTCTGGGGCATGTGCCTGAGTGTCTCACTTCCTGCACCCCTCTGTATCAAAGTAAAACTCTTACTTCAGATGGTACATTGAACACATAACGTCTTTGCTTTGTTAGCTTCGTCAAGACATCTGTAAAAAACAACATCAAACAAAACACACACAAATAAGCAAAAAAGCTAAAGAAGAAAGAGAAATTAAACCAAAAAAAAAACAAAAAAAAGAAACAATCAGCCACATAGATCTATAATAAACAAAAATGTATAAAGAAACAATCAGCCACATAGATCTATAGTAAACAACAATCTATAAAGAAACAATCAGCCACATAGATCTGTAATAAACAAAAATCAATGAAGAAACAATCAGCCACATAGATCTGTAATAAACAAAAATCAATGAAGAAACAATCAGCCACATAGATCTATAAAAATTTACAAAACTCTGTGATAAATGAAAGGAACAGTCACATAGAATTCAGTGTGTATGTTTGTGTGTGTGTTCAGGGGGTGGGTGGGGTGGGAAGGAATAGAGAGCTGGACTAAAAATGTCTCTGTATTTTCAGTCTGTTTTACTTCCCTTGTCACATTCACCTACCCACTCACAGTTACACTGAGTATGCCCCCCCTCCACACACACACACCCCATGAAAAAAAAAATAGGGAGACTGTGGTCAGTCCATCACATCATTATGATATGCCCCTTCCCCCATTTCCTGAGAAATGTAAAGCAAATATGGGGAACACCTAGAGTCTAAGTATGTTTGTTGTTTTACTTATACATTTGCAAAAAAGAAGCAAAATAATAATAATGATGATAATAATAATAATAATAATACATGGAATTTATACAGCGCTATATCTTGCAAAATACAAATCAGAGCACTTTCATTCATCCTAGTCTTTCACATGCAGCCAGTTACAATTAATAGATTTTTACAAATTCAAATGTAAACACACACATGCCCATGCCCACACACACATAAAGGTTGTACACTCCAACAGGTGGTGGTGGTGAGGGGTGGGGGGCTGGTTGTTGAGGGCAGGGACAGAAATGAGATGAAACAAGAGGAGAGAGGGTGGGTAGAAGATGCTGGCAGACCAGCCAGAAGAGAATTGCAATAGTCCAGATGTGATAGAATGAGAGACATGACTAGTTTGGATGTTGCATCAGTGGACAGATACTTTCGAACTGCACTAATGCTCCATAATTGATAGTAGCATGACTGGCAGGTTTGGGTGATGAATTTTTGCATAGAGAGTGTGTTGTCCATAACTAGCCCTAGATATTTTACAGCAGTGGATAGAGGGACAGACATATTGCCGAATTCTATTGAAGCTGTTGTGATGGAAGAGACTTTGTGTTTGGTCCCTACAAGCATGGCTTTGGTTTTATCTGCATTTAGCTGTAACTTGTTTTGTATCATCCAATTTTGAATATCTTGAAGGCAGTAGGACATATTTGTCAAGAGAGAAGGCAGATTTTCGGGAGTTTCACTGCTAAGAATCTGAGAGTCGTCTGCATAAAAATGATGGCTGATTTGAGGACAGTTTATTATATGTGAAAGTGGGGTAGTGCAGAGAGTGAAAAACACAGGGCCCAGAACTGATCCCTGTGGGACTCCACATTCCAATTTGGCAGGTGTTGATTGAATCTTATTTACTGTAACTGTGTGGAATCGGCTTGTAAGGTATGAACTGAACCTAGTGAGGGCTGTGTCTTTATTACCAAATGTGTTTTGGAGATGGTAGAGAAGAACTGAGAGGTCTATAGTGTCAAAGGCTGCAGATAAGTCGAGGAGAGTGAGAAGGGAGATTTTTCCTGAGTCAGAAGCGTGCAGAAGCATGTTTAAGGTGTGGACTAGGGTGGTCTCGGTGCTGTGGTTGGCATGATAGGCAGACTGAAAAGGGGGAAGGAGATTGTTGGAATGAAGATGGCTGTTGAGTTGTTTCAGAGCAACTTTTTCAAGGACTTTAGAGATAAAAGGTAGGTTAGAAACAGGCCTGTAATTCTCCAGAATGTTAGGGTTGAGGTCGTGCTTTTTGAGTTGAGGTGTAACTTTGCAGTTTTGAGAGCTGATGGAAAAATTCCTGAAAGAAGAGAAGAATTTACTATTTTCGTGATAGTGGGTGTGAGCTGTGGAATGCACTGGGTGAGAAGAGAAGCAGGTAAAGGATCAAGATCATATGATCTTATTGTCATTTCTATCAGAATTGTCTTCATTTCTTTCTCGCTTGTTGGATGAAGGAAAAGGAGAGGAATGCCAGTGAATTGGGAATCAGGAAGTGCAGGTTGGAAAGAAGTCTGATCCAGTCTGGAGCAAATGTTGCGGACTTTGTCAGAGAAGAACAAAGAAAATATAGCAGGAAGTTCAGAGTGGCACAATGAACAGTGGGCAGAGGGCTAGCTTTTGCAGATCCCAGAAGAGTTGAGGTGAGGGAAAAGAGAGATTTCATGGACATGTTATAACTGACAACTCGGCCAATTCCACGTAAGAACAGTGTTCTCAAATCTACAGCGGTGAGTGTCATTGGGGTGGAGTGAGGAAAGCTGGATGTTGGCGGTGGTGGTGGATGAAGCACGTGCAGTTTATCATGTTGCAGCAGGGTCAGGGCAGAAAGAGTGGCAAAAGTTAGCACAGCAAGGTAAGCACAAATCATCATGTTGCCATTTTTCAAACAAAAATATTTAAAAGATGAAAAATTTAGAATTGAAATATTTTACAAAATAGGCAATTTCAAGTAAAACGGGTCTGACCGTTGGATTCCTGAGAAAAACACAAACACAGTGATGTAAAACTGTCCTCATACGATAACAGAAAACACACAAAAATCACACACTTTCACAGAGCCACACACCAATGCAGAATTACAAAGTCTAGACAGTAAAGCAGTAAAGATAGCTCTTGGTTTTCCGGCTCATGCAAATACAGCTAAAACTTATAAAGAAGCTCACTTACTATCTCTTTCTGATCAGCAAAAACTGGCAGTATCAAAATACGTGGTTCATAGTCTCTCTATTCCAAATTCAGTAAAAGAGGAAATATTTATGAATCAAGACAATGATTTTCTTAAACGAGCACGCAATATTTCAATTCTGCAGCCAATTAAAAATCATACAGACACATTCATGAAATAAAATGACATCAATATATCAACAATTCCAATTTTACAAGTTGTTCCTCAGTTTCCTCCCTGGGAACATATTTCAGCTAAATTTGACATCGACTACACGGAAATAAAGAAATATGAAAATCAAAATCTTCTCACCGTTGATGTAAAAAGTCACTTAGAAAGTAATTATTCTAATCACTTAAAAGTGTATACTGACGGATCTGTATTAGAAACAGACAAAAGTGGTGCTGCATATGTGATTCCGACTTTAAAAGTTAAAAAATCATTTCATTTAGGAGAGCAATTTTCTATTTTTACTTCTGACTTATTTGCAATCCTTATGGCTTTGAATTTTTGGTCTGACACTGCTGTTGATGTTTGCCAAATTCTGTTTTGCATTGACTCAAAAGCAGTATTAATGGCATTAAAGACATGGCATGGTAAAATAAGGAATGATATTGTATTTGAGATTAAATTCCTGATACATTCTATTGCAAGCAGAGGCATCAGCATAACTTTTTGCTGGATCCCCTCTCATTGTGGAATTTATTCGAATGAGCTTGTTGATTCTTTGGCAAAACAAGGTGCCTCTGAATACAGTACTGAAGTGTTTGCTTCTAGTCTCGAATTGTTGTCTTATGAAATTCATTCTAAGTTAATGAAATGCATGCATTCAAAGATTATAAAAAAAACCCATTATCAGCAGTTTCCTTGCCCATGGAAATTAGAAATTCTAATACATAAACTGAGATTAAATGCATGGAATACTAAATATTCAGAAAATGTAACATGTTCTTGTTCTAGTCCCCTTTCAATCCACCATTTATTGTTTAATTGCCCAATTCTTTTTGACATGTATAAAAGAAGAGGTTTAGATATTCATAAGAAATATGCCACTAGTCAAGAAGTTTTATATGACTCTCAGCAATTCATAATGTCAGTTGCTGAAGTCATATATTCTTCACCTGTAAGACCATTACTGTAATTAGTTTTATATATATGTAAAAAAAAACCCAACAAATCGAAGCGCTTGCACTCAAATCATTTAAACGCATGCAACTCTCCTTAAACATAATGAACAACAGATTTCAAATCCATGCGCGTCCACGCACGCACGCGTGCACACACAGAGACTCGCGAACACACTTAGGAGGTGAAGGATGCTGTTGAAAATTAGGGACAGATATGAGGGGAAAAGTGTCAGGTAGGAAATAAGTGTGTTTTGAGGCTGGATTTGAAGGTATCAAATGAAGGCTTTTGGGGAAGTGAAAGAGGGAGGTCATTCCAAGTGGATGGACCAGAAACAGAGAAGGAGTGACGGCCAACAGTGGTTTGTTTGAATCTGGGTGTTCAAAAGCACAAAGTATCTGAGGCTGAACGAAGGGAACGGGATGGAATGTACAGGTGAAGATAGTTACAGAGATAAGAGGGTGCAGATTTGTGGAGACATTTGAAACAGAGGGTATTGATCTTATACTCCAGTCTTTGTGAGACAGACAGCCAGTGAAGAGATCTCAGGAGAGGAGTGATGTGTTCAGATTTCTTCTTTCTTAGGACCAGTCGAGCTGCAGAGTTTTGTATGCGTTGAAGAGAGTGGATAGACGATGCTGGTAGGCCAGCCAAAAGAGAATTACAGTAGTCTAAACGTGAAAGAATGAGAGATGTAACTGCTTGAAGTTGCATCAGTGGACAGATACTTGCGAATTGCGCTTATGCGCCGTAATTGATAGTAGCAAGACTGGCAGGTCTGGGTGATGAATTTTGTCATAGAGAGTGTGTTGTCAAGAACTACTCCTAAATACTTCACAGAGTTGGACAAAGGAACTGACGTATTGCCAAATTCTATTGAAGTTTTTGTGATAGAGGAAAGTTTATGTTTGGTCCCTATGAGCATGGCTTTGGTTTTATGGGATTAAGTTGAAATTTGTTTGAGTCATCCAGTTTTGAAGTCTTGGGGCAGTAGGAATATTTGTCAGGGGGGAAAGGCAGTTTTCAACTGTCCCACTGCATGAAGCTGGTATCATGGAATAGAAATGATGATCAATATGGTGGCTATTTTTTTAAATTGTGAGAGTGGAGAGGGAAAAGAGAAAGAGAAACAGGCCCAGGATTCCGCGGGATCCAATTCCCGGCCCTTTTACCAGCCCTCATCAAATTCACAGATCTAAATTAGGGCCCTCCTTTTCCCAACCCTCCCATTTCTTTACCCCTCCCCTTCCCCTAAAGTTAACCTGGTACATTAAATGTGGGGGGTTGGGTAGGGAGGAGGGAGAGGAATTTTTAAACTGTTTACCTTCGTGAAAAAAAACCCCAGTTTTAAATGAATACGAAGTTTATTGTTTTTTTTTTTTTTAAAAAAAGGGGAGGGAGAGAAAATTTTTTGTTTAAATGCAAATTGCCTTGAAAAAAACAAACACCCAAAACCCAAGAAATAAGTTTAGAGAATGGAAAAAAAAAAAAAAAAATAAATTCGAAAAACAAAAAAAAAATTTAAAAATGGGGGGGTGAGATGAAAGAGAGAGAGAGGGGAGAGGAGGGGTAAGCTTTGAAATATTTCTTTTTTTAAGTTTACATTTCAATCCCCTTTTTTGTTTAATTCCCCAATTCTTTTTGAATGTAAAAAAGAAGGGGTTTAGATATCTAAGAAATATGCATAGTCAAGGTTTTATATGCTTCAGAATTCATGTGTCAGTTGTGAAGTCATTATTCTTCCCGTAAAACCTTTACGAATTTAAATATGTTTATATATTATAAATTTTTTAATTTGTATATACAAATATATATATATATTTATATTTTATATATAGTATTATTTTTTTAATTATGTGTTGTGGATGTGGGTGGGGGTTTAGGGGAGAGAAGAGAGGGGGAAAACGGAATGGAACTTTAAATGTCCCAGGAAAACCCCATGCATGGATTCAGAAAATCTTGAAGAAAAACAAGTAAGAAAAACACTTCATTTTAAAATTAATTTTGTCAACAATTTAAGGTTTGCTGAAAAGATCGTCTAAGTGCCTTCTCTCCCCTCTTTTTATGCGCACACAACTCAACAATATCCCCAAAATATCTACACACGCATGAGAACACACGCTCGTACACGCACACATTTACACCTATAATTATATAAAAAACCATATGCATGATGCCACAACCATAAAACTTTTGCCTTAAAAATGAAAATAAGCTAATTTTTTAATATAAAAATGGATAAAAAAATTAAAATAATCAAGATCTTCACGTTTCAAAACATAAAATTTGGTTGATTTAAGAAGTCTGCATGGTTTTTTCTGTTCTTTTCGCCTTTTTGAAAAGTTCGAATAATAATGAAAGTGCTTTAGATTTTTTTCATGGCATCAGAAGTGTCGCGAAAACTGTGGCGGAAAAAAAATTTTGAGGTAAGTATTTTTCCCTAATTTCAAAATATACGGCCACCAACAAAAATTGAATTCCGATTCAAAGAGCATCTTTACAAAAGGGACAAATAACTTTTACTGATTGGAAATGTCGATCCCTAGGGTTTTTTAAAGGGTGGGAACCCCAACTAAAAGTAACAATGTTTTTTTCGCATGATTCTTCCTTCAAACATGGCTTGGGTTGCCAGGAACAGTTTTAAAAAGGAGTATAAATGAAAATCGTTCTCCAGGGGGGACTCCTTTTCCCAGCCCTATGAAAAAAAATCTATAAGTCTCTGTTGAATTCACGAAAAAAAGCATTAATCTGGCCCCCTTGGGTTTTTTCCCCATGCCAAAACCCTAACGATAAAGTGAAAATTTTGGAGACCCAATTTTTTTTTGGTTGAAATGAAGGTTGTCAAATTTTGTAAGCTTTTAGCGGAAATCTGTTTCGGGCATTGTCATCATTTTCACCCAATATTTTTACATTAGTGTGAGTAATTACTAGAGTGGATATTTTCCCAGTCTTGCTTAATTAAAGCATAGGTGTTTGTATGACATTGAGAAACCTTTCAACCCCAAATGTATGAAATGTTCAAAGTTTGTGGTTGTCATTGCCCCCAAATCGAGCCTAGTAACTTGGCTGAAATTGGGGCAGTCAAACAACTTGAAAAAAAATGATGGGGATGGTCACAATGCCCATAAACGTTTCAAAATACAAAAGTTTTTTTGCTCTAAGAGCATATCATCAAAATGCTATGAAAATTTAAAGCAGTGGAAAAGATAACCCCAAAAATTTTTGTAACAATTGACTTCTCCAAATTTTGTGTTACCGTTAGTTTTTTCTTTCGATGAATGATCCCCCTTTCTAAAAACTAAAACCCTTTGATTTTTTAAAAATTCCCCTGGGGCCCAAGTCGTTAGAAGTACCTTTAAAAAGTTAAATTGTTCTGAAGACCTGTTATGAAAAAGATGCAGAAGAACGCATCAGCAAATAACAAGAAAAAATTTTCGAAAGTCCTCTGGGGCGCCTAAGCCATGTTTCCCTGAAGCTGAATGTCAAGGCCCAGTATTTATTGAAAAGAAAAAAAAATTTGGGGCTGAACTTCTCCTTGTTTTACCCCAAGGGGGCCGAAAAAACTATCTTTTAAAATCTCTCCCAAACCCCTTTACTCTTGTTTTTGCCCTTTATACTATTTTAATGGTTCTATACACTCCTTTGTTCCCGGTTTTTTCTAAAAAAACCCCCAGAGATGGGGCTTTTGAAAATCAAAAGTTTTCTAAAATAATAAAGCTACATTGTTTACAGTGATTGAGAAGGTCTGTCCCAAAGAAAAAAAGAGTAAATATGTGTCAATGTATGTGTTTGACGAAACCCTGTTGGTTTTTTTTAAAATCTTTTTTTCCCTTGCCCTTTGGGGAAAGACTTTTGTTCAGATGTAGTTATATTTTACTACAACATTAAACAAAGATATTCCTCTGAAATTTCGGCAATTAATATTCCTTTTTTATGTAGAGTATGTTTATGATCTGCCCTTCATTTGGATTGTTCCTAGTTCAAAGAGCTATGAATTTTTAAAAGGGAATAAAGAATATACGAATTGGAATATTTTATAAAATCATAAAAACCCATCTGGTCAGGCGTTTGTTATCTTTTATACTTTTGAGCACATATACTTTTTTCTGTTATGCGAAATAAGATATAAATTATCAGTGTTGTGTATAAGTAGGTTCTTTTTCTTTTTCACCAATAAGGGTACTATATGAGCTTGAAAAAAAAGATCCTTGAAAGGGTTTAAAAACCATCATTAAAGGTAATTCATTTTGTACAGTTTGCTTTTTTAGTCAATGTTTTAACAGTTCCCCAAAACTTTTGGGGATCTTTGAAACTTAAAGGTAGTTAAAAAAATTTGGGTTTTTGGTGTTTGTTCTTTTTCTCTAGAAAAAAAAAAATTTTTTTTTTTTTCCCTTTTTCTGTGTAATATTTTTGGTATCTGCTTTGTAAGATAGTTTTTTAAACTTTTGTATTTTTAAAGCTTCCCTCAAGGGGCGTCGTTTTTCTGCATTCCCCATCAACCGACATGTTTGATTTATCACCAATTGTGTTTGTTTTTTTAATAAACGGTAATGGATTTCATTAAATTTCCCAAGGATATTTATATCACTTTTATTAACTCGGTGCATTCGTCAACATACAGACTTTTTTGTGAAAAAAATAGAACTAATTCAGCCCTTACCCTCACCCCAAACGTATTTAATAATGTTATTTTTTGGGGTTTTTTTATCGTCTCTATGTATTGAAAACTTAACTTAATCGATGGGATGTTTGATTCAATTTGGGGGACACATGAAGCTGAGACCAAAGTCAATGATGCTTCTAGACAAAATAAAATAGTCAATAATACTGGCCCATTGTGAGAAATTAAAAGTAAATTTCCCTACTCATCACCAGGTAAAAAGCCATTAGTTATGACAGTTTAAAATTGATCCTTGTTCACCCCAAATTGCGTCCAAATCATACTGACAACATTTTTAAAAACCGTGAAAACTCTTCTCCTCAGACGTATCTTCACTATAAAAAATTAAATTCCCTACCTTTCCCCCCCACAGTCCTTGCATTCAACCCCCAACACTATAACAGGAAGATCCCCGAAAAATTCAAAAATGTCAAACAAAACATTTTTTCTCAAGCAAGGAAAGCCCCTTTTAAAAAATTTAGTTATTATTTTTCATCTTTGATAGGGGGCAAATACACCCAAGCAAAAACAAATCTGTTGCCAACCTGTAAGCTTTTTTGATATCTTAAATACAAACGTTGTCATAATCTGTTTCCCCCAAAAAGTGTTGGGTTTTTTAAAACGTTTTATGAGCAAGTGACACCCGATACCGCCCGGGCGATTGTTAAATTTTAAGGAGGGGAAATATTAAAAAAATTTTGGAAAAGAAAATAGGGAAATTTGTTGAAAAAAATCCACAAAGAATTGAAATCAAAATTTAAAAAATATGATCTACCAAGGATTATAAGCAAATAAGTCCTTTGTGTTGTATGCAAAAAAGGAAAGGTAGTTTTTACCCGAATCAGAGTTCATGGGCTGGGAGTCCTAGGTGAAAACATTAGATCTGGGTTCTGTGTTTTTAGGGAAATTTTAAATGTTTCTGTTAAATGTGTTTGTCTGCATTTGCTCTATGCGTGTTTGTGGGCCAGCACAGGGTGCGAGTCAGTTCTTTTCAAAGGAAAAAATGATGAGATGAATGTCTTGGGGGTTTGGGGCTTCCCGACACTTATGCAGGCCCCCTCCGTCACCCCCTTTTTCCCCCGTTGGAAAATGGCACTGTCCCCTTTACTTTCTTCTGACAAGTCTTGCTTGACAAAGGTTGACTTTAGGGTCGAAATTGCTCAGGAGTTCCGTAAAGCCTTTTTGTGTTTGAGGGGTGGAAAGATTGACTGGCACCACCCAGGGAGGAGAAAGAGTTGCGCGCCCCGCACTGTTCCCCGTGGTGAAACAGGGGGGTTGTGGCTGGAGCCTGGGGTCAGTCATGTCTGTGCTGTTGTGTGTACTTTCAGGGGCCGGATTTCAGCTAGAGTCTGGAGGTGATTTGGAGACCCGGGGTTCTGTTGCGGGATGCTTCGTTGCTGTGAGTCGGTCTTTTTGCCGTTTCTTCCCTTTCAGTCTGTATGGCAGTCACAGGCAGTTGGCTGTTTTGGAGTCGGTCTTTTGCCCGTTTTTTCCTTGCATTGTACTGGCAGTACGGCAGTTGTTGCTGTGGCTGGCGTCGGTCTTTTGCCAGTTTTCCCTTCAGTCTGTATGGCGCACAGGCAGCTGCTCCCGTTGCTGGGTCGTCTTTTGCCCGTTTTCCTTGCAGTCTGATGGCAGTCACGGCAGTTTTTGTGTTGCTGTGGTCAGTCTTTCTGCCCGTTTCTTCTTGCAGTCTGTATGGCAGACAGGAGTTGTTGTGTTGCTGTGACGTGGTCTTTTGTCAGCTTTTCCTTGCAGTTGTATGGCAAATCACAGGGGGTGCTCCCGTTGCGTGCGTCAGTCTTTTGCCAGTTCTTCCTTGCAGTCTGTAGGCAGTCACAGGCAGTTGTTGTGTTGCTGGACGTCAGTCTTTCTGCCAGTTTCTTTCCCTTTCAGTCTGATTTGGGGTCACAGGCAGCTGTTGTGTGACGTCAGTCTTTTGCCCGTTCTTCTTGCGTCGTATGGGAGCACAGGCAGTTTTTTGCTGTTGTGTGCGTGTTTTCTGCCCGTTCTTTCCCTTTCAGTTTTTTCTGGCAGTCACAGGAGCTGTTGCTGTGACGTTTAGTCTTTTTGCCAGCTTCTTCTTGCGTCTGTACTGGAGTCACAGGCGTTGTTGCTGTGACGTCGTCTTTCGCCGCTTTTTTGCGTCTGTACTGGGTACAGGAGTTGCTTGATGGTTTGGGGGTTTCCCGTTTGGGATCCCCCGTGGAAGTGAGGGGTAATCCCCTATGTGGAAGGGGGGTGGACATTGGGCTGTTTGCATTCTCTTCACGGTGTCTGTTGACCCTGCTTCTTTGGGTGGATGTTGACCGAGGGTCGGATTTGTGTTTTTTGGGAACCCGGCCCGGAAGTCTTTGTTTCTTACGGAGACGCCATTACGAAAAAAAGGTCCTGCCCCGGTTTTCAGCCCCGAGGACCTTTTGTGTCGGTGGTCAGTAGCCGCAACATGAGCCGTTTGCCCTCTTTTTCTCTGTCTCGTTCTCCAAGAAAACGTTGTTGGGCCCGGTGTGGGAAACACACATGAGAACCTGGTCGGTGGTTTTTTTGTTTCTTTTGCGGTAGGCTATTCTATGTCAGAGTTGTCCATACCTTCTGTCTAGAATTTGTTTTAGAAATTTGACAATTTTTTCTGCCGTTTGCTGTCCTTTTGGGGCTTCTACACATTGAAAGAAACGAGGGTTTTGTTTTTGGAAAGTGCCCAAGTTTGTCCACTTTTCATCAAAAAGTTTGCGTGTCAAAACAAAATCGTTGTCGTCACCAAGCTGCCTGCATTTTGTCCCAAAAAATCCATTTGTTTTCAGGTTCAACCCGCCTTTCAACGGTTGTTCTTGCTGGGGTTTCATTGCGTCTTGAATGATCAAATCCTGGTCAGAGCGCTTGGTTTTGGTCATCCCTGAGGTGTCTTTACAGTTTTTTGCCAAGTGTTCAAAGGGGCCCCCAAGTGGTCCCCCGTTCTGCTCCCGCGATGCAGTTTAAAGGGAAGCAAAGGCGTAATGGAAAAATGGGTGGATGAAAGGGGAGGAGGAAACCCCAAACTTTTCTTGGAAAGGTAAAAAAGCTTTATGGGTGGGACATCATTTCTTACTTTTCTTCCAGGTCCAGGGTTTTATTTAATGTTCCCCTTGCAGCAAAAAAAGCCGCAATGAAAACATAGTAAAGCAGAAAAATTTTTCATCCACCCCCAATTTTTTTCTTCAGTAAAGAAACATGATTTAACAAGAAAGGGATATGCTTTTCTTTCATGAAGAATGACTGTTGCCCAACATCTGTATCCGTGGAGTTGAGGAAAAGATCGTTCAAGATGGATGAAAAGCAGGCACTGTAGTCACAAAGGGTGCAAAAATTTTCACCGTGTCCAATTTTAAATTCAGCAGGAGAGGAAAGAGAGAGAGAGGGGAGAGAGAGAGAGGGGAGAGAGGAGAGATGCGGTGTGTAATAATAGGTCTTTTGGTAGAAAGCGGGTGTGTTAAAACCCATGTATAAAAAAAGACATTAAACAAAACAAAAAAAACGTTTATCCCCAACCCCACAACAAACACACTTATGAGACCCCAACTACAATGTTGGCATATAAACCCCCATATACATGAACATAAACAAGACTACAATGAACTATTTAAAACTTACATGATCACGCAGCGCACAACACAGGGAAAACCTAGACACACACACGCCCGACAGCAAAAAACACAATACACAAAAAGTTATCCAAGAAGAATCGAACTGCAGAGAGAGAGAGAGAGTGAGAATACCTCCAGATATGAATTGCAACACCACACACACATGCACTCACGTACGCATGCACACATGTGTTCTGCATACGACCACAATCACATACCCACATAAAGTGTCATTGCACATGTACCTACTCACTTATGGACCGGGGTGTGTGGATTGGAGACCTGAATGAGCGATGTACTGTATGCATCACTGATGAATAAGCACAGCATATGATGTTCTGGTGACTTTTGTCACTCACCACAAAACAGCACAAGTCAGAAACACAGTACAGCTGCGCTACAAAATACATCTGGTTTATCCTGAACAAGCCCATACATTGAGGCAATACACAGTTTTTTTCACAAGGTTGTATGGTACTTTGTGCACACTGCTGCTTTCCCACAAACATACAAGGACTGGAAGTACTGGAACTGTCTTTTTACAGATGTTAACTGATGAGTTTCATCAATTTAGAACTCAAAAGTTGTCCCTACTGTACTGGCATCTCAGTTGTCAGTTTATGCACTCATGCAGTAGAAACAACCGACCAACTTAATAAAATCTCATTGACTACCATCTTTAAAATGCTATCAAAATAAGTAAGTCTGCAGCTTATAAACTCTCTCTCTCTCTCTCTCTCTCTCTCTCTCTCTCTGGTAAACTCTCTCTGGTAAACGATTTGTAAAGCATCGATAGTATTCAACGTCCTGTGTTGTGATCTGTTTTACTCAGAGCAGGGGTACAAGGTAAGATGCTAAACATTTTAAGAAGCATATATGATACTGTCAAGATGTGTGTAAGAAACGGTAATGAATATTCAGATTTTTTTTAATGTGTCCAAGGACTAAAACAAGGTTGTGTTGCTTCACCAATACTCTTTTCTTTTCTTATTAATGAACTGGCACATGAAATATTGAGTCACGGGAAGCATGCAATACGCTTGTCACCAACTGAAACAAAGTTGTTCATTATGATGTTTGCTGACGATATTGTCTTAATGTCATACTCTGTTATTGGCTTACAGAACCAACTCAACCTGCTGTTTTCCTCATCAGAGAGGCTAGGCTTAAAAAGTAAATCTGGATAAAAGTAAAGTAATGGTTTTCAGAAAAGGAGGGGTTTTAGCATCAAAAGAAAAACTGGTTCTATGGAAAGGAAAACTTAGAAGTCGTGAATTCCTACAAGTACTTGGGTATAACCATGTCCACCAAAATGAGCTGGACTATAGCAGTGAATGACAGGATAAGCTGAGCAATGAAAGCAGTCTCGGACATGTTGAATTGCCTTTCCAGAATGCGTTGAAAACTCTGCCAAAGTTTTCTTTAAAATGTTTGATGCACAAGTCCAGCCTATGTTACTCTAGGATCCATAGTTTGGGGGTACACAAAATATGATTCCTTAGAAAAAGTACACTTGTTTGCATGCAAGAGATTCCTGAAAATATCATTAAGAGCACCAAACAATGTAGTGTAAGGTAAATTAGGAAGACATCCACTATACATAAACTCGGCAGCAAGCTGCATCAGATATTGGTTCAAGCTTCTGAAACAGCACGACTCAAAGTATTCTAAATGTGCTTACAACATGCTGTTGGAACTTCATAATCGGGGTCGAGCAAATTGGGTGACATATATCCGTAATCGGCTGTGCCTAAATGGTTTCTGTATGTTTGGACCTTTGGCAGTGTAGGCAATGAAAAAACGTTCATTACGGAATTCAAAAAGAGATGAAAAGATGTGTTCTGTCAAGAGTGGTTTTCTTATTTTGAAAGCAAATGTGATCGTAATTTATATAGTGAAGATAAATGTTGTCTGGAGAGAGAAAGGTACATTGACATAATTACTTTCAATACATATAGAGTAGCTTTGGCGCGTTTTCAAATTGGAGTATCGGAAATTAATTTTCATAAATTTAGATATGCGCCTATTGATGAGAAAAGAAACTGTCCATTCTGTAAAAACGTGTTAGAAGATGAAGTGCATGTGATGTTTCTCTGTCCTATGTATAAAGATATCCGTCAGAAATCTCAGTGTGGCTGAAAACATACCATATAATATCCAGCTGGCAAAGATATTCAGCAGCCGAAATGATGATGTCATCTTTAGTTCTAGTAGATTTATATATTATATGTATCAAGAACGCTGGAAACAACTAAACGATTCTCAACATTAATGTTATTAGCTTGTGTCCTGATTCATTGTAAACGGAATTTGATATTTTGTTTTCTCTTTCTGTGGTTGATAACCTGTATCTAAAGTGTGTGTGTGTGTGAGCGCACACGCGCGCGCGTGTATGTGTGTGCTTGTGTGTGTGCATGCATGCGCATGCACATGTGTGTATGTGCGTGCATGTTTGTATGTGTGCGCGAGAGTACATGTGAGCTTGCGTATGTGCGCGAAAGCAGATGAATTTGAAATTATTAATGTAATGTCGTTGAAATGTTGCTTAAACTTTTCTATTCGTGATTTGTACTCATTTGCATCCTTTCGTATTCATCTAATGTCAACCCCTATTGTATGGGGCTGTTGGCCTTAGACAATTAAAATTCGAGTTTCGAGTTTCTCTCTCTCTGGTCAAACCCTGGCTTACACACACATACACACACAACACCCGTGCGCGCGCGTGTGCAAAGGGATGCATGTACCCACAAATACTCATACAAACCCATGAAAGAGTACAGGGTATTGAAACATACAAACTAATATCAATACACGGAGAAATATTCCTGATGTAATAATAAAAAAAACCTTGGCTGGTTATTGTGCAACTGATCTTGAAAAGAAAACTAATTGTACTTCATTTCTTCTTAGGTGTCTTGTAGAACAGGAAAAGCCTGCAACCATTGTTCCTTCATGGTGAAGGAAAGTCTGTGACTGTCACTTCTGATGCTACATGTTTTGCCCTTAATTCATTGTGTTCACTGTGGCATGCTTCCTTTCCACCTGTTCCCCATGTATCCAACCCAAAACCCACTTGTTGCTGGGGAATGCATTACAATTTTCCCCCCCCAAAAAACCCTTT
>CM054154.1:45982607-46028994 GCA_028751875.1 Rapana venosa
ATCTATCAAAGAAATCTGTTCGGAATCGGCACAATTATCAGTATTGTTATGAACACAATGATACAAAACTTCCCAGGTAGGTGCGCCGGAGAAAAAACACACCAATTTCCCATTAAACAGAGAGGACACACACACATGCAACCGCCAGGCGCAAAGGTGAACCATTGACTATTCTAAGGCATTTGACAAGTAAGACATTCCGATCTGTTTGACATTTTTCTCAAGACATAACTGTGTTGGAAAAAGATCTTAGAGAGTGATCTGAAACTTGTATGGGAAAAGAGCCTGCAATAAAGAGTTGATAATGACTGCCAGGAGTACTGGAACGATCTGTTTGGGGTGTGAGGCAAGGCCTGCTGCTGTTTTTTTGCGTTTTTTGCTTTTTTGTTTCTTTTTCTTTTAGTGTTTTAGTTTCTTTATTGCGTTTTTTGCGTTTTGTTTCTCAGACCTCTTCAATATCTACAGCGAAATGATTCTACGGAACATAAGCAGCATGAGGTGGTCAATGTAGAGGTCACAACATAAACAATCTAAAGATACGGGGTATGACACAGTGCTAATTGCTAGCCTAAGAGGAAAAACTACAAAATACCTTACTAACAGTCACAATCGAAAGTGAAAACAAAGGACTCCAACTGAATGCAAAGAAGACTGAGTGCATGGTAATATCAAAACAGTTCAGAATGCCTGTATGTAACATTTTAGGCAAAGGGGAAAGATAAAAACAAGTTTGCACCTTTATACTTGGGATCACAATAACTCCAGACGCCAGATGCCGAACAGAAATAAAGTAGAGATCGCTTTGTCTAAAGACAAATTCACCATGATGAAGCCATCTTTACCAACAGAAAATGTAAGGTCGCAGGCACCAAATCACATCTAAAAGCTACATATGATTCATCCTTCTGTACGGATGTGAAGGCTTTGGGACGCTGACAAAAGGACCTCAAAGAAGAATTGAGCAGCAGAAATGTGGTTACATCAGAATTAAGTGAATATCATGGACTGAAAAGAAGTCAACTGAAGAAGTAATGGGAATTGGTTCCGGGTACAAAAAGATCCCTACTGCCCAAAACATCAGAAAAAGACAACTACATTTTTGGGGCACATTAACAGAGCTGATGGAATAGAAAAGCTAATATTGTTTTGTGGAAAGATTTTGTCGGTACCAAAAGACAGAGGAAGACAACGCACAAAATACACAGACGTCTGGAATAGCTACACATCGAGGAAAGAATCCCCCACAATGTACTCATCAGGAGATAATGACAACAGAGAGGAATGGAAGGCCATGATCGCCGATGTCTGCTCTGATCAGGGAGGAAAGTAAGACGATAGCCACAATTTGTCGTTGTTTCAGTATACCAGACATCTAGCATGTTCCGGTGATACTTTTGTTATATTTTCTGAATAGCTATGCTAAAGTTTTTAGGAAAAATGTGTACTGCTTTGGATTGTACATTTCAAATGAATATGTGGTATGGGCGACCGTCATGATTGCTTGCACTTTAATCGACTTGAGCACGGAATGCCTGGTGTAGTTGAATAATTGTTTCTTGATGTCTTGTTTTGATTTGTTGTTGTGTTATTGCTGTTGTTGAGAGAGTGATGGATGTCAGCATATGTATGTGAAGCATATGACTGTTAATTCATAAGCCATATTTTCTGTTCAATTTGGATGATGTACATGTTTATATTTTTTATGCAGAAAAAAAATATATGCAGAAAACGGCTAGGGATGAAAATGAAAGTTCATGTCCATCGTGATGATACATAAAAGGAATTAAAAGGAAATCATCAGTTATGTATTCAATCTGAATGAAGGTTTTTTGATATAGTCGAACAATTAGAACAGTTTATGGTTGTGTGGGGGTTTCCTTGCATCTATCTGTGACCTAAGCCTAATAAAGAGGTTTGGGTTTCTTGTAGTTTTTAAGCTTTTCTGGGTCATTGTTAGGAGAGGGAGGGACATGAACTTACTGACTCTTTACGGCTGTCATTATGCATGAAATGTTTGTTTCAACATCACCAACTTCATGAGGCGGCCATGGGCCTATTATGAATAACTATTCGCATTCAATTCTCTCTCTCTCTCTTTCTCTCTCTCTCTCTTTTTTCTCATGGCTAAGATGAGATACATTAAATTTCTGAGTTTCTGAGTTTCTCTCTCTTCTCTCTCTCTCTCTCTCTTTCTCTCTCTCTCTCTCTCTCTCTCTCTCTCTGGGGCATGTGCATGAGTTGTCTCACTTCACTGCACCCCTCTGTATCAAAGTAAAACTCTTACTTCTGATGGTACTTGAAATACACATAACGTCTTTGCTTTGTTAGCTTCGTCAAGACATCTGAAAAAAACAAACATCAAAACAAGACACACAACAAATAACAAAAACAGCTAAAGAAGAAAAGAGAAATTAAACAAAAAAAAAACAAAAAAAAAGAAACAATCAGCCACATCGATCTATATAAACAAAAAGGTATAATAGAAACAATCAGCCACATAGATCTATGTAAACAACAATCTATAAAGAAACAATCAGCCCCATAGATCTGTAATAAACAAAAATCATGAAGAAACAATATCGCCACCATAGTTCTGTAATATTCAAAAATCAGAATGAAAGAAACATCAGCCACATAGGATCTTAAAAAAATTTACAAAAACCTCTTGTGATAAATGAAAGGAACAGTCACATGAATTAAGTGTGTATGTTTGTGTGAGTGTTCAGGGGGTGGGAGGGGTGGGAAGAATAGAGAGCTGGACTAAAAATTGTCTCTGTATTTTCAGTCTGTTTTACTTCTTGTCACTCAATTCACCTACCCACTCTCAGTTACAACTGAGTATGCCCCCCCTCCCACAACACACACCCCTTGAAAAAAAAATAGGGAGACTGTGGTCAGTCCATATTATTATGATATGCCCCTTCCCCATTCCTGAGAAATGTAAAGCAAATTTGGGGAACAACTAGAGTCATAAGTTGTTTGTTGTTTTACTTATAAATTTGCAAAAGAAGCAAAATATTAATAATGATGTTAATAATAATAGATAATAATACATGGAATTTATACTTGCTATATCTTGAAAATACAATTCAGAGCATTCTATTCATTAGTCTTTCACATGCCAGCCAGTTACAATTATAGATTTTTACAAAAATTCAAATGTAAACACACACATGCCCTGCCCACACACACAAAAGGTTGACACTCCAACAGGTGGTGGTGGGTTGGTTGTGGGGTGGGGGGCTGGTTGTTTGACGGGCAGAGGGGACAGAAATGAGATGAAACAATAGGAGAGAGGGTGGGTAGAAGATGCTGGCTGACAGCCAATGAGTTTTGCAATAGTCAGATGTGATAGAATGAGAGACATGACTAGTTTGGATGTTTTTTTTTTCCTTCTTTGCATCGGTGGGACAGATACTTTCGAAACATGGACTGATGCTCCATTATTGATAGTAGATGACTGGCAGGTTTGGGTGATGAATTTTTGCATAGAGAGTGTGTTGTCCATAAACTAGCCCTAGTTATTTGACAGAAGTGGATAGTGGGACAGAAATTTATTGCCGAATCTATTGAAGCTGGTGTGATGGAAGTGCTGGTGTTTGGTCCCTATAAAGCATGGCTTTAGTTTTATCGTGCATTAGCTGTAACTTTGTTTTGTATCATCCAATTTTTGAATATCTTGAAGGCAGTAGGACATATTTGTCAAAGTGGAGGCTAAGATTTTCGGGGAGTTTCACTGCTAAGAATCTGAGAGTGTCGAAGTTATATTTGAGGGCTGATTTGTGGACTGGGTCCTCGCACTATATGTGAAAGTGGAGGTTAGTGCAGAGAGTGAAATACACAGGGCCAGATACTGATCCCTGTGGGGACTCCAATTCCAATCTTGGCAGGTGTGATGATCTTATTTTACTGTAACTGTGTGGACATCGCTTGTAAGGTCTGAATAACTGAACCTAGTAGGGGTTGTGTCTTTATTACCAATGTGTTTGGAGATGGTAGAGAAGAACTGAGTGGTTCTATAGTGTCAAAGGCTGCAGATAAGTCGAGGTGAGTGAGAAGGGAGATTTTTCATGAGTCAGAAGGTGCAGACAGCATGTTTAAGGTGTGGATTAGGGTGGGTCTCTGGTGCTGTGGGTTGGCATGATAGGCAGACTGCAAAAGGGGGGTAAGGAGATTGTTGGAATGAAGTTGGCTGTTGAGTTGTTCAGAGCAACTTTTTCAAGGACGTTAGAGATTAAAAGGTAGGTTACGAAACAGGCCTGTAATTATCCAGAATGTTTAGGTTAGGTCTGTGCTTTTTGATGTTGAGGTGTAACTTTGCAGTTTTGAGAGATGATGGAAAAAATTCCGGAAAGAAGAGAAGAATTTACTATTTTCGTGATTGTGGGTGTGAGCTGTGAATGCACTGGGTGAGAAGAGAAGCAGGTAAAGGTATCAAGATCATATGATCTTATTGTATTCTATCAGAATTGTCTTCATTTCTTTCTCGCTTGTTGGATGAAGGAAAAGGGGAGGGAATGCCAGTGAATTGGGAATCAGGAAGTGCAGGTTGGAAAGAAGTGGATCCAGTTCTGGAAGAAAATGGTTGCGGCTTTTGTCAGAGAAGAACAAAGAAAATATAGCAGGAAGTTAAGAGTGGCACAATGAACAGTGGGCAGAGGGCTAGCTTTGCAGATCCCAGAAGAGTTGAGGTGGAGGGAAGAGAGAATTTTCTATGGACATGTTATAACTGAAACTGGCCAATTTCCACGTCAAAGAAACAGTGTTCTCAATTCTACAGCGGTGAGTGTCATTGGGGTGGAGTGAGGAAAGCTGGGTGTTGGCGGGTGGTCGGTGGATGAAGCCGTGCAGTTTATCATGTTGCAGCTAGGGTCAGGGCAGAAGAGTGGCAAATGTTTAGCACAGCAAGGTAAGCACAAATCATCATGTTGCATTTTTCAAACAAAAATATTTAAATGATGAAAATTTTAGATAATTGAAAATATTTTACAAAAATAGCATTTCAAGTAAACGGGTATGACCGTTGGATTCTTGAGAAAAACACAATCACAGTGTTGTAAACTGTCCTCATAGGGATAACAGAAAACACACAAAAATCACACACTTTTCTCACGACACACCACACTGCAGAATTACTAATGTCTAGAACAGTAAAGCACTGTAAGATAGCTCTTGGTTTTCCTGGCTCATGCAAATACAGCTAAAATTATAAAGAAGCTAACTTACTATCTCTTTCTGATCAGCAAAAACTGGGCCGTATCAAAATACGTAGGTTCATAGTCTTCTCTATTCCCAAATCAGTAAAAGAGAAAATATTTATGATCAAGACATGATTTTCTTTTAAGTTGGCACGCCAATATTTCAATCTGCAGCCAATTAAAAATCTACAGAATCATTCATGATATAAATATGACATTTCAATTTATCAACAATCCAATTTTACAAGTTGTTCCTCAGTTTCCTCCTGGGGAAACTTATTTCAGCACTAAATTTTGACAACGAATTCACTGGAAATAAAGAAATATGATAAATCATTAATCTTCTCACCGTTTGATGTTAAAAGTCACTTAGATATTGTGATTATTCTAATCACTTAAAAGTGTTATACTGACGGATCTGTAATTATTATAACAGACAAAAGTGGTGTGCTTATGTGATTTCCGACTTTAAAAGTTAAAATATCTTTCTTTTTAGGAGAGCAATTTTCTTTTTTACTTCTGACTTATTTGCAATCTTATGGCTTTGAATTTTTGGTCTGACACTGCTGTTGATGTTTGCCAAATTCTGTTTTGCAGGGACTCAAAAGCAGTATTAATGGCATTAAAGACATGGCATGGTAATAAGGAATGATATTGTATTTGAGATTAAATTCCTGATACATTCTATTGCAAGCAGAGGCATCAGCATAACTTTTTGCTGGATCCCTCTCATTGTGGAATTTATTCGAATGAGCTTGTTGATTCTTTGGCAAAACAAGGTCCCTCTGAATACAGTACTGAAGTGTTTGTTCTAGTCTCGAATTGTTGTCTTTGAAATTCATTCTAAGTTAATGAAATGCATGCATTCAAAGATTAAAAAAAAAAAACCCATTATCAGCGGGTTTCCTTGCCCAGGGAAAATTAGAAATTTAATACATAAACTGAGATTAAATGCATGGAATACTAAATATTCAGAAAATGTAACATGTTCTTGTTTAGTCCCTTTAAATCCCCAAATTTTATTGTTTAATTGCCAATTCTTTTTGACATGTATAAAAGAAGGGTTTGATATTCATAAGAAATATGCCACTAGTCAAGAAGTTTTATATGACTCTCAGCAATTCATAATGTCAGTTGTGAAGTCATATATTCTTCACCTGTAAGACCATTACTGTAATTAGTTTTATATATATGTAAAAAAAAACCCAAAAATCGAAGCGCTTGCACTAAAATCTTTTAAACGATGCAACTTCCTTAAACATAATGAACAACAGATTCAAATCCATGCGGTCCACGCACGCACGCGTGCACACACAGAGATCGCGAACACACTTAGGAGGTGAAGGATGCTGTTGAAAATTAGGGACAGATATGAGGGGAAAAGTGTCGGGTAGGAAATAATTTGTGTTTTGAGGTGGATTTGAAGGTATCAAATGAAGGCTTTTGGGGAAGTGAAAGAGGGAGGACATTCAAGTGGATGGACCAGAAACAGAGAAAGGGGTGACGGCCAACAGTGGTTTGTTTGAATCTGGGTGTTCAAAAGCACAAAGTATTGAGGTGGAAAGAAGGGAACGGGATGGAAAGTACAGGTGAAGATAGTTACAGAGATAAGAGGGTGGGAGATTTGTGGAGACATTGAAACAGAGGGTATTGATCTTATACTCCAGTCTTTGTGAGACAGGGCAGCCAGTGAAGAGATCTAGGAGAGGAGTGATGTGTTCAGATTTCTTCTTTCTTAGGACCGTCGAGCTGCAGAGTTTTGTATGCGTTGAAGAGAGTGGATGACGATGCTGGTAGGCCAGCCAAAAGAGAATTACAGTGTCTAAACGTGAAAGAATGGGGATGTAACTGCTTGAAGTTGCTCAGTGGACAGATACTTGCGAAATTTCGCTTATGCGCCGTAATTGATAGTAGCAAGATGGCAGGTCTGGGTGATGAATTTTGTCAAGAGAGTGTGTTGTCAAGAACTACTCCTAAATACTTCACAGAGTTGGACAAAGGAACTGACGTATTGCCAAATTCTATTGAAGTTTTTGTGATAGAGGAAAGTTTATGTTTGGTCCCTATGAGCATGGCTTTGGTTTTATCGGCATTAAGTTGTAACTTGTTCTGAGTCATCCAGTTTTGAATGTCTTGAAGGCAGTAGGACATATTTGTCAGGAGGGAAGGCAAGTTTTCAACTGTACCACTGCACTGAAGCTGAGTATCATCGGCATAGAAATGATGATCAATATGGTGGCTATTTATTATATATGTGAGAGTGGAGCAGTGTAGAGAGTAAAGAGAACAGGGCCCAGGACTGATCCCTGCGGGACTCCACATTCCACAGTGCCCCTATACAGCAGCACTCAGTCAAAGGTTCAGGCAGAGTGCTAAAATTAGCGCGCCCTGACCTTTTTACCCCCACACCCCTCCCATTTCTTCACCCCTCCCCTTCCCCCTCCTCACAGCATCTCAAGCCTAGTAGCACTTACACATGCTGGCGCGGCAGATCTGGGCTAGGCTAGGCCTACGGGAGAGGAATGGGTATACTGTATAGGTAGCGAGCATTACGCTAGTAAAAAAAAACACCCTCAGTTTTAACAATGAAGTACGAAGTTTAGTGTGTTTGTGTGTGTGTGTGTGTGTGTAAAAGAGAGAGAGAGAGAGAGAGAGAATCTTTGATAAACCTAGTCTTACAATCTGTCCCTGTGAAAACACACACACACACACACACAGAGATATAGATAGATAGATATGGAAAAAAAATCCACACCAAGAAAAGAATAAAATCTCGATTACACACTACTATCAATCTACTCATTTAAACTAAACATGCGCGCAGGTGAGCATGCACAGAGAGAGAGAGAGAGAGAGAGAGAGAGGATAAGCTTTGAAATATTTCTTTTTTTAAGTTATACATTTCAATCCACCATTTATTGTTTAATTGCCCAATTCTTTTTGACATGTATAAAAGAAGAGGTTTAGATATTCATAAGAAATATGCCACTAGTCAAGAAGTTTTATATGACTCTCAGCAATTCATAGTGTCAGTTGCTGAAGTCATATATTCTTCACCTGTAAAACCTTTACTGTAATTACATATGTATATATATAATATATATATATTTATATATATGTATATACAAATATATATATATATTTATATATTTATATATATGTATATATTTATATACTTATGTGTGTGTGGATGTGGGTGCGTGTAGGGGAGAGAAAGAGAGAGAGAGAACTCGGAACTCGGAACATTTAATGTACCAGGCCATATGCCCATGACATGAGATTCAGAACATCTTGAAGCAAAACAAGCTAAAGCAAAACACTTCATATTAATTAATTTGTCAACAATTTCAAGGTTGCATGTAAAGATCAGTCTAATGTGCACTCTCTCTCCCTCTCTCTCTCCCATGCGCACACACTCACCACACATACTCACACACATACTCATACACACGCATGCATGCACACACACGCTCGTACACGCACACACTTTCACACCTATAATTATATACAAACACATATGCATGCATGCACACACACCATACACACATGCCCTTACAAATGCAAATAAGCTAATTCTCATTAATATACAAATGGCATACCAAAAATGAAATAATCAAGATCTTCCACGTTTTCAAAACAATAAACAGGTTGGTTGATTTAAGAAGTCTGTCATGGTTTTTCTGTTTCATTTCGCCTCTTTTGAAAAGCTTCGAATATATACCATGCAAGTGCTTTAGAATGTTTTTCACTGGCCATCAGAAGTGTCGCTGCAAACCCTGATGGTCGTGAGAAAAATTTATGAGGTAAGTATTTTTCCCTAATTTCACAATATACTGGACACACCAACAAAAATTGAACTTCCGATTCAAGAGCATCTTTACAAAATGGACAAATAAACTTTCTATCTGATTTGGCAACATGTCGATACCTATGAGTTTTTAATGGTGAGACACCTAATCTAAAACGTAACAACTGTTTTCTTACAGCATGATTCTTCACTTCAAACATGGCTTGTGGTAGACCAGGAACAGATTTAAAGGATGTATAAAATGAAAATCGTTCTCCAGAGACATCACTATTCCAGTCCTGATGAAAACAATCTATAAGTCTCTGTCTGAATTCACGCAAAAAGACATTAATACATGTGACCCCTTGGTTTTCCCACACATGACCAAACCCATAACGATACAATGTGAAACATATTTTGGAGACCCAATTATTCTTATTGTTGCAATGAAGGTTGTACAACATTTTGTAAGCTTTTAGCGGAAATCTGTGTTCAGGCATTGTCATCATCTTCAGCCAATATTTTATACATCTAGTGTGAGTAATTACATAGAGTGGATATCTTCCAGTCTCTGCATAAATTAAAGCACTAGGTGTTCTGATACTGACATTGAGCAACCTTTTCAACGCAAATGTATGAACATGTTCAATAGTCTTGTGGTCTGTCATTAGCGCCCAAACTTCAGAGCCATATGTCAACATTGGCTGAATTTGGCAGTCAAACAACTTGAAAAATAATGATGGGGACTGGTCACCAACTGTCCATAACAGTTTCAAAATACAAACAGTTGCTTTTCTTGCTCTAAGAGCCATATCATCTAATGCATATGAAAAAGTTAAGCCAGTGGAAAAGATAACTCCTAAATATTTGTAACAATTGACTATCTCCAATTTTGTGTTACCGTATAGCCATTTTTCTTTCGATGAAATGTATCCACCTTTCCTGAATACTATAACCTTTGATTTGTCTAAATTCACACTGAGGCCAAGTCTGTTAGAAGTACCTTTCAAAATGTTCAATTGTTGCTGAAGACCTGTTACTGAATAAGATAGCAGAAGAACGTCATCAGCAAATAACAAGATAAAAATTTCAGAAACGTCCTCTGGGGACAGCCTAATGCCATGTTTGCCTGAAGCTTGAATGTCAATGGCCAGCTCATTTATTAGAAAAGAAAACAAAATTGGGCTGCATACTTCTCCTTGTTTTACACCAAGAGGGCAGAAAAACATATCTGTTAAATCTCTACCAACCCTTACTCTTGCTTTAACGACCTTATACATACTTTTAATGGTTCTATACATCCTACCTTTGATACCGTTTTTTCTAAGAACAGCCCAGAGATGGTGTCTATCTGCTAAATCGAAAGCTTTTCTAAAATCAATAAATGCTACATATAGTTTACAGTGATTGAGAAGCTGCCTCTGTACCAAAGCAAAAAGAGTAAATATGTGATCAATAGTACTGTAGTTCTGACGAAAACCTGCTTGAGATTCGTTTATAATCTTATTTTCCTCTGCCCATGTGGTAAGACGTTTGTTCAAGATGTAGCTATATATTTTACTACACACATTCAACAAAGATATTCCTCTGTAATTATCAGGACAATTAATATCTCCTTTCTTATGTAGAGTATGTATTACTGACTCTGACCATTCATCTGGATATGTTCCTAGTTCAAAGAGCTGATTGAAATATTTTACAAGGAATGAAGCAATATACGAATTGGAATACTTATAAAACTCATTAATTAAGCCATTGGTCCAGGCGCCTTTGTTATCTTTTATACTTTTAGAGCATCATATACCTCATTTTCTGTTATGCTGCAATCAAGATCACTACATATATCAGTGTTGCTGTCATAAGATACCGGTTCTATTTCATTTTCACCAATACAGGTGTACTCATATGAGCTTGAAGAAAACAGATCCTTGAAATGGTTAAACCATACATTCAAGGTAATATCATTTTGTACAGTTTGCTTTCTAGTCAATGTTTTAACAGTTCTCCAAAACTTCTTGGGATCTTTGAAACTTGAAGGTAGTGTATTAAGAACTTGTTCTTGGTGTTTGTTCTTTTTCTCTAGAAGCAAATTTTTATATTCTTTCCTTTTTTCTGTGTAATATTTTCTGCTGTCATCTGCTTTGTCAAGATAGTGTTTTAACATTTTGTATTTCCTTAAAGCTTGCCTCAAGAGGCGTCGCTTTTCTCTGCATTCACCATCAAACCAGACATGTTTAGATTTATCACCAATTGTGATTCGTTTTTTCATACATAAACCTGCTATATGGATTTCTTCATTAAATTTAGCCAAGGCATTATTTATATCACTTTCTATTAACTCGTGTGCATTCGTCAACAATACAGATACTTTTTCTGTGAAAAACATAGAACTAAATTCAGCAGCCTTATCCTCATCCCAAACGTATTTAATAATAGTTACTTTTTGGGTTTTTTCATCAGTCTCTATGTATTCCGACAACTTAACCTTTAACTCGATAGGCATATGTTTTGATTCAATTCTGGGGGACACATGAAAGCTGAGACCAAAGTCAATGATGCTTCTAGACAAAATGAAATAGTCAATAATACTGGCCCCATTGTGAGCAATATAAGTAAAGTCTCCTGACTCATCACCAGGTAAAAAGCCATTAGTTATGACCAGATTAAATTGATCACATATGTTCAGCAAATAGCGTCCAAAATCATTACTGACAACATCTTTAGAAACACGTGCACAAACTCTCTCCTCCTCAGACGTATCTTCACTATCAAAAATATGAATATCCCTACCATTCCCCCCACCAGTCCTTGCATTCAAATCCCCACACACTATAACAGGAAGATCACCAGAAACTTCAAAAATGTCAAGCAAACATTGCTCAAGCAAGGAAATGCCATTATAAATATCAGTCTCATTATAATACATACTTTGATATGGGGGCAAATACATCCCAAGCAAAACACAGTCTGTTGTCCAACCTGTAAGCTTTTTAGATATCTTAACTACAATACAGTTGTCATAATCTGTTTCCACCATAAGTGTTTGGTTTTTAAATCGATTTCTTATGAGCAAAGCTGCACCACCAGATAACCTCGCAGTGGCTGCATTAGTTAATTTGACAGGAGGTGAAATATTAACAAAATATTCTGGAAAAAGAAAACTAGGGAAATTTGTTGAAAATATCTCACAAAGAAATATGAAATCAAAATTATAAAGATATGATCTAACACAAGGATCATATAAGCAAGTAAGTCCTTCTGTGTTGTATGCAACAAAGGAAAGGTAGTTTTTACCAGAATCAGTAGTTTCATGGGCATGGCGAGTCCTAGGTGACAACATTAGATCTGGTGTCTGTGTTTTTAGGAGTACTTTTAAATGTTTTGTTAACTGTGTTTGTCTGCATTTAGCTCTACTGCGTGTTTGTGGGCCAGCACAGGGTGTCTGAGTCAGTTCATTTTCAACAGAGAACATGACTGAGATAGAATGTCTTGGTTGGTGCTTCCTGACACTTCATGCAGGCCCTCTCCGTCACCCTCTTTGCCGCCTGTTGGAACAATGGCACTGTCCTCTGACTTTTCTTCTGACACAAGTCTCTGCTTGACAAAGGTCTGACTTTCAGGGTCGAACATTGCATCAGCTGAGTCTCCGTAACAGCCTTGTTGTGTTTGAGGCTGGAACAGATCCTGACTGGCACCACCACAGGGAGGAGAAAGAGTTGCGCTGCCCCGCACTGTCTCCTGTGGTGAAACAGGGGGGTTGCTGGCTGGAGCCCTGGTGTCAGTCACTGCCTCTGCTGCTGTTGCACTGTGTACCTCTTCAGGGGCCAGGATTTCACAGCTAGAGTCCTGGAGGTGATTTGGAGACCGGGCTTCTGTTGCGGCAGCTGCTCCTGTTGCTGTGACGTCGGTCTTTCTGCCAGTTTCTTCCTTGCAGTCTGTACTGGCAGTCACAGGCAGTTGTTGCTGTTGCTGTGACGTCGGTCTTTCTGCCAGTTTCTTCCTTGCAGTCTGTACTGGCAGTCACAGGCAGTTGTTGCTGTGGCTGTGACGTCGGTCTTTCTGCCAGCTTCTTCCTTGCAGTCTGTACTGGCAGTCACAGGCAGCTGCTCCTGTTGCTGTGACGTCAGTCTTTCTGCCAGCTTCTTCCTTGCAGTCTGCACTGGCAGTCACAGGCAGTTGTTGCTGTTGCTGTGACGTCAGTCTTTCTGCCAGTTTCTTCCTTGCAGTCTGTACTGGCAGTCACAGGCAGTTGTTGCTGTTGCTGTGACGTCGGTCTTTCTGTCAGCTTCTTCCTTGCAGTCTGTACTGGCAGTCACAGGCAGCTGCTCCTGTTGCTGTGACGTCAGTCTTTCTGCCAGCTTCTTCCTTGCAGTCTGTACTGGCAGTCACAGGCAGTTGTTGCTGTTGCTGTGACGTCAGTCTTTCTGCCAGTTTCTTCCTTGCAGTCTGTACTGGCAGTCACAGGCAGCTGTTGCTGTGACGTCAGTCTTTCTGCCAGCTTCTTCCTTGCAGTCTGTACTGGCAGTCACAGGCAGTTGTTGCTGTTGCTGTGACGTCAGTCTTTCTGCCAGCTTCTTCCTTGCAGTCTGTACTGGCAGTCACAGGCAGTGTTGCTGTGACGTCAGTCTTTCTGCCAGCTTCTTCCTTGCAGTCTGTACTGGCAGTCACAGGCAGTTGTTGCTGTGACGTCAGTCTTTCTGCCAGCTTCTTCCTTGCAGTCTGTACTGGCAGTCACAGGCAGTTGCTCCTGACTGGTTGGTGGTTCTGTTGGCACTCCGTCGTGGAAGTGAGGGGTAATCCGTCATGCTGGAGAGGGAGGGGTGGACACTGTGAAGGCTGTTTGCATTCTCTTCACGTGCTGTCTGTTCTGCACGTGCTCTCTTCTGGGTGGATGTCTGACAGAGGATTGGAGTTTGTGTTTTTGTGGAACCCCGAGCCTGGAAGTCATTGTTTCTGTACAGGAGACGCCCATTACGAAAAATAGGCATCTCTGCCCTGGTTCTTCAGCTCCTGTAGGACCTTTTGCTGTCGAGTGGTCAGCTCAGCCGCAACATGCACGCCCAGCTCCTCAGCCATCTTCTTTCTCATGTCTCTGTTCTCCAAGAGAAACAGCTTGTCTGGCCAGGTGTGGAAGCACACAATGAGAACACGTGGTCGACTGTGGTTTTGTTGTCTTCTTCCTAGACGGTAGGCATATTCTATGTCAGCAGTTGTCCATACCTTGCTGTCATAGAATTTGTTCAGAAGTTTGACAACTTTCTCTCTGCACGTCTTGCTGTCTTCTTTGGGGCCTTCATACACATTGAAGAAACGCAGGTTGTTGTTTTTGGAATGTGCCTCAAGTTTGTCCACTTCTTCATCAAGATAGTTTGCTGTGTCAAAACAAAATCGTTGTCGATCACCAAGCTGCCTGCATTCTTGCTCCAAATAGTCACATTTGTCTTTCAGGCATTCAACGTCAGCCTTCAACCGGTTGTTCTCTGCCATGAGGGTTTCATTGCAGTCTCTGACATGACTCAAGTCCCTGGTCAGAGCAGCTTGGTTCTGGCTCATCTCCTGCAGGTGTCTTGACATGTTGTCTGCCAAGTAGTTCAAGGAGCCCCCTAAGTGGTCCCCCATGTTCTGCATCCATCGCAGATCCGCAGCTTGAAGGGAAGCAAAGGCAGTAGATGGAACATGGGTGGATGAAAGGGGAGGAGGAACAGGGAAAGGTGCAGCATATGGAGTAGACGTTGAAACAAAATTATGTACAAAGTTGGATGAAGGTGGAAACTGTTCTGTTCCACTGTGGTGGACATCATTTCTTACTTCTCTTCCAGGTCCAGGGTTTGATTCAATGTCTCCACATTGCAGCAAAAATGCCGCAATGAAAACAATAGTAAAGACAGAAAGATTTTCAATCACACCCCAATTGTTTTCTTCACGTAAAGAAACACTGATTGTACACAAGAAAGGGATATGCTTGCTTTCCATGAAGAAGTGAGCTGTTGCCAACATCTGTATCCAGTGGAGTTGAGGAAACGACTCGTTCAAAGATGGATGACATGCACTGGCACTGTAGTCACAAAGGCTGCAATAATTTTCACACGCTGTCCCATTCAAGTATCAGCAGGGAGAGAGAAAGAGAGAGAGAGAGAGAGAGAGAGAGAGAGAGAGAGAGAGATGCGGTGTGTAATAATAGGTACTTTGGTATGAATGCGGGTGTGTCTAAATCACCATGTAGTGAAAAGACATTAAACAAAACAAAACAAAACGTATATATCCACAACCTCACACACAAACACACTTATGCAGACACACACCTACACATGTATGCGCATATACACACCCACACATATACATGCAACATATAACAACGACATACACATGCAACATATTATAACAACATATACATGCATACACGCATGCGCACAAACACAGACATACACACATAGACACACACACGCAACAGACAGCATACACACACACATACACACAAAAGTTATCCAAGCAAGAATCGAACTGCAGAGAGAGAGAGAGAGTGAGAATACCTCCAGATATGAATTGCAACACACACACACACATGCACTCACGTACGCATGCACACATGTGTTCTGCATACACCACAATCACATACCCACATAAAGTGTCATTGCACATGTACCTACTCACTTATGGACCGGGGTGTGTGGATTGGAGACCTGAATGAGCGATGTACTGTATGCATCACTGATGAATAAGCACAGCATATGATGTTTTGGTGACTTTTGTCACTCACACACAAAACAGCACAAGTCAGAAAACACAGTACAGCTGCGCTACAAAATACATCTGGTTTATCCTGAACAAGCCATACATTGAGGCAATACACAGTTTTTTTCACAAGGTTGTATGGTACTTTGTGCACACTGCTGCTTTCCCACAAACATACAAGGACTGGAAGTACTGGAACTGTCTTTTTACAGATGTTAACTGATGAGTTTCATCAATTTAGAACTCAAAGTTGTCCCTACTGTACTGGCATCTCAGTTGTCAGTTTATGCACTCATGCAGTAGAAACAAACCGACCAACTTAATAAAATCTCATTGACTACCATCTTTAAAATGCTATCAAAATAAGTAAGTCTGCAGCTTATAAACTTCTCTCTCTCTCTCTCTCTCTCTCTCTCTCTGGTAAACTCTCTCTGGTAAACGATTTGTAAAGCATCGATAGTATTCAACGTCCTGTGTTGTGATCTGTTTTACTCAGAGCAGGGGTACAAGGTAAGATGCTAAACATTTTAAGAAGCATATATGATACTGTCAAGATGTGTGTAAGAAACGGTAATGAATATTCAGATTTTTTTTAATGTGTCCAAGGACTAAAACAAGGTTGTGTTGCTTCACCAATACTCTTTTCTTTTCTTATTAATGAACTGGCACATGAAATATTGAGTCATGGGAAGCATGCAATACGTTTGTCACCAACTGAAACAAAGTTGTTCATTATGATGTTTGCTGACGATATTGTCTTAATGTCATACTCTGTTATTGGCTTACAGAACCAACTCAACCTGCTGTTTTCCTCATCAGAGAGGCTAGGCTTGAAAGTAAATCTGGATAAAAGTAAAGTAATGGTGTTCAGAAAAGGAGGGGTTTTAGCATCAAAAGAGAACTGGTTCTATGGAAAGGAAAACTTAGAAGTCGTGAATTCCTACAAGTACTTGGGTATAACCATGTCCACCAAAATGAGCTGGACTATAGCAGTGAATGACAGGATAAGCTGAGCAATGAAAGCAGTCTCGGACATGTTGAATTGCCTTTCCAGAATGCGTTGTAACTCTGCCAAAGTTTTCTTTAAAATGTTTGATGCACAAGTCCAGCCTATGTTACTCTAGGATCCATAGTTTGGGGGTACACAAAATATGTTTCCCTTAGAAAAAGTACACTTGTTTGCATCCCAAGAGTTTCCCTGAAAATATCATTAAGAGCACCAAACAATGTAGTGTAAGGTAAATTAGGAAGACATCCACTATACATAAAACTCGGCAGCAAGCTGCATCAGATTTTGGGTTTTCAAAGCTTCTGAAACAGCACAAACTCAAGTATTCTAAATGTGCTTACAACATGCTGTTGGACTTTCATAATCGGGGTCGAGCAAATTGGGGTGACATATATCCGTAATCGGCTGTGCCTAAATGGTTTCTGTATGTTTGGACCTTTGGCAGTGTGGCAATGAAAAACGTTCATTACGGAATTCAAAAAGAGATTGAAAGATGTGTTCTGTCAAGAGTGGTTTCTTATTTTGAAAGCAAATGGATCGTAATTTATATAGTAAAGATAAATGTTGTCTGGAGAGAGAAAGGTACATTGACATAATTACTTTCAAACATTAGAGTAGCTTTGGCGCGTTTTCAAATTGGAGTATCGGAAATTTAAATTTTTCATAAATTTAGATATGCGCCTATTGATGAGAAAAAAAAAACTGTCCATTCTGTAAAAACGTGTTAGAAGATGAAGTGCATGTGATGTTTCTTTTGTCTTGTTTTAAAGATACCCGTCAGAAACTTCAGTGTGGCTGAAAACATACCTATAATACCCAGCTGGCAAAGATATTCAGCAGCCGAAATGATGATGTCATTTTAGTTCTAGTAGATTTATATATTATATGTATAAAAACGCTGGAAAAAACTAAACGATTCTCAACATTAATGTTATTAGCTTGTGTCTGATTATTGTAAACGGAAATTTGTTTATTTTGTTTTCTCTTTCTGTGGTTGATAACCTGTATCTAAAGTGTGTGGTGTGTGTGAGCGCACAGGGCGCGCGCGTGTATGTGTGTGCTTGTGTGTGTGCATGATGCGCATGCACATGTGTGTATGTGCGTGCATGTTTGTATGTGTGGCGAGAGTACAGTGAGCTTGCTTATGTGGCGAAAGGATGAATTTGAAATTATTAATTTTAATGTCGTTGAATGTTCCCTTAAACTTTTCTATTCTGATTTGTACTCATTTGCATCCTTTCGTATTCATCTAATGTCAACCCCTATTGTATGGGGCTGTTGGCCTTAGAAAATTTAAAAATTCGAGTTTCGGGGTTTTTTCTCTCTGGTCAACCCTGGCTTACCACACCTACACACAACACCGTGCGCGCGGTGTGCAAAGGGATGATGTCCCCACAAATACTCATACAAACCCTTTAAAGGTAAGGGTATTGAAACATACAAACTAATATCAATACACGGAGAAATATTCCTGATGAAATAATAAAAAAAACCTTGGTGGTTATTGTGCAACTGATCTTGAAAAGGAAAACTAATTGTACTTCATTTTTTTTAGGTGTTTGTAGAAAAAGAAAAGCCTGCAACCATTGTTCCTTCATGGTGAAGGAAAGTCTGTGACTGTCACTTCTGATGCTACATGTTTTGCCCTTAATTCATTGTGTTCACTGTGGCATGCATTCCTTCTCCACCTTGTTCCCCATGTAGTCCTAAACCAAATCCCTACTATGTTGCTTGGGAATGACATTACCAGCAGTGGTGGCAGCAACCTGTCCTCTGTACGTGGTCATGTACTCATTAATGGCCTTTTCTGTTTTACCAACCTGATGTTTCTGCACAGGTTTTACAGATGACACAAGTTCATGAACTCTGGAATATGGTTCATTCAGTTTGATGAATCTCAGTTTTTTTCTGAAGGCAGTACTCCATATTTCATGGTCATCAGTCAGAGTATACGTCTCAGCCTGAATGCTGTTACAAATGTCAGTGTACACTTCTGCTTTCAGGTACTTGTTGCAGTGGTTACAAATAAAGATGCCTGTCTTGTTATTCTGTGCCTTTCCAGAACTTCTTCCACCGCTGTCACTATTGGTCCCTCATGTCTCAAGAACCCCTGTGGGACTCCCGGGGTATGCTTGCAAAGCGAGCATTGCAAGAATAGGATCCCTGCCCTCCAACCAGGCATGTCGTAAGAGGCGACTAAGGTGGAACCCTTCCTCCAGGTTGGGGGTTGGGCACAAGGCTAACAACCTGTCCCGTAAAAGAAGGCAGTTACGAAAACAGCAACAGAGAACATTTTACTTTTGCGTGCGAAGGACCTCCGGGTCAGTGAGACTCGTATGAATGCTGGGTGGCCAAAGCCCAGAGGGAAGTACCCGCAGGATAAGGGAGACCTGAACAACACCAAACTAAGATCAGGGTAGGACATTGGAACGTGAGGACGATGTATGAGACAGGCAAGCTGGCACAGGTAACATCGGAGATGAAAAAGATTCAACCTCCATGTCCTGGAGTGAGCGAGAGTGAGGACTGGATCTGGGAGAATGAGAACCCACCGGGAAGAAACCGTCCTCTACTCTGGGAGAGATGACGACCAGACCACGAGGGAGTTGCCATCATCTCAAGAAAGGCGTCGGCGATGCTTATGGAGTGGAAGCCATCAACAGCAAACTAATGAGTGCGAGACTGAAAGGGGAAAGGGACATCAACTCACCATCATCCAGTGTACGCACCAACCAACAACCAGCAACAATGAGAGCAAAGACAACTTCTACCACCAGTGCAGACAGAGACAGAGAAGGCCCCCCATGACCTCTCGTCATCATGGGGACCCCAATGCAAGGTCGGAAGCGACAACACCCATATGAGAGAGTCATGGGAAAAACAGGGTGAGGAACAGAAATGCAATGGGGAGAGCTTGTGGAGTTCTGCGCCAAAGAAAAACTTAGTGATAGGAGGGACCTCTTCACGCACCGGGACATCCACAAGCTGACTTGGGCGTCGCCGAATGGGAGAGACATGAACCAGATTGACCATCTGATGATCAATGGTATGTGGAGACGATCTCTTCTGGATGTGAGAACCAAGCGAAGTGCAGATGTCGGGAGCGATCATCACCTGGTGAACACACACATCCTGATGAAACTGAAGAAGAATACAAGACCAACCACTCAAGCGCGATTTGATACCCAGCGACTGAGAGACACCAACGTGAAGTCTGCATTCATCAACAATCTGAGGAACAGATTCCACATCCTGCAGAACATGACAGAACAGCATGACATAGATGCGACATGGAAGCAGTTCTGTAAACTGTACACTGAGAGCAGCAAGGAGAACATCGGTCATCAAAAGAAGAAGACCAACAATGACTGGATCCAACAAGAGACTCTCGATGTCATCAAAGAAAGAAGAGAGATCAAGAAGAGACTTATGCAAGTAAAGTCTCCACGGCTACGAGAGAGGCAGGAAGAGCTGTACAGAGAGGCACACAGGAAAGTAAAGAGACTCGCACGCCGTGACAAGAGAGAAGCCATGGACCAGCTGGCAGCTGAGGCAGAAGAGGCGGCGGCCCAAGGAGAGCAAGGGAGAGTCTACAAGATCACCAAGAAACTATGCAACAAATTTAAGAGGAGTGCTGGGGGACCAATCAGGGACAGACAAGGGAAACTGTTGACAACAGAGAAAGAGCAAGAAGAAAGATGGGCTGAACACTTCCAGGAAGTTCTCAACCGACCACCACCTGACGAGACAGCCGACATCCCAGAAGCTACAGAAGACTTAGACATTGATGTCAACCCCCCAACAAAGGAAGAGATAGTGGCTGTCATCAAGACCCTCAAGAACGGCAAGTCACCAGGCCAGGACAACCTTGGTGCTGAACTGTTCAAGGCAGATTCTGAACTAGCAGCTGACATACTGCAACCACTGTTCACAGCTGCATGGAAGAACGAGAAAGTACCTGACAATTGGACCAAGGGAGTGATAGTCAACATCCCCAAGAAAGGAACCCTGAGCGACTCAGATTTCTTTTTCACTTGTGGGATGGAAGGAAAAGAGAGGAGTGCCAGTGAACTGGGGATCAGGAGGCGCAGGTTGGAATTGAGTCTGATCCAGTCTGGAGCATATGTTGTGGACTTTGTCTGAAAAGAAGGCAGAAAAGATGGATGGAAGTTCAGACAGGCTGTGGGTGTTAGGCAAAGGAGTTGATTTTGCAGATCCAAGGAGATCTGAGGTGAGGGAAAAAAGAGATTTTATGGATGTAGCACAGAGAACTTGGGAAGAGTAGTACTCTGTCTTTGCTGAATGAATTAAGAGTTTGACTTTGTTTATTTGTTTTCAGAAAAGCTGTTTGTTTTAAGAGTTTGACTTTGTTTACTTGTTTTCGGAAAAGCTGTTTGTTGATTTCGGTTTTTGACTTCCGCCACTGCCGTTCTAGTTGCCGGCGTTTGCGCTTCGCTATCAAGATGTCTTGGGTATACCATGGCGCACAGGGTCTGTCAGGCAGGAGATGGTCAGTAGGAGGTGCATGCTCGTCAAGCAATTGGCAGAGGTCAGTGTGGTCAGAGGTTTGTGAAAAACGTTCGGAAGCTTGAGAGGGAAAAGGTATGAATGTCTAAGGCCTTAAGATTGTGACGAGTAGCATATTTCTTCTTTCTGACAGATTTTGTGATGTTAAGATGGAAAAGAATGGCGGAATGATCAGAATGCAGTTCGTCGGTGACAGAAACAGATGTGACAAGATTAAATGAAGCATTAGTAGTCAGCCAGTTTAAAGTATGACCAGATCTGTGCATTGCTTCGTTCACCAGTTGGGAGAGAGAATGGTTGGACAGAGAAAGAGAAAGACATTTGACATCTGGAGAAGACTGGTTGTCGAAATGGAAGTTGAAGTCACCAAGAATTATAAGTTTAGTGGGAGAGGGGCTGTAATGGTCGAGGAGTGACTGGAATTCTTGGTGAAAAAGAGAAGATGTTAGGTTGTTTTTACGGCTGGGAGGTGGACGGTAAAGGCAGCAGATAGTAATAGAGTGGCCAGGTAGGTTGAGATTGATTTCACAAACTTCAAAAGATTCGTGTGAGAATTGAATGTTGTGACTGAAAGAAAGAGATGGTTCCAATATGTCTTTGAGAAGGATGGCAATCCCACCTCCTCGAGAGAGTCGGGGGAAAGAAATAGTTTTATATCCAGGAGGAGTCGGCTGTTTTATTTTTGGCTCATGGCCATGTGGTTTAAGCCAAGTTTTGGTGAGGAAGGTTAAGTCAATGTTTTTTTCAGAGATAAAATCAGAAATGTAGTCGGTTTTTCCATTTGGACAGACAGACTGCACATTGAACAAACAAACTTGAAGGAGATCTGAAGGAGGTGGAGAGGTTGAAGATGAAAGTGGTGAGTTTGGACAAGCATCAGAGGAAGAGGACGAAGGCGATGGTGGAGATGCGGCTAGCGGAAGAACAGACAAGAGTTTGGATGGTGAATCAGGAGTAGAAGATGGTGAAAGAACTGTGCTTATCAGGGGATTCGGTGTTTGAAACACATCATGATATACATCATCATCATCAGAACAAAAAACATTATCAGAGTCACAAACAACAGAACAGTGAACAGCTGAAGGGGCGGGTGGAGGGCAACATGGGGAAGAAGCGTTGTCAGGGGTAACAGAAGTGACGTCAGAGGTGAGGGGGGAGACACGGGAGAGGGAAGCCCACCACTGGCGATGACGTCGGCCTGCCCGTGTTCCCCGTCTGGTTTTGCGGCGATGAATGCCTAAGTGTGTTATATGCTGCTTAATATCAGGAGCAAGCGTGTACTGTTTTTGACAATTCTCAGGTGCGAGCATAGCTCTAGTGTCCGCGGCTCTCACTGCCATGGTAGCAGAACAACACACACTAGACTTGATTGATGGGGGTGGTGTCAGATCGTGAATCACGCGCAATTTGTTGAACGGCAGTAGGGTCAGATTAAAATGGGTCACAAAGACCAGCACAGTCAGGTAAACACAATTCATAAGTCGAATCGAAATTTTGAACAATCAAACAGAAAATGAAAATTATACATTGAAATATCTCATAAAGTAGATAATAACAAAGAAAACATGAACAAGAAGATGTAAAAAGTTCTCCAAAGGAAGCAGAAACACACACACATCCAGCATTCAAAAACAGAGCTACACACAGTGCTGCCAACAGGTGCAAAGGTGATCACTAATTATGTAAGGGGGAGAAAAAGAGAGAGAGAGAGAGAGAGAGAGAGAGAGATGGGGTGTGTAATAATAGGTACTTTGGTATGAATGCGCGTGTGTCAAAATCACCATGTAGTGAATAGACAAAACAAACAAAACACCAATGCAGCCACCAGGTACAAAAGCAAATTAAAAGCAAAGGAGCAATATACAATATATAACTTTATAAACAATGTAAGAAAAAAAGGAAAAAATAATGGTTACTTCTTGGTCAGTCTGTCATCTGTCTGTCTCTCTCATGATTTATTACATGTGTACAAATCATATATATCAATGCAGAAAAAGTAGTGGAGAAAACAGTGCAGGTAACCATTACAATTTCCCTCAATCATTTTTGAAAATAACTTTCAAAGATCATAAGAGAGAGAGAGACAGCAGACAGAGACAGAGAGGAAAGAAAAAAGACATAGAGGGTTAACGACAAAGAGAAAAAAGTGTGATTTGTCTGCAAGTGTGTCTTTATGTGTGTGGAAACACAAATTTCCCTTTTCATTCTCACCCGCCCGCCCTCTCTCTCTCTCGCTTTCCCCTCTCTCTTTCTCTATCTCTCTCTCTTCTCTCTTTTTTTTCCCCAATTTTTACTAAACCTGATCCACCTTGCTGAACAAGTAATCCATTTGTGCCAGTGGAAACAGATGACAACACTGACAAAACTGCATGCATATGGGAACAGGATGCAAAAAAAAAAGCACAAAGGTGCTTTTTCCCATTATACTTGAAATTAAAGAATAAAAAAATAAAAGAATACATAAAAAATTCCCACACACAAACGAAACAGGTATTGACAATAAATAAAAGCAATTCTAACAATCAAATACAACAAGGTGTTGACTGCAAAAAAAAGTATTTTGAACACACACACAGAGCCCCCCTCCCCCACACATACACTCTCAGCCCCCCCCCCCCCCCCCCCCCCCCTCCACACAGACACAGAGGAAAGCAGGCGGACCTGCCAGGGGGGTGCCGACCATGGTGGCGATGCCTGGAAGAGGATGAGGATGCCAAACGACTTGGTCAGCAGTCGATTCCAGCAAGTCCACCAGCAGAATGGACCGCAGCGACACAAACACCGCTGAACACCACAGACCCAAAACACTCACATCAGTGCTGATCAACATCAACAACAACAAACATCCAATTTAAAGACCCAGGTTTGGTTCTCATTCAAGAGGATTTCCCTCTAAAATGGGAACTTCAGAAACCAGATTTTGATATCAACCATCTCTCTTTAAAAAAAAGAGAGAAGAAAATGGACTTATTCTTGGCTCTTATATAAAAGCGCACCTAGAAAACACATATCCTTCTCATTTTAAGATATACACTGATGTATCCCCTCTTAAAAACAAGGAAGCAGGGGCAGCATTCATCATTCCAGCTTTAAAGATTGAAAAGTCTATATGGGCAAAAATCATTCCATCTTTACTGCTGAACTCACTGCTATTGTATGGCTTTGTACTTTCTGCTAGATTTTCCTAATATTATTTCACAGATTTTGTTCTGCGTTGATTCTAAATCTGCTTTTGCAGTCTCTTAGTAACTCAACATTGACAGTTAGGCAAAATCCCCTTATAAAATTAATTTTTTGGTGCATCTTCTATTTCGAAGGGTTCGCAGTAACTTTCTGCTAGGTTCCACCTCCTGTGGTATTTATTTCAATGAAAAAGTTGACAAAGCTGCCAAAAGGCAGCAAACATTCTAGTGTTTCAATGTTTTAGATTTTCCCTCTTTCTCTTCATGAAGGTTATGTTTAGCTTCAAAATGTTTGCGGAAACAAGTAAAAAAGAAACGGGAAGAGGTGGTTATCCCAGCATATTGTTCAGTTTGGAAATTTTAAGAACATTCTTTGTACTCAATATGGCTTTCGAAAATATTGTACCAGAAATTTTTTTCTCTAATCTATATATTGAAATTAAATGCATTTCGAGCAAAATTTGCAAAAAATGTGAAAATTGTTCCAATGTTCATGTGTTGTACCAATGTCAAGGTTTAAAAAAGTTCCTACCAGAATTTTCAAGACAAATTTCTGTACAAAGTTTTAACCAATCCCAAATTTATTGTGTGAGATAGCATTGTCTCGGATGTAATCCCCAGTATTCTCATTTTTGTAAAGTGCAACCATGAAATTATAATAACACCTTTACTGTCGGGATCTACATTTTGCTTTATTCATGGCAGCCTTTACACATAGTTTGCAAATGTTCATTTTCTAATTTTAGAGTAGTTTTCAATTGTTCTGTGTTGTTATTATTTGCATTTCTTTGCCATGTTTTTTTGCAGCATATTTTTTATAAGGTTTGGAATCAGTCATTTAATGTACATAAATACCAACACACATCCCTTTTCTGAAACCCTCATCTCATCATGCAAAAACCCCCCCTCCCCCCGGCACCCCCCCCCCCCCCACCCCCCGCCCCCCCCCCCCCACCACTTCTTCATCTAATATCACTTTAAGTGAACAGACATAAAATCGAAAGAGACACAACATCACTAATAATGAAAAGATGTAAATCAAAGAACAAACAGCACAGTCACTCTATTTCTCTCTCTCTCTCTCTCACAACATGCATATTATATTCACAAAACACTCCCCCCTTCTCCCCCCCCCCCCACCATAGCATCAATCCAAAAACCCCACAGACTGACCGACACAGAAGCGAAGGTGGAGCGTAGAGGCAGAGCATGGAGAAGGTATCACAAAGGCCACCAGGATCGTGCCACCCCGCCACTATCAAAGCACCATTGTTTAAATGCAGCAGTTGTCCCCGGCCGATCCGCGATCCAGCCCGGGAATTCACCGACCAATGGTGTGGTGATACCGATGATGGACAGCAGGAAGACGGCCTCGTCTTCGTCCATGCCGATGTTCTCCGCCTTCTTGGTGATGAAGAAGAAGGGGATGAAGAAAGCTGCACAAGAATGCAAGCAGTTTAACTTCCACTACTCCTGAACAGATAGGGACGGGATAGCTCAGTGGTCAGAGCTCTCGCTTTCTCCCAGCTAAGGTTAAGCAGAGTCGAGTGTCATTACCACTTGGATGGGTGACAATTTGCGCGCCTTGGCTTCAGTACAGTTCCCCCAGTTCACCCAGCTGTAAATGGGTACCTGCCCTCTTTAGGGTCAGGGAAGGTAAAGCAGCGAGGGAGAGGAGATGGGCGCCGCCCTCAATATGCTGGCCCTAGAGAAGTGAGCTCTCTGATGCCTCGCTCCCCTACGACCACATAGGTTATAGGACGCCTTTACCTTACCTTTACTCCTAAACATAATATTTCATGATTTTGAGAAATGTATATATAGGTTACAAGCGGAGCAAACAACAATCAACAGGTACAACATTTACCAAACAAAACAGCACAAATCAGTATCACAGACCTTTTCCGTTGTCGAACGCTAAGACAGCAACTGTTATTGTTTGTCAAAACGAAAATGTATTGTGCTGCTATTAGTCTTAAATGTCTGACAAGTCAGGCCCAGCACACTTGACTACAGCATGGGACAGAATTGTCATCATTTAAGTCTTTCTGGAAAAAAAAAGGCAGGAGAATGGACCAAGAAGGCAGAAAATAGACAAGAAACAAGGCAGAAACAAAAAGAGAGAAAAGAGGGAATTCCTAGCACAAAATTTCTGAAGGTGGTGATACCATTTATACGACAGGCCCTGGCATCCCATGGGAAGTATCCCAGTGCGTTACTGTACCATTTGAGACTACAAAATATGAACCCCCCCCCCTTTCCTCAGCTACAACTCCAAACTTCGCCAATGGGGAGAATTTAGGTTTGCGACGGTTTTCGTCCACCATGAAGGTAGCTGCATTCCAACTTTAGAGATCTCCCTCTGAACAAATCTGGACAATGTCAAACACTTGAGATCTCACGCAGAAAACAGCCAACATGACCTCCGCCCACCTGAGCATCACCGGACACTGACAGCAACAGCCAGCCGGTCAGCCACCAGCACACACACACACACTCACTTACCTAGCAAGGTGAGGACACTGGCCACCACCAGCAGGGGAAAAAATGGGTCTTTTAGGAGGTTGATGTCGATCATGTCCCTGATCCCCGTACATCATCTCCCACCGTTCCCCCGGTTCTCCTTCTTCTCCATCTCCCCGGCGATCATCTCGATGGAGCAAATGGTCATCTGCTGGGGGGTGCTCAGGTAGGAGCTGGGCACCGACGACAGCGAGGAGGAGCTTTAGAATGGGGGTTTGGGGTAGCTGCCACACTCCGACTTGGAGCTGCGGCGGCGGCGACTGGCGCCATCCCCCTAGTGGGGCAACACCTGCACGCTGATGATGCTGGCGTCGGGCCCGGCCGCACACGGGGGCGAGCCGTTCAGGAGGGGTTGCTGGCAGAGCTGCTGATCTCCCGGGGCCTTGCCCCCCAGGCCAGCCGCGTTAAAATCTCGTTCAACAGTCCGGGGCGGGCTTTTTGCCCATCGGAACTGACGCCGCTGTCGTCCGATTCGTCACTTTGGGTGGGGCTTTTCTCCCCGCGGCGTTGGGCGGTGGCGAGCTGCTTCCTGGCTTGGCGCTGGATCGGTAGATGGGAGACAACCGCGCCGCGTTGCTTTCTTTCTGCGCCTCGTTGACGGCGTCAATGACGATGCTGGGGATGCTGGTCTTGCTCTTGTTCAGACTCTGCGAGCTGAAGCCCAGCGAGCGCTTGAAACGGGCGATGAAGGAGTTGCGCCGCTTGTTGTCGAACAGGGAGGGGTCCACTTTGATGAGGCGGTTGTCGCGCGTGATGATGCAGTTGTCCAGCGAGCCGTTGGAGATGGTGCGCTGCCGCTTCTTCTCCTCGATCAGCGCCTTCATGATGGTGCCGCGCTGGATCTCCACCTGAGACTGGTAGCACTCTCTGCAACATGAGACAACAGCGCCGTCAGAGCAGACAACACACACATCAACAGTGCAGTCAGAACACACAACACACACATCAACAGTGCAGTCACAACACACACATCAACAGTGCAGTCACAACACACACATCAACAGTGCAGTCAGAACAGACATCACACACATCAACAGTGCAGTCAGAACAGACATCACACACATCAACAGTGCAGTCACAACACACACATCAACAGTGCAGTCACAACACACACATCAACAGTGCTGTCAGAACACACACATCAACAGTGCAGTCACAGCACACACATCAACAGTGCAGTCACAACACACACATCAACAGTGCAGTCACAACAGACACATCAACAGTGCTGTCACAACACACACATCAACAGTGCAGTCAGAACAGACAACACACACATCAACAGTGCAGTCACAACACACACATCAACAGTGCAGTCAGAACAGACACATCAACAGTGCTGTCACAACACACACATCAACAGTGCAGTCACAACACACACATCAACAGTGCAGTCACAACACACACATCAACAGTGCAGTCACAACACACACATCAACAGTGCAGTCACAACACACACATCAACAGTGCAGTCACAACACACACATCAACAGTGCTGTCACAACACACACATCAACAGTGCCGTCACAACACACACATCAACAGTGCAGTCACAACACACACACCAACAGTGCAGTCACAACACACACATCAACAGTGCAGTCACAACACACACATCAACAGTGCAGTCACAACACACACATCAACAGTGCCGTCACAACACACACATCAACAGTGCAGTCAGAACAGACAACACACACATCAACAGTGCAGTCAGAACAGACAACACACACATCAACAGTGCAGTCAGAACACACAACACACACATCAACAGTGCAGTCAGAACACACAACACACACATCAACAGTGCAGTCACAACACACAACACACACATCAACAGTGCAGTCAGAACACACACATCAACAGTGCAGTCACAACACACAACACACACATCAACAGTACTGTCACAACACACACATCAACAGTGCTGTCACAACACACACATCAACAGTGCAGTCACAACACACACATCAACAGTGCAGTCAGAACAGACATCACACACATCAACAGTGCAGTCACAACACACACATCAACAGTGCAGTCAGAACAGACACATCAACAGTGCAGTCAGAACAGACAACACACACATCAACAGTGCAGTCAGAACACACACATCAACAGTGCAGTCAGAACAGACACATCAACAGTGCAGTCAGAACACACAACACACACATCAACAGTGCAGTCACAACACACACATCAACAGTGCAGTCAGAACAGACAACACACACATCAACAGTGCAGTCAGAACAGACAACACACACATCAACAGTGCAGTCACAACACACACATCAACAGTGCAGTCACAACACACACATCAACAGTGCAGTCACACACACAACACACACACAACAGTGCAGTCACAACACACACATCAACAGTGCAGTCACACACACAACACACACATCAACAGTGCAGTCACAACAGACACATCAACAGTGCAGTCACAACACACAACACACACATCAACAGTGCTGTCAGAACAGACATCACACACATCAACAGTGCAGTCACAACACACACATCAACAGTGCTGTCAGAACAGACATCACACATCAACAGTGCAGTCACAACAGACACATCAACAGTGCAGTCACAACACACACATCAACAGTGCAGTCAGAACACACAACACACACATCAACAGTGCAGTCACAACACACACATCAACAGTGCAGTCACAACAGACACATCAACAGTGCAGTCACAACACACACATCAACAGTGCAGTCAGAACACACAACACACACATCAACAGTGCAGTCACAACACACAACACACACATCAACAGTGCTGTCACAACACACACATCAACAGTGCAGTCAGAACACACAACACACACATCAACAGTGCAGTCACAACACACACATCAACAGTGCAGTCACAACACACACATCAACAGTGCAGTCAGAACACACACGTCAACAGTGCAGTCACAACAGACACATCAACAGTGCAGTCACAACACACAACACACACATCAACAGTGCAGTCACAACACACACATCAACAGTGCAGTCACAACACACACATCAACAGTGCAGTCACAACACACACATCAACAGTGCAGTCACAACACACACATCAACAGTGCAGTCAGAACACACAACACACACATCAACAGTGCAGTCAGAACAGACAACACACATCAACAGTGCAGTCACAACACACACATCAACAGTGCAGTCACAACACACACATCAACAGTGCAGTCAGAACAGACATCACACACATCAACAGTGCTGTCAGAACAGACAACACACACATCAACAGTGCAGTCACAACACACACATCAACAGTGCAGTCACAACAGACAACACACACATCAACAGTGCAGTCAGAACACACAACACACACATCAACAGTGCAGTCAGAACACACAACACACACATCAACAGTGCAGTCAGAACACACAACACACACATCAACAGTGCAGTCACAACAGACAACACACACATCAACAGTGCAGTCACAACACACACATCAACAGTGCAGTCACAACACACACATCAACAGTGCAGTCACAACACACACATCAACAGTGCAGTCAGAACAGACAACACACACATCAACAGTGCTGTCAGAACAGACATCACACACATCAACAGTGCAGTCACAACACACACATCAACAGTGCAGTCAGAACACACACATCAACAGTGCTGTCAGAACAGACATCACACACATCAACAGTGCAGTCAGAACAGACAACACACACATCAACAGTGCAGTCACAACACACACATCAACAGTGCAGTCATAACACACACATCAACAGTGCAGTCAGAACAGACATCACACACATCAACAGTGCAGTCAGAACAGACAACACACACATCAACAGTGCAGTCAGAACAGACACATCAACAGTGCTGTCACAACACACACATCAACAGTGCAGTCACAACACACACATCAACAGTGCTGTCAGAACACACACATCAACAGTGCTGTCACAACACACACATCAACAGTGCAGTCAGAACACACACATCAACAGTGCTGTCAGAACAGACATCACACACATCAACAGTGCAGTCACAACACACACATCAACAGTGCAGTCAGAACAGACAACACACACATCAACAGTGCAGTCAGAACAGACAACACACACATCAACAGTGCAGTCAGAACAGACACATCAACAGTGCAGTCAGAACAGACAACACACACATCAACAGTGCAGTCAGAACAGACATCACACACATCAACAGTGCAGTCAGAACAGACAACACACACATCAACAGTGCAGTCAGAACAGACACATCAACAGTGCTGTCACAACACACACATCAACAGTGCAGTCACAACACACACATCAACAGTGCTGTCACAACACACACATCAACAGTGCTGTCACAACACACACATCAACAGTGCAGTCAGAACACACACATCAACAGTGCTGTCAGAACAGACATCACACACATCAACAGTGCAGTCACAACACACACATCAACAGTGCAGTCACAACACACAACACACACATCAACAGTGCAGTCACAACACACACATCAACAGTGCAGTCACAACACACACATCAACAGTGCAGTCACAACACACACATCAACAGTGCAGTCACAACACACACATCAACAGTGCAGTCAGAACAGACAACACACACATCAACAGTGCTGTCAGAACAGACATCACACACATCAACAGTGCAGTCACAACACACACATCAACAGTGCAGTCACAACACACACATCAACAGTGCAGTCACAACACACAACACACACATCAACAGTGCAGTCACAACACACACATCAACAGTGCAGTCAGAACAGACAACACACACACATCAACAGTGCTGTCACAACACACACATCAACAGTGCAGTCAGAACACACACATCAACAGTGCAGTCAGAACACACACATCAACAGTGCAGTCAGAACAGACAACACACACAACAGTGCAGTCACAACACACACATCAACAGTGCAGTCAGAACACACACATCAACAGTGCAGTCACAACACACACATCAACAGTGCAGTCACAACACACATATCAACAGTGCTGTCACAACAGACAACACACACATCAACAGTGCAGTCACAACACACACATCAACAGTGCTGTCAGAACAGACACATCAACAGTGCTGTCACAACACACACATCAACAGTGCAGTCACAACACACACATCAACAGTGCAGTCACAACACACACATCAACAGTGCAGTCAGAACAGACAACACACACATCAACAGTGCAGTCAGAACACACAACACACACATCAACAGTGCAGTCACAACACACACATCAACAGTGCAGTCACAACACACACATCAACAGTGCTGTCACAACACACACATCAACAGTGCAGTCAGAACAGACACATCAACAGTGCTGTCACAACACACACATCAACAGTGCAGTCACAACACACACATCAACAGTGCAGTCACAACACACACATCAACAGTGCTGTCACAACACACACATCAACAGTGCTGTCACAACACACACATCAACAGTGCTGTCACAACACACACATCAACAGTGCTGTCACAACACACACATCAACAGTGCAGTCACAACACACACATCAACAGTGCTGTCACAACACACACATCAACAGTGCAGTCACAACACACACATCAACAGTGCAGTCACAACACACACATCAACAGTGCAGTCACAACACACATCACACACATCAACAGTGCAGTCACAACACACACATCAACAGTGCAGTCACAACACACACATCAACAGTGCAGTCACAACACACACATCAACAGTGCAGTCAGAACAGACAACACACACATCAACAGTGCAGTCACAACACACACATCAACAGTGCAGTCAGAACAGACACATCAACAGTGCAGTCAGAACAGACACATCAACAGTGCAGTCAGAACAGACACATCAACAGTGCAGTCAGAACAGACAACACACACATCAACAGTGCAGTCACAACAGACAACACACACATCAACAGTGCAGTCAGAACAGACAACACACATCAACAGTGCAGTCACAACACACACATCAACAGTGCAGTCACAACACACACATCAACAGTGCAGTCACAACACACACATCAACAGTGCAGTCACAACACACACATCAACAGTGCAGTCACAACACACACATCAACAGTGCAGTCACAACACACACATCAACAGTGCTGTCACAACACACACATCAACAGTGCAGTCACAACAGACAACACACACACAACAGTGCAGTCACAACACACACATCAACAGTGCAGTCACAACACACACATCAACAGTGCTGTCACAACACACACATCAACAGTGCAGTCACAACACACACATCAACAGTGCAGTCACAACACACACATCAACAGTGCTGTCACAACACACACATCAACAGTGCAGTCAGAACACACACATCAACAGTGCAGTCAGAACAGACATCACACACATCAACAGTGCAGTCACAACACACAACACACACATCAACAGTGCAGTCACAACACACACATCAACAGTGCAGTCACAACACACACATCAACAGTGCAGTCACAACACACACATCAACAGTGCAGTCACAACACACACATCAACAGTGCAATCACAACACACACATCAACAGTGCAGTCACAACACACACATCAACAGTGCAGTCACAACACACACATCAACAGTGCAGTCACAACACACACATCAACATGCAGTCACAACACACACATCAACAGTGCAGTCACAACACACACATCAACAGTGCAGTCAGAACAGACAACACACACACATCAACAGTGCTGTCAGAACAACATCACACACATCAACAGTGCAGTCACAACACACACATCAACAGTGCAGTCACAACACACACATCAACAGTGCAGTCACAACACACACATCAACAGTGCAGTCACAACACCATCACACACAACATCAACAGTGCAGTCACAACAAAACAACACACACATCAACAGTGCAGTCAGAACAGACAACACACACACATCAACAGTGCTGTCACAACACACACATCAACAGTGCAGTCAGAACACACACATCAACAGTGCAGTCAGAACAGACACATCAACAGTGCAGTCAGAACAGACAACACACACAACAGTGCAGTCACAACACACACATCAACAGTGCAGTCACAACAGACACATCAACAGTGCAGTCACAACACACACATCAACAGTGCAGTCACAACACACATATCAACAGTGCTGTCACAACAGACAACACACACATCAACAGTGCAGTCACAACACACACATCAACAGTGCTGTCAGAACAGACACATCAACAGTGCTGTCCCCAACACACACATCAACAGTGCAGTCACAACACACACATCAACAGTGCAGTCACAACACACACATCAACATGCAGTCATAACAGACAACACACACATCAACATGCAGTCACACAACACACACATCAACAGTGCAGTCACAACACACACATCAACAGTGCAGTCACAACACACACATCAACAGTGCAGTCACAAACACACACCAATCAACAGTGCTGTCACAACACACACATCAACAGTGCTGTCAGAACAGAACAATCAACAGTGCAGTCACAACACACACATCAACAGTGCAGTCACAAACACACACATCAATAGTGCAGTCACAACACACACATCAACAGTGCTGTCACAACACACACATCAACAGTGCTGTCACAACACACACATCAACAGTGCTGTCACAACACACACATCAACAGTGCAGTCACAACACACACATCAACAGTGCTGTCACAACACACACATCAACAGTGCAGTCACAACACACACATCAACAGTGCAGTCACAACACACAACACACACACATCAACAGTGCAGTCACAACACACATCACACACACAACCAACAGTGCAGTCACAACACACAACAAACACATCAACAGTGCAGTCACAACACACACATCAACAGTGCTGTCACAACACAACACATCAACAGTGCAGTCCAGAACAGACAACACACACATCAACAGTGCAGTCACAACACACACATCAACAGTGCAGTCAGAACAGACACATCACAGTGCAGTCAGAACAGACACATCAACAGTGCAGTCAGAAAAACACACATCAACAGTGCAGTCACAACACACAACACACACATCAACAGTGCAGTCACAACACACAACACACACATCAACAGTGCAGTCACAACACACACATCAACAGTGCTGTCAGAACAGACAACACACACACATCAACAGTGCAGTCACAACACACACATCAACAGTGCAGTCACAACACACACATCAACAGTGCAGTCAGAACACACACATCAACAGTGCAGTCAGAACAGACAACACACACATCAACAGTGCAGTCACAACACACACATCAACAGTGCAGTCACAACACACACATCAACAGTGCAGTCACAACACACACATTAACAGTGCTGTCAGAACACACACATCAACAGTGCTGTCACAACACACACATCAACAGTGCAGTCAGAACAGACAACACACACATCAACAGTGCAGTCACAACACACACATCAACAGTGCTGTCACAACACACACATCAACAGTGCAGTCACAACAGACAACACACACATCAACAGTGCAGTCACAACACACACATCAACAGTGCAGTCAGAACAGACACATCAACAGTGCTGTCCGAACAGACACATCAACAGTGCAGTCAGAACAGACACATCAACAGTGCAGTCAGAACAGACAACACACACATCAACAGTGCAGTCACAACAGACAACACACACATCAACAGTGCAGTCAGAACAGACAACACACATCAACAGTGCAGTCACAACACACAACACACACATCAACAGTGCAGTCACAACACACACATCAACAGTGCAGTCACAACACACACATCAACAGTGCAGTCAGAACACACACATCAACAGTGCAGTCACAACACACACATCAACAGTGCAGTCACAACACACACATCAACAGTGCTGTCACAACACACACATCAACAGTGCAGTCACAACAAACAGACAACACACACACAACAGTGCAGTCACAACACACACATCAACAGTGCAGTCACAACACAACACATCAACAGTGCTGTCACAAACACACACATCAACAGTGCAGTCACAACACACACATCAACAGTGCAGTCACAACACACACATCAACAGTGCAGTCACAACACACACATCAACAGTGCAGTCACAACACACACATCAACAGTGCTGTCACAACACACACATCAACAGTGCAGTCACAACACACACATCAACAGTGCAGTCACAACACACATATCAACAGTGCTGTCACAACAGACAACACACACATCAACAGTGCAGTCACAACACACACATCAACAGTGCTGTCAGAACAGACACATCAACAGTGCTGTCACAACACACACATCAACAGTGCAGTCACAACACACACATCAACAGTGCAGTCACAACACACACATCAACAGTGCAGTCAGAACAGACAACACACACATCAACAGTGCAGTCACAACACACACATCAACAGTGCAGTCACAACACACACATCAACAGTGCAGTCACAACACACACATCAACAGTGCAGTCACAACACACACATCAACAGTGCTGTCACAACACACACATCAACAGTGCTGTCAGAACAGACACATCAACAGTGCTGTCACAACACACACATCAACAGTGCAGTCACAACACACACATCAATAGTGCAGTCACAACACACACATCAACAGTGCTGTCACAACACACACATCAACAGTGCTGTCACAACACACACATCAACAGTGCTGTCACAACACACACATCAACAGTGCAGTCACAACACACACATCAACAGTGCTGTCACAACACACACATCAACAGTGCAGTCACAACACACACATCAACAGTGCAGTCACAACACACAACACACACATCAACAGTGCAGTCACAACACACATCACACATCATCAACAGTGCAGTCACAACACACAACACACACATCAACAGTGCAGTCACAACACACACATCAACAGTGCTGTCACAACACACACATCAACAGTGCAGTCAGAACAGACAACACACACATCAACAGTGCAGTCACAACACACACATCAACAGTGCAGTCAGAACAGACACATCAACAGTGCAGTCAGAACAGACACATCAACAGTGCAGTCAGAACACACACATCAACAGTGCAGTCACAACACACAACACACACATCAACAGTGCAGTCACAACACACAACACACACATCAACAGTGCAGTCACAACACACACATCAACAGTGCTGTCAGAACAGACAACACACACACATCAACAGTGCAGTCACAACACACACATCAACAGTGCATCAGAACACACACATCAACAGTGCAGTCAGAACACACACATCAACAGTGCAGTCAGAACAGACAACACACACATCAACAGTGCAGTCACAACACACACATCAACAGTGCAGTCACAACACACACATCAACAGTGCAGTCACAACACACACATCAACAGTGCTGTCAGAACACACACATCAACAGTGCTGTCACAACACACACATCAACAGTGCAGTCAGAACAGACAACACACACATCAACAGTGCAGTCACAACACACACATCAACAGTGCTGTCACAACACACACATCAACAGTGCAGTCACAACAGACAACACACACATCAACAGTGCAGTCACAACACACACATCAACAGTGCAGTCAGAACAGACACATCAACAGTGCTGTCCGAACAGCACATCAACAGTGCAGTCAGAACAGACACATCAACAGTGCAGTCAGAACAACAACACCACACATCAACAGTGCAGTCACAACAGACAACAGACACACATCAACAGTGCAGTCAGAACAGACAACACACATCAACAGTGCAGTCACAACAACAAACACACACATCAACAGTGCAGTCACAACACACACATCAACAGTGCAGTCACAACACACACATCAACAGTGCAGTCAGAACACACACATCAACAGTGCAGTCACAACACACACATCAACAGTGCAGTCACAACACACACATCAACAGTGCTGTCACAACACACACATCAACAGTGCAGTCACAACAGACAACACACACACAACAGTGCAGTCACAACACACACATCAACAGTGCAGTCACAACACACACATCAACAGTGCTGTCACAACACACACATCAACAGTGCAGTCACAACACACACATCAACAGTGCAGTCACAACACACACATCAACAGTGCAGTCACAACACACACATCAACAGTGCAGTCACAACACACACATCAACAGTGCTGTCACAACACACACATCAACAGTGCAGTCACAACACACACATCAACAGTGCTGTCACAACACACACATCAACAGTGCAGTCAGAACAGACAACACACACACACAGAGTTGTCAACAGTACACGACAAAGGAAGCTAAGCATGCACTTGAAGAGAGGAAGGTGACTCATCGCCCTATCCAAAGGACCAAAATGGGGTCCAAGTTAGTGCTGATCTTTTGTTTGTGAAATGCTTGTTGTTTGCGTTACCCAATTGTAACACCCTCAGGAGTTATTCAATATAGAGGAAACACTGGGTGAGAAGTCTGCAAACACGTGTGATGGGGCATAAGTTATATTCCCTCCCATGCGATCAGAGTCCTGCTACAGCATTGCATTTCTGTGTCCAGCGAAATGTGCGACCCTCTTTTTTTGGGTGGTGGCTAAAAACCCTGCATTGCATAAACTTTACCCAAGCTGTAAAATGTAGAATTTATACAGCCTCTATGTAGAGGCCACATCCACCCTGTTCTGACTGTGCTGTCATAGCCAAAAAGTTGTACAGAGTTGTGGTACATCAAATATATCTACTCTGTTATAATAGTGTTATAGTGTGCACTTTGCAACACTTTGCGACCTGTTTGGCTTGGTTATACTTAATGGTTTTATTGACGTAAAGTTTTTTTAAAGTTGTTTTTTTTTGACACACTAGATTGTCCCTGCTCTCTCTCTCTCTCTCTCTCTCTCTCTCTCTCTTCTCACTCCTCTCTCCTCTCTCTCTCTCTCTCTCTCTCGTTGCTACAATATCCATGGGGTACGATAGGGGCCAATGTTGTGAAAGATCTTAGTAGAGACTTAATTCTGTTGACATTATTAGGATAATGTCAGTTGAGAGTATTGAGGAAAGGATTTTTATTTTGTAGTCTTTGGTTGTCTGATTTACAACTGTATACTCTCTGTTGGTTCCCTAGGATTAACTTGGTATTTTGGTGTGAGTGATGAAAGGAATTTGGTTTTCTTACATTCAGCTAGATGACAATGTTGCTATTTGCTGTTGTGTGCCTTTCATGTACCCCGTCAAATATGGATAGAGTAGTTACCTGAATTTTATCTTTGTTTCAGGTGTGTGTTGTTGGTAGATAAAAATAAAAGTGTTACCACAACACCCCTGCGTGGCCTCCCATCATTCCTGTGAGTGTGGAGTGTCAGTGTCCTAACATCCCCTATCCCCGAACCTTCACCCCTCAACAATTGTATGGCTGTTTTCAAAAACCTTACTATAATAGACAGCCATACTCCATCTTCAGAGGATCTTTTCTCTATTGATGAAGGCTGATGATTGTTATGCTAAGGGCTTGTCAACCTCCACACAATACTTCAAACATAATGCAGGTCTTGGCACTTTGCTGACATCAATAAAAGACATAGCTTTTGGCCTGGACCACAAAACCGATTCAGAAGAAAATTCTGTTGTGATCAGAAACACAGATTTTGCATTTTTGGTGGATGTCACATACACATCTATAGGCAGAGAGACACACAGGCAGCCAGAGTCAGGAGTCATTAGTCCACAACACAATGCAGAAACCTATAATCTTTAAAAAAGGGGGCATGCCAAAAATGTTAGATTTATAACTAGAAGAGTTGGTCAAAGCTGATAGATGACATCTGTATGAAGCAGTGTCCTGGATGTTTTTGTTTGTTTTTTTGCTTTTTGTCCTCTTCAGCCTTTAGCCCACACTTCTAGAAAGAACTGTTCAACCTGGTTAGACTTCATGATTTGCTTAGTTCAGCAGTTCTAAGAGAGAGACTTAGGTTTCTTTGTCAACCTCCATGTTACAGTGTGCTGTTTGGACAAACAAATTCTCTGTGTATCCATGGTTGTGGTTTGGAATATCTAGTAATCCACTTGAGGCTTTCTGTAAAGAAACCAATTGAAGTCTGTGTAGTGTCACTCTTTCCCTTAGCTTAGGTGTCCAGCATGTCCCTGTGGGCTGGGAGACCTAGCAAGTCATGAGGCCTGTGTACTGTCACACCTTCTCTCATGTTAAGTGTCCAGCATGTCTCTGTGAGCTAGAAAACTTGGCAACTCAGTGTGATGGTGTAGCTAAGTGTCCTCACTGCAGGCCTATCATCATATTAGAGCTGGTGGCTCAGCCTTTGTCTTTAACAGTTCCTTTGTCAGCTACAGTGGAGTCCTCTATATTCATGGCCTGAGGCATGGTTGTAGAGTGTCCAGTGGAACAGTCATGTGATAAACACATTAGATATTGCTACAGCTGGTCTTGTTCAACAGGCTTGTGGCCCTCTTTCTCAATGAATTGCACCCCCCCCCCCCCCTTTCCTCTAGTGAATCAGATTTTGTCATATTGTCAGACTATTGGTTGAATTTAGTTTGTGAATAAATTTGTTTGTCAGCTGATTTGATGTGTGGTCAGAATTTGCTAGTCTCAGTTTCCAAATGTATTCATTGGTCAGTGGAATTAGTAGTTCTGCACCTGAACCAATATAACAGGGTGTACATGGCATTTTAAGGTCATTCTCTTGGTGACTGTCTGGTGCTTTACATTCATCTTGAAGTTAGACAGGGCTGCTGTGTGGTGAAACTTGGAGAATGGCTTAGACGGGAAACAAAAGTTTTGTTCTTCTGTTTGAGCTGTAAGTGAGAATTTCTCTTTTGATAGAAGTTGTTAGTTACAAAGATTTATATAGGTAAAAACATTTATTTTGGTAAGTGAATTTCATGTGTGTGTACTAGCTGAATTTAGCTAATGATTGAATATCGTGACTAGTACAGTGAAAGTGTGCTAGCTGCTTTACACATGAATGCTGCCTAAAGTCATGAGACTTTTATTATGTAATTGTGTGATCTTGGATTTATTCTATAATTAGACTTGAATGCAGTACAGGACTGGGCCTAGCTAGGCCCCTGTGGTAATTGCCATTCTAAAGTAGGCAGTCTGACATGTAGGTGTGACTATGTGTATGGTTGACTGACATGTAGGTGTGACTGTGTATGGTTAGTCATTTGTGTCAAAAGTGGTTAATTTGTATTTGGTTTTGTGACACTCTTGATTATGCCTGCTCTGTCTCTGCCTTACCCTTTCTCTCTCTCTCTCTCTCTCTCTCTCTCTCTCTCTCTCACTCTCTCTCTCTCTCCTCTCTCTCTCTCTCTCTCTCTCTCTCTCATTACTAAAATATGGTGGTGAAAATGTTGTACTTTTTCTGCTAAAATTATTCAACAAAATCTTTGATAATGGTCTTTTTCCAGATAACTGGACTGAATCTATCATTCTAACATTACGCAAAACAGGTGGTGTTGACAACCCTAATAACTACAGGGGAATCTCTCTTAGTGATATAAGTAGTAAGCTGTACAGTACCATCATTAATAATAGGTTACAGGAATGGGTTAAGAAAAACAACATTACAGGTGAACACCAAGCTGGTTTTAAGAGAGGGTATTCCACTATAGATCATATGTTTACTCTACTTGCATTTATCCAGAAACAATTTGCTCATTCTGTTAATAGAAACTTGTTATGGCCTATTCTCCTGAAAAATGGTGTGAAGGGTAAATTATTATGTTGTTTGAGAGCTATGTATCAGAATGTCAAAAGCAGAATGAGATCATTATGTTGTTTGAGAGCCATGTATCAGAATGTCAAAAGCAGAATAAGATGTGGATCTAAGCTGACGGACATAATATACTGCACCACTGGAGTCAAACAAGGAGATGTATGTAGCCCTCTTTTGTTTTCTGTTTTCATTAATGAGTTAGCCATAGAAGTCATTAATAAGGGTAAACATGGTGCCACTTTCCCCCAAGATTTCACAGAATTGTTTATTCTTCTGCTTGCTGATGATGTCATCCTGCTATCTGAAACTGTTGTAGGCTTACAACAGCAGTTGAATAGCTTAAACAGTGTTGCAACAGCACTTGATCTTAAGGTTAATCTGAATAAGAGTAATATTGTTGTATTCAGAAAAGGTGGTTATTTAGCTGCTCACGAAAAATGGCTGTACAATGAAAAAGTCATGCCTGTGATTAATGTATATAAATATCTAGGAATCTGTTTTTCTACAAAGCTTAGTTTCACAACTGCATGTGAAGATCTGGCAAGTCGAGGTAAAAGAAGCTTGTTAATTGTTTTGAAAAAATTACGATTATTAAATAATAATGCTTTTGACTTGTTCATTAAGATATTTGATGCACAAATACAACCCACTGTGTTATATGGTGCAGAATTTTGGGGACTGGATGCAGCTGTAACACATTGTGAATCAGTGCACCTCTTTGCTTTAAAGCAGTTTCTAGGCTTAGACAGACGTACACCTAATGATCTTGTTTATAGTGAAACCAATAGATATCCTCTCTCTATTAATGCTGCTGTAAGATGCATTAGATATTGGATTAAGATTCTGCATAATTATGGATGAGTGCAGGTTACCTTTTAAGTCTTACAAGATGCTTTATGATCTAGATGTCAACAGGAAAAGCACCTGGGATTCACAAATACATACCTGTTTATGTGAACTGGGCTTGGGTTTGTTTGGCTCAATCAAGGTGTCGGAAATTGTAGAGAGTTTATCAAGGTTTTCAGGCAAAGACTGATTGACTGCCGTTGGCAGCAGTGGAGTGGTCATATACAAAACAGTGACAGATTTCAAATGTACAGACAATTTATAGGTTCACATGATGTCAAACCTTATCTAAAGCTTGATATGGACATACATTTGAAAAGAATTATGTCTAAGTTTAGACTTGGTGTATCAGACACAAATGTTCATAAATTTAGATAGATAGAACATGGTGATGATGACCTCAGGTTGCTATGCCCATTATGTAAGCAAACAGTGGAAGATGAAGTTCATTTTGTGCTGTGCTGTCCAGTATTAGAAGATGCAAGACAGAATTACATTCCGGTAAAGTATAGTAGACAGCCTAATTTATTTAGATTCTGTCTACTCATGGCATCTAGTCACCCTGAGATTGTGCACAACATTGCTTTATATTTGTGTAAAGCCTTTAGAATAAGAGATATCTTGGTTTCTTAAGTCATATTTTTGGAACTGATTTTTTATTGTGGTAGTTGTGGGTATACATTAACACTTTGGTTTTTGTGTGTGTTACTTATCTTTCTCACTAAAATACTAAGCAGTTTGGCAACCCCCCTTCATGTATGGGCCAATGGCCCTTTTGTGAATAAATCTTTCAAGTTCGAGTTCTCTCTCTCTCTCATGCTACAATATCCATGGGGTGTGACAGGGGCCAATGTTGTGAAAGATCTTAGTATAGACTAAGTTCTTTTGACATTATCACAATGTCAGTTGCGAGTATTGAGGTAAGGATTTTCCTAGTTGTTTTGTAGTCTTTGGTTGTCTGATTTACAACTGTATATTCTCTATTGGTTCCCTAGGATTAACTTGGTATTTTGGTGTGAGTGATGAAAGGAATTCGGTTTTCTTACATTCAGCTAGATGACAATGTTGCTATTTACTATGTGTGTCTTTCATGTACCGGTTAAATATGGATAAAGTAGTTACCTGAATTATATCTTTGTTTCAGGTGTGTGTTGTTGTGTTGATGAAACAATAAAAAGTGTTACCATAACACCCCTGCATGGCCTCATTATCATTCCTTTGAGTGCCAGTGTCCTAACATCATACCCTTCCCAGAACCTACCTTTCAACACAATTATTTGACATCCCCCCAACCCTCCCCCCCAAAAAAACAACAAAAAAAACAACCCACAACAAACACACACACACACAAACCAAACAAATGACAAAAACAAAGATAAAAAAAAGAAGAGAGATTTAGTTCACTTTCATGATCATCCTACTATCATGGGAAATTTTTCTGTAAAAATAGATAGGATTTGTGTGTGCATGTGTGTGTGAGTGTGAGTGTGTGTGTGTGTGTGTGCGCACGCTTTACTGAACGACTGAAATTAATTCTTTGAACCTCTTCCCTGCAATGATTTCATTAATTTATTCTTTTGTTTTGGGGATAATCAATGCAATATAAGCTTTTTTACACCAAGTCCCCATGTGCATGCAGTTTTGTAAATGTCATCAGTTCCCATTAGCATACAATGGCCTACTCTTCTGAAAGGCAGAATAGATTTTAACGTGTGCAAAAGACTTTATCTGTGTGTTCACACACGAGACTTCAATCTACAGTCTCGTCTGAAGGACTTCAGGGGGAGTGGAGATGGCAGTGCACTACACCAGTTCACAGTCCAGTCTGTTATGTTTTGACTTTCCACATTTGCAAGAAAAATTCCCCAGAATTTTCTACTCAATAGAAATCACTCACTAACTGTTGATTTAAAAACACCCAACCTTCTTTAAAACATAAATCATTTTCTCAGCAACAACTGCTTACACATTAGTTACTATTTACAACAACAACAACAAAAGGATTTTTCATTCATGAGTCATAGAATGGCTATGAAACATAAGTGATTTACTTGAAAAGCCAAAATGAGGGTGCTTGCCACAAGCAGTACATTTAAATCGAACACCCCCTAAACCCACTCACCCCCCCCCCCCCCCCCCAACACCCCAAAAAAACCAACATCAAAACAAAACAAAACACAACCACAAAAAAAACCAACCAACAAAACAAACAGCACCCCCCAAAATACAAAAAAAACCCCCAAAAACAAAAAACACCCAACAACACAAAAATTCTGAACAACAGCAGCAGCCAACCCCCCCCCCCCCCCCCCTCCCCCCCCCAAATGTCTGACCCTGCGTGGCTTTTTGACCTTGTCCCATGGCCTGAAGATGGCGCCACAGACGGCGCAGTTGAGACGATGCCGCGATGATGAGGTGGGCGCCCTGCCACTGGTACTGCTCCACCAGGCGCTGGCTGAGCGGGGCGAAGATGAAGGTGCCCACCCCTGTGCCGCACACCGCCAGCCCCGTGGCAAAGGCCCGCTTCTTGTCAAACCAGTGCCCCACCGTCACGATGGCCGGCAGGTAGATCATGCCAAAGCCGATCCCTGCACACACACACCCACAGATATGCATGAACACGTACCTGTGTGGTGTGTTATTTTCTTTCTCATTCTGTGTTCTCCAATGTTCACTTCGAACAAACGAAACAAACATTGGATAACACAGAATGATGAAGAAAATATCAAACCACACAGGCATGTATGCATACTTTGGATAATGTAGAATGGTAATAAAAGAAAATAATGCACAGCATATTCATTCTAATCCAGTTTGAAAAAACCACATCTTTGTTAAACTTCTTACTTGAGTTTCAGTGTGTGTGTGTGTGTGAGTGCATGCATGTGTGTAAAAATATACCGCATGTCTGTATTATTTATGTGGTATACATGTATAGCTTTTGTGTCTGTTATAATATGTGCATTCGGAAACCATGTTTATGTGCATTGTTAAAATCACAATTTGTTTATTTTACTGTACTGTATGAGTGGTATTGTGTTATGCACTTGTATGTATTGCTTTTGACTTTTGTTATAATCATTAATGTAAAGTGCATTGTGCTTCCCATATAAAGGAGAAGAAAAGTGCTCAAAAAGTGTTTATTATTCTTATTTTCATTTTTATTGTTATCAATAATCATCATAATACAGAATGATAAAGAAAATAACAAAATGGGGACACATTATTTTCTATCAATTATATAAAACTGGGAAGGCTACAGGAGATTACAGAACTCAGAGGAGACAGAGCAATGGAGAACCCTAGTGGTACTGTGTGGAGGTCTGACTGACGACAGCAGCTATGGAGACAGTTGAGTTGAATAGACAACGTGGCTCCAAAGGAATATAAGTCCATATTTTGTTTGCACAATTGTGTGAGTGTGTGTGTATGTATGCATTTATGCATAAAAAAATAAATGAATGCAAAATTTGCTCATGATATTGTGACTCTAAGTAACATGTAAAATACAAAAACTCATGGGCTCTTACAGTGATAATAATGTTATAGAGTGCACTTTGCACACTATAACTTTTGAATTGAACCCCCCCCCCCCCCCCCCCCTTTCTCTTGTAGAGGACGTGTTTGGCTTGGTTAAAGTTAATGGTTTTATTGATGTAAAAAAAACACCATCGGTTTCCTTGTAAGTGAGGAGGGTGTCAGAGCGCTGTCTGGGCAACTCTTGTCTATCCTTATACATCTGGCTAGTTGTGTTGTGGCATGGATGTTTATGAAGAAAAGAGTCCAACAGTCTGTTTTCCTTTACCCCCTTACCCTTTTTTTTTGGG
>CM054154.1:46029494-46146926 GCA_028751875.1 Rapana venosa
GGGTGGGGGGAGGGGGGGGGGGGGGGGGGGGGCTGTCATGGAAGGGGAAAGCTGGTAGGCCTGCTATAAAACATCGCTTTATTGAAGGAGTAACAGTTGCTGTAGGGTTTTAGGATAAAACAAAGGGGGCCCCCCTTGCACTCTGCCAAAACCCATGGCTGAGGAAGTCCCCCCCCCCCTCTCCTCCAAACCCCCTTCCCCCCCATCTGCCTTAGAGCTGCGGGCCCACCCCTTTCTTGAAATCCGGGTATAGGCTAGTAATCCTTGCTTTCCCCAAGGAACTTTTTGCAATATTTTTAAAATTGGTGCAACGGGTAGATAAAAATATCAGAACAAATATAAAAAAAGTAGGAAAAAGTGGGTGTCGGGAATTCCCGAAAATAAATAAAAACAAGTCAAAAACAATATTTGGCATCTGAGACTGATCCTTTCTTGCTGGCCTCCTCACACACCCGGCATCCCCCCCTTTTTTGGCAGGCCCCCCCTTTTTTGACCAGAAAGGGCCCCTTTGGCGAAAATTCCCCTTGACCTATGATTTGGTTTAATTTGACATAAATATTTCTTTTAAAATTTAACACACACTAAAAGTACCTTTTGCTTTTTTTTTACGAGGTATGGACGTAAAAATCACTGATGTACGTATTAAACCAGACAACATAAAAATAACTGTCCAATATGCCCATTCCCCACAATACAGAAGGTATGTTTTCTTGTATGGTAAACCATTTTTGCCAAAATAGCTCCGGGTCCTTGGTTTTTTTACTTTAAAAGGTTTTTTTTATTTTTCAAAAAACATCCCAAGGGGCCCTTTCGTCCACAGAACGGAAGGACAGGCACTGGAAAAATCTGCCCATAGAAAAAGGAAGGGGTGTATACACACGGGGTCTACCCCCTTTCTGTTGATATATCTTTGACCCTTTAAAGCGGGAAGTGTCTGTGTGCTTTTGCTTTTGGGGAAAACGGTTTGCTTCCCGCGGGGGGGTGTGTGAATAAATAAAAAAAATAGGTTTTTCATTCTGTTTCTTCTTTGGGTTTCCTGTTTGACTGTTGTACAGATGTCTGATTCATTTGGCCCAAATGTCCCCAGTCCTATTTCCCCCTACTGGTGTATTTAAAATTCTAAATAAAAGGCTTGAAACGTTTTCAGTTTACTTAAAAGTAAGGGTGGGGTGTGAGTTTTTTGTGGTTTTTTTCCTCCCCTTACAAAGAGTATTAAATATTTGTTCCCTTTTTTGAAAAAATTTTCCCCAAATAACTGATCACTTTTTTCCCCTTGCCACATGAAAGGACTGAATGGTATGTTGTATGTTATTATGTGGGAACCCGTGATTGTGGCCAAGAATAATTAAGGAGTAAAGGTTTATAGGGGGTTCCCCAAAAAGCTTGCTGTTTGAAGGATGACAATGTAAGACGGGGGGGAAAAGCAAGATATAAATGTGAAAACAACACTCTTGATAAAAAGCTAGGTTTAAATTTTCTTTTTTCCTTTGTGGTTATTTCCATTAATGATTTGGGGGAAGAAACGAAAACACAGCGGGTTATAAAATTTTCGAATGCAATTGCCGCAGCGATTAAAGAAAGTGGTTTTAAGCATGGACCAGAACAAAGGGCAAAAGAGTGTGAAAAGAACCCAAGTGTCATTGACCTTAAAGCTGCAGTGTTGTGTATCACAAGCGTGCATTTGTCCATTTCAAAAATATGAAATAACCCCTTAGTTCGCCGTTCTTCAGAGGAAAAAACCACAGCAACTGCAGGAACCATAGACCAGCTTGATGAAGCTTTTTTTTTTTCATGCTTATTTCAAAGAGAATGATGTGAAAAAATCACAATCAGGATTGTGCAAAAAGAAAAATGATCTCCATAGTGACACCCCTACACAAGAAATACATTGGAGAAACTAGAATCACTTGGTGATTTAAAATTATTACCTGCTCAGAGGGAAAAAAGAATGCATTACAATGGGTCAAATGCAGAGAAGATCCTGGAGAAATTTCAAAATCCAAAGAGAGAAAGATGAGAAAAAAAAAATCAGAATGATTCACACTTAAAAAAACGTCCTATCAAATTCAAAACGTCAAAACATCAAAAACAGAGTTCTTTCTGCGAAGCAAGAAACCAAAAATTGAGTTTTCCCCCAAAAAGGGGGGATTTTTAATTTTACCATCTTCTTTGGATCTGTTTCTGAATTTGGGGGGGAAAACAACCGACTTGCAATTGCTTCTCTTGGCAGGCATATAGTGCACACGACCAACATACCCCCCCCCTCTTCAATTGCTCGGGGGGTTTTCCAAACCCCAGCAGACGGGCCCCAAAAACTTGTTAAAACTGTCCCAGCTTGGGTTTTGTTTTCATACAAGGAGGTAGTCTGTTAAAAAAAGTGTGCTGTACTGAAGGAAACAACCGGTAGGCATGAACCCCCAACGCTGGTCCAGTTTTTTGTGAAAATGTAGATCTCAGATCGGACACGGATAAACTGGTCCCTTCCATGGTAGGGCATTTTTGGGCAGCACCCCGGCTCCAAAAACTGGGGCTTTACATCATAATCTAACATTTCACCAGAGCAATGTTCCCCTTGGCTTTTTTTGAAAATTCTGCAGCTACTTTGTCATTCAAAACCAAATATTACAGTTTTTGGAAGCATGACAAAAACCTGAATGGAATTTTGAGGAAAAAAAAGTCCTGGCCCCCTGTGCCCCACTTCAGGATAGTCGGGTGGGGGGGGTGTGCAAAAAATATTCGGTCGAGCAACTTCACATTTCTTAATTTTAGACAGGACCCCACAAATATGGTGCTATTCCCACACTGCACAAAAAAGGAGCTGGTTAATTTTCAACTGCCCCCTAATAAGCTCCTATTCTACACTGCACAATAGGAGCTGCCCTTTCTTCACACTGCACTAAAAGGGGCGCCCTTTCTTCCCCTGCATAATGGAGCTGTTTTTTCCCCCACTGCACGAAAATTTACTGTCAATTCCCCCACTGCACTAAAAGGGGCTGCCATTTTTTCCCCACTTTTACTTATAGGAGCAGGTTATTCTTCAACCCGCACTAATAGGGGCTGGTTATTCTTCACACTGCACTTTAAATTGGAGCTGGTTATTTCCCCCACTGCACTTATAGGGCTGGTTATTTTCCCACTGCACTTATAGGAGCTGGTTATTTTCACCTGCCTAAAAGCAGGTTTTTCTTACACGCACTAATAGGAGCAGGTTATTTTTCACACGCCTAATAGGATGGGGTTTTCTTCACCCTGCACTAATAGGAGCGGTTATTCTCACCTGCACTTATAGGGGCAAGTTATTTCCACCTGCACTATAGGAGCTGGAAATTTTCCACACTGCACTTATAGGGTGGTTATTCTTCACATGCACTAATAGGAGTGGCTATTTTCCCAACTGCACAAAAAGGAGCTGGTTTTTTTTTCACACTGCATAATAGGGGGGGTGGGATTCTCCCCACGCACTTAAGGAGCTGGTTTTTTCCCACACTGCACTAATAGGGCTGGTTTCTCCCCCCATGCACTTTGTTCGGAAAAACTGATCCCCCCGCTCCCGAGAATAAACGGTCCTGCGATGCCTTTGATTTGTTTGTTTTTTCAAATTCAGTGTACATAAATTCCAATTTTCTTCTTCTTCTTTTTTTCTTCTTTTCTTCCTTTTTTTTCTTCTTTTCTTTTTTTTTTTTTTCTTCTTTTCTTTTTTCTTTTTTTCTTTCATTTTTTACGGATCAAAAAAGTATGGGCTCCAATTTCAAATGGGATTTGGGGCAATGCAAAAAACTTGAGTGTCTCAATGCAAAACCCCTCTTAGGAAGGGGAGAAATAGGGGTACCTGATTTGATCGATTCTGCTGTTTACTTATTCCAGAAAGAGTGGTGGATGAAGACTTTCCATGTTCGATTAGCTGGACTGAAATGATTGCCCCAGTGATTTATTTTAAAAACTCTACTGTTTTCCTTTTACCTGCACTGTTTTATTTATATCCGTGAAATTTTTACCTTCAAGGAGAGAACCCTTTGCTCTGCCATGGGGAAATTTTACAGTGGTCGAAAATTTGGTTTAAATCCTGGTAAAAGCATTCTTCTTTTTTTCCAACCTAAAGGGGAGCAAAAATTGTTGTCTGTTATATGAGTAAAAATGCGTCACCTATCTTAAGCACCTTTCAAGTCAGGCCACGATCTACGCGGGAAAAAGAAAACTGTTTTCTTTTATAAGTCTTTTTGGGGGAAAAAAAGGCAGCAAAAAGGACCAAAAAGGGGAAAATTAAAAAAAAGGAGGGCAAGCGTAAAGGGAAAAAGGCGAAAAAAAGGAGAGATAAAAAGAGGAAAATTTTATCACAGAATTTCCGAATGTGGGGATGCTTTTATTTCGTAGGCCCCCGGGTCTCCCCCGTTGGGGGTAAAATCCAGATTACTTGATTTTTCATGCTAAGGGGTTCGAACTCTAAATTGGAAAAAATGCGCCATATTTTCATTTTTTTTTGCTTTTTTATTACGTCTAATGGGTTGATTTATTATTAAATTGTAATAGTACTTAAAGCTTTCAAATGATATGTCACAAACATATTTTATTCTTTTAAAAAATTTTTATAAAATCGAAAATTTTATGACGTAAATCTTTAAAAAAATGGGCTTCCCCACTTAGAGTCCTAAATTTTTGGATATGTTAAAAGTTAGGTACTTTCCCACCAAATATCATAAATCATTACTATTTCAAATTTTTCCTTTCTCGGCACTTTTTTTCAAAGATTGACTGACTAGTAGTCAGGGGTTGATACTGTCCACGTGGCCCCCCCTTCTTTAAACAGATAAAGTTCACTTGCTACCATGTGATGACTCGGCCCTAATGCACAAAAGGAATGGAATTGGAAGATTTTACATCCCTTAAACCCTCTGCTGTAAGTTTCACTTTTTTCCCCCTTTTTTTTGGTTGTGGTTGTCAAAATCATTTTTTTTTTATCAGTACATTTGTATTTGGGTTTAAAAAAAAAAGAAGTAAAAATGCGATATAATCGTAGGGTATGTAGGTCTGATATACATACATACTGTATATATACATACATACATACATATGTTTACATACATACATATGTGTACATACAATGAACATATATACATACATAAATACATTTCATACATACATACATGTCTAAATACATACATACATACATACATGTTCTACATACATACATTACATGTTACATACAATACATACATACATATGTATACATAGTTTACATACATACATACATACATACATATACATACTTTACAATGAACATACATACATTCATAATACATACATGTTTACATCCCATACATACATGTCTACATACATACATACATACATACACACACACACACACACACACACACACACCACAACACACACACACACACACCCCACACACACACACACACACACACATACATACACACACATACATCCAACCTACATAATATGAAATATACATGCATTTATGCTAAAGAAATTAAATAAAATGCACTGTTCAATTCCTGCATTATTGATCCCACAAAATATTATATATTATGGGTAGGACCACTCATTTTTTTAAAACATCATAGATTTGATGTTTCTTATTTAAAATGAAAGATAATAACAAGATCAGAAGCATGCAAATTTCAAATCATTATCTTTAGTTTTAAAAAAAATATATTTTTTTAAAAACATTTTAAAAGACCCGATGAAAATACCATTTCGTTTATAAGCATTATATGGAATGTTCCTTGTGCTCATTATGAATCTGACATTGCTGAACTAGTTTTACATTGTTTTATGTTACTTTGAAGAAACAAATATTTAAAAGATAGGAAAAAGTAAAAGGAAACAAAAAAAATTTTTACCATCAAAATCAGAGAAAAATTCTTTAAAAAAATAGCTCGCGATTTGAGCTAAAGAGGTTTTTTAGTTTTTACCCCCTGTCAAAACCACAAGAATGCCTGAAAATGTCTAAGATCTATATTACAACCTGTACTTATTACTCAGTGCTGTGTATTTTTTTTCTAGAGGCTAAAAGCATGCAGAAACAAACTGCAATCATCCAAAAACACCCTTATGACAGCAATTTGTGAATTTTTATAACCAGTCCAAACAATAACACCAAGTCCTGTCCGTAGGCATGTCATCAATCTCAGCTTCTACTTGACTGACAGAAATAGTTTAGCTATCAAAATGTTTGTCTTCAAACAATGAGTCTTATTAAAGGGCATTTCAAGTGATTCTGTTACTGTTCCCCTTTCCCCCCAAAACATCCCCATCCCTCCCTCAAGCTTCTTCTTCAGTACAAGAGATCCCCAGGTGTAGTCATGTAATCATCTGTGTTCTTTCTTCTTCTTTTTTTTTTTTTTTTTTTATAGTTTCTGGTGATCTCCCATGTTATCTCTGTGGTTCAGGACAGGTCCAGCAGTTTCCTCTAACTCCCCGGACAGGGCTGTACATAATGACACTGAACTTGTCACTTCTTTGACACTTTTCTTCCATAGTCAGCACAGTTTTTGAGTTTTTATCCAAAAGCAAATCTGCAGAATCAGGACTGTATTTTTTTTTGTGCCCAGTGATTTTAACCTCTGCATAACTTAAACCTGGGTAATCCATGACCTCCTAGACCTCTGCCTAAATGAATTATGGTTCACTGCCTAATATACTGTTGCAAAGCATGGTTTTGATGTAAAGATGTATTAGTGTTGTATTTTTTAACATTTTTATTAGTGTTGTATTTTTTAACATTTTTTCTTGTACAAGTTCATGCACACTTGCACATTTTGTGTGAGTTAGCTTAATCCGTGTGTATTTTCAGTGTATATGCTATGCATGCATGCATACATGTATGTGAATTGTGTGTGTGTGTGTGTGGTGTGAGTGTGTGATTAAAAAAAAGTATAAAATTGGCTACTTTATGCACATATAAAAGCATTACAAAAGTTTCCATATTATTCTGTGTGTGTTGTGTGTGTGTGTTCTTGTTGTTTTTTCCTCCTTATTACTACATGTTTGGATAAACAACACAACTTCATGAAAAAGTGTGAAGAAAATGCATGTTCAAACTGTTTAAAATGCAAAAGCAACTGAGAGAACAAAAACAAACTTTTTTCATGAAATTTTAATTTAATAGCACTTGCATGCTTTGATTCAGTAAAAAAGTTACTGCATAAACTTGAATAGATGCATTCATGAGTGTTTTCTAATCACAATATAACTATTTCTGTTAAAAATGCACTCTTATATATGTACACAGAAACAGCAGACAGTAAACAGATCAGTCAAAATGTCTGATAGAAATTAATCGAGGCAAGAGTTGTCGTTCTTGATTATTGTATTCACAATGTTTCGTCAAACATTTCGACATGATACAACAAATTACAGACGCGAAGAAAAAAAAGAACACTACTAGAAACATTTTGAACAGAATTATCACCCTGATTAATTGTTATATGGATAATTTTCACGAGAGTTCATGAATTATGAGAGCACCCTCAATGACCTACTTCTTCGTTCCATGTTGTCCCAGTCAGGTTAAACTTGTGATAAACAACGAAAGTTTTTAATTTAAATCATCGAGATTTTATAGTAATTAGGTACAAAGTATAAACACAGCATTTAATCTTCAAATGTGAGTGTATTGTGCTGTACACATCGAAAATCTCTGTCGACGTTCGCAAGTTGAAGCGTTGTCAACTCACGGAGGCTGCCTTTTGTTTAGAAAGAGAAAGGGGGGTGGGGGCCTACTGTATGAAAATGAGAATGGCATGTCATCACTGAACTAAGACTAAGTGATAACTGAAATGAAGTATTTGTTCTTGAAAAAAACGAGCTTTTGTTGGTGCTTTGGGTTTTTTTACGATCAATACAAAAATTTCCACGATTTCGCAAAATGTAGGTGAATATTTAACGGGGAATACTATATCTGAAAAGTTCCCCAAAAATCCATCACATATTCGTTAGCAGGAAGTTTCTTCTTTCCAATTGTATGCGCTATGAATACGTTTGTGTTTTTTGAAAGCTCTGGGATCCCTGATCTGATAGAGACGAAGCACGAAAATTCCAAGTCGCGTTTTTAGCCAGTGAGGCTCGGCATGGGCGAGTTTTCAGTTTATTGCCGATATTTAACGCATCGCTCGCTCTTTTCCAGTCATTATTTTTGCAAAATGTATTACAGATGTTGAGTTGATGCATTTGAACATTTTATTGGCATATTTTTTAAAGGTTTTCTATAAGATTTTTTATGGGAAAATTGGGGGTGTAAGTTGGTAAATTTTTGCCATTTTTCATACACTTTCCGGCTAGGGGCCCGTGGTCCTACCTACTTATACATACATACACACAACACACACACACACAACATGTAATGCTAAGGAAACCATATCAAATACACGTCCAGTTCTTGCATTATGATTGATGTTTTTTTTAATCTTGAGGGTTTTCCTCAGCCATGATAACTTTAGTATAACTATATAAATCTTGTACCTTCCTTTTTAAAAGGAGAAAATAAAATTTTTTATAAACCCCACTGAAGTGGAGTTTTGGTGCCTATATGGCAAATATACTATAAAAATATAAAGATCACAGTCATATATTGCAATTTTGTTTAACCAGTATGGTGTTTACATGCTCACTGTAATTCTCACATGTGAAGGAGAGTGGGGCAGACAGTAATAGTCTGGTGACCTTAGGGTTTTAAGCCAGGAAAGTGCAAGAAAAACACTGTGTTGACAGCTAACTCAGTGTTGTGACATCTGTGCTTGTGCTTTTAAAATTTTGTCATCCATTCCTACAGTCTTGGAATGGCCTAACTTTTTGGAAAGGTCGAACAGGTTTTTAATTTAATAGGTGTGTTTGGACATGGGGCTCTCGGTTTTAGTCTCATCTGAAGGACTTTGACATTCAGTTCAATTTTCTCACACCAACGGGAAGAAGGGTGAGGGGGAATTGAACTCAGAATCTCATGGTTTATTTGTTGGCAGGTGAGCATCTTAAACTGTCCCGCCACCTTCCCTCTTGTATAATCTGTGTGATAATGAGCCCTGCCCTTCTATTTTGATTTAAACTTAAGTCATTTTTTTTTTGTGTGTGTGTGTGTGTTGCGATGGGTTCGCTGGAACAACTTACTACGCAACTGGAACGTGTTGGCGGTGACACATCCCGGCTATGCGGCCTTTCTGACCCACGCGAGGTCAAGGAGCGGCTCAAGAAATATATCAATAAACCTGGCAGGTGTGTGCATTAGCTGTATGGTGTCTTTTAGTCAGTTTGTGTGTGTGTGTGTGTGTTTGGGATGCTGTGTTAAAATCTTCAAAAAAAAGGGGTGGGGGGGGTTACAAGACTTGTGCCGCACTCAGTCTCCTGATGATGTGGTCAGAGGAGTATTACTGGATTTTTGCAGCGACTTGTGTGTGGGGGATGGGGGTGATTAGTCTATTCCGTCTTTTCTGGGCAGCAGCTGCAGGCATATTTAAGTGGTTGACGTGGAGGGGGCAGCCGTCTCTTGGTGTTTGTGGTCCCGCTTTTCGTCGCAGTACCCCCCAAGTGCCTGCAAGCAGAAGTGAAAGGCCGACAGACCAAACCCCTTCCTGAACTGTAAGGTGGGACAGTTCAGGGTGAAAAAAGTTTGTGAGGGGTTGTTGGCTTGAAAGGGGAGCTTGATCCTAGTTTGGACGGTCTGGGTGATGTTAGATTGTTTGGGAAAAATTTTTTTGCTTTGTCTGAAAGGGAAAGCGGCCTCCCAGCTTCTCAGGCCAGTTTGTACATGTGCATTATGTCGTTTGTGCCTTTTACAATGTGATTTAGTAATGTCAAAGTTACATTTTCATTGTTCAAAATTGTCATGGTTTTCTAGAAAAGGCAGGGAGAGAGGGTTTTAACTTTCACATTCAAGTATGATTTGAAAAATATTCACCCCTAAGCATTTAAAAATCCTTGTGAATTTTTTATGAAGCTTTAAATTTATCCCGAAAAAACAATGCCTTGAGTTGTTTTTGACAGCTTTGTATGAATTTTAAGTGATGAATGTATTCAATTACTCTTCCCACTCGGAGTGAATTGAAAGCGCTTGATTTGCCAATGCTTTTCTAGCATTGTTTAAAGGAAACTTCTTCTAAAAAACTGATAACCCTCTGCAATGGTAGAGGGAATGCAGTAATAGACCCCTTTTTCATTACGTGCACCTTTCTTCGAGCCAATCAGCCCCCCTATTAGAAATAATCCTATATGTGAGGAATCCCGAAAAGGAAAAAATGAATTCCCCTTAAAAGCAGAAATTTTTGAAGATTTTTATTTAGTTAGTTTAGTAGATTGTTATAAGTTGTAGACTTAAAGGCATATAAAATGATTTTTAATCACAGAAAAATAAAAGTGAAAGAACGTTTGGGGATTAAAAGAAAATTTAAAGCCATGGAATAGCGATAGTTCAGCTGAAAAACAGATTGATTTTTTTCCCAAAATAATACGATTTTTTTCTTTTGTCGTGAATACATTTTTCTTTCCTGAAAAATAATGTCTTGAGTTGCCTTTCTCATTCTTTTTCATGTTGATATAATCTACATCAAAGTGTGCTTGCTTCATTTCTCAAACAGGACACTGTATGTACCGGCAGCCCTTCTTTCAGCCTGTGGGAAAGTAGTGCTGAGGGGGCAAAATGCTTGTTTTTGACAGGCCAGATCTTGGGAACTATCTAAATAATGGGCATAAAAATTATGAAAAATTAAACATTGATGTTTACTTATGTACTCTGAGTTGTTCGTTTGTGTTTGTATGTCATGGTGTGACAACAAAACAGTTACAAATACACCCACTCTTTCACAAAAATCGAAGGGCGTTTCACTGCCCGACGTACTGCTAGCCGCCATTAACCAAGCGAGTGAATCGGTATGGATAGAAAATCACTATGTACGATGTGCTCATTGCACTGCTTCAACTTAAAAATAGGTCAGAATAGAAGAGCATATTTCCAGCTTTAATTCGGTATAATTTTTTAGTAGATCTGAAAAGCTTAAATAAATTAAAATCATAAGTTAAAAGCGCGTTTTGAGGTTAGTCCACTTTCGGTCCACGATACGAAACATCGGGCGAAGTAAACATAGACATTAACGGTGCGATCAAAAGGCCAGTCTTTGCTGAATCCAATGGTGTATCAAACTCTATGATTGGTTAAGTATAGTTCCATCGCCACCCAATCAAAGTGAAGGTATCTGCAAGCCATGTTTATACCATGTGAGAAAAACAAAAAATGGTGGAACAGAGTGAAAGAAGCGAAGTCGACCGAGTCAAATATGTTAAACGTCAACGAATTGCAGGGCAAACTTGGCAAGTTTATGCGTTCAATATCAAGTTGACCTGTATTAAATGAGTCCATAACTTCATTTTGCTTAATATTCGGAAAATTATTATTTTGTTCGTATGACACTCGCTCATGTTAGGCACGATCTGGTCAAGTTCGACCGGTAGACCTTTTTAGTTTGAAGCGATCGTATTTTTTAAACTGGGAAACTGATAGAAATCGATACCACTTATTGGTATATCTAACATTGATTTAGCGATTTGAGAGCTAGTTATTGAATGAATTCTGTGATTTAACAGAAAATCGCTAATAAAAACATCGTTGAAAGAGAGTTCAACAAACGGAAGTTGGTTTTGCACGCACATGCCCATCAACAGCACAGATTGAAAGCTGACTTATAGCAGTTGTTGAGACAACACATTGTAGTTTTCATTACATGTTGCTTCAAAGTAGCAATAAACTTTTCAATTACTTTCTCAGCCTCCTTTTTATAGATGGCAGTATAATACATGAAAGCTTTGTTTTTAAAAAAAATCTTCCTACAGGTGTTACCTCCAAGAAATTCACTGAATCGGTAGAGTTCTTTGTGATTTTACTGGGTTTTTTTTTTCTTCTTCTTCTTGTTAGTACTCTAGTAAATAAAAATTCCAAGCTAAAAAAGAAACAGTGAAAAGTGATTCAAGCTGCGGAAGTTGAATTTCCATCCTCTGTCAGTTTTCTTTTTGTTTTACCGGCATGAGCTTCTGACAGGTTTTTTTAAAGCCTTTTTTTTAAAGCTGTGATTTTTATCCAGGTTTTTTTCCAATTGTGTTACTGTTAGTGTGTGAATTTTCTTGTAACTTCATTACATTTAAAAAAGAAATCCTCAGATCAGTTTGGCCAACACAGGTACAGTGTACACTTTACAGCCAAGTAAACATTCACTTGATAAATGTTTATCACAGTGACTAAATTGTCGAGATAACATAGAACAATGTTCATATTATCATGAATATGTCACCTCATCTTTTTTTTTTTCACAATTAACTAATTAATGATCACATGCTGTAGATCTGTTAATCATCACTCAGGCTTTGTAGACAGTGAGTAATATCTAGTAAGTGTTGACTCAAACCATCACACCATACCCGACTTACTCTAGTCTTTCTCTCAGTCTCATAAAACTGAAAATACTCTCACACACACACACACACACACACACACACAACACACACCACACAACACACACACACACACACACACACACACACACACACACACACACACACAGAATTTCAAGATTTAATTCCTTTCACCCCTTTTTGGGGTATGGAGGATTACAAACAAATTGATCAGGAGAGTAAACCTAACAGCAATATACCCCAAAATAACATGAATACTAACAGTAACTGAAAAGCAAGTGTTCATCGCATAATGATAAGCAAACAGTTTTAAAGATTCAAGACTATTTTTTCAAGTATACACATTTCTTCAAAAGACATAATCTACACTTATGAAAGACAATTGAAATTTCAAGAAATACCTGCAAATCTTTTGAATTTTGAGAGCGACAGGAGAACTTTTCGAGATTTGCATTTCATTAGCCTACAAAAATTAATAACTGGACATAGGTTGAAGAAAATGTCGGGGAATAAAATCTTGTCGTAAATGTTTGAAGTGGGGACATTCCATGATAAAATGAAATTCATCCCCTAAAACAGACATATTGCATTTTGATCATATTCTTTCTTCCCTTGGTATATTATGGAAATGTCCAACCTCAATAAGAAGCTTGTGACATCATCATCATCATCATCATCGTTGGGGTACCCGCACGGACGCTGCAAGTGGACCGCCAAATGGTTATGTCCTGGGCTGCTTTCAGGAGGTTTGGTACAGTGAGGCCGGTCCACTCCTTGATGTTGGATATCCAGCTTTTGGTGGTCGTCCCTGCCTCCTTGCTCTTCCACCATTCCTGCAGGACTGTCTTTGACTGGCTGTTATGCCTTGTTGTGTGGCCAAACCATTTCATTTCCTCCGTTTGACTGTATCTAGCAATGGTTCTTGTTTGCCAGCAGTGCCTCGATCTGCTGCCAGACGTAGTCGTTGGTTTTACGGTCTCTGTAGGTGATGTTCAGGATCCGCCTGAGGCACTTCATCTCAAAGGCTTGAATGCGACGTTCTAAATCGGCAGTATGTGTCCATGCTTCACAGCTGTACAAGGCAATGGATGTGACGAGTGCCTTGTAGAGTCTGACCTTAGTGTGGGTTCTGATGTTATGGTTTCTCCACACTTTCGCCAGCTTAGTCATGGAGGAGAGTGCCACAGCAAGTCTGATCTTCACCTCTTGTGTGCTCGTACCTTCTTTGGTGATGACTGCTCCAGGTACTTGAAAGTTTCCACCTCCTCTAGTGTCTCGCACTCATCTTGATGCTGGTGGGAGTGGTCGGTGTGGTACTGTTCACTAGGATCTTGCTCTTTTCCGTGTCTGATCTCCATTACCGTGGGCATTGGCTGATGTTTCCAGTCTGGTGGTGAGATCCTGGAGTTCTTCTTCACTGCGGCCCATGAGATCAATATCGTCTGCGAATCGAAGATTGCAGACTGGCTTTCCTCCTATTGTGATTGTGGTCTTGAAGTCAAGGAGGGCCTCCTGCATGATGTTCTCCAGGAAAACGTTGAAAAGAACGGGGGATAGCGGGCAGCCTTGTCAAACTCCAACTGAAGTCCGGAAGAACTCCCCGATTTCTCCACCCATAAGGACTGCGCTGTGGGAGCTGTCATACAGCGCCTGGATGACTTGAATCAGGTCCTCGTCGAAGTTATAGTCTCTCATGACTTGCCACAGAGCTTCTTGCCACACTCGGTCGAAGGCCTTCTTAAAGTCAATGAAGTTGTTGTAGAGCTGTGTTGATGTTGGAGGTGCTTCTCTATGAGCATTCTGATGTTGAAGATTGCCTCGACAGTGCTTCGACCTGGTCTGAATCCTCCCTGTTCTTTGATAGGATTTCTTCTGCTTGTGGTTTCAGTCTGTTCAAGGCAATGCGTAGCAAAAACTTTGCTTGGATGGCTTATCAGACGGGATTGTTCTGTAATTTTGGCACTTCTTCAGGTCTCCTTTTTTGGAAGTGGAACTATGATGGATTTGGTCCACTTTTTTAGGCCAAACTCTTTGCTGGTCCAGATGCGTTGGCAGATGATTGTTAGTGCCTTGATCATCTCTGGGCCTCCGTACTTGATGAGTCAGCCGGGATGTTGTCAATCCTGGTGACTTCCCTCCTTTCAAGGATCTTACTGCTTCTTCTATCTCTTCCTCCGCACCTCTGTGCTTTCAGGATCTGATGGTCGGGGATCTTGCTCTTTGAAGTTTGTTCGGATCAGTCTTCAGCTTGTAGTTGTACAGGTCTCTGCAATATTCTGTCCATCTTTCATGATAGTGGCGCTCTCTGTAAGGATGACCCTCTTTGTCTTCAATAACGGAGGTCTTTGGCTGCTGGGACTTGGTTAGTACCTTGATGGTCTGGTAGGCCTCCTTGCTGTCCCCTTCCGCCATTGCCTTCTCAACCTTGGAGCATTGTTCTGACATCCAGTTCCCCATGGCCTCAGTCATTTTCTTCTTGATTGGGAACCTATTGATGTTCTATACTCTTCGGCGTTTCTGGGTTTTTTCTTCTCTGGCTTTAGCTCCCTACGTTGATCGCACAGGTCCAGGATATCGTTGGTAACCCACGGTTGGTTCTTTTTCCTTTCTTTCCAAGGATCTCCAGCGCTGTCTCCTGAATGGTCTTGCTGAAGGTCTCAGTGAGGTTGTTGATGTCATCTTGGGGGAAAATTCAATGCTGCAAATCTGCCCCTTTCTCAGCTTTAAAGATTTCAGGGGACTTCGGGGTCCTTCAGCTTTTCCATGTTGAACCGCAAACAGGGATTTCTCTTCTGGTTCTTGATCTTCAGCTTGATCTGTAGGGTCATGAGTACCATGTCGTGGTCACTGCCCATATCAGCGCCAGGGAAAGTTCTTGCCTGGGCTTTGTTGATGCTTGACTTAAATGTTTGGGGGCCAAGATGTAATCAATCTGGTTGTGTATCTTTCCATTTGGTGAGTTGCCCCGTCGTTCTTCTTGATGTCTTGTGGGGGTTAGGGTTTGGCGACAGTAAGATTGTGGCTGCTTGCAAAATTTCCCAAAAAACTGAGACCTCTATCGTTGGTTTCGTCCACGCCAAACGGCCTATTGTCCCTGGCCCTTGGTCATAGGCGTCAGGTACGATTTAGCATTCCAGTCGCCTTTTAATCTCGAGAAAGTCCTTCTTTGGAGTTGATTTGATGACGCTCTCCAAATCCTCGTAGAAACGCTCGATTGCTTCATCATCGTAGTCTGATGTTGGTGCTAGACTTGTATGATGGTCATGTTGTGTGGTTTTGCTGCGATAGCATGGAGATCAGTCTACTTGAGATTGGGGTTTCAGTGATGACACTGTTAGTCCTCTTCTTGTTGACAAGAAATTCCCAGTCCATGTTGGTGTTTGGGGTCGTCTCCACTATACCATAGTTGTTTATCTTCTTCTGTGGTTGTTTCGCCAAATCCGACCCAACGGACTTCGGCCAGTCCAAGTATGTCCCATTCGTATCTTCGTAATTCATGGGTTAGTTCTTGGAGTTTCCCGCATGCGTGCAAGGTACGGATGTTCCATGTACCAATGATGGTCCTCTCAGCCTGGAGTTTGATTGCTGGTAGACAAGTTATATATTTTCCAATACCAAAATCGATCTTATAGTTTTTATAATGAAGACATCTACTATTACTCCACAGCTCAGTTCTCCATACATTAACAACATTTTCTATTAAGAAGGCTTTGATTTGTCAACTCTCAGAATTAATACTTGAACAAAACTGTCTCTCCCACAAACAGTCAAATCTGCTTTGTACTAAAATATTTTTATATCTTATTTAGCCATGATGATTGAATCAAAGATTTGTCATATAAATCTTTCATCATCTGATAAACATTTGAGGATAGCTTTTCAGACTGGATGTCAAGCAGCTGCATCCAGAAACGAACCATTCGAACAGAGACCAACATAGACAAAGGATATCTGCCCGTTTCTCCATATACTAGCGAAGTTGACGTTGTATGCTTTAAATGAAAAATATGCTTTAAAAATCTTAACTGAAAGTTGCCAATTATTGTTAGGTTTTCATATCCCCAAATTTCACATCCATACAACAAAACAGGTACAATGATTTTATCAAAGAAATCAAGTGTCACATGTATAGGCAGTTCTTTTTGCCGTGCAGTCCTTATCAAACTAAACATTACTTAAGTAGCTTTATCATAAGCATTTTTTTTTGCATTTTGCAAAACTACCACTCTTACTAAAGTTAATTCCTAAATATTTAAAACTATTAACTTCTAACGCTTTTCCACCATAGGTAAACATGTTACGAGATCTATTGCGGCCAAAAACCATGATTTTTGTTTTCTCTGGATTCACAACAAGTTTCCACTGAAAACAGTAAGCATATAAATTGTCTAAAGCATCTTTTAACCCCTTCTTTGTATTAGAGAGTAAAATAGTATCATCAGCATATAGCAAAATTAAAAGCTTGACATAGCTGGTTAACATTGTTCCATCCGATGAAAGTTGAATATTCACTGACAAACCAATTTCTATCTGTCAAATATTGGTCCAAATCATTCAGAAACATAGAAAACAAAACAGGAGAAAGACTATCCCCTTGACGAACACCAGTAACACTTTTGAAATATTCTGAACAGGCTCCATCATTATCAAAAACACAAGATTTTACATTTTCATACATGTTCATGATGACTTTAAGTATTTTTCCATTTACATTTTGTTTTGCCAGTTTATACCATAAGGCACTACGCCATACAGAATCAAAAGCCTTCTGATAATCAACAAAAGCACAGTATAACGGGCTTTTTTTTACTTAGAAATATATCAAAAAAACATTTTAAAATGAAACAATTATCTGTAGTAGAGTGGCACTTTCTGAAGCCTGCCTGATTTTCCAAAAGTATCTTATTTGTCTCAAGAAATTTTGACAACCTGATGTTTAATACAGAAGTGAAAAGTTTTCCAATGCAACTCAACAGAGTTATACCTCTATAATTATCACATTTGTATTTGTCTCCTTTCCCCTTATAAATAGGTTTTATAAGGCCAACCATCCAAACATCTGGTATCTTTCCAGTATCCAAAACTCTGTTAAACAGTTTGCAGTACGTTTTAAGCACTGATTTGCTATACTTGACATAATCATAATAAACATTATCTATTCCTGCTGCCTTACCACTTTTCATTAAATCAAGGGCAGTTTCCACTTCTTGTTCAGTTATAGATCTGTTAAGATCATCTGAACTGAAATCTAGAAGGTATTCAAATGTACTAGTATCGGCTGTAAATTGAGGACTGACAGGATTTACACCATTTAATGTTTTAAAATGTTCAAAAAGAGTAGATAAACTAACTGGACAGTCATCAAAGGAGTGCACTTTCACTTCTTTCCAAAAATCTTTAGTATTGCTTTTTTTTCATTTTCTTTAAATGTTGACACCATTTTTTCTTTGCTTTCCGACATGCTTTTCTGATGGTATTTTTGTATTCTTTACTGGCTGTTTTCAGGAGAAAACGTGTTTATGGAGCGTCTCTGCATGTACATACAGCTTTACTTTTCAGATACAAACGTCTTTGTATAGAGCATTCTGCATTGAACCACACTTTTAATGACTTTTTACGACTATGTTTTTAACCTGTGGACAGGTTTTGTACCAAAAGTAGATTCTGCAAAATTCAGAATCATTGACATCAACTCATCATTAATTTCGTCAATAGTGACATCATTATGTTCAGTTTTAGCAATTAGATCTATGATGTTTAGCTTTGAAAGCTCGGAAATGAAGGACTATGTTCGAATAGCTTGGGTCCTTGTTTTCCTAGGTGGTCATGTGCTGTATCTGGAATAGTTAAACTAGCGCCTGTATCAACTTCTTGTTTCTTTATGCTAAGTGTTAGTTCTATTGGACAGTGTACATCAGACGTAGCAGCGCCAAAGGGTGCAACATAAAAATCATCTACAAATGGGGAAAAAATCTCATGTACCAAGAACATAATCAAGTATAGCACAACCACAGCTTGTGTAACTACCCACCCCCTCATCCCTTCCAAAACGACCATTAAAAATATACAGACACTGGACTTTACACAGATCAAGCAGCCGATACCCATAGTTATTGATTCAGTGCTCATCCTTTGAACATCTAGGTTTTGGATCAACACTACAATCCTCAAGAATAAAATTATGAACATTTTGATCTATTTCATCTGGATCTATTTCAATATAATCGTTATTGCATTTGGTATTAGCATTAAAATCACCCAATCACAACACAGGACAGTTATTATATTTACATCTAAGGTCAACAAGAAAAGTTTCAATATCATCAAATAAATCAACACTACTATATCATGAACCCTCTGGACAAATATAGAGTGCTCCACCTAAAACTGGTTTGTCAAATCCTGTTATCTGCTGATCTATCAAAAACCATAAAACGTGATTGTGCTTGCTTGGTAAAGTTTTAATGTAGTTAATTAATGACTTTTTTTTTTATTACTATAGCAATACCACCTGAGTGATTATTTGATAATTTTTTTTCTGCTCAAAATATCAATGGAATACCCCATTTTATCAAGTACACCAACAAAGAAATCCGAATCTAGCTGATCTGTCTTGGTTTCAACAAAGACCATCAAATCAAAACCAGTGATATAATCCAGAAAATCCCTGCATTTTAGACGGCTGGGTAAACCACAGACATTTAACAACAAAATGCTTTGACATGTATGTAGAAGGGTATAATCTTCATTTACCTTCTCAGGACAGTTTTCACTTTCTTGTCCTGAGTCAGTTTCACTTTCAGTTTTACTTTTGTTACAAGATTATGACTTCTCTCTGACAACTTACAGAGACATGAAGCTATATTAAACACATTTGCATCATTTGACCCATGTTTCTGCTTAACAGAGCCTAATCTCTTGTCACTACTATCACAGTGTAGTGATCCAATTATATTTGTTTCATTCGTTGTCTGAGAAACACTAGATTTATGACTGTTAATGTTTTGTACGCTTATATAAGTATCAGAAAAATCATTAAGAGTGGCCAGAGAAAAAGAAGTCAGTGAGTTGGGTTGAGGAGGGGTGTGTGTAGCTGTAAGTGCACAATGTTGAGGTTGATGTAAGTCAAAGTCGTGTTTGTAATGTTTTGTATGACAGGGTGACAGATCAAAGGCAGCAGGAGAAAAATGAGGTGTTTGGTTTAGAGAAGGTGTGGGTGGTTTTGTGTTCTGAGGTAAAGAAAGGCCAGATGAAATGGGAAATGAACATGACACAACCACAGATCTAAGTTCATTTTGTGATGGACAATCAATTGGGTCTGAATATGTAGCACACTGATCTGTATCTGTATGAAGTACAGAATGGAGTTTCTCAGTAAGGGAGGGATAGCACAGTTTTGGCGACACAACAGATGAAGATACTGCACATGGTGAAGAAGGTGTGTTTCATTACATACACAGGCATAGATATTGATGAAGAAACAGCATGACTAGTAGTAGAATACAAGGCAGAGTGAAATGCATAATGAACTGAAGAACAAAAGAAACAGCAAGATTTCTTACAATTTTAGAACACTGCATTAAGTCTTTGTCATGAGATGAAAAGTGTGTGCAGAAAGGTGAAGTTAAACTTGAAGATGTTAAAGCAGAGGAAGGTGTTACAGAAAAAAAGAAAGAAAGAGATTATTTATATGTGACAAAGAAAGAGATTATTTACATGTGACAAAATCTGTGTCACTTGCTGGGCTTCTGCTGTGGAAAACATGACGATCAACACACACACTTGGAGGTAAACACTGTGATCCTCCTATGTGTCCCTATTCTGAAGAGGACTGCAGGACCAGGTGAGACAGCCCAAACATGCCGTAGTCGATGTTGTCCACTCCAAGTTTGAACAGGTGGTCAGGTGTTGTCACTGCCACAATGGTGCTAGGGCCAGATGTTCCAGGGGCCTTTTTCAGCTGACACAAGATCTTCCCGTCATGGCTGGTGGTCACTTTTTCAATAGTGTCCCTCATGTCTTTGCAGGCATGGAGGAGCTTGCCACGCATTGGCGTCAGATCTTCATTGATGAATATATTTCTGTAGGCTGGCTTGTCCTTGAGCTGAAATCTTTTTCTTCTTCTTCTTCGTTGAACACTCAGACAGCAACTATTGTTGTCTGTTATATGAGCGAAAATGTGTCACTCTGCCGTTAAGCGCCTGACAAGTCAGGCCCAGCACATCCGACTTCGGCACAAGAGAGAATAGTTACCTTTTAAGTTCTTTCTGGAAAAAAGGCAGGAGAATGGACCAAGAAGGCAGAAAATAGACAAGAAAGAGGTGACAGGAAGAAAAGGAACAAGGCAGAAACAAAGAGAGTGATAGAAAAGAGGAAATTTCTAGCACAGAATTTCCAGAAGGTGGGGATGCTATTTATACTGATAGGCCCCTGGCATCCCCTCGGGGGAAAATCTTTTTCTCATCAGGGCTCCTTTTGATTTTTGAGAAGTAAATTTGACCAAAACTGGATGATTTTTTCCCCCTGTGCGATGTACCACAGAAATGTCCTTCGTCGTCATCTCACAGTCCAGGTCTGCGCACATGTCTAATATATTTTTTGTCAATATCCCCATCGTCAGTCTCAGCCATCCCAGTGATTTTTAGGATTCTGTTCTCTGGTATTGTTCCAGCTGGTCGATCTCATACCGTAGCAGCAAGTTGGATCTCTGAACCTGCTGGGAAATCCTGTTGGTTTCTTCTGAAAAAACACACACACATATATATATATACACAGAGCACACAAACCAGCACTTCAGTGTCTTCACACACACACATACCACTACCCCCCCCACACACACACACACACAATTGTCATGATGTCACATAGTGATTGATGAAAAAATGCAGACACTGAGACAGTGAAATTAAATTCAAATTATGTGTAAAAATGTTAAATAACATTAACCCTAGTAGCGCGGCTCCTGGAATATTCCGGGAACCGGGGGTCTAGGCTGTGTGGTGGCTCCCGGAATATTCCGGGATCGTATAGGTGATGTCATTGACGACCGACTTTCGCTTACAACGATCATGTGACGAATAGAAAGGCGGCAACAGGGCCGCAGAAAGGGTCGAACTTTGGTGTGTAACCACAATCATCACGAATTTTCATTGGTCTAAAAGGGAAAACATTTTTTTTCAACCGGTCGCGTTCCACACTTTGCAGAATGGCGGCCGACTACGTTCCCGAGTTTTTAGAAGCGTTCCATGAGCTCCTTGAAGACGGTGATAGCGAGGGGGAGTTTGAGGGGTTTACTTTGGAAGAAGTAGAGAATGAGACAGACAATGAGGACAGAAGTATGCCGTTTCTGATGGAAAATTGGACCGAAGGTGATCGCGACCCGGTGGAGCTGAGCAGTGTTTGTGCACCTGGATGTATCGCCACGCTACCGGACAATTGTGATGTTTCTGACTTCTTCGATCTGTTTTTGACGCAAAGACACTATGAAACGATGGCTGAGGAGACTAATCGTTACGCTGCCGATTATTTAGCCTCCCATCAACTCAAGCCATCGTCGCGATTTCATGCCTGGAAAGCTACGACTTGGCAGGAGATGAAAGTGTTCATCGCCATGACGATTGCGATGGGACTCGTCGTGCAGTTGGATTTTTCTGAATACTGGACCAGTGATGAAGTGACTCAAACACCGTTTTTTTCAAAACTGATGTCCAGAGACAGAGCCTATCTACTAATGACGTTTTTGCACCTTGCAAATAATGCTGAACACGTTCAACGTGGACAACCTGGCTACAACCCTCTGCAGAAGTTGGGGTCTATTTATAGGGATCTTGTGGACACTTTTGCCAAGGTGTATCGACCACATCAGCAGCTTTCTCTGGATGAGGGGATGATCCCCTGGAGGGGACATCTCTCATTCAGAGTCTACAACCCTGATAAGCCAAAAAAGTACGGCATCAAAGCGTACATGATTTGTGATGCAACCAATGGATACTGTTTAAAATTCAAGCTGTACACAGGTAAATCTGATCTACCTGGTACCAGCAATGGAGCCACCTACGACCTTGTCATGGACATGATGAGTGGCTATTTTGGCAAGGGCCACATCCTGTACATGGACAATTACTACAGTTCACCCCACCTGTATTGGGATTTGTGGCAGTTGTCTGTGGGGGCTTCAGGCACACTACGTGCGAACAGAAGAGGTGTGCCACAGATGGTGAAGGACAAGGTCTTGCGTCAGAAGGGGGACATTTACACTGTGCATAATCAGCACATGATGCTGATGAAATTTTATGACAGGAAAGTGGTCCACCTTCTTTCTACAGTGGATACTTCAACACCAAAGGCCACTGGAAAAAACGACCCTAGGACCAATGAAGCCATCATCAGGAAGCCTGAAGTTCTTGTCAACTATGACCGCTACATGGGGGGAGTTGACAGGTCAGACCAGATGGTCAGCTACGCCACCTTCAACTTCAGGACGCTGAAATGGTGGACAAGAGTGTTTCTCCACGTGGTCAGTTTGTCTGTGCTGAACTCTTATCTTTTGTATAAGACAACGACAGACAAACCGATGCTGCACCGCCAGTTTCGAAAGAAGCTGGCAAAGGACCTGGTGACGTCTGTCAACCCAGAGGACGGTGTACCTGGCATGCAGGGACGACAGCGTGGACGGCCCAGCATCGAGCCTGACACTGTTCTGAGGCTTCAGAACAAAACTGAACATGTCCTGGAGAAGATTCCATCAGGAGGGAGAAAAAAGAATGTGACTCGTGCCTGTGTTGTTTGTGAGCCTGCGGAGAGGAAAATAAACGAGCAAGTGGGACAGAAAAGGAAAAGAAATGGAAAAGAAAGCAGCTACCAGTGCCAGAAGTGTTTGACAGCCTTGTGTGTTGTGCCTTGTTTTGAACTGTATCATTCCTACAGTGACTATGAGAGAAAATATTATGAGTGGAAAGAAGTCCAGGATGAGGATGGTGACAATTAGTGCATACCTGTGACACTTTTTTTTTTTCACACCTGTAACTTACCTGTGTATTATTATTTTTTTTTTTTTGTATGCCTGTGGACTTCTGGATATTCATCAAAATTCTGGTGTTGTTGTTTTTTTTAAAATTGTGAAGATAACCTGTGGTTTTGGACTTGTGACTCAACAGTGAAAAGTAGGGTTTTTGTCATCAAGGACTTACCTGTGATTATGTTAATTACCTGTGCCACCAGTGGACAATAATGTCAGTGCCAGTGTCCAGATGTCTTGCAAATGTTTTCATGTCATCTTTTGCACACCACACACCATCCATTCCAAATAAAAGTCTTCAAAACAGTGAGTACATTGTCTTTGTTTTTTTATTTTGTCATGATTGTTTGTTTGTTTTTGTTTTTTTCATAGTCATAAACATAATACATTGCTATAAAATTACAATCACACGAAAGCTTATTATCTAAGCTTTCCAATGACATATAACTTTACATACTTAGTTCAGTTGGGCATACTAATATAATGGGTTGTTTGGACCCACCCTACTTCAAAATTGTACTCCTCTCTGTTTATTCAGCCAGCAGCACTGAATGCTCTGTAGGTTTAGTCAGCGCTACTAGGGTTAAAACAAAATACAACATGGACAAATTCATGCAAGAATAAGAGTAGTATGCAAAGAGTATCAATTTGTTAACTTTTTTTTCTTTTGAGAAAGAAAACTGTCTTCCTGTAGTCATCAGTCACTCATGCAAAGCATCAAATGGCAAAATGAACAGCAGAATATGGAGCCATTTTTATCTAGCACTGCAAATTTCAGTGTGCAGACTGTGCAAAATCCTCAGTCTTTTTTCTATAGAGGAAGAATAGAATAAAAGCATCACAAGCTGAGAGAACAGCTGCTGCCTCGCAAAGACAGCTGGAAGAGACAAAAGCTAATATTACAGAGGAAATGGAAAAAACAACAACTCACTGTGCTGTAGTTTCATACAGATTTTTAATTTCAGGAGATGCAGAATAAAACCAGAGCTTGACAATATGAAGACAGTGAATGCTTAACTTGAAAAAAATAACATCCTGAACCAAAAACTGAAGCAAGTTCAGCAAAGTCAGGGAGAAAATGTGTACAAGCATCTCAAAAGGATGTCAGTACCTTTTTGTTTTTTAAGTTGGAAATGGTTGTCAGGAATATGTAATATAATTTGATAGAGAGCAGTGTAAAAAAGATTGTGGCAAAATTTCCTTGAACTCTGCCGGTTAGTTTAGGAAGAATGTCCATTTCTGTTTGGACAACTGGGTCAACTCATCCCTGAAAGTTCTTGTTTTAGAATAAACGCAAAAATGTTAGAAAAGATAGCAAAGAAACACTCTTCATTGTGTAGAAAACAATGTATTAATACTACATACAAAATTTAAAGACAATTCATTGAATAGTTTCAAAGTTATGGTCGTTTTTCATATGGCAGGTCAGTATTCTCCCTTTTTTCCGCTGTGCAAATTGCATAACCTCCAAGTTTTTAACATGGAATTTCTCCTATATTTCTCAAGCAAACACCTCAGAAAAAAGAAGTGTGATTAATAAAACTAGTATGAGCTGTCTAAACTGAAAGAAGCTTTCTGCTTGTCTTTTTCACTGTGCTCTTAAGCTTCAAAGTTGGCACATCTCACAGATTTGACCCATATCAAATTGTGGTTTTTCCAAAGTTCGACACCCTAGTACATATCAACCAAATACATTTGTGCCTGGTGGCGCTGCTCAAGTGGCGACACTCTCTACTGACAGGTGATATATTTTTTTTCTTGTTTTCGTTATATTGTGTGTCTATCAGCTCCAAGTTCTGCAGAGTTGTGTCTGGTGTGTCAGTAATAACAGCAACAATGCTGGGAAGATCAGTTATATTCACTCTACATGTTTGCTTTCTCATAGCGTCATCTGATTGTGTGCGAGGTGCGCCTAACGGCAACAGCCATGGCCGGTCGTCGTCCACTCGAGAATTTCTTCTTAGCCTGAGGGAATCAGCCAGTGTGTTAGCTGAAGGCCAAGACTACAACTTTCCATGTGATATTCTACCATCAGCAACTAACAACGATAAAGCTTGGAAGAACACTAAGAAAAGAAAGCGAGGAAAGAAAGGTGGTGTGAAACAAAGACTCAAAAATGTAAATAATCGGAAAACTCGGCTACCAACTGTGCTCCTGTCCAATGTCCAGTCCTACGCTTGAAAACAGACGAGCTTCAAGCTAACGTCAGCTACATGCACCAGTACAACAAAGCCGGAATTCTTGCCTTTACCGAAACCTGGCTGAGTCCCGCTGTACTGAACAGCGACCTCTCTATAGACAGCTTTGGTCAACCCATTCGGCTTGACAGAGACCCACACGCAACAGGGAAGGCACAAGGTGGAGGTTTGTGCTTCTACATCAACGAGCGTTGGTGTCGTGATGTTAAAATTAGAACAACACTATCAGTGGAGGACATTGAACTGCTGTCTATTTCGCTCCGCCCTTTCTACCTACCACGGGAATTCCCGCAACTATTTTTTACTTTGGTTTACATCCACCCCAAAGCAAAAGTGGCTAGAGCAACTGAACATATATTAGATCACCTCCATGTGCTCGATTCTATATCCCCTGATGCCCCTAAGTTTATCGTGGGTGATTTCAATAGCTGTTCCCTTAATAAACTGCTGAAGAACTATGAACAGTATGTGACCTGCCCCACGCGAAGAAATAAGACCCTAGACTTGTGCTACGGGACTGTAGCAGGTGCCTATAGATCGTTGCCTTTGCCTCCCCTGGGTTCATCTGACCACAGCTGTGTTCTTCTTGCACCCATGTACCAGTCAGTGTTTCAGCCAGCGCCTTCAGCCCATAGTCAGGACCACACAAAATGGACTGCTGATAGTATAGCTAGTCTGCAAGGCTGCTTTGATTGCACTGACTGGGATATGTTTTTTATTATGTGTGTTCAGATCTGAATGAGCTCACTGATATTATTTGTTCTTATATTTCATTTTGTGTTAGTTGTGTCCTTCCAACTAAGGAGATAACCATTTACCCCAATAACAAGCCTTGGGTTACAAAGGATCTGAAACGTGTTTTAAACAAAAAGAAAGTAGTATTTTACACAGGCACAGAACAACAAAAAAAAAAGGAAGTAAATAAAGAAGTCAAAGCTGCTGTTGCACAGGCCAGACATATATATAAAAATAAGATAGAAGACAAGTTTGCGGGGAACAATTTTCGTGCTGCATGGCAGGGTATCAAAAATATGTCAGCAGTAAACATGGTAGGTGTCCAACATAGGTCAAAGATCAGTTTGCAGGGAGTATGTGATAACAACTTACCAGACTATCTAAACGCATTTTTTACTCGCTTTGAAAAGCATGATTTCTCAGATGAAATAAATGACCTGAAGCACTCCCTAGTTTCTGAGAATAGCATCATTGTTGATGAAGAAATTATCTGTAAGCACTTAAAGGAAATAAATATAAACAAATCTCCCGGACCAGATGGTATATGTGGAAGAAGCCTGAAATTCTGCGCTACTGAGCTTGCCAGTGTCCTTCAACACCTGTTCCAGGCTGTTGTAAACCGTTTTGTACTTCGTTTCGGTTCGATTACTTTTGTAAGATTCTTGTAAAAAGACATTATCTAGATTACAGGTCCGATGCTATAAGATGGACGCAGACTCAACATCGCCTTTGAGTTTATTCTTTGTATGAAAGTTATGACATGGTGGCAGCAGTGAAAGCAGTGGTGGTAACTGTGGGCAAGTAGTTATCTAGATGCTATAATGAATTCTTATTAGGCTGCTGACAAGAAACGTTGAGTAGAACTTTTGTTGTTTACTGCCGAAGATACTGATAGGACTCCATACACTCTGTCACTCACATAAGCACATGCAACACTCTTTAACATGGCTGAAGGCAGGCAACAGCGACATACAGCAAGAGAAAAGCCCCCACCTCATCTAAATGTTAAGAAAGGGAAGTGCTGACCGGAAGCTGTTCAGGCAAATGTGGGACAACTACGTCATCATTGCTAGACTGAATGAGGAAACTATGGAGTACAAAAAGACGTTGTTCCTCCACACACTAGGCCCTGACGGACTGTTAATCTATAATGGTATGAAGTTACGTGACAATCATACTGTAGATGACATAATTGAAGCCCTTGAGAACCATTTCATAGGAAAAACAAACAAACCTATGAAGCTTTGTTTTCAATAAGAGAGATCAAAAGGCAAATGAATCTTTTGAAGATTACGTTGCTACTCTTCTTCGGACTTCGATGAAAACATGCAACTTCTGTGATGATATGAAGGAGTCACTACTGCCAGATCGCATTGTGCTTGGCATTAGAGACCAGGCAACGCGAGGACGGATTGCTACAAGAGGCAGAACTCACTCTTCAGTCTTGCATTGATAGATGCAGAGCAGCTGAAACTACCTCCAGCAACTAAGAGCAATGAGCGAAAATGAACTCTCTGCAGAAGTCATGCCATATCAGCTCGACACAAGAGAACACCCAGTTTGAAGAAAGCAAACTGCAAATTTTGTGCTCAGACACACATCCTGAGAAGGAAGAATGTCCTGCATGGGGAAAAACTTGCAAAATTTGCAAGAAAAAGAACCACTTCGCTGTAAGATGCCAGCAAAAGAAGAAACTTCATGCTATTCAAGAATCAGAATCTGATGATGAACAATTGCTGTCTGTGGGACAAGAAAGGAAGGACAAGATTATCAAAGCAGAGATGATTATTGAAGGCAAAAAGGTGACTTGCCAGATCGATTCAGGAGCCAGTGTCAATGTCATTTCGTCTCGACACATCAAAGGGAAAAAAACTGCAAGAATGCAAAACAAAGCTGCATGTCTACAATGGCTCGACGATCAAAGCCAGGGCAAGATTCAGCTTCAATTGACAATCCCAAGACAGGGAACGCCTTCAAAGCTGACTTTGTTGTGGTCAGGGAAGATTTCACTACACTCATTGGCAAGAAAACATCTGAAGATATGGGACTGATTACTGTGCACTATCAGAACTTTGAAAGCATATCCAAGGTAGGAGAAAGCACATACATTCTCACCAGTTTTGCAGATGTATTCTCAGATGACCAAGGCAGCCTTCCAGGAGTAGCTCACTTTCAGATTGATGAAACCATTATTCCAGCCATCTCACCATTTTGCGCATACCTCATGCCATGAAGAAGAAGGTGAAGCTGAACTAAACAAACTTACTGAAGCTGACGTGATTTCGCCGGTAGAATGAACCTACAGTTGGTGCAGCACATGGTAGTGGCAACAAGAAATCTGGCAATTTGCGAATCTGCATTGACCCAAGACCTTTGAACAAGGCACTGAAAAGAGAACACTATCCACTCCCTGTCATGGAAGACATTTTGCTGAAGCTGACTGGCTCAAAGGTCTTCTCGAAACTGGACCTGAGCAACGCGTACTGGCACGTTCATCTGGATGAAGAGTCAAGCATGCTGACCACGTTTCAGACACCTTACGGGAGATACCTCTGGAGAAGACTACCTTTTGGAACATCTGTCAGCAGTGAACTCTTCCAGAAGCGTCTCGATCAAGCTCTTGAAGGACTTGAAGGTGTGATCAGTGTTGCAGATGATGTCATTGTCCACGGCAAAGACATTGAGGACCATGACAAGAACCTGATTGCTCTCTTGGAGAAGTGCCGCTCACTTGGCATAAAACTGAACAGGGACAAGGCTGACCTGAGAAAGACAGAGATTTCCTTTCTGGGACACCTGGTGACCAAGGATGACCTGCAGATAGACCCAGAGAAGCTGGAAGCAGTCCTGCAAATGCCAAAGCCACAAGACGTTGAAGGCGTCAGACGATTCTGTGGATTCGTCAACTACCTCTCCAAATTCCTCCCAAAGCTGTCGGAGCTACTTGAAGCAATCAGACAGCTGACACGTGCAGATACCACATGGACTTGGACACCAACTCCTGACAAAGCATTTGAAACTGTCCAGAAGCTTGTCACTGAATCTCCAGTTCTAGCCTTCTACAACCCTGGAGAAGAACTCACTATTCAGTGTGATGCAAGTCAGAGTGGACTGGGCGCAGTCCTCCTCCAGAACGGGCGACCTGTTGCTGACATCAGTCGTGCCTTGACAGACTCTGAAACAAGATATGCTCACATAGAAAAGGAACTGTTGGCCATAGTATTCGCAGTGGAAAAATGTCACCAGTACACATTTGGACGGCTAGTAAAAGTACAGAGTGATCATAAGCCACTGGAAGCGATCTTTCAAAAGCCACTGTTGTCAGCTCCAAAAAGACTACAAGGCATGATGCTCAGACTTCAAGGGTATGACATCAGTGTCACCTACTAAAAAGGCAAAAATATGCTCCTTGCCGACACATTGTCCAGAGCCTACCTGAACAAACCAGGCGAGCAAGAAGATATTGAACACATCAATATGCTTGACTTCGTTCTCATCAGAAAAGAAAGGCTCGAAAAGCTGAAAGAGGCACTGACAACGATGAGACCCCCAGAAACTGAAAGTCATCATCATGAGAGGTTGGCCTGATGAGAAATCTGACCTGCCAGTGGAACTCACTCCATTTCACAGCTTTCGTGATGAACTCACTGTTCAAGATGGACTAATCATCAAACGGGACAGAGTCGTGATAACCACACGGCATGCGGTCAGAAATGAAGCAATTGCTACATTCCACACACTCTGGAATTGATGCCTGTCTGAAAAGAGCCAGAGAGTGCTTGTACTGGCCAGGAATGACAGGAGACATCAAGCAGTACATCTCTTCATGTGAAATCTGTCAGTCATACCAGTCTTCAAACCAGCCAGAAAGTTTTCAACCACATGAACTTCCCTCACGTCAGTGGGAAAAGATAGGTGTTGATCTGTTCCAAATGGATGGGAAAGACTACTTGGTGACTGTAGATTACCTCTCAAACTATTGGGAAATAGACAGACTTGAAAACACAAGCGCATCACTGTCGTCAAGAAACTGAAAGCTCACTTCGCCCGATATGGCTCTCCCTGTGTTCTGATCTCTGACAACGGTCCCCAGTTCATCTCTGAAAATTTCAAACAGTTCGCAACCACGTTCGACTTCAAACATAGAACATCCAGCCTCTACAACAGCAAGAGCAACGGAAAAGGGGAATCTGCTGTCAAGACTGCAAATCCCTCCATAGGAAGAACAAGGATGGAGACCAGTTCCTAGCTCTCCTGAATTACAGAAACACACCAAGTCAGAACACTGGAACTAGTCTGCACAACGCTTCTTCAATAGGCACACTAGAACACTCTTGCCCACATGTGAAACACTGCTGAATCCAAAGCTTACTTTAGAGTCAGACATTCAAAAGCTGCGTACCAGTCAGAAGAAGCAGAAGAAGAACTTTGACAGGCGGGCCAAAGACCTGCCACCCCTGGAAGAAGGTGATGCAGTTGTCATGCAGCCACTCACGCATGGCAAGAAGAAATGGACCAGAGCCACAGTCATCAGCAGCAGTGGCCGATCCTACAACGTTGAGGCTGAAGATGGAACGATCTACCACGGAACCGGGTGCACCTGAAGAAAGTAGCAGACCGGGCTCCAGTACCAGAACCAGGAGCCAGCAGCCAACTCCATGGCGCAGCCCTGTGTACGTCCTGCTGGTGACCCCCTCACCGTACCTTGGCCCAGCAGCCACAACGCCTGCCATCCACCTTCCGGCCCAGCTTCACCAGAGACGCCTGCCTCTCTGCCTACTCGAAGACACGGCCAGGCTGACTTCTTCTGCCGCACGCTCAACTCCTGCTTCTCCAAAGAAGACAGCCCAGACGACATGGAGGCAGCTGTTGTCAACGCCCTTCTCGTCACCATCTTCACGAATCCCTGTCCGCACTCGATCAGGGCGAGAGATACGCCAAAATCGATTGAAAGACTTCTTATATTAAGTTGAATTACGTTGACATCATTGACTTTGATTTCAGTTCGATTTCGGCTCCGTAAAAAACGGAGGATGTTGTAAACCGTTCTGTACTTCGTTTCGGTTCGATTACTTTTGTAAGATTCTTGTAAAAAGACGTTATCGAGATTACAGGTCCGATGCTATAAGATGGACGCAGACTCAACGTTGTCTTTGACTTTATTCTTTGTATAAAAGTTATAACACAGGCCTCACTGGATACTTGTCAGATTCCAGTTATTTGGAAAACTTCCAATGTAATACCTCTTCCAAAGAAACCCAATCCTTCTCGGCCTAACGATTTTAGACCTGTAGCTCTCACATCTCTTGTGATGAAAACTCTAGAAAAGATCGTAAAATCTCTCATTCTTTCCACTACAGAGAAAGACCTTGACCCACTACAATTTGCGTACAGGTCTCGAAGGGGTGTCAAAGATGCCAAACTATTCATTTTGAACAAGTTGTATAGCCACCTGGAAACACCTGACTCTCATGCCAGAATATTGTTCGCTGACTTTAGTTCAGCTTTCAATACAATGCAGCCTCATGTTCTGGTTAACAAAATAATTTGAAAATTTGACGTAGACAATCAACTTGTTCGTTGGCTGATTGAATTTTTAACCAACAGACCACAGCATGGTTTTGCCAACAAAATATCTTCTTCCGTTAGATTTACCTGCACTGGTTCTCCACAGGGTTGCGTCCTCTCACCACTTCTGTACATTCTATACACAGATGATTGCAGAAGCAACTATGGAAATTCCTTTCTGGTAAAGTTCGCAGACGACAGTGCTCTGCTATCTCTCTTATCTGGATCAGTCTTAGACCACGGTCCAGCCCTCGCCGAGTTCGTACACTGGTGTGACAAGGCCTATCTGGAGCTAAATGTTTCTAAAACTAAAGACCTGCCTATCGACTTCAGAAGATCAGGGCATACTCCTAAGAATATTATTATCCATAATCAAGAAGTTGAAAACGTTTCAAACTATAAGTATCTGGGAACTGTTTTTGACCCCAAGTTAAACTGGGATGTTAACACTGACGCTATTGTCAAAAAGGGACAACAACGTCTGTATTTTCTGAGGAAACTGAATTCATTTTTTGATACAAAAGGATTCTTTCCTTGTTTTACAAGTCTTACATAGAGAGTGTTCTAAGTTTTGCTTTCATTTGTTGGTACAATGACCTTAGTGTTAAAAACAAGAATGGCCTGAGGAGAATTGTAAGAATCTGCTCAAAAATAATTGGAAAAGAACAAAGAGATCTCATGTTGTTCTGCAAACAGCAGCTTGTACGCAAAGCCACAGCCATTTTGGCTGATCCTTCCCATGCTTTGTTTCCAGAATTTCAGTTGTTGCCTTCGGAACGCCGTTTTCAGTGTCCCATCAGCAAAACTAACAGAAAAAGAAATTCTTTTGTGCCAGTAAGCATTCGAATTCTGAATTCACAATGATGTTGACTACCTAGTTTTTACATTTCTCTGAATTACTTGCCTGATTGTCATGTTATGAGTGTAGTCAATACATAATTATGTGTGTGTGTGTGTGCGTGGGTGTGTGTGCGTGGGTGTGTGAAATAATTCTGTCTTCTAGTCAATGGTCTTAAAACATTGAATTCATATATTGGTGTATAGTGTGGGTGTGTTCACGTGCTTCGTATATGCATGTGTAAAAAATAAGTTTTTATGTCTTCTAGTCAATGGGTTTAACATTGTGTTCACAATTGATGTGTGCGCGCGTGTGTGTGTATGTGTGTGCGCATGCGCGCGCGTGTGTTTGTGGGTGTGTGTGTGTGTGTGACATTTTATTTGAAGTCATTTTGGAATGTTTTAACCAATGCGCGCGCGTGTGTTTGTGGGTGGGTGTGCGTGACATTTTATTTGAAGTCATTTTGGAATGTTTTAACCAATGTGAAATATAGCTTTTTGTGTCTTTGAGATTTTTTATGCATATCAATCAGCCTGTCAGTATTGTAATTGCCCTTCATGGGATGATTAAAGTGTTTTTGACTTGACTTGACTTGACTTGGAACTTATGTATCTTAAGAATATATGTTATAAAGATTTAAAATACCCATTTTCAATGTTAAGTACAATTTTATTGAGGTTCAAACTTGGAAGATTTTAGAAATAATCAAGGGCATCAGTGCACCCCATTTTTAAACAGCCATATCTCCGAAAGTATGAAATATAGAGACTTTTTTTTATTTTTTAAGTTTGATCATTATCTTTATGATGATATAGATTTTAAATACTAAAAGAAATAATCTAATTTTGGCTGCCGGTACCTAAGGACAGACTGAAACTGCTCTTTGTGGGTCTACATTAGATTTGAAAATTTCAGAACATTCATAAAGATCTGATGTGTAGGTACTTATTGTCATTAAAGAGTTTATGTGTCAGGCTCTTTTGAGAAAATCTGTTTCAGACCTCATTTTTATTTCTTCTGAAGCAAAATGTTGAACTTCTCAGAATATATTTGGCACATACAAGTTGTTGGTACTCATCAAGTGGTAACATTGTTAAGTCCTATAGGGCATTTATTGTAGTTGTAGTTCTCTTTGAATTTCATTTTTGAAAAATGTTGTCCTTGATCTGTTTATGTTGAGAATACTATTTGTGTATTACCCTTGTTGTTACTCTTTATTACACATCTTTATTACACACACTCAAAATATTTGTTAAATAAAACCAGAAAGACATTACATTTTTTAAAGTAGTGAGTGGGCCCAAGACGTCACTGTTCTTAAACATCTGTCCTTGGCGCTAGTTCGTTCTAAACTGACATACGGCCAACAAGTTTTTTTTAATGCCCCAAAATATTTACTGAAAAAACTTAATGAGTCTTAATTGTAAAGCCTTTCGCCTTGCTTTGTGTGTACCATCGCATGCTTCGACCTTAGGAACCTACAAAGAAATAGGAGTTCTGCCTTTGGATGAATATCGCGAATTGATGCTGGCAAAGTTCATTATAAGAAGCTCAACTACCGAAAACAATATCGAACATGAAATCTATGTGAGATCGGATGAGCATTTTCTTAAAAGAGCCAAAAATATTTGTTCTCTTACAACAATTGGCACTTTCACAGCAGACCTTTTTGAAAAGTCAAAAGTTAATCCCAGAGAAACGAAATTGACCACACCTCATTTATCTCCTAGTCCTCCATGGGAACTTCAAAGAGCTTCTTTTGATATTGATCATTCTACCTGTAAAAAAGAAAAAGGGAGTAACATTCTCAGTATTCAGTGAAGGAGCACATAATAAATAACTACCCTTCACATCTTAAAATCTATACTGATGGATCTCTTCTAAATAGAAGTAATGGAGGTGCAGCTTTCATCATTCCCTCCTTAAAGGTTGAAAAATTGTACCATATTGGAAATAATCATTCTATTTTTACAGCAGAGTTAACTGCCATTCTGGTGGCTTTACATTACTTAATTGACTTCCCCGGGCTATTTTACAGGTTTTGTTATGTGTTGATTAAAAATCTGTGTTACAATCTCTTAAAAACTCTGGGTCTAATAATAAGCATGATCTTATAACTGAAATAAACCATGTTATACACTTTCTCATTTTAAGAGGCACTAGTGTCACATTTTGCTGGGTACCATCGCATTGCAATATCTTTTATAATGAAAAGGTTGATAGAGCAGCTAAAAATGCGGCAGCACACTCAAACACTGCTGCTGTTTTGAATATACCAATATCAATTCTTCTTCTTCTTAGTCCTTATAGCACCTAGCGGAGCATAGGGCCTCAATAGCGTCCCTCCACCTTCTCCTGTCTCTGGCAAGGGTCTTGGCCTCTTCCCATGTCAGGCTGGAGTCTCTCAGCTTACTATGCAGGCTTCTCCTCCAGGTCTGTTTGGGGCGCCCTCTCTTCCTTTTCCCCTGCGGGTTCCACTCGAGCGCTTGTCTGGTGATGTTGCAAGGCTCCTTCCAATATCAATTAATGAGAATTATAACTTGATAGAAAGTGCTTGCTGGAAGCATGTTAGGAAAAAACTAGAAGAAGCGGGGTTTTCCCATAGTACCACTTCAATTTTTGACCTAAATTTCTTTCTCTCCTCTCATTTTGGGTTAGATAAATCACACCAAAGGCCAGTCATAAGTCTTATTAATAGACTGAAATGCTTTTCATACAAAATTTTCTAGAAATGTGCATTGTGTGTGTGGTGGGGCAATCTCAAACATTCATATTCTTTTTGAATGTCAAGTGTTAAAAAAGCACCATCCCACCATTTGTGAGAGATCTTTGCAAAAGGTTTTGAATAACTCTACATTGCTCTGTGAAATTGCTTTGCTGTTGAAAGAGAGTTGTGTTAGTAATTTGCTATAGCACAAGTAAATATGTCATTTATTGATTTGAAGCAGAGGCATTCTACCCATCACGGTATAGTTTTCGAAATTGTTACATTTTTTCCCAGTGTTCTTTTGGTGTGGAATACATGACATGTTTTTTTCTTCTTCTTTGTTTTTTTTTATCTGTTGTAGTTTAATTAGTCATACAGTTATTCACAAGGTAAATTCATTTCTTTCATTGTATTGTGGTTACAGTAGTTAGACAGTTCCTTAACCGTTTTTCTTCTGAATTGTTTACCTTTTTGTGTCTAATATCACTTAATGTGAACAGACCTAAAATTGAAGAACAACACACACACACACACACACACACACACACACACACACACACACACACACACACACACACACACACACACACACACACTCACACACACAGTAGATCTATCTATCTATCTATCTATCTATCTATCTATATGTCTATCTATATGTCTATCTATCTATCTCTTTTAAGTTTCATTCAGTCTCCTATTTTAGGGCCGTCTGTTATCACTTAAAGTGGAAAGATGTTAAAATTTTAAGACTGACTTACTTACAATGTGATTTGAAGCCTCCGACCAGGCTTGCAGTAGTCTTTACATGTCATACCTTTCAAAGGTGGCATTAATTTTTGTCTTTTTCACACTGACACATGTGGAGGAACAGGTTTCAACGGGTCTGTCTGAGCTGGAAGGTTGAACAGGATTGTGTGTCTGCAACTTTGTTACACTGGACAGTTTGTTGGATCTGAACTGCATTGTATACTGGGTTTTTTTGTTTTTGTTTTTGTTTTGTAAGTTTTTCCAATGTATGCCCTTTGGTTAGCTGTTCTGATTCTTTTTTTAATTTAAAAAAAAAAGAAGATAAAATGTGAGATCTGCAAGGAAATAAAAGGACATCTTTCTTCAGGGTTCAGGTTTCTTCAATGCTCTATCTACTAGGCTTTTCTCCTCAGTTTGTTGATTCATAGCATTGGACTGTAAAGGTGAACCAACTGGCTGGTCGATACATAATGTTTTTGCAGGTCACAGTGTTATATATGTTTTGTATTATTATACATGTATATATATGTTGACAGTTACGTGTTTCGTCTGAGCTGCACCCGTCTGGGCCAGTGGGCGATCGGCTATGTGACCGGGGACGGGCAGATCCTGCAGACCATCCCCCAGAACAAGTCCCTATGTCAGGCGCTGCTGGACGGGCAGAGAGAAGGCTTGTCAGTGTCTTTTGTGTGTGTGTGTGTGTCAAAGTCAAAGTCAAACTTTTGTTTTCAGATGGTTCTTTGAATAAGCAGTGCATTTGCTTTATTTTATTTTATTATTATAATGAAGCCATCTATCTAAAGAAAAAAGAAAGAGAGAGAAAAAGATAATATATATGCAGACATAGAATAAAAACTTAATCAATGATAAACCATACAAATCAAACAAGAGAAGACAATATATGCATACATGGAATTAAAAACAAAACAAAACAAAAAACCCTAAACAATACAAATCAAATTTTTAAAAAATCTTAATACACAAACAAGCAACAGTGTTGATTCTAGGGTGTGCCCTTCTGGGATTCCCACTTTTTTTTTTGAAATTGCTGCAAAATGATGTGGGCAGTGCGCCCTAACAGATGCAAAAATATCCCAAACAGCACGTTTTTGAACAAACAGTGCGCCATCGCCACTGCTGTTTGTATATTCTTTAAAATTAAGCGCTACTTCCACCAAAGTTCTCCGTTGATGCTTCTGATTGGGTAAGCACCCTCACTTTTGACCAATCACAGAAGCTGTAGTTTGTCCTTGTGAGTTACCATGGCGGTCATTACGTTAGTAGGCTACCTCAGGATTGGCAAGATTTTCTGATTCGCGCCTTCAAGCCATCTTCATAATAAAGCGGGCTTCTCCTGCTCCAGTTTTCTCTTCGTTTACGTCATCTTCTGAGAGGCCTTGTACTCCAGAAACAAGTGTTGTGATTGGGACAGAGATCATTGAGGAGATAGCAGACCAGCGGCCAGCAGGTTCAGAGCTGGTAGATCTGGCCAGACAAGTAGCCCTGGCTTGAGAACAGTGATCATGGCATGCAGTAGGCTGTGGGCTGTGTATCAAACATGGAAAGATCAATGCCTTCACCAAAGAAGGATGCCCTAATTACAGAACATCACTTAAAGCATCACACAAAAACTCTTCCCATCACCAGGATGAAAATCTTCAGAAAAACTTATATCAGTTAGACAACACACAGACACACACACACACACACACACTCTCTCTCTCTCTCTCTCTCTCTCTCTCTCTCTCTCTCTCTCTCTCTCTCTCTCTCTCTCTCTCTCTCTCTCTCTCTCTCTCTCTCTCTCTAATTGGAACTTAGCTGTAATTAGCTTAACATTTGTGACTAAACTAAAGTATCATTTATATTATGTAAACTCCAGCATTTTGTGAAACACCTAAAGAAACATTTATAATTACGCTGTAGTCTCCAGCAAGAATATTTTTTGAAAATTTCACATACGTCAATGGATGGTCTAATATAGCATTCTAGAATGTTCTTTTCATTATTTTAGTTATTGCTTATTGGTTCCTATTGTTCATCCTTGTTATTACTTTGTGTTCATTTTGAAACTGAGTTTACGTCAGAGCTTAACTCTCCTACTACCGTCGGCGGGTTGACCCGCCCTCTTACTACTTGATCCGCGAAGCCGCGGGCGGGTATGCCCGCCAGATACCTGGGGACACCAGGTGTCTCCCTTTGCGCTATTTATATACCATGGTCTCACACCCCTTATCGCTTTAGACATGAGCAGTGAGCTCCCAGATAGTGTAGCTGCTGCCATTTGCAATTTTCGCTTCAGTTGATCGATTTTTGTGCCGATTTTTTTCGATTTTACTGCAATGTCATCGAGTAACGATTTTTGGAGGGAGCTGCACCAATATGGCGACTGCTTCAACAAACTTTTTGGAGGATTTTCTGTGAAAATAATGGCAGATTCTGAACTTATGTGGACTGAAATGGACTTAGAAGCTGAACAGAGGATTCAAGAGTTGCAGAGTGGAATCGATGTGCTGTGTTTATTGGTGATTCGAGTGATGAAGATTCGTGACTATGACAGTGGTGTAAACAACGATCCTGCCGAGGGGGTCATATGACTGTGACTGGCTTAAAATGAAAGAATTTCGTGAAAATTGTGGCTCCAGAAACTTGCAAAATGATGCTAGTGACTCGTGGGTAGTATGATGGGGGTTTTTTCTCAGTTTTTCACTGACGAAGTGCAAAATAAAATTGGAACAAACCGTGACCTGATTTCAATGGCTGTTTGTTCGTCAGCCTGTATGCTTGTTTGTGAGTGTGATTGCATGTTATTCTAATATTATCTGAACATTATTACTTATTTTGCATGTTTGATTTTATTTTACTTCATCTTTACAATTCTTTACCTCTTGAAATAGTCATATTTTTTAAATTATTGCATAACCACCGTAGCCAACAACAACCGCAACATTATCGCCATCAGCATTTCACAACAAGTCACACAAGAGTCAAACGAAGAAATATTGGATTTTTATTCACAACTTAACAAGTACAGAAAGTTTCATGTAGATCTGTCTTTATTTCGATTTTTTATTATTTTTTAAAGTCAGTAGGTGTGAAACTGAAAGACACTGCAGAAAATACTTGGTATACAGTGGTAAGTAAGAGAAACGGAACGCGGTAGTAGAAGAGTTAAAGTCGTATCCGTTCATAGAGAGCTCATTTTTGGTTTTTTGGTTTTCATTACGTTAAATGCATCATGTGTTTTTTCTTGTATTTATTTGTATTTACAAAAGAAAGTCGTGTATAACCCCCCTTGTCAATAGGCCACTTTGGGCAATGACAATAAATTGGTCAAAGCGTCTCTCTCTCTCTCTCTCTCTCTCTCTCTCTCCTCTCTCTCTCTCTCTCTCTCTCTCTCTCTCTCTCTCTCTCTCTTTCTTTCTTTCTTTCTTTCTTTCTCTCTCTCTCTCTCTCTCTCTCTCTCTCTCTCTCTCTCTCTCTCTCTCTCTCTCTCTCTTTCTCTCTCACCCCTCTCTCTCTCTCAGGCTGAACAATACAGTGGCAAGTGGTGTACGTGCAAATCAACTCTGTTACTTTCTACTGAAATGTGGACAGTTTGAGTGCAGTGGCCCTGTTCAAATTTGGCTGACGTATGTATAGTACATGTGTGCATCAAAAGATGTTATCAAGATGTTGGAAAGGTCAGTTGTTCTTCTTCAATTAACATTTGAATATTTACATCATGTAAAGAAGGAAACCCAACCAGATTCCAGTAACAGCAACTCACCATCAGTCTGCCCCTTCATTGTAGATGAGCCAAGCTGCACATGTTTAGTTCCTGAGATGGCTTGCAGGGTTTGTTGGCTACAAGCTAAATTTAGCATCTCTGATGTGTGTTGTGACACTGTGTTGTGAACACTGGTAGTGTATGTGTAGTGGACATTTGGGAGAGTCATTCAAACACAGGCACCTGAAAGTTAACTGCAAAAATGTCTGTTCCTCCTCAAGGCAATGTGCTCTATTTTATTGACTGGGGTTTTGATCAAATGCAACAAGGTTTACAGCTGCATTTGGCAGGCATAAAAAACAATATTGATGAAAAGTTTTGTAATCTAGAAGACAATTTCTCACGTTTCTTTACTGGAGTCAGCCAACTGAAAGACATTGTACTTGTGCATACAGAAGATATTAAAGAACTCAAAGAAGACAAAGCATTAATGTCAGACAGGATAGAGGCGCTTGAAAAGAAAGTGGAGTCTACTGGACAGGATGCCAGAGCTCTTAACCTCAGGTTTATTGGTGTAGAGGAGCAAAGGTGGGAAGATGAACATGTGACAAGTGAAGTGATTGTAGATGTACTGAACAGTCATTCAACTTCACCCAGCTGGCAACAAACAGACATTGCTAGGGCATTCTGCATCGGCAGATCTCGCCCTTGCAGGGAGGAACCCCAGCCCATACTTATCCAGTTTTGCCGCTGGACTGACAAGATGGCTGTTCTGTGTGACAAAGAAGTACAAGACGATCTGAGAGCCAGTGGTATTCGGGTCGCTGCTGATCTAACTACACGCCAGCGGGCCTTGCTGGAGTTTCACCGTGGTCAAGGCAAGACGGCATACTTCCATGGTGGAAAGTTGTATGTGCATGACAAGGAGCAGCCCAAGACTTTCGGTAGCAGCCACAAAGAAAATGACTGGCCACAAGTTCAGGCTGGTAAACGTGCTAACTCCAACACAAATTGGAATGCCTGGCACACAAGTGGCTACCAGACTAAGAGGTTTCCAGCCAAGCACAGGCACCAGGCAGAGAGACGCCAGTTTGACAGTGCCCATCAGGATGGGGATGGTCTGTCTCCAAGACATGGTGTCAATAGGATCAGATCACCATACCCATACCAGAGCATGTGGCATGACAGACATCACAGACAAGCAGACCTGGAGGAGTGCTCAACACCAGTTCCAGAGTAAAAGACAGTTCAGAGGTTTGAGTCAATCCAGACAGCAAGACCACAGAGAAAAGGCATCTGTGCCAGTGGTTCCTGGCATTCTCTCATACAGTGATGTTGTACAAACTGGTAGATTAAGTGAACAAAATGATCTGGACCATAGGAGAATTGTCAGAATGAAGGATTCTTTGCAAAACCCTAGTGTGATAAATACAAAATCTCACAAAAGGGGCCCTAAACCTTTAAATGGGCAGCAGAGGATCACTAGGCATAGCTTGGTTCATTTGAAGGAGACAATGCCAACAAAACAGACCTTAATCTTCAGCATGCACTCAGGGAATTAGAAGGTCCTTTACAATTACATGCTGAAAGCTCTGACAGTGCTGACTCCTTACAGGAGAAATTATCAGAGAAAAAGCTTGACATGCATGACAAAAGCAGAGACAAGACAGACACAAATGATGATGACAGTATGATGAGTGATACTGCTAACATCACAGAACCTCACACTGATGCTCAAGACACAGCTACTTCTGTTGGGGCTAGGAAAGGTAGTTGTTTAAGTGAGGACGCATTTGATAGAAGTTGTGCAGAAAACTCACCAAAACATGATGCAAATATGAATAAAGGTCAGACAACATGACTGAAACAGTTGACCAAATCAGGGACGATAAAACTGACAACTGTCCTACTAGCAAACATGATAATGGACAGACCTGTGAGGACTTTGACAAAGAGAAGGGTCAGACCTCTACACTCTTGCCTACAGCCCGCAGTCCTCGACCAAGAAGGGCTGTATCCAGCTCTCGAGTTCACAAGCAAGCATGCAAGAAAACTGCTGTTAGATCCAACAGTCAAGGTAACATCCTGGATGCTTTTAAAAAGGCAGAGGCTGTAAATCAGGCAAAGGACAAAAACAAGCCTCAGCAGTCAATGTCCCAACATAAAAAGAAGGGTCTTCAGGCACCAGAAAATAGGGATTCAGCCAGGCCACCTTATCTGATAGTGAGTCCTCAAGAACAGAGAGACAATCCATATCATGTCAAAATGAATCTGTGGTTGTACAAAATGTAAATAATAGTTCGTTTAAATTTCTAAGTTATAATGTGAATGGTCTCTTGCCAAAACTAGAGAATGTTGACTTCATTAACTGCCTTACTTCATATGATTTTGTATGTCTAACTGAAACGTTTGTTGGGTTTGAGTTTGAATCTAATTTATTTAGTGATTTTTAATATTCACCTCAAAGGCAAAAAAACTGTCCCGTCAAGGGAGATACTCTGGGGGTGTAATTGTTCTAATAAGAAAAACATTTTCCAAGTTTGTGAAGCGTGTTCATGTAGAACGAGAAAATGTTGTTGTGATAAATATACATAAAGATCTGTTCTACACTGAAAAAAGCATTATGTACATGTGCTGTTACCTACCTCCATGTGATTCCACATTCTGGAATAGCCAACAGGATATTTATGGCATGGAGATGATAGAGCAGTGTTTGGAACATTTGTATGATTTGTATAGTGACATTTTTGTTCTGTTAACCCTCTCCCATTTTTACCCCCCGTAGCCCACGGCTCACCCGCATCTATTTATATCCGCCGCAGCCCGCCTGACGTCATTTCAGCCTAGTGGGGAATTTCCCTCATGCACTAAGCTCTATCTAGTACACGCACACTATGAATGAACATTCCACTGGGGTCAGCATAAACTAAGGAAGGAATAGGCACCAAATTCAGTACTACACAGCCTCCTGTTCACAAGAAATTGGCCAGTGACTGGCTTTGTCTTTCCCACGCTTTCTTGTAGCTAAAATGGCAGCAAAGATTGAGCATACGATTTGGGAGGAATATACTGATGTGGAAATTGAAGCTATTTTGGCTCAAGTGGAACAGTTCGAAAGAGAATAAAATGTTGAATCTGATGTTGAAGTAGATGTAGAAGAAAGAGTTGAAATAGGAGAAGGTAGTGAGTCGGAAAGTGATGCTGAGGATAACATTCCCTTGGCTTCATAGCAGACGACATGGCGTGGCGCACAAGTGCCTTGCACAGTGCAAGACTTCACGCTGCCGACTGGGTCGGCACAAACTCTCCCACTGAATGACAAGCCCTTAGATTACTTTGTTTTGTTTGTGCCCCAACATTTTTTTCAAATTGTAGCAGATGAAACAAACAAGCTGTGAAAGGCTTAGTCATAGATCCATTATGGACAGAAACAACACCTGAGGAAATTAGGGCTTACCTGTCAGTTTTGATCATGATGGGGATCAAGCGTTTGCCAAGGCTTCATCTCTACTGGTCTACTGATTTGAGATTTTCTGAGTCACCGATCAGTAATATGACAAAAACCAGATTTCTCAAAATTAATCAGTATTTTCACCTTTGAAACACGCCAACACACCTGGACGCGACACTTGGCTGTGACACCTGCATTGTGACAGCCATGTAACTGGCTATTGGTGAAGGACACACTAGTGTCTTTGTAAATAGTAGGCGTGAGCGTATATTTGTAAATAATGTATATATGTGCATTAGTCAAAGTCGTTTTCAATATGTTTGAATACTTTCCACTCAGAAAATGTAGACTTGGTGACAGTAATTTTGTGCTAAGTGTGAATGTTTGATTGAATTACCATGACGGTGGATACGATGGAGGACACATTCAGGCAGGACCACACTTATTTTTTAAAAATCACATACCTATATTGCGCATGTTAGAGGGTAGTTGTACACTAACAGCATGATGTCACTGCAATGTTACCTGTATTTGGTGACAAAGAGGGGATAGCAGCACGACAGGTGTAGGTAGGACACATCTTGGGGTGCAGAACAAAGTATGACATCATATAAATACTTTGGTGGCCAAATATGACTGCTCTGCGAACAATGGTAACTGTACAGCACTATGTGTACTTGAGGTACCTTATTCTCTTAAAAAAACTGCGTAAATTTTTGAATACTACAGAGAGTTTCTCTGTAAGAAAATGCGAATGGTAAAGGGTTAACTGGGGATCTGAATTCAAGAACAGCAAGTAAGAATTATTCTTTCAATGGAAATAGCACTGACTTTGATGAAACATCTGTCCCTGCTGAAAACAAATTTCCAAGGAAATCACAAGATAAAGTTGTTAACAACTTTGGTGATCAGTTGATTGAATTATGTGTGATTGTATTATACTAAATGGACCAAGTGAAACAGACTTTGATGATAGCTGTACTGATGTTGGACACTCTGGGGAAAGCACTGTGGATTATTTTGTCACATCTGTTGAACTTTTTTCTTCTATTCAAGTGGTTGCCTTAATTGTTGAAAACTGTATCGAGTCAGATCACATACCTGTTATCATGGAGGTAGAACTAATGGGAACTGGTAATGACTGCCATGTCAAAAGGAAAGTGAGTGAAAATGCTGAATTTGAAAGATTTATCTGGAATAAAGCACTGGAAAATGAATTCAGGAATTCTTGGGAGAGCACAGATATTCAAAACAGTTTCAGAATGGCCATTAATAATAATAATAATAATAATAATAATGATAATAAAAAATGGAACATCCATACACATACAACCAATACCAATTAACAGAGTTCACAAACTCAAATGTACGCACGTGTGCGTGCACACACACACACAGGTTATAACTTGGATAGTGATGTAGATGGTGCTCTAGAACTATTTGTAGAGTGTTTAAAAGAGTCTAGTCAATGCATGCTCAAAAGATGTATTGGTGGGGCAAAAAGGTCAGAATAGTTTGACAATGAATGTAATAAAGCAAAAAAGGAATGTAGAAAGAAGCTCGGATGTTTTAGAGCAACTTGAAAAGAAGCTGAAAGGTTAATGTATGTTACAGAGAGAAAATAGTATAAGTAGCTTTTGAAAACAAAAAACACACTTTCAGAAAACAGAAAACTGAAGCACTGGCAAAAGAAATTAGCAATGGGTCAAATTTTTGGAATGAGCTCAGAAAAATGGGTTGTGTAAGGTAGTAAACAGTATCACCACAGATGAATGGTTTAAACATTTTAAAACTGTTTTTCAGGGGAATACTGAAGAGTTAGAAAGGGACTTCAACAGTGATAGGGAACTCTTAGAGGAAACAGATCATGTTTTAAATATAGAAATTTTAGAAGTGGACTTTCCATGCAAATTCACCCCATTTTAATTTCATACACGAAGAAAAAAAACATGTAAAGCAAACATAAACAGGAATAAGCCAAGCAAGGATAGGCACAGCTAATTAATTTCATAATGTACACACATATATATATAAAGACAAAATGATGAAGTTCAAAGAAAAGTTATTTCAATAATTTAAATGGAAAATAGAAGAAAAGGAGTGCAAAGAAAGAGAGAGAGAGAGAGAGACAGACAGAGAAACAGAGACATAGGGAGAGACGGACAGACACAGACAGAGACTGACAGAGAGAGAGAGTAACAGAGAGAGAGAGAGAGAGAGAGAGTAACAGAGAGAGAGAGAGAGAGAGAGAGAGAGAGAGAGAGAGAGAGAGAGAGAGATAAAATAGATAGATAGACAGACAGAGAAAGTGAGAGAGAGAGAATGGATGGCAAGAAGTCAAGGCAAGGCAAGGCAAGGCACATCATATTCTGTTTCATTATGGCCATAGGAATGAATATTTTCGTGAATCCTGCTTACCACCTGCCCTTGGACCAACATTTAAAAATAAATAAATAAAATTTTAAAAAATCCCCCTCTCAAATACACACTCACAGCTTCCAAAAACCCATGTGAAAAATACTTTCATCAAAAATACAAATCATACCACCATACATCACAATCAATCAATTTCCAAGGGGAAAAAAATCTATGACAATAAATGTATAGAAAAGAGAGAGGGAGAGAAAGAGAGCTGCTTGCCACTTCATTCATTTTTTTCCCATGGACACATAAAGCACGCACACATACGGGGACATACGTTCGCCATCACCTACTTGGACGCATACTCTCACATGCTTATATGAAAAATAATGATAATGGCGGCGTTGCTCCTGTGGCAACGCGCTCTCCCCTGGGAAGAGCAGCCCGAAACCCACACAGAGAAACCTGCCGCGACCCCAAGCAGCATACACTACAATATAGTTATAATACATAATACATATCATACTCATACATACACTAACACATATACATTACACATTCGCACACGTGCACGCTCGCGCTTGCCTGCTTGCCAACACACACACACACAGACACAGTATATGTGTAATTGCAAAGAAAGTTATTAATAAACAATGCTGTGCAAACTTTCATAATATACCTTACTTTTTCATGTGCAATGTTTTGTCATATAACGCTCATTACATCAAAAGGTGATTTTTAAAGAGCTTCTAAAGGAGTTATGGCTAGAAATCTCTTTAAGAGACGATGGAAGCTGATTCCACAAGGAACCGCTACTGTAGAGAAAGCTTGTTTTAAAAAATCAACTCTTGGGAGAGGCACTGCTATTTTGAAATGATGCCTGTTGTTATTTATGTGGAAACAATCTGAAATGGAAGGAGGTGCCGCTCCATTAATTACCTTATGCATCAACAGTGCCTTGTTGTAGCAGCATCTCTGCTTTAATGGTAAAATACCCAATGTTTTATAATCATTTATGGTCAGTGAACTTGAGTTAAGAAGAACTAATTTTAGAGCTCGCTTGTGTAGCCTCAATAAAGGTTTAAGACCATTTGCACTTGCAGAATCCCACAATGTAGAGGCAAAGTCCATAATTGACTGAATGTGTGCTTGAAAAAACAGTTTACGGGCATGAATGTTTAAAAAGTGTTTAATTTTTGATAGCTGGAACACTCTTTGAGAGATTCGTTTGCAAATATGAGAAATGTGGTCAGTCCATGACAGGTTATTGTCAATAATGATACCCAGTACACGATTGACTATTTCCACACTTTGTCCGGCAACTGAAATAGAAAACAAATTTGTTAATATATTTTGTCGTTTCTGTCTAGTAGTTATGCACATGCATTTTGTTTTTTGTGTATTTAGGCACATATAATTGAGTTATGTCCAATGAACTAATTTGTCTATACTATTTTGGAGGTTAGTTGTTGATTTACAAAGGCTAACATTGTTACAGTGCACGGAACTGTCATCTGCAAATAGTTCACAAGTTGTTGCTAGGTGCATTGGTAAATCATTAATATACAATATGAATAACAGGGGACCTAGTACGGATCCTTGAGGTACTCCATGTTTAATAGTCTTGAAATCTGAAACAGAAAAGTTCACACACACTAACTGTTTTCTATTTGATGAAAGGAGGAAATTACTTGGACTGTAGAATCTGAAAAACCATATACCATTAATTTCTTTAAAAGAAGAGTATGGTTAATGACATCAAATGCCTTAGCAAAGTCAATGAAAACAGTGCCAGTGAGTTCATTCTTATTTATATTTAGAAGCCATTTATCAATCATTTGGGTCAGTGCTGTATGGCTAGAGTGGTTTTCTCTGTAAGCTGATTGCTTTGGATGTATCAAATTGTATTTGTTCAGATGGTGAATTAAATGTAGTCTAATATGTTTTTCGTATGGCTTTGACAAAACAGACAAAATTGATATAGGCCTATAATTGGATGGGTTTGTTCGGTCTCCTTTTTTGAACATTGGAATTACCCTTGCTTGCTTGTAACATAACGGAACATAGTTCTTGTTAATGCAAAGATTATAAATATAAGTCAGTGTATCTGCTATAACAGGGGATGCAAGTTTGAGCATATTTCCATCTAATTTCTCCAAATCTTTTTTGTTGTTGAAGGTTTTAGAGACAGCAGAGCCGCATGAACTTCTGGTACTGATATAAAAGGAATATTCACTTTACAGTCAATATTATTGCAGAGCAATATATTTTTAACATTTCTAAGTCGTTTTTTCCCCAATCATTATTTAATAATAAATTATCAGCTGCATTTACAAAGTAATCGTTGATTGTGCTTGGAGTTATATCATTTATATTTGTCTGTACTTCAGAATAGTATTTGTTGGTTAATTTATTGATTACTTTCCTGACTGACCTTGACCCTCTTTTATTGGTTACTAAATCTTGATAATATTTTAATTTTGCTTTACGCTTCAATGTAGTTACCTTATTTCTTTGTTCTTTAAATTTGTTGTCATTTGTTGACTTCAAGTAGTTACGGAGATTTCTTTCTTTTTCAATCTCTTTAGTTAACCATGGAGATTTGATGTGGTACTTCACTCTTTGAGTTGTTAAAGGGGCATGTTTGTCATAGTTTGTTTCTAGTGAAAATGTTTACCCAGAAAATGTTTATCCTTATCAGGATCAGTATATTAGTAAACCTGTGATAAAGAGTTAGCTAAGTCTGAAAGAAAAGAGTCCTTATTAAACTTCTTAAAACATCTGTAAGTAATCTTTTTGTGACATGCTCTTGGACACTTAACTCCTTTCTTTGACCACGTTACACATACAGGATAGTGGTCGCTGCAGCTGGATACAGGACAACATAATTCTTTGATGTTTAGTTTTGACGTAACACATACATGGTCTATAAGGGTAGACAAATTGACTGTTACTCGTGTCAGACAATCAATAATTTGACTGAAGTTACATGATTCATACAGTTGTACCCAATGAGTCTGACGTTTCAGGAGGTCTATGTTAAAGTCACCAAACAAAATCGTCTCTTTATCTTCTAGCATTGCAGTACCCATCATGGCCTGGAAGTCTTCCAGCCAACTTGATTTTTCAGTTGGGTTTCTGTATATAAATCCAACAAGTATTGGTTTACAGTGTTTTACTTTAATTTGTATCCATAAAGACTCTACCCCCAATCCTTCTAGCTGTTCTACTCTCTCTAGTGTAACAGACTGACTATAATATATCAGCAATGCTGTTTCCTTTCTACATTTTGGATCAATGCGAAACAGACTGTAACCAGGTATATAGTATCCAATGTACGGTTTGTTAGTCTGGATTCTGAAAACAGAAAATGTGAAAATTATTTCCTGAATTTTCTAAAATGAGGGAAATATCCGATAACTTATTCAGTGCATGGTTGATATTAAGATAACCCATACGTAGGCCTTCCTTTGAGGGCCAAGTATTTGATGTACAAAATACCATAATGAATAATATTGTTGAAATGGAGACCTAAAAAGCCAAAGAGGAATCAAACACATTTATATGCCACAGAAGACTTAAAAACAATACCACATGCACACTTTCAAGTTTGTACAACTTATATAATCACACAGTGAAAATTTATTTGATAAAAAATGTTACAATGAGAAAACAAATCTTATACGAGAAAAAATCAAACAAATGTGACACTATCCTTCAGTAAAGGCACTGGAAGATATTAATAAACAAGATCAATAATAATTAAGAGAATAATTCCCTCTCCCACAGCAAAACAGGCTGTACGTTTTCAATGAATGCTCAAAGACTAAGTAATTCAGGCCAGTGATTTCGGAAGTCAGTGAGAACAGCTGACTGCAGCACGCACATTTCACAGAATTTCACACACACACACACACACACACACACACACACACACACACACACACACACACACACACACACACACACACACACATGTGTACACACTCACACACACCACTTAAGGGGAGGAGTTAAGTTAAGCCCCTTCACTTACTCCCCCCCCCCCCCCCCCCCCCTTCCTCCACCACGCTGTCGTATTCCCCTACCACAAACATACCTACACTTCACTCCAGCCTTTCACATAATTTTATACACTCGCTTTTGAGGCTGCACATACTATATGCCTTCCTTTTTGCCTAGGTAATGTTAACTTTTCTTTACCGATATCCAGGAGCTCTGGTTGTATTTATCATAAAATGCTATTTCATGTAGCTATATCTGTAACACTTCGAAGTTCAGGGAAAACAATCTTTACTACAAATAAGACAGCACAAAGACTCACCTGATTGTTACATAGTATTGACATTCTGCTGTGACAGAATATGAGAAGCCATACTTAGCTAGAGGGTGAAGCTGGTCGTTATGCTCATGAGCTTGTCTGGCATTCTGACCTGCAGACAGATTCTGACTAGATGTAAAAGGATGAGGGTTGCTATGAACAGGGTACCTGAACGGAGCTGTCATTACAGGGTCTTCATGAGCTAATGAATTATACTTTTTATCATTCAAAGTGACATATCCATGGTCTACTTTGTATGTATTGGTTGGGTTGGGGTGGCCAGGAACCAAAGAAGCTATCTGCTGTTGACGGACCAAGTTATCAGAAAAACAATGGTAGTAGGGAGGGGAGTGTTGCTGGTAAGATGGCTGTAGTGGATTTATATTCTGTCTGGGGAGTGAAGGAAAATGGAGGGATGAGGTAGGAGGTGGACATGCCCCGGCATCTGTGGGTTGTGTCGCTCTCTCTCTCTAGGGGGGGGGAGGGGCACATCATGTTGTGATGTGAAGGAGAAGGCGTACTGAAATTGCTCTGGTATTTTTGTGAAATAGTAACTAGTTTTAAGTGGTTTTAGTTTTTCATTGTTTGCATGTAGTTAGATTAGGAGGATGGGAATTTCAGTGCAACCGTACAGGGCTGTCTGTGGGACATTTGAGGCAGTATTTGTCTGTTTCATGTCGAAACGGGCAGAATTCAAATCTGCCATGCATACCTCCTTCCTGATGCTAAAAAGCAGGCGAGATGGTGTCCTGTTAGGACTGACCCTCACCTATCTATTTTGGGGGGGACTTCTATTGCTGTGTGGTGACGTGGAGACCAACCCTGGACCCACCCCCCCTAAATCTACTGGCCAAGGACGCAAGCCGAGGCAAACTAGCTTGACAACGGGTGGTGGTCGAACGGTTGCAGGGAAGCCTTCTCGCAGGACCAAAACCAGTGCAGAGGTGGCTGCCAACACGCCTACGGCCGTTCAACACAGACAGGATTCCTCTCCTGCAGCAACTCCCCAGGAACTGACGCTGAACACAATGACAGTCAAAATAGAGAAGCTGGAAAATCTGTTGAAGTCTTCAGTGGACAGTTTGAAAAGAGAGATTCAGGCGTTGACAGACAGTGTTGGTGCTCTGAAAGAAGAAATATGTGACCTTAGAAGAGACATGGACAATCTCAGAACTGAAAACATAGAATTACACAGACAAATACAGAACTGACGAACAGAGTGGATAAGCTGGAAAAGAGGGCAGACGATGCAGAAGGACGATCACGTCAGAACAACATCATTGTTCATGGCTTAGAGAAGAAAACAAATGAGAGTGGTGCTGACTGTGAGATGGCTGTGAAAAATCTTCTCTGAAAAAATGGATGTCAAGGATGTAAATTTTGATAGAGTGGCCCGTATAAATTCTAAAGCTAACTCTCCTATTATTGCCAGATGTTGTTTTTATCAGGATAAGATTAGAATAATGAAGGCAAAATCTTGTCTGAAAGGTTCTAGTATTTTTGTAGATGAAGATTTTTCTCAGTCTGTTAGGGAAATTAGACATAAAATGACCCCCATATTTAAAGAGTGCTAGAGCAGAGGAGAAACAAGTAAGAATGGTTTTTGACCATCTGATAATAAACAGAGAAAAGATGACCCTCAATGATCTCCAAAGAAAGGAATAGCAGTTTGGTGGGCCCATACACACAATTCACAGGGAAGGACTAACAAAAGTAAACCAACACCCATCATAAGTGGGCCTGAGTCATCCACACACCCAATACAGCTTTGTGCTGTGGAGTGTGAAGGAAACACAACTGGCCTTAAGAAGCAAGACAAAGACAGGTCTGACCAAGGTTTACTAGGCTTAGGTCTAACATCTGTCCCCCAGGATTTGTCTGGTTGTAGGCTGCCCTCCAATAAAGAGCCTGTGTTAATAAATGATGATAGCAGTACTGATGATAGCATTAACTTGGTTTCTAGTCTCATCAATATAAATAGTGATAGCGTCAGTTTAGATGATGTAGACGCATTGGATCATAGCAATAAAAATGGAACTAATAAAACGTTTTCTTTTTTAATCTTGGAACGTAAATGGGTTGCTTTCTAAACTCACTGACAGGGATTTTGTATCTTATGTGCGTAGCTTCGATTTTATTTGTCTGTCAGAAACGTACCTGGAAAATATCCAGCCAGATGTTTTTAGTGGCTATAAGGCCTTTTGTAAGTCTGCAATTAAAGTTAGCCATCAAGGGAGATGATCTGGTGGATTAGTTTGTTTAATAAAGTATGAGTTAGCTGCCCTTGTGAAATGTTTGGATGTTCATTATTCTAACATTTGTGTATTTCTCTTTGACAAATCTTTGTTGTGTACTTCAAGGAATATATTATTGGTATGTGTGTATATACCTCCTGAAGGTTCACCATTTCATAACATGTTTGACAATGATAATGGAATTGCTATGCTGGAAGAATGTTTAGTCAATAGTGTGGTGACATTGGATGAAGTAGATATAATACTGTGTGGAGACTTAAAAAGCAGGACATCAAACTTTTCTTCTTATCATGTAGCGAATGACTTTAATTCAGATTCCCATAGTAAAAGCATGTCTCTCAGTAGTAATTGTAATTCTGAAGATTCTGGTATCAATAATTATGGTAAATTATTATTGAATATGTGCACTGCTCTTGGGTTACAAATTATAAATGGTGTATGCAACGGTGACCAGCTAGGACGCTATACATTCATTTCTGATGGAGGATGCAGTGTTAATGGTTATTTTTTAGTGTCAGATGATTTGTTCTCTCAGATTTTTGACTCATGGCGTTTGTTTGTTGCTGAGCGTTCTGATTCTGATCACCTTCCTGTTAAATTACATATTAATCCAGTATATGATACATGTGCGGTAACTGAGGAGCCAGCAGTTGTGGAAAAGTTCGTGTGGGATGAAAACAAACTCTCAGTTTATAAAGAAAATCTCTGTGAAGAGAACACGTGTGAACAATTTCTAAATGCCTTCCAGATGATCGATGAGAACATTGATGAAGCTCTAGATTTGTTTAATGATCTCATAAAAACCAGTGCTGTATGTTTGAAGAAACAGGTTCATATCAGTAAAAGCCTATCAAATGATACATGGTTTGATAGTGAATGTAAAAGAATGAAATGAAGGGTCAGAAAACTTTTGAGGTCTTACTGTAAAACGTTAAAGAATGAAGACAAAAACTTGTACTGTATCACAAGAAGGGAGTATAAATACATGCTTGAAAGGAAAAAGAAAGAGTATAACAAAACATTACTTGTGATATGATGTCCTCCATCACTTCTCAAGTTCAGTTCTGGAAGAATATTACGAAAGCTTCATTTAGAAAGAGTCAGCCAAAGAATAATATACCTGTCGACATATGGTTGCAGCACTTCAAAACCCTGCTAGAGAAAGACTCAGTAGACAACTCCATGAACTCTGATGGTGACTATGAAGAAATGGAGGAAGATTTTGATCGTCCCATATCTAAAGATGAAATATTATTGGTACTTAGAAAACTTAAACATGATAAAGCAGCTGGTCCTGATCAAATCATTGGAGAATTACTTAAAAGTGGAGGTGAAAATGTGGTACTTTTTCTGCTAAAATTATTCAACAAAATCTTTGATAATGGTGTTTTTTCCAAATAACTGGACTGAATCTATCATTCTACCATTACACAAAAAAGATGATGTTGACAACCCTAATAACTACAGGGGAATCTCTCTTAGTGATATAAGTAGTAAGCGGTACAGTACCATCAATAATAGGTTACAGGAATGGGTTACGGCAATGTGTGGCATTAAATTTTACTTTTTACAATTGAAGAATCAAAATCTAGTTTTTGATGTTAACTTATAGTACTATGACTTCTAAGTTAAAAAATGTTATTTGTTTTATGTTAGTAAGCCATGTTGTCATGGAAACCAAGATAAACATCCGCCATCTTGGATTTTTAGGAAATCATTTTTCACCTATAAAATCAAGTGATACATTAATGATTTTTGGCACATATGTACATAATGGATGTATTTACAATATTATAGATACATTTTTCAAAACATTAATTCTTAATTTTTTATAATTTTTTTTTCAAACATGGATATTTTATATATGCTGTATTATGCAATCTGCTCTTATAACAGAAAAAATACTCAATGTATGAACAAAAACTCGCTATAATAATGTCAGGAAGACAATAATGTGTAAGTTGCCAAGTTTCATTAATAATTTCTGATAGGTATTGAGAATTTTTTATTCCAAAATGCATGCCATGCAAAAGACACAAAACTGAGAAAACAGAGGAAAAAGAACACAAACATGTTCAGACCAACATTTATTACTCACAGCCTTGTTGGAAGGCTTCAGTACACACAGCAAACCTTTGAGCAACAAGAATATACAGTCAGAACACCCCTGTAGCAAAGGCAGGGCCACTTTCCAGCTCCATCAGCTCCTCCTACCCCTTCAGTTTAGCAGCTCACAGAGTGTCGCGCCTCTGGATCACACTGTCTGTCTGGTATCTGAGGCTGTTCTTCTCCCTCTTCTGCTGTCTGGATGCCCCCAGCCTCTTCATGTACACTCTTTTATCAAATCCAAAGCAACTGGCAGTGTCTTGGGTACAATCAGGACCAAAATTGAACTCATGGATGATTGTCAGAGTGCAAAGAGAACTTGCCGGCATGATGTGAACTTGTCCTTGGAATGACAAATTCCATGAGATTGTTTAAGCACTCCTTGAGTCTTGAAAGCACCACATCTTTGAAGCAGCTGCATATTTGTCAGTCTCTCATAGACAGGCATAAGGTAGATATGCTGCTTCTCACAGTTCAGGGGTGTTGTCAGCTCACTGAAGGTCTTGGCACCACCAGCTGACAGCAGCTCTGTGTATCACAGCTTGTCGCGTTCCATGGAGCACACTACAGGACTGCTTCAAATTCCATGTGTGCTCATAAAGTGGATCAAGATACAGATCTAGTTATAGTTTCTTATTTTAGGAGCTCTGTGTGTGTGTGTATTTTATTTTTTATCTAATTTTTATTTTATTCTTTTATATTCAGGATAATGTGTATGTGTGCATGCATGTGTGTGTGTTTAGGTATGCATGTGCAAGTGTCAGTGTGTGTGGGTTACTGTTAGTGTGTACAAGCATGGAGAGTATGCTGAACATCTATAATGAATTTGTTCAAACAAGTCTCTTGAAAGCTGGCTTCCACTCCATTTGAACATATTCATTTCAGCCTGAATCCTTTTGTGAAAACTGTTCATTCATTCCAGCAGTTTTACCCAGTACTTCTGTCCATACACACAGTAATGTTGTTTTTTTTTGTGGTCTTATTTGTATAATGACAGGTAGAAATAAAGAAAACTCACACACACACACACACACACACACACACACACACACACACACACACACACACACACGAATTAAAACACACACACACACTCTCTCTCTCTCACACACACACGCACGCACGCACGCACACACCCACACACACCACACACACTTTTTATAATTTAGATGCTACAGAAATATTTTTTAAAAAAACACCCCAACTTACCAGTAAAATATATTGGCCTTGAGTTTTCCACCCCCTCTCTCAGTCAGGAAACATTCTATGCCCTCTACAGCTTACTTACTGTGAAACACTGTACGCACATGATTACACAGAATAGCTAGTCCACATGGTTTCTTTTCCTCTATTCTGAAACAAAAAGTTTGTTTACACTGGGAGTAACTTTTTCTCGTGACAGTTGCCAGGTGGCTCTGAACTGGCCTTTTCCAACTTTTTTTTCACACACTGCCTGATATGGTTTATGTTTGGGCCTAGTACGAGCTTTCTTAGACACCAAAATACCCTCAGTATGCGTCGAATGTTGACACCGAAGCAGAGAAACGATTTCAGTTTTTGAATGCTGTGCTGCTCGGTCAGACTCGGCACTGATTCTCAGCAGTTCGTCCGTTTCCTTCAATGCTGTGCATTGTCGAGTAAATGCAAGGTCTTTTTTCTCACCTCGGCTTGCATTTAGGAGCCATTCGAACTGTTTATTTTTTCAAACGAGTCACTTTTCTGCTTGAAGCAGAGGCAAAAGCACGATGTAAACAATGGCCATTTGCAATGACATAAGCGTCACATGACCCGATACAGCTAACCAGCTAGCTTGTTTTTGAATTGCTCTCTATATATGGAAGTTGCCGTGGATATGCTAATCGTCGAAAATGACGTATAGTTCGTTGTGAATGAGTTTTAGCAGTGGAAGCTCTTCGGAATAGTGTAGGGGAGATAATCTAGTTTCGTTTGGTGTGCGACACGCTGTAGTTTGTGAACGAAAAATGTTGGTTGCTAGGGCAAAAAGATCTGTATTTTCACGCATTTTTCGGAACAAATGAAAGCAAACTCGGTTGGGTTAGGTTAGTAAAACCTCTTTTATTGCAAAAATACACCATTTTAATGAAATTTAAGTATGGAATATGAATATAGACATATTTTAGAGTGTAAATTTGGAAAAATCTAAAAATAGCCAAAATGACCCAAATTTAGCAAAATCTACTGCCGCACATTGCCTTAAGAAAAACATTACAGGTGAACACCAAGATGGTTTTAAGAGAGGGTATTCCACTATAGATCATATGTTTATTCTACTTGCATATGTCCAGAAACAGTTTGCTCATAACCGTAAACTCTATGTAGCATTTATTGACTTTGAAAAGGCATTTGATTCTGTTAATTGAAACTTGTTATGGCCTTTTCTCCTGAAAAATGGTGTGAAGGGTAAATTATTATGGTGTTTGAGAGCCATGTATCAGAATGTCTAAAGCAGAATAAGATGTGGATCTAAGCTGACAGACATAATATACAGCACCACTGGAGTCAAACAGGGTGATGTTTGTAGCCCTCTTTTGTTTTCTGCTTTCATTAATGAGTTAGCCATAGTGCACAGGGGTAACTACCCAGCAAATGCCCACCCTGCTTTTTTCAAAGAGACTAGGCTCACTTTCACTAAGATTTGTGCAGTCATCTTTTTCCCCTTTACCTTTTCGTGTGTCTTTCCTTTTTTCTTATTCTTTGTCCCCTCTCCTCACTCCCACCCATCCCCGACAAAGTGAATTAAAATTACATCATGCTTTTTCCACTGACGTCTTTTGTCTGTCAGTGACCTACCGGTACTTTGACGACACTTCCTGGTGGCCAGAAGTTGGTTCTTGAATCTCTCTGTGCCATTTTTGCAAAATGCCGAAGCGACAGTCTTACACTGTGTCTTTCAAATTGCAAGCCCTTCAGTATCTGGATAACGAAGCATGTGGGAATGTTTCGGAGTGTGCTCGTGAATTTTCTGTGGATAGGAAGAGGATCAGGGAATGGAGTGAAAACAGAGATAGACTTGAACAGCAGTACGGAAAAGACAAACAAAAACGGAAACTGTCGGAAGGACCAGCAGTTAGATCTGAACATGTCGACCAAGGTCTATCTATCTATCTATCTGTCCCGTAGTCTGACGACCGTGGAGGCACCCTCAAAGACTCAACCAAGGTGTGCTGCGTTATCTGGAAGATGAAAGATCTGAAGGCAGGGTAGTGCGAAACGAAAGCAATGGAACTGGCAGGTGCTTTCAATGTGGTGGGCTTCTTGGCATCAGACATGTGGTTAAGGCGTTGGAAACAGCGCCACTTGGTGTCTTGTAGACAGGGAACCAGCTCAAGCCAAAAGGTCCCTGCAGACTTTGAGGATCAACTTCTACAGTTCCGACGGAACGTTCTGCGACTACGTCATCGCCATGGTTATCCTCTGTCCAACATCATGAACATGGATCAGACGATGGTCCGGTTTGACATGATGCCAGCCCGTACCAGCAACAAGAAAGGTGCCAAACAAGTTAGAATCAAGAGAGCAAAGGCTGAAAAATGAGGCTTCACGGTGGCACTTACGGCGGCAGCGGATGGAACCAAATTGCCAGCTTTTGTGATCCTGCAGAGAGAAATGGGAACATTCCACCCCGGGTTTTTTTGCAGCTGAGAGTGCCAGACAATGTTCGTGTATGTGCGACAGCCAATGGCTGGATGACCAGAGACACGATCATTGCCTGGATTCAGCGTGTCCTTGGGCCATCCGATGAACGCCACCTCCTGCTTCTGGACTGTTACTGTAACAGGACCCATAGGACTCAGGAAGTCAGGGACGCACTCCAAGCGCAGCAAGTGGACACCATGTTCATTCCTGCAGGCTGCACCCCTTTGGCACAGCCAGTGGATGTGGCTCTTGCCAAGCCTTTTAAGGACTCCATCAGAGATTGCTGGGTGGAGTGGATGAGGGAACCCAGGCCACCGACTGCTGCTGGCAACCTCAGGCAGGCCACCAGACAAGACGTCATCAACTGGGTCAGCAGGGCGTGGGACAACATTCGACCCGAAACGATCGTTAAATCGTTCCTGAGGTGCGCCATATCCAACGCCATGGATGGATCTGAGGACGACGAAGTGCTGGAATGGTTTCCGGACGAGATCGGCGCTGTCCTGCCTTGTGTTGATGGCAATGCACCTGGTCCAGAAGAGCCAGAGAGTGAAGACGACGGGGCCCAGGACGACAACCTGGAGGAGAGCGACGCCGATGCAGACTTTGAGGGACTGGAATAAGTACCGGTACTAAGACTGAACCTGTTTACCCCAGCTAGGCAGTTAGCAAGCTGAGTTCATGTGTTAATGAGTGCTGTTCGTGTTTTTTCGAGTTTCTGTTTCTTTTTTTTCTGTTTGTGGGTTTTTCTTTCTCCGAAAGATTGGGCCTTTCGAAGACAAAATCCAAGTTCAGTTGACGTTTCATTTTCAAAGACGATCGTGTAATTTTTTCCCTGTACAGAAAGAAAGGACTTCATTGGTGTTGACATTTCGACATTTGACCAAGTTTCTTTTTCCCGGAATTGTGTTCTTATTGTTTGTCCTTGCAAAGGTCTGGCGATTTTCTTTTTACTTTATAAATATGAATGACAGAAATCATGCTCCTGTTGTTTTCACAAGAGCCAGCCCCTCCCCCCCCCCTCCCATCTCTCTCTCTCTCTCTCTCTCTCTCTCTCTCTCTCTCTCTCCTCTCTCTCTCTCTCTCTCTCTCTCTCTCTCTCATGATTGTCCTCGTTGGCCTTCTTTGCCTCAAAGTCGCTTTTTTTTTCTTTTTTCCTTCACTTCTACTCACACGACCTAACTTACATGCTTTCGGGGTTTGTTTTCACTCAATTACATGGTTGAGCACAAAAATTACTTCCTGCAAAGGGGTCCATCCCTAGCAAACGCCCACCCCCCAATTTTGCCCTAAATCAGTGCACAGGGGGGCGGGGTGGGCGTTTGCTAGGGATTTTACGGGTACATCCCACTGTGTTATATGGCACAGAAATTTGGGGACTGGATTCAGCTGTAACACATTGTGAATCAGTACACCTCTTTGCTTTAAAGCAGTTTTTAGGCTTAGATAGATGTACACCTAATGATCTTGTTTATAGTGAAACCAATAGATATCCTCTCTCTGTTAATGCTGCTGTAAGATGCATTAGATATTGGATTAAGATTCTGCATATGGATGAGTGCAGGTTATCTTTTGTCTTACAAGATGCTTTATAATGTAGATGTCAAGGGGAAAAACACCTGGGCTTCACAAATACGTACCTGTTTATGTGAACTTGGCTTTGAGTTTATTTGGCTCAATCAAGGTGTCGGAAATTGTAGAGAGTTTATCAAGGTTTTCAGGCAAAGACTGATTGACAGCCGTTGGCAGCAGTGGAGTAGTCATATACAAAACAGTGAAAGATTTCAAATGTACAGACAATTTGTAGGTTCACATGATGTCACACCTTATCTAAAGCTTGATATGGACATACATTTGAAAAGAATATTGTCTAAGTTTAGACTTGGTGTATCAGACATAAATGTTCATAAATTTTAGATATATATAACATGATGATGATGACCTCAGGTTGCTATGCCCATTATGTAAACAAACAATGGAAGATAAAGTTTATTTTGTGCTGTGCTGTCCAGTATTAGAAGATGTTTGACAGAATTACATTCCGGTAAAGTATAGTAGTCATCTTAATTTATTTAGATTCTGTCTACTCATGGCATCTAGTCACCCTGAGATTATGCGCAGCCTTGTTTATATTTGTGTAAAACCTTTAGAATAAGAGATATCTTGGTTTCTTAAGTCATATTTTTTGTAACTGATTGTTATTGTGGTGGTTGTGGTTATACAATAACATTTTGTTTTTTTTGTGTGTTTCCCTATCCCTATTTTTCTCACTAAAATACTAAGCAGTTCGGCAACTCCCCTTCATGTATGGGCCAATGGCCTTTTTGTAAATACATCTTTCGAGTTCTCTCTCTCTCATGCTTACTACAAATTAACTGCAACACTTAGGTGAATAATTAATTCTTCCTGCCTGTTTGATTTGTTTCTCTTGAAAAAATAGCAGAAACTAAGAGTACTGAAGGTACTGTAAGCAAATACTACTGGTCCCCTTGGTCCCCTTTTTTATGAAGGGAGGTTGGGGGGGAGGGGGGGGGGGGGGGCGCAATGTCCCCTTTTATTTTCATTTTAGGGGCCCTTGGGCTCCATTTTTTGAAATCCTAGAATCAACACTGAAGCAAGAAAAAAACCAAACCAAAACAAAGAAGACAAAAGAAATTTAAAAAAGACACCACCAACTGTACCCCCCCCCCCCCCCCCACACACACAAACTTCCAACCTACAAACAACTGAACAAAACAACAACCACAACAAGCAAATAAACAAAACTAACAAAAGACGAAAAAGTCCCAATCCCCTCCCCCCCCCCTCCCCCCAAAAAAAAACCAACCACACTTAAAAAAAGGAAAACTCAAAACAAAGAAACAAAAAACAAACCAGAACTCCACCCCCACCACCACCAACAATAACAACAACAACCAAATGGATACAAACAGAGGAAACTGATGTTTAGTTTCCTTTTAAGTCATTTAAACACTTACATACACGTACACACCCTCATCTATATCCCTTCACCACATATACTCATATAAGGAAACCAAGAAATAACCATACAAACATTGGATTCAGAGCAAAAAAGTAAATCAAAGAAATCCATTCCCTCCCTCTCTCCTGGTCACATACATGCATGTACATGTGCTTTTTGATTGAAGGCAGAACTATGTTAATCCTTCCATCAAAGAATCAATTCAGGCAATATAAACCCGCCCACCAATTCTAACATCAGCATTAACAGTTTAAGTCATCTAATTCAATGAAAAAGAAAATAAACGACAAAATAAAACTAACCAACATTATTTTGTGTAACACAAAAACGAAAAAAGCCCCAAACAACAAGAAAGTAAAAATTAAAAACTGAACCAATTACACAACATGCACGCACTCACACATGTACACATACACACACCAGATCCAAAGCATGTCGGGGCATAATATCATATCAAACCATCTGCAGAACAATATTTACACATGTACTTTATATGAATATAAACTTGTGTCATATCAGATTTTAATGACAAGAATAATGTCAGTGACACCTTAACCGTCTTGACCCCAATACGGCCGCAGCCGACAGTAACAGCGGCACCGCTAGATTCCAATACGACTGCAGCTGACAGTTGGTGCTGCCCACGTGGGCAGTACTTTTCCGTCACACACAGATCTCTTGGTTTGGTTTTCACACTATGGGTCTGAAAATTGGTGGGGCGATGCAGGGAGGGTGTCAGAGGGTGCCAGTGATAAATTTACACCGCTAACATGCGTGTAGTGGGGAGGGAAGGAAGAAATAACAGCCAGCGACTGGAATGTTTTTCAATGGTGCAGCATGGCAAAAAAAAAAAAAAGGCGTTTTCTTTAGTAGCACACGATTCATCTGATTAGCGAGAGGATAAATTGAATGTTATTGTCTTGGAAGTAGAAACATTTGAACGAGAATTGTTAAGTGAGTCTGATATTAAATGCTTACGAGGAAGAGGAGGAAGGAAATGCTGCAGTTAGGGAGAAGAGTGAGCCAGAAATAACATGCTACAGGGCACATTCCTGACCTGTGCTACACACACTGACTGTGGAGAAATTTGACCTCCCGGCCAGTCCGCGGCATAGACGCCTGAAAATGATGCCTTTTGACTGTTTTCTCATTATTACCACACTTTTGCTTTGAAACTGCAATGGCAGAAATGAACAGGTATGCCGATAATGAAAAAAGCAAGAAGGAAAATAAAATAGGTCTCTGGTCTGCCAAGGTTCGCCATGTGAGAGCAATGGGTACACCCCCCCCACACACACATCCATAATTTGTGCTTTTTGAGATGTGATGTGACCCTGTGCCACCACTAGGACTACTTTAGAGACTACCAACATTAAAATTTTGTAGGGTTACAGAAGTTGTGTTTCAAATTTGTCACACCTGTGCTGTGACACTGGTGACAGTGTGACAGTCATGTACAATAATACACTTCTGTACACTTAACAAACATGTGGTAGCACATGCAGATATGAACTGCAGTATAAAGGTCACATGTTGATTCAATATGACTTGTTTTAAAAAGAAAAAAATAGTTAAACAAAGCTTCTGTCTCCTCGAGACATCCCATAAAACAACAGGTGCTATGGGGACATTGTGTGACACATCCTTGAAGCCCTATTGCACATAACCATTGGTAAACACATCAGCTGGGTATCACTTCCTTATTCGACACTGAAATGCTTGAACTACTGTCAAATCCATGCAGGATTTCCTGTTTTATCATATATACCATACTTTTACCTGTGATTGGTGACAAATAAGGTGACAATGATGAGACATCTGGTGACCAGACACATAAACTTGCGCCTAAATGCAAGTACAAAGACATACCTAGCTTGTGACAAAATTTCAGCTTGATAGCTTGTCATGCACACACACAATTGTCTTAGGAGTAAAGTAAGTCAGTTGGGGGTAGAAAACCTTCAAAGAAATCAAAATCTACAGGCAGTTTAGCTCTGTAGAATCCAACAACAAGAGGGTTAATTACTCCCCTCCCTCCCCCCCACACAGATGCTAATGCAACATTATATTGATTTTAATTACTACAATAAACCCAATATACACATGTTCAAGGGAAACAGTTCAGGATGATATGAAAGCGGATATAAATGTTTACAGTTTACAAGTCATGCAAATTAGGGCAGTTGAAAGGTTAAAATCCTGCTCTTCATTGCCGTATAACTTTTTTAACCAAAAAAAGTCATCACTTACTAGAGTTTTAATACCTCAAAAATAGGCAAACTTTGAGATATAATACACTTCAGGATCTATTTAACGCAATAATGTGTCTTTATTACTAGCATTCTGCTTTTTCTTCTTCTAAATTCTGTTGTGTACAAAACGTGGCTATACAAAATGTAGTAACTTTACGCGCCTGTGGAAAGCATGACATATCACTGCGCCCGAAATACTCTGTGCTACTATGGCCGAAATACTCCGTACTACTATGGCCGAAATACTCCGTACTACTATGGCCGCGAGCAGTGCTATCTCCGAAAGTCGCCTCGACGAAGTTGCGCTTCTTATCTCCAGATTGAAAGACAAACTTTGTAAGTAGAAGTTGCGCCTCTTATCTCCAGATTGAAAGACAAACGTTGTAAGTAGAAGTTGCGCCTCTTATCTCCAGATTGAAAGACAGACGTTGTAAGTAGAAGTTGCGCCTCTTATCTCCAGATTGAAAGACAGACTTAAGTTGCGCCTCTTATCTCCAGATTGAAAGACAGACGTTGTAAGTAGAAGTTGCGCCTCTTATCTCCAGATTGAAAGACAGACGTTGTAAGTAGAAGTTGCGCCTCTTATCTCCAGATTGAAAGACAGACGTTGTAAGTAGAAGTTGCGCCTCTTATCTCCAGATTGAAAGACAGACGTTGTAAGTAGAAGTTGCGCCTCTTATCTCCAGATTGAAAGACAGACTTTGTAAGTAGAAGTTGCGCCTCTTATCTCCAGATTGAAAGACAGACGTTGTAAGTAGAAGTTGCGCCTCTTATCTCCAGATTGAAAGACAGACGTTGTAAGTAGAAGTTGCGCCTCTTATCTCCAGATTGAAAGACAGACGTTGTAAGTAGAAGTTGCGCCTCTTATCTCCAGATTGAAAGACAGACGTTGTAAGTAGAAGTTGCGCCTCTTATCTCCAGATTGAAAGACAGACGTTGTAAGTAGAAGTTGCGCCTCTTATCTCCAGATTGAAAGACAGACGTTGTAAGTAGAAGTTGCGCCTCTTATCTCCAGATTGAAAGACAAACGTTGTAAGTAGAAGTTGCGCCTCTTATCTCCAGATTGAAAGACAAACTTTGTAAGTACTAAACACTTCTTAGGAAACTGAATAAGGTTCTTGATTTGATCGGTATTTTGATTTTTTTTTTTAAACCAACTCCATATTTTATGACAGAATAAAGAAATGCATGTGATCGGGTTCCAGGATTACAAGTGCAAAGCATGTCCAACGTCAGGTTTTATCTCAAAGCGGTGTTGTTTTTAAGAGACCAAGCACTAAAAGCATTGGTGTGAATCGGTCTTAACATATGTTAGCATCGTGGATATTAAATAATTTTGATGTTTTTCGAGAACTTTTGTCGAAATAAACAATTTTATACTCGCACCGGCTCAGAAATAAAAACTGGAAGTCGGCCACCAAGGACGTTTTTATCGTGTGCTGTTGGACATTGAGTTTTCCGTTTACAATGAACAAAATTATCAGCCGAAGGAGGCTTTCATATACATTTAAAGACAAAACGGCATTTAGTCACAAATTCCCCTTTTTCCTGATGAAATAGACGTCATTTTGAAATTAAGTGCAAACGATCGGTATAGTTCAGACACAAGTTAGACTGATCCTGTGATGATAAAGGTTGTGGCTTGTGCACTAATAATGTGTATTGAATCAATAATGCTACGTTTTTCGCAATAGTTAATGATAGTAGAGCTTTAAATGGAGATGCAAACATAATAATGATGATAATCATGAAAAATTATTCATGCTGTTTTACACAAAGGACGTTATGCGCTCTCTCTCTCTCTCTTCCTCTCTCTCTCTTTCTCCCTCTCTTCTCTCCTCTCTCTCTCTCTCTCTCTCTCTCTCTCTCTCTCTCTCTCTCTCTCTCTCTCTCTCTCTCTCGCACGCACGCATGCACACACACACATATATATATAATTCAACCACAAATTTACAATTGAAACAAATCAGATTTTTTTATTTTGTGGGTTTTTGTTGTTTTGTGTTTTTTAGGTGATGAAAATTTTCTACGAATGAAACCATCAATTACTTGCAGCAGGGGTTGACCTCCAAAACTTCAGCAGCTGTCAATTATCGACTACTACTGCAATTTGAGCTTTTGAGAACAGAATGCCAGCTGTCATGGGATGACATACTGAATTTTATTCCCTGGATTGTAAATTTATATAAATCAACCATCATTCCAGGGACTAGATATAAAGGCAGAAATTGGAACAGTTTTGAGAGAAGGAAAAAGACTTTGTGTAGATGGATCAGACATAGAGGATTTTTTATCCACTGATTTGGAAAAACGCATGTTGCAGCGAAACAAAGGAGTTTTTAGGACCTCCTTTAGCGAAACATTCCAGTGAATGTCCCCATCTTCTGAATCCAGAAACCTTGTTGAAGACTTTGGTGCCTCCATCAAAAGTAACATGGTGGCAAACAACAAAAGAGACCTGGTGGCAGTTTATTATGATGACGGTTTCCACAATGGCTCTCTTCAGCAAGTGAAGGACTCCAACACTGCCCTCATCACTTTAATGAAGAAATGTGTCTTCTCAAACAACACATATGTCTGCTCACACCTCAGCTCCATCAACAAATCCACTTTTGCTATGTCTTTGAGACAGGTTTTCAGCTTGAAAGGTTCCAGAAATGGGAAAATGTGGGAAGTCGCAGATGACATTAATCTGGACCTGAAATACAAGAACCATTTCTGTCTTTAAATTCAGTGCTTTACCTGCCTGTTCACTGTAGTGGGGTTCTTCCTTTACAGGTATCTATTTATTTGTAAGTTTTGTATTACTGTACCACAACTATGAGCCTGTTCTTTGCAGATATATTCTCAAGAAATTTGTGATTCACATTCTGTCGATCCAGGGTTTTTCCCCAGAATCTTTTTTATTTATTTATATTCTTTTGTCGTGATGTGTGGGTAGCTGTTCGAGTACTGTAATCACATACAAAATTTCAAGGAAATTCATCAAGAAAAGTGGAAGTTACGTTCCATTTTAGGTTGGTACGGCACAGTAAATCTGCTTAATCTGTCAACCAGTTATTAGGCTTTTATTAGTTTTGACATTTTTTCTACATATGACTCAGGGTCCTTTGTTAATTATCAAAATTGAGGTTTTTGACTGATTGATTCATGTACAAAATTTCAAGTACATTCATCAAGAAATGTGAGAGTTGTGCATTTTAGCTTGGCACGGTATAGTGAACCTGCTTTTTCCATCGTCCAAATTGGGCTTTTTGTCATTTTTGGAGGTGCAAATCTCCAAATGTGACTATCATACATTACCCCCCAAATTAATATCTTTCATCAAGATAAGAATAATAATAATAATAATAAATAATAATAAATGGAACTTATATAGCGCTATATCTTGCAAAGACAAATCAAAGCGCATGCATTCGATCTAATCTTACACAGTCATACAACCAATGACAAATAATCAATAGTTCAAACAGATATTACAAACATGGTATGCTGTAGACCAAATCTATGAAATAAAATTGCAATAGTCAAATGTTTTTCAAAAGCACACACACACACACAGGTCATATACTTTAGCAGGGAGATAGGACATAGGTTAGTGAAGAGTGGGATAGTTCTGATATGAAACAGGAGGGGGGAAATCTTAGGTTTGAAATAAATATGTCTTGAGGCTGGATTTAAAAGTGTCATAGCTAGGCTTTTGGCGAAGAGAGAGAGGGAGCTCATTCCAGGTTGATGGACCCGAAATAGAGAAAGAGCGGCGGCCAACAGTGGATTGGTTGAATCTAGGTATTCGTAGGCACAAGGTATCTGCAGCAGAGCGGAGGGAATGTGAAGGAGTGTACAGGTTAAGACATTTACAGAGGTAGGAGGGTGCAGTTTTGTGGAGACATTTGTAACAGAGGGTACGGATCTTGTAATCTACTCTCTGTGGCACAGGCAGCCAGTGGAGAGATCGCAAGAGGGGGATAATGTGCTCCGATTTTTTCTTTCTGAGAACTAGTCGAGCTGCGGAGTTTTGTATGCGTTGAAGGGAGTGGATAGATGATGCTGGCAGACCAGACAAAAGAGAATTGCAATAGTCCAGACGTGAAAGAATGAGAGAAGTGACAAGTTTGGCTGTTGCATCTGTGGACAGGTACTTTCGAATTGCATTAATACTCCGTAACTGATAGTAGCACGACTGACAGGTCTGGGTGATGAATTTTTGCATAGAGAGTGTGTTGTCGATAACAACACCTAGATACCTCACAGCAGTGGATAGAGGGACTGATGCATTGCGAGTTCTGTTGAAGCTGTTGTAATGGAAGAGAGTTTGTGTTTGGTCCCTAACGAGCATGGCTTCGGTTTTATCTGCATTTAGCTGTAATTTGTTCTGTGTCATCCAGTTTTGAATATCTTCAAAGCAGTGGGCCTTATTTGCCAGGAGAGAAGGCAGATTTTCAGGAGTAACACCGCTTTGAATCTGAGAGTCATCTGGGTAAAAATGATGGTTGATTTGATGACGTTTTATTATATGTGACAGTGGGGCAGTGTAAAGAGTGAACAGAACAGGGCCTAGAACTGATCCCTGTGGGACTCCGCATTCCAGTTTGGCAGGTATTGATTGAATCTTGTTTACTGCAACTGTCTGAAATCGGTCAGTAAGGTATGAATTAAACCAGGTGAGGGCTGTGCCAGTAACACCGAACGTTGTAGGTATGAAGAATATATGAATTTGGAATAATTCTCTGGTCTTGTTTTTGTGCTATCATCATCATCATCAGACCCGTGACCTTGGCGGTCGTGGGGGAGACATGAAAGACGATGCAGTGGTAAGCCTCCTCCATCCATCTCGGTCCTCGGCTCTGCGCAGTAGTGCCGAGTCATTCATCCTGGTCCATTCTCTGATGTTGTCCATCCATGACTTGTTCTGTCTTCCCCTCCTTCTGCCACCTTCGAGTGTTCCCTGCAGTACTGTTTTGGGCAGAGTGTTGTGGCGGGTGACGTGGCCGAACCATGTCAGCTTTTTCTTCTTGACGATGGTGAGAAGGGGTTCCTGTGGACCTGCCAGCCGTGTTATTTGACTCTTGACAAATTCGTTGGTCTTTCGTTCTCTCCAGGATATGCCCAGTAGTTGTCTATGGCATTTTGTTTCGAATGACTGGATTCGCTTTGCTGTTTCAGCAGTCAATGTCCAGGTTTCACTTCCGTACAGCAGGATCGACTGAATTAGGGCTTTGTAGAGCTTTAGTTTGATTGGGAAACTGATCTCTTTACTTTTCCATATGGTGGTGAGTTTTGTCATGGAAGATGTTGCCATGGCTATTCTGACTTTGATTTCTGTCCTCGATCGCCCGTCCTTTGTGAGTGTAGCGCCGAGGTATTTAAAAGCGTCTACCTCCTGCAGTTGTTGGCCGTTCATGTAAATTTTAGTGGTGGCATTGCTCGTGCTGTTCACAAGTACTTTACTTTTCTCCGAGCTCACCTCCATCCCATATGCTCCAGCTCTGTTCTCAAGTCTGGTCGTAAGATCTTGCAGCTCTGTGTTACTTCCGCCCATGAGGTCAATGTCATCGGCAAACCGTAAGTTGTTGAGGGGTCTGCCGCCAATGGAGATGGTAGGGTGGAAGTCATGGAGGGTCTCTCTCATGATGTTTTCCAAGAACAGATTGAACAGGACTGGAGATAACAGGCATCCTTGTCGGACCCCAACTGTGGTTTTGAAGTAGTCTCCGACCTGATTGTTCAGAAGGACTGCACTGCTTGCAGTGTTGTATAGTGCTTGAATGGTTTGCACTAGTCCTTCTTCAATGCCAAACATTCTGAGGACCTGCCACAGGCCTTCGTGCCATACAGGATGGCAAAAACGGCTGATTATGTAATTTCGAACATTGACAAAATGGGTTTTTTATCAATTTGATTGCCTTGCTGTATCATTGTTTGTACAGATTGATACTTAACCTTGTTTTTGTGCATAGTGTAGATTGTAGAGAATTAAAATTTATAGTTAAAATCTATCTTCAAGGACTTACTAGGAAGTAAGGGGATGGAAAACTTGCTTCATTTTACAATCTGAATGACTGAATGAAATAGGCCATTTTTGAATTGCGATATCTCTGGTACTAATAGAGCTAGAGCCTTGCTTTTAAAAAAAATTATTATTATCATATCTTCTTGTATTTTTCAGAAAAACAATTGTTTTTAACCATTTCCCAAATGAATTTTTTTGGCTGCCGGTACCTAGTATTTGTGTGTGAGTTGTGTGTGTATCTGTGTTTGTGTATGCATGTGTGTGCATGCATGCGTGTGTGTGTGTGCACACGTATGAGTGTATTTGTGTGTGTGCGTGCATGCACATGTGTATGTGTGCATGCGTGTGTGAAAATATGTACAGACATAATCATTTGTAATGTTTGTGTGTGTGTGTGTTGTCATGTATATATTTGATGAGAGAGAAAAAAGAGACTAGAAGTAAAGTGTACAGAGCTCAGCGTTTGTCATTTTCATTTTGTCAAGATTGTTATCAGTTTTTCTACATCATTTTTGTTTAAAAAACACCAATCACACACAAACCACCAAAGAAATACAACCTGCTTTTAAATTGTGTCCTGCATACATTGGCTGATTAGAACAGGCCTTGCTGAACATCATCGAAGTGACCCAAAAAGCAGTGCAGAGTCTTTCCAGCAGGTAGCCCCATGGTGGCCTAATGTAGATAAACTCCATATCTGACCATGAGAAAACTGCGATGTGACAAGGCCACATATGGCTGGGACAGAGAGAGAAGAAAAAAGCTGGGTGGGAACAGCAGGACAGTTTCATTGCAGAAGAAAAAGTAAGGAAAAGGGAAAAAATCATCACTACCAGCTCTGTCCTCCTTATCATCACCCTCACCACCACCACCAGCAACGTAACCCTTCTTTTCCCCTCTCTTGTCTTGCCCAGCTTCCTGTACCCTGACGGCCGCACGGTGAACCCTGACCTGAGCTTCCTGGTGCGTGACTGCGAGGAGGACCACATCCGCGTGACGCAGGAGCAGTACGAGCTGTACTGCGAGATGGGCTCCACCTTCCAGCTGTGCAAGATCTGCGCGGAGAACGACAAAGACATTCGCCTGGAGCCCTGCGGCCACCTGCTCTGCACTCCCTGTCTGACCCAGTGGCAGGTGAGGGCTTTGGTTCCCCCCCCCCCCCCCCCCTCCCTCCCCAGGAAACTTGTTGGTGTGCTCAGGTAGGAGTTGTGAACCTCATAATTGGAGGGTTGTAGTGCTTCCCTGAGAGGATGAGGCCTGTCAGTGTAAGTAGCATCTCCACCTTCCGCACCGCAATTTACCCATCCCCAAATCTGTCCCTGTAGTCAGCACAACGCTGACTCTGTTATTCTGTGACTGACCCCAAGCCAAATTCCACACAGCAGCAGTGAGCTGGCCCACACTCCCTACAATTTTTCTGTATTTCAGAAACCCACGCTTCCTGATTTGTTAGCAAAAGTTTATAAAACCTTTAACCCTGGTAGCGCCGAATAGACAGCAACAAGACTCAGTCTCTATTGGCTGAATTAACATTGACTAGCGTTGTTTTGGAGCAGGGTGGGCTCAAACAACCCTTGATATTGATATGTAAAACTGAATTATGTGTGTAAAGCTATAAATCACTGGAAAGAGTAGATAACAAGCTTTTAAATGAGTGTAATTTTATTTTATTTTTTTTATTTATTTTTATTTTTGCTGCCTCATCTTCTGACGACCCCCGTCCTACTGTTCCCACGCCGCTCATTCCAATCTCCCCGCCACAACCACACCCAGATTTGTTATGTCTCATCCTCAGGGTCGGAAGTCCACAGGGAGCCCATCACTATCAGGCCGCCGTGGGGCCACCAGCCAGAGGGGCCCTGCACTGCTGCTGGGTCACTTTGGTGGTGTTCAGTGGTGCCTGTTCTGAGCTAACATACGCAGGACAACACCTACTAAGCCCCCTACTAACGACAGTATTAGCTCAGTCGCGGAGCCAGACTGAGTGAGTTGCCCACCCCAGGTGGCAACCACAACAACGTCCCTCCAACGACCGTCCCCCGCGAACCTCCAACCCCAAAGGCTTTGACACAAACTCACCACAGGCACAGAAGTGTATGGGCAAACCGAATCTGAGGCCACCATGAGACCAGAGAATTCGGGACCACCGAATCAGAGGCAATTTTTTTATTTATAATGCGTGATGATCAATGACAATGAGGATGACGTAATGATGCTGCTGTGGAAGTGCATATGCTTTGAGACTACTTGACAGGGTTGTACTCTACGCTTACTATCATAATATATCCCGGCGTCAACCAGGCCCGAGAGATACAGACACCTGCAGTGTTGGTCAGGTAATTTGAGCAACACTCTCAAACTCGCATCCGTTAAGTGGATGAAGCTCGACTGTGTGATCCCAGTCTTCCCACTGAGCCCACAGCACACTCACTCTGGGTAGGAGCCGGCCGGAGTCCGAAAAATCCCTATGACTCTTATGGGAATCGAACCCGCGACCTTCCAGTCCGTAACCCAAGGCGCTAACCACTGCGCCATGGCGGCTGGTGAGTGTAATTTTATAATAGTGTGTAGTGTTTATGTAAAAAAAAAAAAAAAAAAAAAATCTTGTGCGCACTACCGATCACTGTTGCACCATCAGGGCCCCGGATCAATTTTAACACGATAAGCAAAGCTCTTGTGGTGCATAAATGTCATGATTAGGTAAATACTATTTCTTGACATTAGGTTTGAAAAAATAAGGAGTTTGTATCGCTTTCACTGTTCACTGTTCACTGGTCCCGTAACCCGCCAGGGTCGTGGGGGCGCTGCATGGTGGACGAACGGTGGACCAGCTGGCTCCACTTAGCGCGGTCGTGGGCAAGTGCCTGGGTGACACTGAAGTCCTCCCCTGTCCAATCACAGATGTCATCGGCCCACTTTCTCCTCTGTCTGCCCCGTCTTCTCTTCCCCTGGACTGTTCCTTGCAGGATGGTCTTTGCAAGTCCTTCTGAGCGTGTTACGTGCCCATACCATCTGAGTTTCCTCTTTTTCGCCGTGGTCAGTAGGTCTTCATAGTCCCGCACCTGTTGAGTGATCATTCTGCGGACTTCATTGTTGGTGACATGGTCCTTGTATGAGATGCCAAGGAGCCTTCTGAGGCATCTCATTTCTACTGTTTGGATCCTCCTTTGTAGGTCTGCGTTTAATGTCCATGCCTCACATGCGTAAAGCATGATTGAGGTGACTAGCGCGTTCAGTAACTTTACCTTGGTTCCGAGAGGGATGTTTCTGTCTCTCCATATGGTCTTCAGTCTTGCCATTGCTGCTGCTGTTTGTGCCGCTCTTGCTAGGATTTCGGTCTTCGATCCCTCCTCACTTATGATGGCTCCAAGGTACTTGAAATGGTCAACTGTCTCCAGTTCTTTCCGCTGAGAGTGATCTTGGTGTGATTGGCTGGGCACTGTTGTCATGAGCTTGGTTTTCTCGGCGCTGATTTCCATGCCGTATCGTGAGGATATTTCGTCCAGTTTCTTCACTAGGTTGGCCAGTTCCTCTTCATTTCCTGCCAGACCGTCAATGTCATCGGCAAACCTGAGGTTGGTGATTGTTCGCCCTCCAATGCTGACTGTGCCTGTGTGGTCTTCCAAGGCGTCAGTCATGATGCGTTCGAGGAAAATGTTAAATAGTGTCGGCGACAGCAGACATCCCTGTCGGACCCCAACTGAGTACGGAACCATCCCCTACCGTGCCCTGTACGAGTACTGCACTGGTGGCCTTTGAGTAGAGTTCCTTGATGGTGTGGATCAGCTTCTGGCCCTTGTTGAATTTGTTCATGGTGGCCCACAGAGCGTCATGCCATACTCTATCGAAGGCCTTCTTAAAATCAATGAAGACGTGGAAGATGTCTTGTTGATGCTGGCTGTATTTCTCACACAGAACCCTCAGGTTGAATATCTGTTCTGTGGTGCTTCTATTTGGGCGGAAACCGGCCTGCTCTTCGGCGATGATCTCTTCTGCCTGTGGTTTCAGCCTGTTCAGGATCACTTTCAGCATGACTTTACTGGCATGACTTATGAGGCTGATTGTCCTGTAGTTTTGGCACTGCTGGAGATTTCCTTTCTTGGGGAGAGTGATGATGAGTGATTGGGTCCATGGTGTAGGCCACTCTCCGGTCTGCCAGATCTTGTTGCAGATACTTGTAAGGATGTCTGTCACTGCTTCTCCCCCGTGTTGGATCAGCTCTGCTGGGATGTTGTCGATTCCTGCTGATTTTCCTTTCTTCAGCGATCTAATTGCTACTTCTACTTCCTCTCGTAGAATTGGGAAGTTGTCTTTATTCGATGAGGCTTGGCTTGCAAGAACGCTGGGGTCGCCTAGCGTCTGATGATTGTAGAGTTCGGAACAGTATTCCGTCCATCTGCCAACGATTTCCTTCTTTTCTGTTAGGCATCGCTTTATCGGTCACCAAATACTCAGAAAAGTTCAGGGAAAGGATTGACGCCATCACGACCGTCATGGCGGAATGTGCAAAGTGGTGGCTTTCTATGACAAAAATACAAAAATCGCTTGATTTCATGTGATGCAAAGTAGTCAGCAGCATAGCGATTTGACTCAACAACAGTTATTCAAAGCCTCGTTGTGTCAAAATAACACAAAATAATTTGTGACGTCGAAATCGCCGAGTAGCGAAGAAGTCCATCCAGCAAAACTAGCACCGCTCGATTCAGTCCAATCGCGATCAATTTTTACCAAGATTTTCAAAAATATTCCACAATCCTTACCTCGTCTCTCTCATTGTTTATTTCAACCAAATCCAGCCTCTAAAACTCCTCCTCGCTTCAATATTGTAAAAAGCTCGAAAAACGCTTGAAGAAATTCTGGTGCAAACGCTGGCCGCCATTTTTGTTGAAGACGATCTCGGCTGGTCCGAAAAACAAACAACAAACACTTTTAACCAATCAGATTCTTCGTTGCTTGTGTGTGTCGAATGACCTTCACCCCTTTCTGCGGGCCTACAACAGCCTTAACATTCATTGGCTGACCTTTGAAAGCGAAAGTGAGCTTTCAATTATGATCACCTACGTCATCCCGGAATATTCCAGGATCCGCCACACAGCTTAGACCCGCCTTTACTGGAATATTCCGGGAACTGTGCCACTAGGGTTCTGAAAGTACAAATCTGAAATGTGAATGAGTTACTATGTTGCTTGAGATATATGGATTAAGCTGTAAAAATCTGGTGCGAGGCAAACAGCTTTAAGTACTGAAAGATACTGTTTAAATTCAATGTTTGTTTGATTCTGTGTTTGCGTCTGCTGCATGTGCAGCCAGCTTAGGCCTAGTTATTGACACAGTTAGGAACGCAGGGCAGGGGGCTCAAGCTCATTCTATTTTATACCATAAATCAGTATTTCCTTTAACTCTTCTACTACCGCGTTCCGTTTCTCTTACTTACCACTGTATACCAAGTATTTTCTGCAGTGTCTTTCAGTTTCACACCTACTGACTTTAAAAAATAATAAAAATTCGAAATAAAGACAGATCTACATGAAACTTTCTGTACTTGTTAAGTTGTGAATAAAAATCCAATATTTCTTCGTTTGACTCTTGTGTGACTTGTGGAATGCTGATGGCGATGATGTTGCGGTTGTTGTTGGCTACGGTGGTTATGCAATAATTTAAAAAATATGACTATTTCAAGAGGTAAAGAATTGTAAAGATAAAGTAAAATAAAATCAAACATGCAAAATAAGTAATAATGTTCAGATAATATTAGAATTACATGCAATCACACTCACAAACAAGCATACAGGCTGACGAACAAACAGCCATTGAAATCAGGTCACGGTTTGTTCCAATTTTATTTTGCACTTCGTCAGTGAAAAACAGAGAAAAAACCCCCATCATACTACCCACGAGTCACTAGCATCATTTTGCAAGTTTCTGGAGCCACAATTTTCACGAAATTCTTTCATTTTAAGCCAGTCACAGTCATATGCCCCCCTCGGCAGGATCGTTGTTTACACCACTGTCATAGTCATCTTCATCACTCGAATCACCAATAAACACAGCACATCGATTCCACTCTGCAACTCTTGAATCCTCTGTTCAGCTTCTAAGTCCATTTCAGTCCACATAAGTTCAGATTCTGCCATTATTTTCACAGAAAATCCTCCAAAAAGTTCGTTGAAGCAGTCACCATATTGATGCAGCTCCCTCCAAAAATCGTTACTCAATGACATCGCTGTAAAATTAAAAAAATCGGCACAAAAATCGATCAACTGACGCGAAAATTGCAAATGGCGGCAGCTACACTATCTGGGAGCTCACTTCGCATGTCTAAAGCGATAAGGGGTGTGAGACCGTGGTATATAAATAGCGAAAAGGGAGACAGGGTGTCCCCAGGTATTCGGCGGGCACACCCGCCCGTGGCTTCGCGGATCAAGTAGTAAGAGGGCGGGTCAACCCGCCAACGGTAGTAGGAGAGTTAAGGTGTAAAGCAGAAAAATAATGGGCATATTATGAAATAATTGTAGAGTTGCTTTTCCACAGTCATCAGCTGCTATGCCCCAACGATGACCAACCCTGATGACATCAAAGAAGCTTTCTATGAAGAGCTTAGCCGCACGATCTCAGCGGTAGACAGAAAGGACAGGCTGATTATCCTCGGGGATTTCAATGCCCGCGTCAGCATGGACTTCTCCTCCTGGCCAAAAGTCCTAGGACGGCACGGCACTGGCAAGTGCAACTCCAACGGACTGCTTTTGCTCTCGCTCTGCGCGCAGCATGAACTGACCATCACTAACACCCTCTTTCAACAAGCAGACAAGTACAAGAACACATGGATGCACCCCCGCTCGAAGCAGTGGCACATGCTGGACTACGTAATCGTCCGGCAGAGGGACAGAGGTGATGTTTCCATTACACGCTGCATGAGAGGAGCAGTCTGTTGGTCGGACCATCGCCTGGTATGCAGCAAGATGAACATCAGACTTGCATGCAAGCTCCAACCAGCCAGGCAGAAACCCCCCAGGAAGCTAAACATTCACCGCCTCCCTATCACCAAGGACACACTACAGAAGACTGCCAGAGGAAGAAGAACCAGTAGTTGCAAACCAAGCAACTTGTACAGAAGAGGCTGCGTGAGATGAAGAACAACTGGTGGGAAAGAAAGTCCGAAGAGCTTCAGTCAGCTGCTGACGCTCATGACATGAAGACCTTCCATGATGGTCTCCGAGCTGTATATGGGCCAAGAGCCACAGGATCAACCCCTGTCCGAACCTTGGACCAGACCACCCTCCTGACAGACAAGAAAGACATCCTTACACGCTGGGCAGAGCACTTCAACACCCTCCTCAACAGGGACTCATCTGTATCTGATGAGGCAATTGCAGCCCTCCCACAGCTACCAGTCAGTGACTCACTAGCTGCCCCTCCCACAAAGGCCGAGACCTGGAAAGCCCTGAAGCTGACAACGTCAGGAAAAGCACCAGGAGCGGATGGAATCCAGGCCGACATCTACAATGTGGAGGCGAGGTGCTGACAGACAAGCTGACCGCCCTGTTCCAATCTATCTGGGAGAAAGGGGAGGTCCCCCAGGATTTCAAGAATGCTTCAATTGTCCACATTTACAAACGGAAGGGAGACAAAACATGCTGCGACAACCATGGAATCTCTCTTCTTAGCATCGCGGGCAAAATCTTTGCCTGCATTATACTGAACAGACTGATTGACCATGCCTCCAACGCAGTCATCCCTGAAGCACAGTGTGGTTTCCACTCAGCCAGGGGAACATGTGACATGGTGTTTGCAGTACGCCAGTTGCAAGAAAAGTGCCGTGAGCAGAACATGGAGCTCCACATGTTCTTTGTAGACCTAACCAAGGCCTTCGACACGGTGAACCGCTGTGGGCTGTGGAAGATCCTCCTAAAGTTTGGTTACCCAAAGAGCCTAATACAGCTGGTTGCGTCACTCCACGATGGCATGCAGGCGAGAGTACAGGCGAGAGTACATATCGATCCATTTCCTGTGGTAAATGGAGTGAAGCAGGGCTGCGTCCTGGCACCCACACTGTTCTCTATTCTCTTCTCTGCCATGCTGATTGACGCCTTCCAAGACTGTGACAGGGGCATCTACATTCAGCTTCGCACTGATGGCAAACTTTTCAACTTGCGGCGACTCCATGCTAGATCCAGGGTGTCTGAGGCACTGTTGAGAGAGTTCCTCTTCGCTGATGATTGCGCGCTTGCCGCTCACACCCATGAGGACATACAGTTATAATAATAATAAATGGAACTTATAAAGTGCTATATCTTGCAAAGACAAATCAAAGTGCATAAGCACATACAGTTCATTATGGACCGGTTCTCTACCTCCTGCAGGCGCTTTGGACTCACCATCAGTCTCAGCAAGACCGAGTCCATGTACCAACCAGCTATTTCACAGAACGCCAATGCCTTCCCCCCACCTGCAGTTAAGATTGATGACACAGAGATCAGGTCGGTCGACAAGTTTTGCTACCTGGGCAGCTCCCTCTGCAGCAATGGAACCCTTGATGCAGAAGTTACTGTGCACATCGCCAAGGCCAGTTCTGCCTTGAGCAGACTCAACAACAGGCTGTGGAACAACAAAGGCATCAGGCTCGGCACCAAAATCAAAACTTACAGAGCTGTCGTGCTGACCACCTTGTTGTACTGCTGTGAAACATGGACGACGTACTGCCGTCACATTCAACAGCTTGAGCAGTTTCACCAGAGATGCCTACGAAAGATCCTCGGAATAAAGTGGCAAGACAGGGTCTCCAACCTCCAGGTCCTAGAGAAGAGCAGCCTGCCCAGCATCGAAAGCCTACTGATCAAGTACCAGCTACGCTGGACAGGACACGTTGTCCGAATGACAGACAGCAGGATCCCAAGGATGCTATTGCATGGCCAGCTGAAGGAAGGCCTCCGAAAACTTGGAAGACCCTACAAGCGCTTCAAGGACACCTTGAAGACAAACCTTAAAGCCTGTGACATAGACATCGCTACCTGGGAAACTGATGCCTTTGATCATTCTTGCTGGAGGATGCTGTGCTCCAGTGGCATAAAGACGTTTGAAAACAAGAGAACGCTGGCCATTAAGGAGAAGCGTGAGCGAAGGAAGCAGGGCTCAACTTCTGGAGACGTTTCCCTTGCAACACCTGTGGGAAGTGCTGTGCATCCAGAATTGGCCTCTTCTCCCATATGAGGACACATTCTGACAGATAAGCCTGCCTGCCTACTCATCCGTCGATCCGACGGGAGACTCCATCATCATCATCATCATCATATATATATATATATATATATATATATATATATATATATATATATATACTGGCATCCCCACAGGGGGTCTGCGTTTATGTGAGTTTGGTCATCTCTCTTCAAAGCCCAGGCATCACACCCATACAGGGGGGCGGGATAGCCTGGTGGTTAGAGTGATATGCATTGCACTTGCAGCATTTTTATGCAGATGACTCTCAGATTCTAAGCAGTGACACTCCTGAAAATCTGCCTTCTCTCTTGATAAATATGGTCCACTGCTTTCAAGATATCCAAAATTGGATGATCCAGAACAAGTTACAGCTAAATGCAGATAAAACTGAAAGCATGCTTGTAGGGACCAAACACAAACTCTCTTCCATTACAACAGCTTCAATACAAATTGGCAATGCATCAGTCCCTTTATCTACTGCTGTGAAGTATCTAGGGGTCATTATTGACAACACACTCTCTATGCAATAATTCATCACCCAGACCTGTCAGTCGTGCTACTATCAATTACGGCGTATTAGTGCAATCCAAAAGTACCTGTCCACAGATGAAACATCCAAACTCATTACGTCTCTCATTCTTTCATGTCTGGACTATTGTAATTCTCTTCTGGCTGGTCTGCCAGCATAATCAATTCACTCCCTTCAACGTATACAAAACTCTGCTGCTCGACTAGTCCTCAGAAAGAAAAAATCTGAGCACATTACTCCTCTCTTGCAATCTCTCCACTGGCTGCCTGTGCCACAGAGGGTAATCTATAAGATCAGTACCCTCTGTTACAAATGTCTCCACAAAACAGCACCTCCTACCACTGTGAATGTATTCACTTGTACACTCCTTCTCATTCTCTAAGCTCTGCTGCAGATACCTTGTCCTTATGAATACCTAGATTCAACCAATCCACCATTGGCCATCGCTCTTTCTCTATTTCTGGTTCATCGATCTGGAATGACCTCCCTCTCTCTCTCTCCACCAAAAGCCTTCTTATGACACTTTTAAATCCAGTCTTAAGACTTATTTATTTCAAACCTAAGATTTTCCTCTCTTGCTTCATCTCATAGCTTTTCCCTGCCGTCAACAGCCAAGATTATATTGCCCTGCCAGGGTGTGTGACCTGTGTGTGTGTGTGCGTGCATGCACGCACATTTGGACTTCTTGGAACTATTACTTGTTATTGGTTGTATGACTGCATAAGAATGACTGTAGTGCAAGTGCTTTGATTTGTCTCTGCAAGATATTTATTATTATTATTATTATTACTTGTGATCTGCTGACCCAGGATTGAATCTCATTCAAGAGGATTTTTCCTCTGGAGTTAACATCAGTGCCGACTCCACTCTCCCCCTTCCCAAGTCCTTCGGTTGAGACTATAAACTGAGGTCCTGTGAGTGGGGACGGGATAGCTCAGTGGTCGGAGCACTCGCTTTCCCCCAGCCAAGTTAAGCAGCGTCGAGCGTTTGCGCGCCTTGGCTTCAGTACAGTTCACCCAGCTGTAAATGGTACCTGCCCTCTTTAGGGTCAGGGAAGGTAAAGCAGCGAGGGAGAGGAGATGGGCGCCGCCCTCAATATGCTGGCCCTAGAGAAGTGAGGTCTCTGACGCCTCGCTCCCCTACGACCTTATAGGTTATGGGACTCCTTTACCTTTTTTTTACCTGTGTGTGAATGCATGCAGAACATCTTGTGCACACGTTAAAACCTGTTCCTTTTTTTTGGAAGAGAAGGCCATTGTGTACCAGTGGGAACAAATGACAAAATTGAAAAAACTGCATACACACTGGGACTGGATGTAAAAAAAAGTACATGAGTGCCTCTTCCATTATCCTCGAAATAAAGGAACAAAATAAATAAGTAATAAATGAATAAAAACATGACAAAAGGTTTTGCGTGACCGGCTGGCGTGTGTACATAACATTCGCCTCCTGTGTGTGTGTGTGTGTTGTGTGTGTGTGTGTGTGTGTTTGTGTGTGTGTGTGTTTGTGTGTGTGGTGTGTTTGTGTGTGTGTTGTGTGGTGGTGTGTGTGTGTGTGTGTGTGTGTGTGCGCAGGACTCGGAGGGCCAGGGCTGCCCGTTCTGCCGCTGTGAGATCAAGGGCACGGAGCAGGTGGTGGTGGACCCCTTCGACGAACGCACACAGCCCAAAACTGCTGACACCCGTCCTCTGCACAGCCCCCATATAGACAACGATGACGACGAGCCGGTGAGTGGCTGTGCTGCTGCTCCACCTGCGTGTGTAGCAACAGGGGTGTTGCTGCGAGTTCAGGGGCAACTGGGACGTGGTTGTGTTGAATTTGTTGTATTGTATATTGATGTGGGGACTATAGTCAGAACACTCGCTTTTCCCCAGCTAAGGTGAAGCAGCATCGAACGTGGTTAACTAGTAGATGGGTGACTGTTTGCGCACCTTGGCTTCAGTACAGTCCCCCCAGTCCACCCAGCTATAAATGGGTACCTGCCTCTTAAAGCAGCAAGGGAGAGGAGATGGGCACAACCCTCAATATGCTGGCCCTAGAGAAGTGAGGTCTTTAATGCCTCAATCCCCTACGACCTTATAGGATATGGGACACCTTTGCCTTCTATATTGATGTGCATACATGGATTGGTGGTCTAGAGGTAATGTGCCTGTCTAGAAAGCAAAAAGTCCAAATCGGAAGTGTGTGGTGGTTCAATCCTCGTTTGGGCCAAAAACTGTTCCCCTCCATCCATTAGACCATGAATGGTGGTCTGGGTGCTAGTCTTTCCGATGAGACGATAATCCAAGGTCCCATTTCCTACTCAAAATTATTTAGCGCACGTAAAAGAACCCATGGCAACAAGAGAGTTCTCCTTCCTTCTTTGTCATGTTTCTCCCAGGGGATGTTTGACATTGATGATGTCCCTGGCAGTTGTCCCTGGCAAAATTATGTAGAAAAAGCGCCTGTGTTTATGACTTTGATAAAACGTGTTCTGATAATGTGTATGAAACTGTAAATCCCCAAATTTCCCCAGTTCTTTCACCAGCTTCTACACCTGACTCTCAATCCAAACTTTTGTCTGCTCTTCCACTCTCCACATCTTTACCATCGCCTTCATCCTCTTCCACTGACAGTTATCCTAATTCACCACAGTTATCATCAACCTCTCTGCCTCCTTCTAACATCCTTCACATGTGCTTGTTCAACATGCAATCTGTCTGCCCAGAAGGTAAAGCTGATCTCATTTCTGATTTCGTCTCTGAAAAGAACATTGATCTGACATTTCTTACAGAAACCTGGTTAAAACCACACGGTCATGAACCGAAAATAAAACAACTGACACCACCTGGTTATAAAACTCTTTCTCTTCCCCGACCCTCCCGTGGAGGTGGCATTGCCATCGTTTATAAAGATACACTCGAACCTGCTCTTTCTTTCTTTTATTCTCTTCCTTTCTCACCTGAATCTTTCAAAGTCTGTGAACTCAACTTCAACACACCTGGCCACTCTATTACTTTCTGCTGTCTTTACCGTCCACCTCCAAGCCGTAAGAATAATCTGACGTCGTCCATTTTCCATCAAGAGTTTCAGTCACTCCTGGATCACTACAGCCTCTCTCCCAGAAAGCTCATCATTCTAGGTGACTTTAACTTCCATTTTGATAACCAGTCTTCTTCTGATGTCAAACATCTGTCTCTTTCTTTGTTAAAGCCCAGGCATCACACCCATACAGGGGGGCGGGATAGCCTGGTGGTAGAGTGATTGCATTGCACTTGCAGCATTTTATGCAGATGACTCTCAGATTCTAAGCAGTGACACTCCTGAAAATCTGCCTTCTCTCTTGATAAATATGGTCCACTGCTTTCAAGATATCCAAAATTGGATGATCCAGAACAAGTTACAGCTAAATGCAGATAAAACTGAAAGCATGCTTGTAGGGACCAAACACAAACTCTCTTCCATTACAACAGCTTCAATACAAATTGGCAATGCATCAGTCCCTTTATCTACTGCTGTGAAGTATCTAGGGGTCATTATTGACAACACACTCTCTATGCAATAATTCATCACCCAGACCTGTCAGTCGTGCTACTATCAATTACGGCGTATTAGTGCAATCCAAAAGTACCTGTCCACAGATGAAACATCCAAACTCATTACGTCTCTCATTCTTTCATGTCTGGACTATTGTAATTCTCTTCTGGCTGGTCTGCCAGCATAATCAATTCACTCCCTTCAACGTATACAAAACTCTGCTGCTCGACTAGTCCTCAGAAAGAAAAAATCTGAGCACATTACTCCTCTCTTGCAATCTCTCCACTGGCTGCCTGTGCCACAGAGGGTAATCTATAAGATCAGTACCCTCTGTTACAAATGTCTCCACAAAACAGCACCTCCTACCACTGTGAATGTATTCACTTGTACACTCCTTCTCATTCTCTAAGCTCTGCTGCAGATACCTTGTCCTTATGAATACCTAGATTCAACCAATCCACCATTGGCCATCGCTCTTTCTCTATTTCTGGTTCATCGATCTGGAATGACCTCCCTCTCTCTCTCTCCACCAAAAGCCTTCTTATGACACTTTTAAATCCAGTCTTAAGACTTATTTATTTCAAACCTAAGATTTTCCTCTCTTGCTTCATCTCATAGCTTTTCCCTGCCGTCAACAGCCAAGATTATATTGCCCTGCCAGGGTGTGTGACCTGTGTGTGTGTGTGTGCGTGCATGCACGCACATTTGGACTTCTTGGAACTATTACTTGTTATTGGTTGTATGACTGCATAAGAATGACTGTAGTGCAAGTGCTTTGATTTGTCTCTGCAAGATATTTATTATTATTATTATTATTACTTGTGATCTGCTGACCCAGGATTGAATCTCATTCAAGAGGATTTTTCCTCTGGAGTTAACATCAGTGCCGACTCCACTCTCCCCCTTCCCAAGTCCTTCGGTTGAGACTATAAACTGAGGTCCTGTGAGTGGGGACGGGATAGCTCAGTGGTCGGAGCACTCGCTTTCCCCCAGCCAAGTTAAGCAGCGTCGAGCGTTTGCGCGCCTTGGCTTCAGTACAGTTCACCCAGCTGTAAATGGGTACCTGCCCTCTTTAGGGTCAGGGAAGGTAAAGCAGCGAGGGAGAGGAGATGGGCGCCGCCCTCAATATGCTGGCCCTAGAGAAGTGAGGTCTCTGACGCCTCGCTCCCCTACGACCTTATAGGTTATGGGACTCCTTTACCTTTTTTTTACCTGTGTGTGAATGCATGCAGAACATCTTGTGCACACGTTAAAACCTGTTCCTTTTTTTTGGAAGAGAAGGCCATTGTGTACCAGTGGGAACAAATGACAAAATTGAAAAAACTGCATACACACTGGGACTGGATGTAAAAAAAAGTACATGAGTGCCTCTTCCATTATCCTCGAAATAAAGGAACAAAATAAATAAGTAATAAATGAATAAAAACATGACAAAAGGTTTTGCGTGACCGGCTGGCGTGTGTACATAACATTCGCCTCCTGTGTGTGTGTGTGTGTGTGTGTGTGTGTGTGTGTTGTGTTTGTGTGTGTGTGTTTGTGTGTGTGGTGTGTTTGTGTGTGTGTGTGTGTGTGTGTGTGTGTGTGTGTGTGTGTGCGCAGGACTCGGAGGGCCAGGGCTGCCGTTCTGCGCTGTGAGATCAAGGGCACGGAGCAGGTGGTGGTGGACCCCTTCGACGAACGCACACAGCCCAAAACTGCTGACACCCGTCCTCTGCACAGCCCCATATAGACAACGATGACGACGAGCCGGTGAGTGGCTGTGCTGCTGCTCCACCTGCGTGTTGTAGCAACAGGGGTGTTGCTGCGAGTTCAGGGCAACTGGGACGGTTGTGTTGAATTTGTTGTATTGTATATTGATGTGGGGACTATAGTCAGAACACTCGCTTTTCCCAGCTAAGGTGAAGCAGCATCGAACGTGGTTAACTAGTAGATGGGTGACTGTTTGCGCACCTTGGCTTCAGTACAGTCCCCCCAGTCACCCAGCTATAAATGGTACCTGCCTCTTAAAGCAGCAAGGGAGAGGAGATGGGCACAACCCTCAATATGCTGGCCCTAGAGAAGTGAGGTCTTTAATGCCTCAATCTACGACCTTATAGGATATGGGACACCTTTTGCTTCTATATTGATGTGCATACATGGATTGGTGGTCTAGAGGTAATGTGCCTGTCTAGAAAGCAAAAAGTCCAATCGGAAGTGTGTGGTGGTTCAATCCTCGTTTGGGCCAAAACTGTTCCCCTCCATCCATTAGACATGATGTGTGTCTGGGTGCTAGTCTTTCCGATAGACGATAATCCAAGGTCCCATTTCCTACTCCCAAAAATTTTTTAGCACGTAAAAGGGAAACCCCTGGCAACAAAGAGTTCTCCTTTTCCCTTTTTTGTCATGTTTCTCCCCGGGGATGTTTGACATTGATGATGTCCTGGCAGTTGTCCTGGGAAAATTATGTAGAAAAAACGCCTGTTTTTTATGACTTTTATAAAAAGTGTTCTGATAATGTGTATGAACTGTAAATCCCAAATTTCCCCAGTTCTTTCACCAGCTTTACACCTGACTCTCAAACCAAACTTTTGTCTGCTCTTCCCCTCTCCACATCTTTACCATCGCCTTCATCCCTTTTCCCCTGACAGTTATCCTAAATTCACCACAGTTATCATCAACCTCTCTGCTCCTTCTAACATCCTTCACATGTGCTTGTTCAACATGCAATCTGTCTGCCCAGAAGGTAAAGCTGATCTCATTTCTGATTTCGTCTCTGAAAAGAACATTGATCTAACATTTCTTACAGAAACCTGGTTAAAACCACACGGTCATGAACCGAAAATAAAACAACTGACACCACCTGGTTATAAAACTCTTTCTCTTCCCCGACCCTCCCGTGGAGGTGGCATTGCCATCGTTTATAAAGATACACTCGAACCTGCTCTTTCTTTCTTTTATTCTCTTCCTTTCTCACCTGAATCTTTCAAAGTCTGTGAACTCAACTTCAACACACCTGGCCACTCTATTACTTTCTGCTGTCTTTACCGTCCACCTCCAAGCCGTAAGAATAATCTGACGTCGTCCATTTTCCATCAAGAGTTTCAGTCACTCCTGGATCACTACAGCCTCTCTCCCAGAAAGCTCATCATTCTAGGTGACTTTAACTTCCATTTTGATAACCAGTCTTCTTCTGATGTCAAACATCTGTCTCTTTCTTTGTTAAACCACTCTCTTTCTCAGCTGGTAAACGAAGCAACGCACAGATCAGGACATATTTTAGACTGGCTAATTACTGATGTTTCCCAAGATCTGATCACATCTGTATCTATCACCGATAAACTACTTTCTGATCATTCTGCTGTTCTTTTCTCTCTAAATATTGCAAGGCCTATCAGAAAGAAAAAGTATGTCACCGGTCGCAACCTTAAGGCCATAGATATTCAAACTTTCTCTGCACAAGCTGCTGAATGCCTATCACAAACCTCTGACAATAATAACCCCTCTAAACACTACAATGATGTTCTCAGCCAACTGCTTGATGAGCATGCACCTCCCACTGACCGTCTCCTGCCTGATAGGCCACGTGCGCCATGGTACACCCATGACATCCTGGTCGCAAAGCGCAAACGCAGGCAACTAGACCGGCAGTGGCGAAAAGCAAAAACGGAAATTAATGAGCAGCTCTTCCGAAAACAAGTAAACAAAGTCAAGTCTTTAATTCTTTCAGAAATAACAAAGTATTACTCTTCTCAAGTTCTTGATGCCACGTCTATGAAATCTCTCTTTTCCCTCACACCTACTCTTCTTGGATCTGTGAAGGCAAGCCCTCTGCCTTCCACCACAACCACCTGAACTTCCTTCATATTTCTGCATTCTTTTTCTGAATAAGTCCATAACATTCGCTACAAACTGGATCAAACTCCTTCCAGCTGCACTTTCCTGATCCCCAATTCTCTGGCACTCCTTCTTTTCTTTCATCCGACAAGTGAGAAAGAAATCATGACAATTCTGAAAGAAATGACTATAAAATCATGTGATCTTGACCCCATACCTGCTTCTCTTTTCACACAGTGCCTACCACAGCTTATACCCACTATCACGAAAATAGTAAACTCATCTCTTGTTTCAGGAAATATTCCAACAGCTCTCAAAACTGCTATAGTCACACCTCTACTCAAAAAGCATGACCTTGACCCTAACATTCTGAAGAATTATAGACCTGTTTCCAATCTACCTTTTATTTCTAAAGTCCTTGAAAAAGTAGTTCTCAAACAGTTCAACAACCACCTTCTCTCCAACAATCTTCTTCCTGAGTTTCAGTCTGCCTATCACATCAACCACAGCACTGAAACCACCCTAGTACACTTTAACCCTTTGCTGGGCATAGCGTCCCAAAACGTCCGAACCTATCCTTGGGCACAACGGCCAAAAACGGCCGGCGTCGTGACCGTCACTTCAGTGCGTTCATACATTCGAAATTCCCGCCAATCTCGCTTCAAATATCGTGAAATTAGAAGCAACGAGACTGCCCACGTGACTTCCGCATGTACATTGCAAATGGCGGCGGTTGGAATGTGTTTGTGGCAAGTTTTGGATGAAAAAAATCGCAATTTTTCCCAAGATGGACGCTATCTTCGAATCCGACATGTACGATCGTTTTTTATGGCTTTCATGCCGAAAATATGACGCTGTGAGATGTGTATCCAGGCTCAAATATCGATGTAAGCGATCTGAGTAGTGTGTGCGCTTCTGACTTTGTTGATTGAAGCGAGAAAGAGGCTTTGACAACAACGAAGTTCAAGACGTAAATCGATCGTCAAATCTAACTCGGCTCCCGATGCGCGTTTTGAATTCTGCTCATAGAATTGGGGGAAATTATCGCGGTTTCGAGTTTGGCAATGGTTCACAACTTGATATATTTTGTGAATTGATTGCTATTTGGGACTTTTTGTTATGGTAGCGGCTTCGATACTGTAAAGTTAACATGCATCGCGATCGTCGGCGATCGTTGGCAAACAAAATGGCGACCGTCGAGAATTTTCATGTTTTCGTGCATCATTCATAAAAAAAAAACTAAAAACCCAACAGTAGGTTGAAACTTTTCTTCTGTAATTGTTTCTGAATGTTTTACTTTTTATTTTATCAAAATCCATGCATGCATTCCAAAGCTATTGAACACTAACTGTGACACATACAAACCGATCAATGACCTTGTGTGTTTATGCATTATAATTCTTTTTAAAAAAATAACAACAACACACAATAGCAAATAGCAGTTTCTTTATTCATTTCTGCATTTTGCTGTTTTTATTTCATTACAATCCATTAAGCCATTGTGGAGTTATTGCATGTTAAATACACCCACCCACTCAGAGGCCATCCACCTCCATTTTGCTTGCCCAGCAGGAAGTGAACAAATGATTTTGCTGTGCCCAGCAAAGGGTTAATTAAACAGGCTTCTACTCGCTTCTGACTCAGGGAAAATCTCCCTTCTCACTCTTCTCGACTTATCAGCAGCCATCAATACTATAGACCACTCAATTCTTCTTTCCCGTCTTCAAAAAACATTCGGTGTTACTGGCACAGCCCTCACCTGGTTTAATTCATACCTTACTGACCGATTCCAGACAGTTGCAGTAAACAAGATTCAATCAATACCTGCCAAACTGGAATGCGGAGTCCCACAGGGATCAGTTTTAGGCCCTGTTCTGTTCATTCTTTACACTGCCCCACTGTCACATATAATAAAACGTCATCAAATCAACCATCATTTTTACCCAGATGACTCTCTGATTCAAAGCAGTGTTACTCCTGGAAATCTGCCTTCTCTCTTGACAAATATGGCCCACTGCTTTGAAGATATTCAAAACTGGATGACACAGAACAAATTACAGCTAAACGCAGATAAAACGGAAGCCATGCTCGTAGGGACCAAACACAAACTCTCTTCCATTACAACAGCTTCAATAGAACTCGGCAATACATCAGTCCCTCTATCCACTGCTGTGAAGTATCTAGGTGTTGTTATTGACAACACACTCTATGCAAAAATTCATCACCCAGACCTGTCAGTCGTGCTACTATCAATTACGGCGTATTAGTGCAATTCGAAAGTACCTGTCCACAGATGCAACAGCCAAATTTGTCACTTCTCTCATTCTTTCATGTCTGGACTATTGCAATTCTCTTTTGTCTGGTCTGCCAGCATCATCTATCCACTCCCTTCAACGTATACAAAACTCCGCAGCTCGACTAGTTCTCAGAAAAAAAATCTGAGCACATTACCCCTCTCTTGCGATCTCTCCACTGGCTGCCTGTGCCACAGAGAGTAAACTATAAGATCAGTACCCTCTGTTACAAATGTCTCCACAAAACTGCACCCTCCTACCTCTGTGAATGTCCTAACCTATACTCCTTCTCGTTCCCTTCGCTCTGCTGCAGATACCTTGTGCCTTACAATACCTAGATTCAACCAATCCACTGTTGGCCACTGCTCTTTCTCTATTTGGGGTCCATCGACCTGGAATGAGCTCCCTCTCTCTCTTCGCCAGAAACCTAGTTATGACACTTTTAAATCCAGCCTCAAGACATTTATGTCAAACCTAAGTTTTCCCCCCTCCTGTTTCATATTAGAACTATCCTACCTTCACTAACCCATGTCCTATCACCCTGCTAAAGTATACGACCTGTGTGAGTGTGTGTGCGTGCTTTTGAAAAACATTTGACTATTGCAATTTTATTTCACAGAATTTGTCTGCAGCACAACATGTTTGTAATATCTGTTTGCTTAAACTATTGATCATTTATCATTGATTGCATGACTGTGTAAGATTAGGTTGAATGCAAGCGCTTTGATTTGTCTTTGCAAGATATAGCGCTATATAAGTTCCATTTATTAGTAGTATTATTAAACAGATACACTTGCAGACACAGAAAATACAGATCTCTGTCCTTAAATTTTAGGCCACATTCCCCAGGGAAAAGAGTCTCATCATGATGTAGCAGTATCACCACCACTATCCTAAATTTCTTGGGAAAAAATGTTTCTATCTGTGTGTCTGTTTGTTTCCCAGAGAAAGTGGATTTCGTTCTGTAGAATTTGACTTGGGACTATTCTTGTGTTACAATGGGTTGTTAGTTTTTCAGTTTAACGTCCTTCCACTAATTAGTGATATCAGACAGAAAATTGGTGGGGGGGGGGGGGGGGTGTTGGGATGTGCACATAGCTAATTATTGGCATTAAACAACTATAAGAAACAACAATTTAAACCATAAACAAAAAAGTTGAAGGGGAAAAAAAACAGCTTCAAAACTAACTGCAATTCATACAACTAGTAAACAGTTAAACTATAAAAATATTATAATAGGACTATGGCTTAATGACAATACAATTTCTTTCATTAATGGACTGTGAAAACAGGTTAAAAGTTTTTCAAATCTCTGCATTCTAAAGGAATGTGAGCAATGGTAATATTTTTGCCACAGATACATGTTGCTTTTTTTGGTTGAAAATTTAGTTCTAAAAGCATTGAGCTTAAACCTGTAGATAAGAGATATGTTTCTGTATTCATGTAAGTTACAGCATTTGATCTTATCAAAAAAATTATACATGGACTACATCATCATTCCAGGGAGAACCCATTTGTAGTTTCTTTTTAAAATGTTTCCAACATGTGTTTTGTAGCATACAATGTGAAGAAATCCACCAGAAAGTAACACTAGTGCCTCCTGCTATCAGAAAATGAATCAGATGTACAATCTCAATTACGAGATCTTGTCTCACTTTTAAAGTGAATTTTTTTTAGAGCAAGTAGAACCGACTTGGAATCAACACAGAAAGGCATCTGAAATATATCTTTAGGAAAATCTAGAAGATGATATAAAGCCATCAAAATGGCAGACAATTCAGCTGTAAATATAGATCAATTTTTCCCAACATGAAATGATCTCTCTACTTTCAATGATGGGATAACAAATGCTGCACCCGCCTCACTGTCACTTAAAAGGGAACCATCAGTGTAGATTTTTAGATGTTCTGGATATGTAGTTTGTATATATTCTTTCACTGACATACTAAGAATATTTTCATTACCTGTTTTGGTTAAAGAAATATAATTTATGTCAAAATTAGCTCTCTGAAGCTCCCATGGCCCACAAGGCCAGAATTTAATATTTGATTCAATTATTTTTGTGGGACATATTTCTGCCGTATCAAATAGTTGAGAAGTATAGGTTCTAGCTGTGGTGACTGAGCGAATAGAATGTGCTCTTTTAGGAAAGTTGACATCGGATCTTATACTAATTTCGTTGTCCACATTGGTTTCTTGTGTTGAACAACGTAAGAGATATTTAGCCACAGCCAGTTGTCGATATTTGTCTAATGGCAAAATTCCTATCTCCTTATAGGTACCCATGGACGATGCATGAAAAGGTATCCCAAGAGCTAATCGAAAAGCCTTACAGTCTAGTCTTTCTTTTTTTTAAATAAAGTTTTTAACTCCTTTTGTTGTTACAAATACATATATGCATGATAAGCATTATCAATATCAATAAAACGTTAACTAGTAATAGTCGCATGTTCATGAATGCACTTCAATATTGAACATAACAAAGAAATACCATGTATACAGCATTCCTGTATACACACACACACACACACACACACCAGCATTTTATACAGTACACAATTTACATACCACGCCATCTGAAGAAAATTACACGAAGTGTTTGTCAGTTGCCATTCCTCCCTCCCCCATTACAGGAGGGCTTGTTGATGGGATGTTATTTTTTTTGTCCGAAGCTGTGTGTCTTCTGATGTTATATTCATCCTTTATGTGACAAAAAATAATGATTTGTAGTGATTCCATTCTATTTCAAATTCCATATGGTTACTTACAGTTCTTGCATTATACTGCTCGGTTTTAAATCTATTATGTAGCTGTGCCTGAAAAACAGAAAGTGTTGGTACTTGTCTATCAAGTTTGCATCTGTAGATGTGTAACTTTGCAAGCAACATGATCAAATCAAAGGTCTTATCTGTTTTTATGTGTTGGTCACCACAAAAATGACAAAATTTCGGGAAAATGTTATGTTACAGACATGTGTGCATAGTTCTTTAATAACATTTTCTAAACTTGTCCAAAAAGCTCTAATATATCTACAATCCCATAAAAAGTGTGCTGTTGAGTCTCAGGCCTCATTACACAAAGTACAAAATGCTGTGTTCACTAAACCCATAGCATTCAACACCACAATTGTAGCAATGATGCGGTGAATTATTCTTATCTGCAGTCATTTTAGTTTAACATCTTTAATTTTATGTATTTTTACAAAGATATCTTTTCAATGGAAATAATAATAATAATGTATGGGATTTATATAGCGCTGAATCTTGTAAAATAAACAAATCAAAGCGCTTGCATTCAAATCATTCACATGCATGCAACCGTCCACAAATATCAAGATAAACAAATATCATATTTATACACACAACACACTTAGGTGGGGATGGTGAACAGGAAAAGATACTTTCTTTCTTTATCAGCAACATTTTTTACCTCTTATGGATAGTATTGCTCTTGCCTCAATGAATTGTCACGGGTTGGGAAATTTGTACAAACGAAAAGATGTGTTCCATTATTTGAAACAGAAAAAATGTTTAATATATTGTCTTCAAGACACACATTTTGATAAAAAAATTAGAAAAATATGTAAGCTCGGAATGGGGATATTAATGTTTTTTTGCGTCTTATAAATCAAATTGTAGAGGGCTTGCTATTTTTTTCTCAAACAATTTTGAATTTAAGATACAGGATATAACTAAGTAGGGACCCAAACGGTAACTTCATAATAGTTAATGTATATGGTCCAAATAGAGACAACCCACAGTGTTATTTCACTCTAATAGAGAGAATTAAGTCGTATAAGATAAATAATATAATTGCCATCGGGGACTGGAATATCGCACTTGACCCTAATCTAGACTGTAATAATTATACACAAATTAACAATCCCAGAGCTAGAAAAGCACTTGAAATGTTTACAGAAGAACTGGCTCTATCTGATATATGGAGAGAGTGTAATCCAAAGGATAGGGGATATACATGGCGAAAAGCAACACCACTGAAGCAAGGTCACCTTGACTTCTTTCTATTGTCAGAATACCTTATTTGGTATTTTGAAAACACATATATGCTCCCCGGATATCGTTCTGTTCACTCACTGATAACGCTTTAAAATTTGAGAAAAGAAAAAATAAGAAAAGTTTTTGGAAGTTCAACTCTTCTCTTCTTAGAGATAGTCACTATGTAGAAGAAATAAACCCAGAAATTTTGAATGTGATCAAGAGTATGCAGACAAAAAATATCAAATCAGTAATAGATAAAATTTCCCCAAAAAGCGAAGTACAGTTATCAGCTCAGAAAAAAATTTTTTTAAAATTTCGCTGATGAAAATTAAGCAAAACAATAGGATAGCATAATGGAAAAAAAAAAACAAGAGAAAATGAAAATAAATTAATAAATGAATTGAACAACTAAAAAAGCTAGAACATAAAAGAGCAAAATATACACTTAGAAAAAAAAAAAAGAATTGGAAGAAATACTAAAAAGAGAAGGAGGGGGTTTGCTGGATCCAAAGCACGGGATTTTTGCTGTGGTGAAAAGTTTTCCAAATATTTTTGTAATCTAAAAAAAAAATTTCATCATAAACGCATGAAAGCTTTTAACGGAAATAACATTTTAAAAATCAAAAGAATTGAAAAAAATAAAGCTTTTTATAAGTCTCTGCAGAAAGGAAACATTGAACTTTGAATTGAACGGGTGGTTAAAAACCCACCCCAAATAAAGAAAAAACAACAGAGTTAGGTGGTAAAATAACTATTGAAGAAGCAGGATGTCGCTAAAAAATAGAAAAATGGAAAAGCCCAGGAACAGGCACTTCAAGGTAAATTTTTTCAATTTTTTGGTGAAAGAAATAGGCCTTTCATATAAGAGCATTTGATGAAATTCCCAGGAGGGGAACTTGGGCTACACAAAGAAGGTCTAATTATCTGTCCCCCAAAAAGGGGGACAAACCTAGAAATCTTTAAAAAAACTGGCGTCCAAAACCCTTTCTGAATGTAGTTTTTAAAATGGGTTCGCAGTATTAAACCCCCGGTTTAAAAGAATTCTCCAAAACTTATCGCGAGATCTCATTTTTTATCCAAATAGTTCTTTTTAATAATATTAGAATATTACCTGATTAACTCCCGGTAAAAAAATCACCTTTTTATTACTAGTTTTCATTTTAAAAAAAGCTTTTCGACCCTTAAGCTGGGTTTTTCCGTGCTTGAATACCTAGATTAAACCCAATCTACTGTTGGCCGCCCTCTTTCTCTATTTGGGTCCATAAACCGGGAATGAGCTCCCTCCTCTCTTCGCCAGAACCCTAGCTAACACTTTTAAATCAGCCTCAAGACATTTTTTTTTTCAAACCTAAGTTTTCCCCCCCCCTGTCTCATATCAGAACATCCCCCCCTTCACTAACCCTGTCCTATCACCCCTGAAAAAAGTATATACCTTGTGTGGTGCTTTTGAAAAACATTTGACTATTGCAATTTTTTTATAGATTTGGTTGCATACCATGTTTGAAATACGGTTTGAACTATGATTTTTTGCCCTTTGGGTTGATACTAGTAAGATTGGGCGAATGCATGCCTTTGATTTGTCTTTGAAAGATATAGGCTATAAATTCCATTTATTATTTTTTTTTTTATTTTATGTTCAATAAAGGATAGGTTTTTGAGACAGGTCATAAATGAGTCAAAACATTTTACCTTAAAACACTCCTCGTAAATGGAGGGTTTCAAAAGGTTTGAATTGAAAGGGGGTGCAGGCGGGTGATCAATATGCCCAAATTTTTATTCTTAGTCCCGAGTTTTTGGGCTTAATGATTAAAGAAATACATCAATTAAAAGGAATCCCATTGGGAAGAACAAAAAATTTTTCCCAATTCGATAACCTAAAATGTTAAACATAGGGTAAACTACATTTGACATTCTATAATATTCAGAAATTTTGGGAAAGATCTCGGGTCTTATCAGAATAGTGCAAAGTCAATTTAAAATGGCTTGGGTAATAAAAAAAAAAGAATCAATAGTTGTTCTGTCCCCACCTAAAAATGATGGGGAACCCCCCCAATTAAGATTCTGGAAACTGGTTTTCCCCAAAATTTTAAAGGACGTGAAATTGAACTATAAGATAAATTTTCTGAAAATTAAAACGCAAATTTTTAAATTTGGTTACAAAAAGGGTTTTACTCCACTTGGCAGAATTGCCATTTTTTAAAATCTTTATCTTTTTCAAAATTATTCACTGTGATGTTTTTACCGATCCACCCGACCTTTCATAAAAATCTACAAAACTATGTTTCCATTTGTTTGGGAAAAATAAACAAGATGAATAGGTGAAAGATGGGTATTAAAACCCCTTACTCAAGGGGGGATGGGTACCTAATAAGAAAATATTTTATGCGCTGAAACTTACATGGATAAAAAAAATTAGAAGTGTAAATCACAAATGGATAAAATTGCAAAAAAATACCCCTTCTCATAACTTTTTTAAAAACTATGGGTCAGATATTACAGCCCATTTTCGAACATCAATCCTTTTTTGGGCACAACGTTTAAAAGCTTAAGATTTTTCTTCTTTTGCTTTTTGTCCGTCAAATGCACAGAAAAAAGTCCAAAAACCCGTTTTTTACAAGAAAATATAAAAGAGGCATACATAATCAACCACGTATTAATACAGAAAGGGGTAATTCTATTAAAATTTTTTCAATGAAAAAAGGGTTTCTTTACAAATTTCAAAGATTTTTAGTTTAAGTGTGGAGGCCTATTGACTTTTTTACGTTTCATGGGGGATTTTCCCCCAAGAAACGAAAAAAGGGAAAACGGCATACAAATAAGTGACAAACATAAGTATAATCAAGAACACCCCCATACTGCGGGTCACTGATGGTAAATAAGGGGGAAAAAAATATTTTTGAATATTGGTATCAAAAAAATTTCCAAACTGTTGCACAAAATGGACAGAAAAAAACATGTTGTTTTTGTGCTGCCCCGCTTTTCACCTGGGGGCCCCGAACACCACCTCACTCACTATCCCACCTGGGAACACTGTGAGATAGGGAAATACACTGGATGGGAAATTTGGTTATGATATTTTCAAGTACCTCGCCAAATTTTGGCCCATACTCTGACTTTAGAGGATTTTTTTCTCCTTTAAAAGAAGATGCAGGTTGTTATGTTAAGAGCTTGTCATGGCTGAAGGCAAACTCAAAACAACATTTTCAACATAACAACATTTTATGAGGCCTTGGCAAAATTTGCTGACACAATAATAACTGACACAGCTTTTTGGGCCTGGGGAAGAAAAATACATAACATTTCCTTGGGAAAAATATCTTTGTAAAAATACATAAAATTAAAGATTAAAACAAAAAGGCTGCAGATGAAACAAATTTACCATCATTGCTACAAACGGGGGTTGAATCTTGGGTTTAGTGAAACAACACTTGTACTTTTTTGTAATGAACCCAAAATCGATAGAACACTTTTATGGGGTTGAAAATTAAATTTGAACTTTTTTGGGAAAAATTTTGAAAATGTATTAAAGAACGATGCACAAAGTCTGTAACATAACATTTCCCCCAATTTAGTCATTTTTTGGGGGGGCCAACACATTTTAAAACGATATGAACCTTTTATTTGATAATGTTTTTTGCAAAATTACACACTAAGATGCAAAATTGACAACAAAAACCAAAACTTTCTGTTTTTTAGGGGAAGCTACACAATAGATTTAAAACCGAGCGTATAATGCAAGAATTGCACATAACCCTATGAAATTTGAAATAGAATGGAATCACTACAAATCATTAATTTTTTTCACATAAAGGAGGAATAAAACATCAGAAGACACACAGCTTCGGACACACACAAAAAACCATCCCATCAAGCCCTCCTGTAATGGGGGAGGGAGGAATGGCAAATGACAAACTGTGTAATATTCTTCAGATGGCATGGCATGTGAATTGTGTACTGTATAAAATGCCATTGTGTATATATGTATGTATGTTTGTATGTGTGTATGTATGTATGCAGGAATGCTGTATATACGCTATTTCTTTGTTATGTTCAATATTGAAGTGCATTCATGAACATGCGACTATTGCTAGTTAACGTTTTATTGATATTGATAATGCTTGTCATGCATATATGCATTTGTAACAACAAAAGGAATTTAAAAAAACAAATTAAAAAAAACAAACAAACACTCACAAACAAGCAGACAGGCTGACGAACAAACAGCCATTGAAATCAGGTCACGGTTTGTTCCAACTTTATTTGCATTCGTCAGAAAAACAGGAAACCCCCCCCCCCCCCCCCCCCCCCCCCGATCATTCTTTTCCACCACTGTCATAGCCCTCGTCCCCCAATCTTCATCACTCGAATCTCCAATAAACACAGCACATCCACTCCACTCTGCAACTCTTGAATCCTCTGTGCAGCTTCTAAGTCCATTTCAGTCCACATAAGTTCAGATTCTGCCGTTATTTTGACAGAGAATCCTCCAAATAGTTTGTTGAAGCAGAGGCAGCAAAAAAAAAAAGGAAGGAAAGAAAAGAAAACCGCCCCTAAGAGTGGTATTGTTGTTTCACGTTCCCCAGCTTAACACTCTGAGGGTCTCACCCCCCATCCCTCCAGAACATGCATTCTGTCTCAAACTCATCACACCTGTGAATGAATCACTGTGAGACTGTAGACTACACACTGGATGAGAAGTTTGCATGCATGACTCTTTTTTAATTTTTTCCAAGTACGTCACCACATAGGCATCCATACTCAGAAGTCAGAGGATCTTTCTTTTCTCCTTTAGCAGCTTGTCATGGCTGAAGGTAATATTGACATAGCAGTTTACAAAATACCATTTTGATTAATGGCTGTGGCAATTTTTTGGGGGGTGGGGTTGTCAAAACTGGCAAGAAAAGGGCAAGGCTGGCTGGGAGGGAATCGGAACACCCAGAACCTCATCCAGTTAGCTCGTTAGGCAGGGGAAGGTGAGCAAAGGTCTGAACGGGCCCGGCCACCCTTCGTGTTAGAGTAGTAAGTAAGTAAGTAGTGGTGGCGGCCAGGAAGAATAATAATAATGTATGGAATTTATATAGCGCTGAATCTTGTAAAGCAACAAATCAAAGCGCTCAGATTTTATTTCATACCACTTTAAGTCACGGCAGATTTCTCTCTATGAAATTCGGGCTGCTCTCCCCGGGGAGAGCAGGAGAACGCATCGCCACAAGCGCTGCGCCACCCTTTCACCCTTTCACCCTTTTTTTTTTTTTTTTCCTGCAGCTGTATTTGTTTCCCTATCAGAGTGGCTTTTTTCTAAGAATTTTGCCAGGGACAACTCTCTTGTTGCCGTGGTTTTTTTTACGTGTGCTAAATAATTACGTGTAACACACGGGACCTCGGTTTATCGTCTCATCCGAAAGACTAGCACCCAGACCACCACTCATGGTCTAATGGATGGGGGAAAAGTTTCCGGTCCAAACGGGGTACGAACCGCCGCACACTTCAGACCCGGACTTTTCGCTTTCTAGACAGGCGCGTTACCTCTAGACCACCGACCCACCAATAGCAGCAGCAGCAGCGGCGGTGGTGATGGTGGTGGTGAGGGCAGACAGACTGGCCGGCCTGGCTGTGACTGTGGCTGTGGCTGGTTGCAGGAGGGCTGTGCCACCACCCTGCACGCCCTGGCCGTCAACTCCAGGGTCAGGGAGCGCAACTCCCCCCTCGACTCCCCGGCCAGCAATCGGCGCGACGTGCCCCCGCCCGTTCCGCCTCGCACCCTCTCCCCCGCCCCTTCTCCCAGCACCTCTCCCAAACCTCCCAGGTAAGCCAAGGGTAAACCCGTTTGTGTGGTCTGTCTAGTATGTGTGTTTGTTGGTTGGTTTTGAAATCTTTTTATCTGCGCGCTAGATGTATGTGCTTACATGCTGTCCCTTGTCTGTCTGTCTCTCTCTCTCGCTCGCTTACTCGCTCTCGTTCCCTTGCTTGGCTGCCAGCAAGGAGCTTTTGTGTGAGGTGTAGTGTTGTGTTTCTCCTTTTTGTGCATCAAAATGCCAGTCACAGGACTCCCAACAACGTTAGAGTGCATGCTAAACACTGCTATTCAAGAACAGACACTGACCTCGTTCAAAGTGGGTGGCAGAGGTGACCAGACTGTTGTTATTATAAGACTAACAAGCAAAGCCGATAACCATTTTCCTATCACCCCAGGTCAAAGGTCATACCGTAAAAAATGTTTTTACCAAAAGTCCCGTGACAGAAATGGAGCAGAAGCACACAGTGCAAACTGTGATGAAAAAGTAAACAAACAGGCTCCGTCTCCCTCCGGTTTATTCTTACCCACCCCGCCCAGTCTAGTGTATGCTGCAAACCGTGCAGAGAGTGACGTTCCTGCTATGTATAATCCGTGCCCTCCTTCTTCAAGTAGGGGTTATAAAAATCAGTAGATTGACTTGACACAACAGGACGTAGACAGACAGACAGACAGACAGTGACAGTCAACTCTGACAATATAGGAAGTGAGCAGGTGTGTGGTGAAGTTGGGAATGGAGTGGAAGAATGTGACAGCAATGACATGAGTGCAGAAGAATGTGCCCAAGAGGTGTGTGAGAGAGGAAAAGTGGATGGGGGAGGAAGAAGCGAGTGTGTCTGGTTCTGAATGTGCAGAGAGCATGGCAGAATATTCAGGTGAATCTCTATAAGGGCAGACGTGTAAGACATCAGAAACCACAATTAGGGATATTTTAAAACATCTTGACCCCGATACGGCCGCAGCCGACAGTAACGGAGGCTGCCGCTAGATTCCAATACGACCGCAGCCGACAGTTGGTGCTGCCCACGTGGGCAGTACTTTTCCATCACACACAGATCTCGTGGTTTTCACACTATATGTCTGCAAATTGGTGGGGCGATGCAGGGAGGGTGTCAGAGGGTGCCAGTGATAAATTTAGACCACTAACATGCGTGTAGTGGGGAGGGAAGGAAGAAATAACAGCCAGCGACCGGAACGCTTTTCAATCGTAGCAGAGTGGGGGTAAAAAAAAGGTGTTTTCTTTAGTAGCAGACGATTCATCTGATTAGCGGTTAATGAAAATAATGTGCTACACGGCACATTCCTGACCTGTGCTACACACACACACACACACACACACACACACACACGGACTGTGGAGAAATTTGACCTCCCGGCCAGTCTGCGGCATAGACGCCTGAAAGTGTGATGCCTTTTGACTATTTTCTCATTATTACCACACTTTTGCTTTGAAACTGCAATGGCAGAAACAAACAGAGATGCCGATAATAAAAATAGCAAGAAGGAAAAGAAAATAGGTCTCAGGTCTGCCAAGGTTCAACAGGTAACAGCAATGGGTACACCCCCCACACATCCATTATTTGTGCTTTTTGTGATGTGATGTGACTCTGTGCCATCACTATGACTACTTTAGAGAATACCAAGATTAAAATGTTGTAGGGTTACAGAAGTTCTGTGTTGTTTTGAATTTGTCACACCTGTGCTATGACACTGGTGACAGTCATGTACAATAATACACTTCTGTACACTTAACAAACATGTGGTAGCACACGCAGATATGAACTGCAGTATAAAGGTCACATGTTGATTGAATATGACTTGTTTTCAAAAGAAAAAATAGTTAAACAAAACTTTGTCTCCTCAAGACATACCATAAAACAACAGGTGCTATGGGGACATTGTGTGACACATCCTTGAAGTACTATTACACATAATCATTGGTAAACACATCAGCTGGGTATCAGTTCCTTATTCGACACTAACATGCATGAACTATTGTCAAATCAGTGCAGGATTTGCTGTTTTATCATATATACCTACCTGTGATTGGTGACAAATAAGGTGACAATGACAAGACATCTGGTGACCAGACACATAAACTTGCGCCTAAATGCAATTACAAAGACATACCTAGCTTGTGACAAAATTTCAGCTTGATAGCTTGTCATGCACTCACATAATTGTCTTAGGAGTAAAGTAAGTCAGTTGGGGGTAGAAAACCTGCAAAGAATTCAAAATCTACAGACAGTTTAGCTCTGTAGAATCCAACAACAAGAGGGTTAAAAGAGTTTGATGACCAGTTTAACAATAGAATAGACAATCTTTCCAGTAAACTAAATCAGCTGACAACTTTCAGAACTGCTAGAGAACAGTTTGTAGAGATGTGTCATAGTTACTCCAATGATGACTGACAATAGGTAGGACCACTCATTTTTTCAAACATCATAGAATTTAATTATTCTTATTTCAAAGGAAAGATAATAACAAGATCAAGAAGCTTGCAAAATTTCAAATCATTATCTTAAATGTTTTTTTAAAAATATATCGCTTTAACTGTCTTGTCCCTGATATGGCCGCAGCCGACAGTAATGGCGGCCACCGCTAGATTCCAATACGACCGCAGCCGACAGTTGGTGCTGCCCACGTGGGCAGTACTTTTCCATCACACACAGATCTCGTGGTGTCTGAAAATTGGTGGGGTGATGCAGGGAGTGTTAGAGAGGGTGTGAGTGTGAGTGGTAAATTTTTACCACTAACGTGCGTGTAGTGGGGAGGGAAGGAAGAAATAACAGCCAGTGACAGGAACGCTTTCCAATGGTGCAGCATGGCGAAAAAAATGGCGTTTTCTTTAGTATTAGACGATTCATCTGATTAGCGAGACGATTAATTGAATGTTATTGTCTTGGAAGTAGAAACATTTGAACAAGAATTGTTAAGTGAGTCCGATATTAAATGCTTACGAGGAAGAGGAGGAAGGAAAAGCTGCAGTTAGGGAGAAGAGTGAGCCAGAAAATAACATGCTACAGGGCACATTCCTGACCGGTGCTACACACACGACTGTGGAGAAATTTGACCTCCCGGCCGGTCCGCGGCATAGACGCCTGAAAACGTGATGCCTTTTGACTGTTTTCTCATTATTACCACACTTTTGCTTTGAAACTGCAATGGCAGAAACGAACAGATATGCCGATAACGAAAATAGCGAGAAGGAAAATAAAATAGGTCTCCGGTCTGCCAAGGTTCGACAGGTAACAGCAGTGGGTACACCCCCCATACATCCATAATTTGTGCTTTTTGTGATGTGATGTGACCCTGTGCCACCACTAGGACTACTTTAGAGACTACCAACATTAACATTTTGTAGGGTTACAGAAGTTCTGTGTTGTTTTGAATTTGTCACACCTGTGCTGTGACACTGGTGACAGTCATGTACAATAATACACTTCTGTACACTTAACAAACATGTGGTAGCACACGCAGATATGAACTGCAGTATAAAGGTCACATGTTGATTGAATATTACTTGTTTTCAAAGAAAAAATAGTTAAACAAAACTTTGTCTCCTCAAGACATACCATAAAACAACAGGTGCTATGGGGACATTGTGTGACACATCCTTGAAGTACTATTGCACATAACTATTGGTAAACACATCAGCTGGGTATCACTTCCTTATTTGACACTAACATGCTTGAACTATTGTCAAATCCATGCAGGATTTGCTGTTTTATCATATATACCATACTTTTACCTGTGATTGGTGACAAATAAGGTGACAATGACAAGACATCTGGTGACCAGACACATAAACTTGCGCCTAAATGCAAGTACAAAGACATACCTAGCTTGTGACAAAATTTCAGCTTGATAGCTTGTCATGCACACACACAATTGTCTTAGGAGAAAAGTAAGTCAGTTGGGGGTAGAAAACCTGCAAAGAATTCAAAATGTACAGACAGTTTAGCTCTGTAGAATCCAACAACAAGAGGATTAAACATTTTAAGACCCGATGAAAATACCATTTTGTTATATAAAACATTATTTGGACATGTCCCTCATGCTCATTATGAATGCTGAAACTAGTTTTATGTTACTTTGAAGAAACCTTTTTTTTTTTTTAAAGGAAAATAAGTCAAAGGAAACAAATGGAGTTTTACATCAAAATCAGAGAAGAATTCTTTAAAAAAAAAAAAAGCTCACGATTTGAGGTGAAAGGGGTACTTTACCCTCCAGTCAAAACCACAAGAATGCCTGAAAGTGTCTAAGATCTATATTACAGCCTGTACTTATTACTCAGCTGCTGTGTATTTTTTTCTAGAGGCTAAAAGTCATGCAGAGACAAACTGCAATCATCCAAAACACCCTTATGACAGCAATTTGTGAATGTATATAACCAGTCCAAACAATAACACAAGTCCTGTCCGTAGGCATGTCATCATATCTCAGCTTCTACTTGACTGACAGAAATAGTTCAGCTATCAAAATGTTTGTCTTCAAACAATGAGTCTTATTAAAGGGCATTTCAAGTGATTCTGTTTATTGCTTTTCCCCTCCTGCCCCCACCCCCTTCTACCCGCACACGCTCCTAGGTATATATATCGCTCCTAGGTATATATATCGTCACATCTCAGCTTCTCATTAACAGACAGAAATGGTTCACCTATCAAAATGTTTGTCTTCGAACAATCAAAGAGTCTTTTTAAAGGGCATTTCAAGTGATTCTGTTTACTGTTCCCTTCCCCCAACACATCCCCATCCCTCCCTCAAGCATCTTCTTCAGTACAAGAGATCACAGGTGTAGTCATGTAATCTGTGTTGTTCTTTTTTTTTTTTTTTTTTTTTTTTTTTTAGTTTCTGAGGCATGATAGTGACCACACATCTACCATTTGACTGAATTTAGTTTGTAACTATGCCTATGGTGAATGCTGTTTACTGGTTATGTTTGAATTAAAGAAATAAAATCTAGTAGCGCTGAATATGCAGCAACAAGCCTCACTTCTATTGGCTGAATTAACATTGGCTAGCATTGTTTTGGAGGAGGGTGGGCTCAAACAACCCTTGATATTGATATATAAAACTGAATTAAATGTGTTAAGCTATATATCACTGGAAAGAACAGATAATATGCTTTTAAATGAGTGTAATTTTATAATAATGTGTAGTGATTATGATTATGTAAAAAAAAATCCAAAAAAAAAAATCGTGTGCGCACTACTGATCACTGTTCCATCGTCAGGGCCCCAGATCGATTTTAACAAGATAAGCAAAGTTCTTGCGGTGCATAAATGTCATGATTAGGTAAACACTATTTCTTGACATTAGTTTTCAAAAAATAAGGAGTTTGTATCGCTTTAACGGTCACCCAATACTCGGAAAAGTTCAGCGAAAGGATCGACGCCATCGTGACCGTCATGGCGGAATGTGCGAAGTGGTGGCTTTCTATGACGAAAATACAAAGATCGCTTGATTTCATGTGATGCAAAGTATTCAGCAGCATAGCGATTTGACTCAACAACAGTTATTTCGAAGCCTCGTTGCGTCAAAATAAAGTAAAACAATCTGTGACGTCGAAATCGCCCAGTAGCGAAGAAGTCCATCCAGCAAAAACTAGCACCACTCGATTCAGTCCGATCGCGATCGATTTTAACCAAGTTTTTCAAAAATATTCCACAATCCTTACCTCATCATCTCTCTTATTGTTTATTTCAACCAAATCCAGCCTCTAAAACTCCTCCTCGCTGTCAATATTGTAAAAAAGCTCGAAAAACGCTTGAAGAAATTCTAGTGCAAACACTGGCCGCCATTTTTGTTGAAGACGATCTCGGCTGGTCCGAAAAAAAATAAAAATACACTCTTAACCAATCAGATTCTTCGTTGCTTGTGTGTGTCAAACGACCTTCACCCCTTTCTGCGGGCCTACAACGGCCTTAACATTCATTGGCTGACCTTTGAAAGCGAAAGTAAGCTTTCAACTATGATCACCCATGTCATCCCGGAATATTAGCGGATCGGTGGTCTAGAGGTAACGCGCCTGTCTAGAAAGCGAAAAGTCCGGGTCTGAAGTGTGCGGCGGTTCGTACCCCGTTTGGACCGGAAATTTTTCCCCCATCCATTAGACCATGAGTGGTGGTCTGGGCGCTAGTCTTTCGGATGAGACGATAAACCGAGGTCCCGTGTGTTACACGTAATTATTTAACGCACGTAAAAAAACCACGGCAACAAGAGAGTTGTCCCTGGCAAAATTCTTAGAAAAAAGCCACTCTGATAGGGAAACAAATACAGCTGCAGAAAAAAAAAAAAAAAAAAAAAAAAAAAGGGTGAAAGGGTGGCGCAGCGCTAAAGTGGCGACGCGTTCTCCCGCTCTCCCCGGGGAGAGCAGCCCAAATTTCACGGAGAGAAATCTGCCGTGACTTAAAGCGGTATGAAATAAAATCTGAGCGCTTTGATTTGTTGCTTTACAAGATTCAGCGCTATATAAATTCCATACATTATTATTATTATTATTATTATTATATTCCGGGATCCGCCACACAGCCTAGACCCGCGGTTCCCGGAATATTCCGGGAACCGCGCTACTAGGGTTTTAATGAGTACACTTGTGCTTGTTTTTAAAAATATTGAATTTTCTTTTACAAAATGTGCTCATTCCAACATGGCAGATTTGTGACATGATGGTGCATACATTATTCAGATAGTTCTTCTGACTTCAAAGACTGCTAATTTGAAACACAATTTGTATTAAATTAATGCCCAGTGTTAGAATTCCAGCCATAACGAACGACAAGAGTCCACTTTTGTCACTAGATTAATTTATTCAGTCACAATAACAGTAGATAATCCATTTATGCAGAACACAAGAGGAAGAAGAAAACAAAAACAAAAACAGCAGTTACTGTCAAGACGACTTGGCTATCACTAAGTGCACACCATATATACGTCATAAATAAATAATCAAAACTATGACGTAACATTAATCTGACATAAGCTGTTCGATTACATTCAACACCCCCACTTAATCGATACAACTTAAAGTCCTAATATGTCTACACTATCAACATTTAGTTCATGCATAGTTTCAGCAATTAATAAGGCATAGTCATGTCACACCCTATCCAATCATTGTCTTTATTTAACCAAACAGAAAAGATCTGAATTTCAACAACTGAGTTTTCAATGATGGTTTGGTCATTATATCAGCAATCATGTTTTCAGTTGGACAATACTTGAGAACGACTTTGCCACGCTTGACCTCATTTCTGATGAAATGGTATTTAATGTCAATGTGCTTCGATCTTTGCCTATTCGCTGGGTTGTGTGCAAGAACAATGGCTCCTTGGTTGTCTTCATAGATCAAAGACCCTTGACCTTGACCTTGGTTAATACCCATGTCCTTCAGAAACTGATTCAGGTACAAACTTTCTTGTACTGCTAATGCTAAAGCAATATATTCAGCTTCGCAAGTAGACAATGCAACAACAGGTTGCTTCTTCGATTTCCAAGAAATCGGTGGACCGTTTTCATTCAGGGAGAAACAATACCCTGAAGTACTGCGCCTATCATCAGCATTAGACGCCCAATCCGCATCACTATATCCTATGAGTTTTAATCCTGTGGTACTTTTCTTGTAACACAACTCATAGTCTATTGTGCCTTTGAGATATCGCAACACATGCTTGGCTGCGACCCAGTGACCTTGAAGTGGATTAGAGAGATGCTGAGATAACATGGTAATCACCCAGCAGATATCTGGCCTTGTTGTAATCATGACATAGATCAGGCACCCTACAATTTCACGATATTTGCGGTGATCAACAGGTTCAGTGTTTTCGTACTCCATCTTCTGTTCTGATGGGGTACCCCTAGGTTTACATTCAGACATGTCATATCTTTCAAGCAGTTTTTGAATGTAACGCCTTTGGTGCATCCTAACACATCCATCCTTTTGCTCAAAATCAATGCCTAGGAAATACGACAACTTTCCCATGTCTTTCATTTTGAACCTATCAGAGAACATTTTCTTCGTTTTGCACAAGAGGTCATTATTGTTTGCACCAACAATAATATCATCAACCCACACAAGAATGACAGTCATGCCATCGTCTGTCTGTTTTGTGTACACACAATTATCAGAGGGACTTTGAATGAACTCATTTTCAGCCAGAAAATTGTGCAGCAACTGGTTCCAATTCCTACCTGATTGCTTTAACCCGTACAAGGATTTTTTAATTTGTACACAAGTTTTTCACCTTTTTGACCTTTGATTTCATAACCTTCAGGTTGATCCATGTAAATTTCACAATCAATGTCAGCATTGAGGTAAGCAGTTTTGACATCCATCTGATGTAAAATCAAATCGTTTTCAGCCGCAATTTGCATCAGAGTACGTACTGAAGTCATATTAGCAGTAGGTGCAAAAGTATCGGTATAATCAACACCTTCTTTCTGACTGAAACCTTTTGCGACATATCTAGCTTTGTAGGACTTTGAACCAGTCGCACTCTCTTTGATTGTGTAAACCCATTTTCCCCCCACTGTTTGCCTACCCTCCGGAGAGCCATCAGAGTGTAAGTGTTATTTTCCTTCAAAGAGTTAATTTCATCATCCATTGCCTGTTTCCAGCAATGAGAATCCTCTGAGCCCACTGCTTCCTGATAACTTTTTGGAAACGAGGACATCTTATAACAATAATCCATGTTTGTCATAACTTGATCATCATCATCATCAAACTGCGTTTCATAATCTTTCAAGTGGTTAGGGGTTTTCTCTGCCTTCTCGGATACCTGTGACCTTGATTTTCTTTAACCAAAGGTTCATTTTTAGGCATATTACATAGAGTATTTCTGTGACCTTGACCTACAGTACACTCTGACTGCTTTTCAGGTATGGGTTGACTGACAGAAGGAGGTCTCATCATCATCATCACACCACCATCATCTAAAGAGTTCTCTGTCTGTGTACCCTGGTCATTCACATCAACTCTGTCTGGCTTATCTGACACAAAATGCACAACACGACATTTCATCACTTTGCCACTTTCAGGGTAATACACAAGGTATGCAGGACTGTAACCATCATATCCTACAAAGATACCCTTAGCGCATCGTGAATCAAGTTTGCGCTTGAGCTGGGAATATGCATAGCACTCTGTTCCAAAAATTCTCATGTTTGAGATGTTTGGTTTTCGACCAGTCAAACCTTGATATGGAGTTTGATTTATCCTGGCATTGTAACATCGGTTACGATTGTACACAGCAGTGTGCACAGCATATGGCCACATCTCTTTTGGAAGGTTCTTTTGAATCAGCATGCATCTTCCCATCTCAAAAATAGTGCGCCATTTCCTCTCAGCTGCCCCGTTTTGGTGTGGGAGTAAGGAGCTGAGGTTTCATGCCTTATCTGATTTTTCCTGAGGATTTCCTTAAACTCCCTTGAGGTAAACTCAGAACGTTATCAGATCTAATGGTTTTTACCTTGCCAAAAGGTGCAGAATCAGCCAGAAACTTTTCTGTGGCTTTGATCGTTCACTTTTGCATGTCATGAAATACACAAATGACGCATCAGAATAATCATCTGTGAATGTGATGGCATACTTGAAACCTTCATGGGATGCTGGTGTGACCGGTCCAGCAAGATCAGTGTGCACTAACTTTAGAGGACAAGTTGCACGAGTGCGTGTTGTTTTACTGATTTTGTTTGTCATTTTGCCCATTACACATGTTTCACAATCATGCTTACCTTTGTCTGTAATTTTCATGCCATCAACAACACCTTCTAGCCTCAACACATCAGAAAAATTACAGTGACCTAGAATTTTATGCCAGACATTCAAATCCTGTGTTAAACTAACATTAGCAACATCACATTCCTCTGAGACAGTCTCGAGGTAATACAATCTACCTTGTTTTTCGATTTTAAATTTGGCTTCACCTTCATACACAAGGCTTGCTGTTTCAGGTTCAAATATCACACTCGCACCTTTGTTTGTCGCTGCCTGAACAGAGAATATGTTCTGTGGAAAAGTAGGTACATACAATGCATCATTCAGAGTAAGACTGACTAGATTTCCACTGATATCTTTGACAGTTACATGTGCGGTACCTCTTTGCTTTGCTAGATTGTTTTTGCTTTCACCATTCGCAAGTTCGATGAAATGGTCTTCTGGTTTGAAAGAATTTTCAAACGAGGTGAACAAAGTCTTGTCATTGAGTAGATGGCTTGTTAGCACCACAACCAACTAGTAACTTTGTATGGTTTCTTATCTCCTGTCTGCTCCCTTCGTTCATCTTGAAGATAAAAGAATGTTCTGGATCTGGATTAGTGGAGTCAGGATTGTCGCTCACAGTGTTGACTCCCTCCTTTACCCCTTTACCGCTAGTCTTGCTTTTACGACGGCAAGTTTGGTCAGTGTGTGATGCATTTTTGCAATGACTACACCACATTTTCTTCTTCTTGCAATCACGTTGAAGATGTCCGTAAGTTCCACATTTGAAGCATTGACGTAATTCACGATTGCTGTCAAACGATTTGTGCTTCATTTTCAGAAGTGAATCTTCACCCATGGCTGCTGACACTCGAGACTTCTCCGTCTCCTCAAAGCTGCGGAGAGAAACTTTAAATTTGCTGAAGTCATGTTTCTCTTGGGACTGAGTGACAACAGTGACAAATGACTGGAACGATTCTGGTAACCCCTTCAGAACCATCGCTATTAACAAACTATCACTCACTGTCTCTCCAGCACTTCTCAGGGCGATTGCAGCTGCTTCTGCATGGATGATGTAATCTGTTACTGTCTCTGATGGTTTCATCTGCAGGCTTGTCAGTTCGGTGTAAAGACTGATAATTCTCGGTGTAGACGAACCTGCATAATGTTGCCGAAGAATTCTCAGAGCTTTTCGTCCATCGTCTGCTGCATCATGCATTACAAGTGACAAACTCTTGTCGTCTATGAGCTGAACAAGTTCAGCAAAAGCTTCTTCATTTTTATCTACATCAATTTCTTCACCATCGTCTGCCAGGATCACATCTTTTAGCTTACGAAGTTTCATATAAGCTAAGAATTTCACCTCCCAGTGATCATAATGTCTCTCGTCGCCGTCGAAAAACAGTTTGCCTCGTGTACTGGGCCCATAACCTGTTAGAATTCCAGCCATAACGAACGACAAGAGTCCACTTTTGTCACTAGATTAATTTATTCAGTCACAATAACAGTAGATAATCCATTTATGCAGAACACAAGAGGAAGAAGAAAACAAAAACAAAAACAGCAGTTACTGTCAAGACGACTTGGCTATCACTAAGTGCACACCATATATACGTCATAAATAAATAATCAAACTATGACGTAACATTAATCTGACATAAGCTGTTCGATTACATTCAACACCCAGATGTTGTTTCAAACTCCCAAGCAGAAACATCTTCATTTCTTTTTCATGAACATTAAATAGAGGGTCGATTAAATACCCGTTGTGGTTGTGACGCTTGGTTTACAAAGTCAGGCCCAATTTTAAAAATTCACTCACAAAGAACTATACGATATCATCAACACATTATAGCTTCCACTGATAAAGTAAACAGTTAACTGTATATAAAAAAACAACGATGTTTTTGATCAGCCAGCGTTCCTACCCTCATTCATGGCTTGAAACTCCAGATTCTCAACATCCTTCATTTTTAACGTCATGACCAACTGACGTAAATTTGGTGCAAAACTCGGCACATTCCTTCACTGACCGAGATTTTTATCGCTGGCACTTCACCTTGACCTAAAATATATCTGGCACGTACTTTTTCCCGCCAAAGGAACATCGCGATGCTATACTAGTGTGCCGGTCTTTGTCTTCTTCCAAAATTTCTCATGTCACGACCGACTGCTAAAGCATGGCAGCATTTGATCAGGATGCGTTTACTCGCTTCTATTGCACTTTTTAATCGAAGGAGAAGGAATATTTTCTTTTCAAAGTATTTTTACTTTTGCCAACCATGGTTTAAATAATCATAAACTCGTGTTTAAAACACAAGATTGCTTGTTTTTGTCAGGTTCTCTGTATTTTGTGTGTTCTTGTCAACAGCTTTGGCTTGTTAGCTGTGGGTACGTTTACCGATCATTTCATTTGATGACTGCTTATTCTTACTCGGAAAGAAATAAAAAGCCATCTACTGTAATTTGTGGAAATGGTTATGTGCAAAAAATAAATTTTGCACAAAATATTAGATAGATCCAGTTTTTGTTGTGCGGTGTTACGGTTAGGACATGAAACGAAAATAGTACGGTTTCTTGTATGGACAGTAACATTTTTGTTGAAGGTTTACTTTTTCTTTCTTTTATAGATGATATACCTGTTTTATTTCGAACAATTAGCGACAGAAGTGATTATTTTCAGTGTTTGAATGTATTTTATGGGAATATTTTCGTTGATCTGTAAACTCTGTATTAACCACGTTGGTTTTGACACGTAACCAAGATAGCATGGATTCTGTCTCGGCCGTTAGATCTAGAAGCATACGTAAAATTAGTCTCGCGTTTTCATCATTCAGTCATTGATTCCAAATACGAATGTTCTGGTTATGTCGTTGAAAATATAAACCTGCAGCAATTTTGTTCTGTGGTTATCTTGCACATTGAAATTTGGCCGTAAAACGTTTAGCTCGTGTTAGTCGTGACAGGAAACGGATTGATTATGGTTTTGTGTCACGACTCTGATCTACTGTGATAAATCGTCCTCTTTTCCTCGGATACAGATTTCTAGTGTTGATTTCATGGAAGTGATTGATCTACACAATTGTTGTTAATTGTAATGAGCCAACCGTAAATGCACGCTAAACGTCATCGCAGTGATGTTAATGTTTGCTACAAACTGTGCACATGACAGAGCTCGGCTTTCTGGTCATGACCAAAACACCTCACCCGTTTTCTACCTTTAATTTTCCATAGTCTTCAAATGTAATCAAACAATGACGTTCTTCCGATTAAATCATGTTCATTTGAGAGATCGGATACAATGCTGGAAGTCCTAAGCTTAACATTTTTCAAACTCATGAAACTTTACAAGTCCGTGATTAGTTATGATGAAAACCACATCATGAGGATGGGCTTTTTTTGTTTTGTTTTTCGTTTGTTTCCTTTTTCCTTGTCAATATTTGGAACGGATTCATCTTTAAATGTACAAAACAAATAACACACAACTGACACACATTGACACAAAAAGCAACAACATTACAGTTGAAATTGGTTATGACAAGAAACCATGAAGGCCTTTTTCGGAAAAAAAAATCATTTATTGAGCAAAATAAGCAATTCACATGCTTAAAAATTTTCATTGTGGTGTCTACACACACACCCGCGTGCGCGCACCCACACTCACGCACACATATACATACACACACACACTCTCTCTCTCTCTCTCTCTCTCTCTCTCTCCTCTCTCTCTCTCTCTCTCTCTCTCTCTCTCTCTCTCTCCTCTCACGTGCTTGCACACACACACATACATACAAACACCTACATTTACATACATATATTTGTTCACACACACACACACACACACACAATTATGTGTTATAAAGGAGAAGTCTAATGAGGGGGGTACAGTTACAAAGAAGAGCAGTGTCTAAGAAAAGTAGATCTTATACAGGTGGGAGTCTTATGATAGAGAATAAAGGGGGGCAGGGTGCCAACTATACATATGGATGCATGTGATTATGACATTAATTTTTTTTAAAACTGTTACAATATAAAGCAAGTCACATGTGTGTGTGTGTGTGTGTGCGTGTGTTTGTGTGTGTGTGTGCAAGCATGTGTGTGTGTGTGTGTGTGCAAGCGTGCGTGAGAGAGAGAACTTACAGTCCTAAATCAGTTTGAAATTATGTTAGATCATGTTAGCTGCATGTGTGGAAAAAAAAGCAGCTGCATGTGTGGAAAAAAGCACCAGCAAATGCTGAGAGTGCTTGAAGGATTCTATTTGCCCATAAAATAAAAGAATTCGATTGCCTGTAAAACAAGAAATGAAGAAGAAATAACCTTAGATTATTCTGTTATTTAAAGTGTTGTAAAGCCAATAAAAAAAAATTTTTAAATCAACAGCACAGCAAAGGTGATGATTTAAAATCAATTGAGATCCTAACAAAATTTGATCCACAAATAATTTTTGGTTTCTACTTAAAATGAGCTCATATTTTATCATTAATTATGAATGATGCGCTAGGTCAGATGAGAGAAACTGGACTTGGTTGTGTTGACTAATATAATATCACTCTAGCATGATAAATCAATGTAGATAATGTTTATTGATATAATATCATGTCACTCTAAGTCGAACTTAATAAATCAATGTAAATAAAGTTAAAAGAATGCATTGTTTCTAATTTAAGATGGTGTGTTTTGTAAATTTGATCTTGGATTGGCCAGAGGATCCTGAGAATCTGGCAACATTTGGCGACAACCTTGTTGCCATCTTCATTACCCATTTTGCTGCTGTCTTGGAGCAAAATGGTTGCAACCTCTCTGTTGCCAGGAGAGAGAAATCACCAGCCATCAAAATTGCCATCAGCACTTTACCCATGGCTACAGCTGCTGTGGAGTGAGGCTTCTCTGCCATAAAGAGAATCAAGTGTGATTGGCGAAGCCGACTGGCAGTTGAAAAGCTGTCAAAGCTGTTGTTCTTTAGCTTGGAAGGCCCAAGTGTTGAGGAACTTGATGGGGCCAGAGCTGTAGACAGATGTTGGCAGGGAAGCCAGGAGAGCAATAGAGTAGAGCTAGTGTGTGTGTGACTCAGTATGGGGTGGGTGGTAGGTAGAGGGGAAGGGGTTTTATTTGTGGAACCAGATCCATTACATTACATACATTTTTGTTTAAAAAACATCAGAACAGGAGAAATTATGTGTACTGTGTGTGTGTGTACTTATGTCATTTAAATCACTGTACAGTGTGTGCGTGTTTGTTATACATGCACTATATTTTAAAAGTTCAGTTTTGATACACATGATTTTAGTGAGGTTATGTGGGCAAGTGTAAAACCCATTCAGGCAAGTGATTTTTCCTGTGACTTGCCTGACTGGGCAAGTGGAAAAAAAAGTTAATGTCGATCCCTGTTCAGTGGATAAAGTTCAGGCTAATTTGTGGTGCTTCCTGTGGTCACTAGCGAAAAAACCAAACTTTTAAATCTGGGCGTACAAAACTGTCTTAACCCTAGTAGCGCGGTTCCCGGAATATTCCGGTAAAGGCCGGTCTAAGCTGTGTGGCGGATCCCGGAATATTCCGGGATGACGTGGGTGATCATAGTTGAAAGCTTACTTTCGCTTTCAAAGGTCAGCCAATGAATGTTAAGGCCGTTGTAGGCCCGCAGAAAGGGGTGAAGGTCGTTTGACACACACAAACAACGAAGAATCTGATTGGTTAAGAGTGTATTTTTTTTTTTTTTCGGACCAGCCGAGATCGTCTTCAACAAAAATGGCGGCCAGTGTTTGCACTAGAATTTCTTCAAGCGTTTTTCGAGCTTTTTTACAATATTGACAGCGAGGAGGAGTTTTAGAGGCTGGATTTGGTTGAAATAAACAATGAGAGAGGCGATGAGGTAAGGATTGTGGAATATTTTGAAAAACTTGGTAAAAATCGATCGCGATCGGACTGAATCGAGCGGTGCTAGTTTTGCTGGATGGACTTCTTCGCTACTGGGCGATTTCGACGTCACAGATTGTTTTACTTTATTTTGACGCAACGAGGCTTCGAAATAACTGTTGTTGAGTCAAATCACTATGCTGCTGAATACTTCGCATCACATGAAATCAAGCAATCTTTGTATTTTCGTCATAGAAAGCCACCACTTCGCACATTTCACCATGACGGTCACGATGGCGTCGATCCTTTCGCTGAACTTTTCTGAGTATTTGGTGACCGATAAAGCGATACAAACTCCTTATTTTTTGAAAACTAATGTCAAGAAATAGTGTTTACCTAATCATGACATTTATGCACCGCAAGAACTTTGCTTATCGTGTTAAAATCGATCCGGGGCCCTGACGATGGAACAGTGATCAGTAGTGCGCACACGATTTTTTTTTTTTGGATTTTTTTTACATAATCATAATCACTACACATTATTATGAAATTACACTCATTTAAAAGCATATTATCTGTTCTTTCCAGTGATATATAGCTTAACGCATTTAATTCAGTTTTATATATCAATATCAAGGGTTGTTTGAGCCCACCCTGCTCCAAAACAATGCTAGCCAATGTTAATTCAGCTAATAGAAGTGAGGCTTGTTGCTGCATATTCAGCGCTACTAGGGTTAAGTGTCATTAGAAATATATCCAAAAATATGCTTTGTCAGTGATTGTCATACTTCCATATGCTAGATTTGTTTTATAAATTAAGACAACATCATATCAACATTATATTCCATACATTATTATCATTATTACAACAGCATTTTGGAGTGGTTTTTTGTTTGATATTCTGAGTAAAAATATTTCTCTTTGCTACTTTTGGTTTCCATGTCACAACTGCAACACAGCTAAATATAGAACTTAAATTCATCAAATACAAGGAAACCAATTCATAATTCATAATTTTTTCAAAAGAATGCAGATTATGACAGTGTACTCTAAAATATGACAAAAAGGCATAAACTTCCAATGACATTTATTTTTCAAGGTCTATGTCACAAAAACCTCACATGTATATATCTATATATATAGATAGATATATATATATATAGATAGATAGATATATATATATATATGGGGGGGGGGGGGGGGGAGGGGTATTAAAAAAATAAAATTGGCTACTTCGTGCACAGTAAAAGCATTACAAAAGTTTTCATTTTTTCTCTGTGTTGTGTGTGTGTTCTTGTTGGTTTTTTCTTCTTCTAATTACTACATGTTTGGATAAACAACAGAACTTCATGAAAAAGAGTGAAGAAAATGCATGAACTGTTTAAAATGCAAAAGCAACTGAGATAACAAAAACAAATTTCATTTAACTTTAATTTCATTAGCACTTGCATGCTTTGATTCAGAAAAAAAAAAGTTTTGATCTGCATGAACTTGAATAGATGCATTCATGAGTGTTTTCTAATCGCAATATAACTATTTCTGTTAAAAATGCATTCTTATATGCCCACAGAAACAACAGACAGTAAATAGAGCAGTCAAAATTTCTTATATAAATTAAATCAAGGCAAGAGTTGTCGTTCTTGAATTTGTAATCACGATGTTTCGTCAAACATTTCGACATGATACAACAAAGTACGGATGCTAAGAAAAAAGAACACTACTAGCAACTATTTTGAACAGAATTACCACCCTGATTAATTGTTATAATGGATAATTTTCACGAGAGTTCATGAATTATGAGAGCACCCCTCGATGACCTAGTTCTTCGTTCCATGTTGTCCCAGTCCGGGTTAAACTTGTGATAAACAACGAAAGTTTTTAATTCTAAAATCATCGAGATTTTATAGAAATTACGTACAAAGTAAAAACACAGCATTTACCTCTTCAAATGTGAGTGTATTGTGCTGTACACATCGAAAATCTCTGTCGACATTCGCAAGTTGAAGCGTTGTCAACTCACGGAGGCTGCCATTTTGTTTAGTAAGAGAAAGGGGGTAGGGCCTACTGTATGCAAATGAGAATGGCATGTCATCCACTGAACTAAGACTAAGTGATAAACTGAAATGAAGTATTTGTTCTTGAAAAAAACGAGCTTTCTAATGGTGCTTGGGGATTTTTATCTACGATCAATACAGATATGTATACGACCTCCACAAAATGTAGGTAATAATTTTTAAACGCATAATACTATATCTTTGGAAAAAGAAATTTAACCTCTTAACTGCCCAGTGCAAGTGCACCCTATATGCCGGGGAATAAAATTCTTATGTACCACTGCTATGTTTATATCCCTCTTACTCAGAAACTACTACATGAATATTCCTGATAGTCTACCCAATGACAGTATATATATTGTAGATTACTTCGAGGCAATCTCAAATTAGTTAGCATGATATTTCACTGCGAAAATATATTTAAAATGTAAAAAATCGACCATAAATACGATTTCTTCATCACCACTGTCATTCTGAGTACCTCCCCATCACAAAAATGTCAAACATTCATTGTTTTTTAAATACACCATCTCCTGAATCATACTCGATCGTTGTCATCACTGTTAGGGAGTTTTATTTGCCACTTTTACAGCTGTGTAAAGTTATTTATGCCTTCAAGAAGTGTCAGCAATTTTGAACAAGAACTTCCCAAGCAGTCATGCATAAAAACACAAAATACGAGCGAAAAAACGATCGTTTTTGAAACGGTTTTTGCAGCTCGATGTTGCCAAGCAACAGGAGAGTGACCGACATTAATTTTGGAGTTGTTTCCCTTTAACTGTAGTCAAGGAAGCAGGCTTGTTTACTTCAGTTCGACACCCCGGAAATTTTCCGGGTTGTTGGCGTATAGGGTGCACGTTTAGCCCCGGAGAATTTCCGGGGTAAGGCAGTCTAGTGGTTAAGTCCCATCGTATTTTCGGTTAGCGGGAACTTTCTTTTTTCCAATGGTATGCGCTATTAATAGGTTTCTTTGTGTTGTTGAACGCTCCCCGATCGTGATAGAAGATGAAGCACAAAAATTCAGCGAGTCACGTTTTTAGCCAGTGAGGCTCCGGCAGCAGCAAATTTTCAGTTTATTACTGATATTTAATGCATCGCTCGCATTTATCCAGTCATTATTCTTGCAAAATAATAGATGTTAAGTTGATGCATTTAACTTTTTATTGGCATAATTTTTAAAGGTTTTCTATAAGATTTGTATGGAGAAATTGGGGTGTAAAGTTGGTCACTTTTGCCACTTTCCACTACACTTTCCCGGCTAGCGGCAGCCGTGGTCCTACCTACTGATAGCAGTGTGACTTGTTTCACGAGATATGTTGTCTAATATAAGTATAAA
>CM054154.1:46147426-46250335 GCA_028751875.1 Rapana venosa
TCCCGGGTTTCAAAGGAACGGGGCAAAGGGATTTTCCCCGGCTTGGTGTTGATGAACACCGTCCATCAACTATGTTTTGTCAAGTGAGTAAATATATATGACGATCATTCTAGACAATGCAGTTTTCTTGATCAAAATCTTATTTGTTATCTAGGCATAGATGTGTAGCCTTTTTTGAAATGTGATAAGTAGGCCAAGAATGATTGTTCAATCAAATGTACTAGAAGTCCCTTTTTTCATGATTTCATGTTAAAGTGTGTTTCATCAACTGCCCAGCTGATGTTTTAATTTTGTAAACGGCCTTGGGTGCTGAATGTTTTTGCCACTTTATTGACATTAGCATTATGCCTTGGCCACCATAAAAATGTTGGGTTGTTGTTTTTTGGGGGGGGAGTGGAATTTTCTTTTTTTTCTTTGGAGTTTCATCAACTGCCCAGTTCAACCAGTTGTTTTAGCTTTGTTTACAGCCTTGGGAGTTGAATGCTTTTGCCACTTTTTTTACATTAGCATTATGTCTTGGCCAGCATAAAAATGGTTTTTTTGCCTTTAAAAAAATTATTTTGGTTTTTTTTGTTTTTTATTTCATCAACTGCCCAGTTAATGTTTTAATAAATTGTTTACGCCCTTGGGAGTTGAATGCTTTTGCCACTTTATTCATATTGACATTTAGCATTATGCCTTGGCCAGCATAGATATGGGTGTTTTGTTTTGTCTTGTCTTGTGTGTTTCATCAACTGCCCGACAAGACCACCCTCTTGAAGACGGTATGTGCATATGACACCTGTTTGCTGACCCTTATAAGCTTCAGGACAACCCCTGGTGAGAATCTTCAAAGCTATCTGAATGCAACACAAGGAGGAAAATTCCAAGAAACAGAGCTGTCCAATTTCACCCAGGTGTTGCAGACAGGTTTCAGAGGTAAAAACAAATTTATAGTGTTTTTCTTTCCTTACATTTCTTTTATTCCTGCACAAATCTTTTGGAAGTAGATAGAATAAAAACAAGGATTCTGATGAAATCAAGTGTAGTATTCCTATTCTTAATGGAACTGATTTTTGAAATTTTCTGGAACTAAACACATGCTCTGGTCTGTTATTTGTTTTTTCAAAGGGACAAAGTTCAGCTGCTGGATGACCTCTACACTAGCCTTGCCAGACGTTTCCAGTGCCTGGAGATGCAAGAGGTCCTAGACAGTGGACACAAGATCCTTGATCCCTGGGATTGGCCAGAGGATCCTGAGAATCTGGCAACATTTGGCGACAACCTTGTTGCCATCTTCATTACCCATTTTGCTGCTGTCTTGGAGCAAAATGGTTGCAACCTCTCTGTTGCCAGGAGAGAGAAATCACCAGCCATCAAAATTGCCATCAGCACTTTACCCATGGCTACAGCTGCTGTGGAGTGAGGCTTCTCTGCCATAAAGAGAATCAAGTGTGTTTGGCGAAGCCGACTGGCAGTTGAAAAGCTGTCAAAGCTGTTGTTCTTTAGCTTGGAAGGCCCAAGTGTTGAGGAACTTGATGGGGCCAGAGCTGTAGACAGATGTTGGCAGGGAAGCCAGGAGAGCATAGAGTAGAGCTAGTGTGTTGTGTGACTCAGTATGGGGTGGTGGTAGGTAGAGGGGAAGGGGTTTTATTTGTGGAACCAGATCCATTACATTACATACATTTTTGTTTAAAAAACATCAGAACAGGAGAAATTATGTGTACTGTGTGTGTGTGTACTTATGTCATTTAAATCACTGTACAGTGTGTGCGTGTTTGTTATACATGCACTATATTTTAAAAGTTCAGTTTTGATACACATGATTTTAGTGAGGTTATGTGGGCAAGTGTAAAAACCCATTCAGGCAAGTGATTTTTCCTGTGACTTGCCTGACTGGGCAAGTGGAAAAAAAAGTTAATGTCGATCCCTGTTCAGTGGATAAAGTTCAGGCTAATTTGTGGTGCTTCTGTGGTCACTAGCGAAAAAAACCAAACTTTTAAATCTGGGCGTACAAAACTGTCTTAACCCTAGTAGCGCGGTTCCCGGAATATTCGGTAAAGGCCGGTCTAAGCTGTGTGGCGGATCCCGGAATATTCCGGGATGACGTGGGTGATCATAGTTGAAAGCTTACTTTCGCTTTCAAAGGTCAGCCAATGAATGTTAAGGCCGTTGTAGGCCCGCAGAAAGGGGTGAAGGTCGTTTGACACACACAAACAACGAAGAATCTGATTGGTTAAGAGTGTATTTTTTTTTTTTTTCGGACCAGCCGAGATCGTCTTCAACAAAAATGGCGGCCAGTGTTTGCACTAGAATTTCTTCAAGCGTTTTTCGAGCTTTTTTACAATATTGACAGCGAGGAGGAGTTTTAGAGGCTGGATTTGGTTGAAATAAACAATGAGAGAGGCGATGAGGTAAGGATTGTGGAATATTTTTGAAAAACTTGGTAAAAATCGATCGCGATCGGACTGAATCGAGCGGTGCTAGTTTTGCTGGATGGACTTCTTCGCTACTGGGCGATTTCGACGTCACAGATTGTTTTACTTTATTTTGACGCAACGAGGCTTCGAAATAACTGTTGTTGAGTCAAATCACTATGCTGCTGAATACTTCGCATCACATGAAATCAAGCAATCTTTGTATTTTCGTCATAGAAAGCCACACTTCGCACATTTCACCATGACGGTCACGATGGCGTCGATCCTTTCGCTGAACTTTTCTGAGTATTTGGTGACCGATAAAGCGATACAAACTCCTTATTTTTTGAAAACTAATGTCAAGAAATAGTGTTTACCTAATCATGACATTTATGCACCGCAAGAACTTTGCTTATCGTGTTAAAATCGATCCGGGGCCCTGACGATGGAAACAGTGATCAGTAGTGCGCACACGATTTTTTTTTTTTTGGATTTTTTTTACATAATCATAATCACTACACATTATTATGAAATTACACTCATTTAAAAGCATATTATCTGTTCTTTCCAGTGATATATAGCTTAACGCATTTAATTCAGTTTTATATATCAATATCAAGGGTTGTTTGAGCCCACCCTGCTCCAAACAATGCTAGCCAATGTTAATTCAGCTAATAGAAGTGAGGCTTGTTGCTGCATATTCAGCGCTACTTAGGGTTAAGTGTCATTAGAAATATATCCAAAAATATGCTTTGTCAGTGATTGTCATACTTCCATATGCTAGATTTGTTTTATAAATTAAGACAACATCATATCAACATTATATTCCATACATTATTATCATTATTACAACAGCATTTTTGGAGTGGTTTTTTGTTTGATATTCTGAGTAAAAATATTTCTCTTTGCTACTTTTGGTTTCCATGTCACAACTGCAACACAGCTAAATATAGAACTTAAATTCATCAAATACAAGGAAACCAATTCATAATTCATAATTTTTTCAAAAGAATGCAGATTATGACAGTGTACTCTAAAATATGACAAAAAGGCATAAACTTCCAATGACATTTATTTTTCAAGGTCTATGTCACAAAAACCTCACATGTATATATCTATATATATAGATAGATATATATATATATAGATAGATAGATATATATATATATATGGGGGGGGGGGGGGGGGAGGGTATTAAAAAATAAAATTGGCTACTTCGTGCACAGTAAAAGCATTACAAAAGTTTTCATTTTTTCTCTGTGTTGTGTGTGTGTTCTTGTTGGTTTTTTCTTCTTCTAATTACTACATGTTTGGATAAACAACAGAACTTCATGAAAAAGAGTGAAGAAAATGCATGAACTGTTTAAAATGCAAAAGCAACTGAGATAACAAAAACTTTCATTTAATTTTAATTTCATTAGCACTTGCATGCTTTGATTCAGAAAAAAAAAGTTTTGATCTGCATGAACTTGAATAGATGCATTCATGAGTGTTTTCTAATCGCAATATAACTATTTCTGTTAAAAATGCATTCTTATATGCCCACAGAAACAACAGACAGTAAATAGAGCAGTCAAAATTTCTTATATAAATTAAATCAAGGCAAGAGTTGTCGTTCTTGAATTTGTAATCACGATGTTTCGTCAAACATTTCGACATGATACAACAAAGTACGGATGCTAAGAAAAAGAACACTACTAGCAACTATTTTGAACAGAATTACCACCCTGATTAATTGTTATAATGGATAATTTTCACGAGAGTTCATGAATTATGAGAGCACCCTCGATGACCTAGTTCTTCGTTCCATGTTGTCCCAGTCGGGTTAAACTTGTGATAAACAACGAAAGTTTTTAATTCTAAAATCATCGAGATTTTATAGAAATTACGTACAAAGTAAAAACACAGCATTTACCTCTTCAAATGTGAGTGTATTGTGCTGTACACATCGAAAATCTCTGTCGACATTCGCAAGTTGAAGCGTTGTCAACTCACGGAGGCTGCCATTTTGTTTAGTAAGAGAAAGGGGGGTAGGGCCTACTGTATGCAAATGAGAATGGCATGTCATCCACTGAACTAAGACTAAGTGATAAACTGAAATGAAGTATTTGTTCTTGAAAAAAACGAGCTTTCTAATGGTGCTTGGGGATTTTTATCTACGATCAATACAGATATGTATACGACCTCCACAAAATGTAGGTAATAATTTTTAAACGCATAATACTATATCTTTGGAAAAAGAAATTTAACCTCTTAACTGCCCAGTGCAAGTGCACCCTATATGCGGGGAATAAAAATTCTTATGTACCACTGCTATGTTTTATATCCCTCTTACTCAGAAACTACTACATGAATATTCCTGATAGTCTACCCAATGACAGTATATATATTGTAGATTACTTCGAGGCAATCTCAAATTAGTTAGCATGATATTTCACTGCGAAAATTATATTTAAATGTAAAAAATCGACCATAAATACGATTTCTTCATCACCACTGTCATTCTGAGTACCTCCCCATCACAAAAATGTCAAACATTCATTGTTTTTTAAATACACCATCTCCTGAATCATACTCGATCGTTGTCATCACTGTTAGGGAGTTTTATTTGCCACTTTTACAGCTGTGTAAAGTTATTTATGCCTTCAAGAAGTGTCAGCAATTTTGAACAAGAACTTCCCAAGCAGTCATGCATAAAAACACAAAATACGAGCGAAAAAAACGATCGTTTTTGAAACGGTTTTTGCAGCTCGATGTTGCCAAGCACAGGAGAGTGACCGACATTAATTTTGGAGTTGTTTCCCTTTAACTGTAGTCAAGGAAGCAGGCTTGTTTACTTCAGTTCGACACCCCGGAAATTTTCCGGGTTGTTGGCGTATAGGGTGCACGTTTAGCCCCGGAGAATTTCCGGGGTAAGGCAGTCTAGTGGTTAAGTCCCATCGTATTTTCGGTTAGCGGGAACTTTCTTTTTTCCAATGGTATGCGCTATTAATAGGTTTCTTTGTGTTGTTGAACGCTCCCCGATCGTGATAGAAGATGAAGCACAAAAAATTCAGCGAGTCACGTTTTTAGCCAGTGAGGCTCCGGCAGCAGCAAATTTTCAGTTTATTACTGATATTTAATGCATCGCTCGCATTTATCCAGTCATTATTCTTGCAAAATAATAGATGTTAAGTTGATGCATTTAACTTTTTATTGGCATAATTTTTAAAGGTTTTCTATAAGATTTGTATGGAGAAATTGGGGTGTAAAGTTGGTCACTTTTGCCACTTTCCACTACACTTTCCCGGCTAGCGGCAGCCGTGGTCCTACCTACTGATAGCAGTGTGACTTGTTTCACGAGATACTATGTTGTCTAATATAAGTATAAAACATAAGCAATTGAATAGAATGTGGTGATAATTTTTATCACATGTATAATTGTTATTCATACTATTCAGTTATTACAAACCCATGTTGTGGATTCCCATGCCATGTTGTTTCTTTGGGCTGTCATGGACTGTATTTTTTTCTCAATATATGTGTTTTGTGCCCAGGCCCATCCCTCTGTCCCCATGTGAATGGGCATAAAGCTTATCACAAATACACCATTGTCATTTTCTCTCTCTCTCTCTCTCTCTCTCTCTCTCTCTCTCTCTCTCTCTCTCTCTCTCTCTTCTCTCTCTCTTCTCTCTCTTCTCTCCGTCTCTTTCTCTCTCTATCTCTCTCACACACACATTAACAGACAGGCACGGTGTGTGTTATTACAGAAGGCAGCTGCCCCTACCCTACACAGAATGAACTGACAGCACCCAACTCCTGCACGGCCTCCTCCGACACCGACAGTCCAGGTCAGTTGGGGTTTTGAAGAAGTTTATTTATTGATTGATTTACTTATTCGTCTTGTTTGCTGTTCATTTCATAGCAAGTCTGCACGCTGTGGGGCCTTCACAAGGTTGTAGCGAAAGCTGCCTGCAAAGTGACATTCAAGTCGTATGAATACAAGGTAAAGGACCGGCTGCCATGGCGCAGTGGTTAACACCTTGGGTTACGGACTGGAAGGTCGCGGGTTTGATTCCCATAAGAGTCATAGGGATTTTTCGGACTCTGACCGACTCCTACCCTGAGTGAGTGTGCTGTGGGCTCAGTGGGAAGACTGGGACCACACAGTCGAGCTTCATCCACTTAACGGATACGAGTTTGAGAATTGCTCAAATTACCTGACCAACACTGCAGGTGTCTGTATCTCTCGGGCCCGGTTGATGCGGGGATATATTATGATAGTAAGCGTAGAGTACAACCCTGTCAAGTAGTCTCAAAGTGAATGCACTTCCACAGCAGCAGCATTACATCATCCTCATTGTCATTGATTATCATGCAATAACAAATTGCCTCTGATTTGGTGGTCCCAGTTGCTCTGGTCTCATGGTGACCTCAGATTCAGTTTTCCCATACATTTCTGTGCCTGTGGTGAGTTTGTTTCAAAACCTTTGGGGTTGGAGGTTTGCGGGGATGGACGTGGTGATGTGGGCAACTCTCTCAATCTGGCTCCACGACTGAGCTAATACTACAATGTTGATTCTAGGGTGTGCCATTGCGGAATTCCCGCATTTTTTTCAAAATTGCCGCAAAACTATGTGGGCAGTGCGCCCTAACAGACAACAAACAAAATCGGAGACAGCGTGGTTTTGAACAAACCGTGCACCATCACAACTGCTGTTTGTATAATCCCTAAAATTAAGCACTACTTCCGCTGAAGTTCTCCGATGATGCTTCTGATTGGCTAGGCCCCTCACTTTTGACCAATCACAGAAACTGTACTTCGCCCTTGTCAGTTCCTGCAGGGATCGGTACCTTCATAGGCTACCCCAGGGGGGCAAGATTTTCTGATTCACACCTACAAGCTCTCCATAATAAAGGGAGATCATTCTGCTGTTTTCCTCTTTGTTTAGGTCATCTTCCAAAAGGCCTTGTACTCCTGAAACAAGTGACAAGATTGGGACAGAGATCGTTGAGGAGATAGCAGGCCCTGCATCCCAGCAGGTTCAGAGCTGGTAGATCCGGTAGATGAAGTAGCCCAGGCTTGAGAACCGTAATCATGGCATGCAGTAGGCTATGGGCTGTATATCAAACATGGAAAGAACAATGCTTTCTTTAGAGGAGGTTGCGCTAATTACAGAACATCACTTAACTCTCTGAATGTGGAAATACAAATTTGACCCCCCCCTTCCCATATCTCTCTCTCTCTCTCTCTCTCTCTCGTCTGATCAGTATAAATGGTGATAGTGTCAGTTTTGATGATATAGATTCATTGGATCATAGCAATAAAAATGAAACAAATAAAACATGTTTTTTTTATATATCTTGGAACATAAATGGGTTGCTTTCTAAACTCACTGACAGGGATTTTGTATCTTATGTGTGTAGCTTCGATTTTATATGTCTGACAGAAACGTTCCTGGAAAAATATCCAGCCAGATGTTTTTAGTGGCTATAAGGCCTTCTGTAACTGGTAAGTCTGCAATTAAAGTTAGTCATCAAAGGATACGATCCAGTGGGTTAGTTTGTTTAATAAAGTATGAGTTAGCTGCCCTAGTGAAATGTTTGGATGTTCCTTATTCTATCATTTGTGTGTTTCTCTTTGACAAATCTTTGTTGTGTACTTCAAGGAATGTATTACTTGTATGTGTGTATATACCACCTGAGGGTTCACCATTTTATAACTTGTGTGACAATGATAATGGAATTGCTATGCTGGAAGAATGTTTAGTCAATTGTGTGGTGACATTGGATGAAGTAGATATAATACTGTGTGGAGACTTAAACAGCAGGACATCAAACTTTTCTTCTTATCATGTAGCGAATGACTTTAATTCAGATTCCCATAGTAAAAGCATGTCTCTCAGTAGTAATTGTAATTCTGAAGATTCTGGTATCAATAAATATGGTAAATTATTATTGAATATATGCACTGCTCTTGGGTTACAAATTATACATGGTATATGCAATGGTGACCAGCTAGGACGCTATACATTCATTTCTGATGGAGGATGCAGTGTTAATGATTAATTTTTAGTGTCAGATGTTGTTGCTGAGCGTTCTGATTCTGATCACCTTCCTGTTAAATTACATATTAATCCAGTATATGATACATGTACTGTAACTGAGGAGCCAGCAGTTGTGGAAAAGTTCGTGTGGGATGAAAACAAACTCTCAGTTTACAAAGAAAATCTCTGTGAAGAGAACATGTGTGAACAATTTCTAAATGCCTTCCAGATGATTGATGAGAACATTAATGAAGCTCTAGATTTGTTTAATGATCTCATAAAAACCAGTGTGGTATATATGAAGAAACAGGTTCATATCAATAAAAGTCTATCAAATGATACATGGTTTGATAATGAATGGAAAAGAATGAAATGTAGGGTCAGAAAACTTTTGAAGTCTTACTGTAAAATGTAAAAGAATGAAGACAAAAACTTGTACTGTATCACAAGAAGGGAATATAAATACATGCTTGAAAGGAAAAAGAAAGAGTATAACAAGAAATTACTTGCAGATATGATGTCTTTTATCACTTCTCCAGTTCAGTTCTGGAAGAATATTAACTCAATGGAGTCGCAGTGAAATGGATCCCGCCATTTTGTGGTGACGCGTGATTTTGGCTATGTTTGAAAAATTCAGCAGACTTACCCAACATAATAATGACATACACATTATACATCATTGAAAAGTTTATAATGTCTACTTTTGATTACTTTTGAGATTGTTTCACAGTTTTTTAATAGGTGACTGTATTTATTTTTTACAAATTTTCAAAATATGTCACTGAATGCTGAAAAATAAAAAGTTTTGAAAATTAGGGCTGCGTATCTTACATGGCTTGAACTGTTCATCAACTAGTCCCCTTGAAGCAATGTGATGAATATTCACCAAAGTAAAGTTCCCTGAAGCTGGCTGAATCCATCTGATGTCACTTTTTGTACAACAGATTTTTTTTTTTTAAAGAATCATAACACTGGAGAGCCTGAAATCCCAAAGATATCACTTGTCGACGTGTCAAACAAAATTAGCCAACAGACAAAAACTAGGTAAGCTTATGGTCAAGAAAGCAACTGTTTAGAAAAATGAGTGCCCTACAGGCCAGAGTACTTTCCCTTGAGTTAAACATCACTTAGTGTTTTTTTTAAAATTTGTAATTCTGCCCATTCTTAACCCTAGTAGCGCTAAATAAACAGCAACAAGCCTCACTTCTATTGGCTGAATTAACATTGGCTAGCATTGTTTTGGAGCAGGGTGGGCTCAAACAACCCTTGATATTGATATATAAAACTGAATTAAATGTGTTAAGCTATAGATCACTGGAAAGAAGAGATAATATGCTTTTAAATGAGTATAATTTTATAATAGTGTGTAGTGTTTATGATTATGTAAAAAAAAAAATTATAAAAAAAATCGTGTGCGCACTACCGATCACTGTTCCACTGTCAGGGCCCCAGATCGATTTTAACACGATAAGCAAAGTTCTTGCGGTGCATAAATGTCATGATTAGGTAAACACTATTTCTTGACATTAGTTTTCAAAAAATAAGGAGTTTGTATCGCTTTATCTGTCACCAAATACTCGGAAAAGTTCAGCGACAGGATCGACGCCATCGCGACCGTCATGGCGGAATGTGCGAAGTGGTGGCTTTCTATGACAAAAATACAAAGATTGCTTGATTTCATGTGATGCAAAGTACTCAGCAGCATAGCGATTTGACTCAACAACAGTTATTTCGAAGCCTCGTTGCGTCAAAATAAAGTAAAACAATCTGTGACGTCGAAATCGCCGAGTAGCGAAAAAGGCCATCCAGCAAAACTAGCACAGCTCGATTCAGTCCGATCGCGATCGATTTTTACCAAGATTTTCAAAAATATTCCACAATCCTTACCTCATCGTCTCTCTCATTGTTTATTTCAACCAAATCCAGCCTCTAAAACTCCTCCTCGCTGTCAATTTTGTAAAAAAGCTCGAAAACCGCTTGAAGAAATTCTAGTGCAAACGCTGGCCGCCATTTTTGTTGAAGACGATCTCGGCTGGTCCGAAAAAAAATTAAAATACACTCTTAACCAATCAGATTCTTCGTTGCTTGTGTGTGTCAAATGACCTTCACCCCTTTCTGCGGGCCTACAACGGCCTTAACATTCATTGGCTGACCTTTGAAAGCGAAAGTAAGCTTTCAACTATGACCACCCACGTCATCCTGGAATATTCCGGGATCCGCCACACAGCCTAGACCGGCCTTTACCGGAATATTCCGGGAACCGCGCCACTAGGGTTAAGCTTCGGCACGTCACAGTAAAGGAGAGGAGTGCCGAAGCTTAAGCTTCAGCACAACCTCAATGAGTTAAGAAGGCTTCATTTAGAAAGAGTCAGCCAAAGAATAATATACCTGTCGACATATGGTTGCAGCATTTCAAAACCCTGCTAGAGAAAGACTCAGTAGACAACTCCATGAACACTGATGGTGACTATGAAGAAACTGAGGAGATTTTGATCGTCCCATATCTAAAGATAAAGATAAAGTGCCGACGATCTGGCACTGCTCTCACATACCCACCATCACATTCAAGAGAAGACATCCCGTCTCAGCACTTTCGCACAGCAAGTAGGCCTGAAAATCAGTCAGAAGAAGACAGAGGTAATGACACTGAACGTCCAGAACCCCTCACCGGTCACAGTGAATGGAGAAGTTTTACCAACAACTGAAGAGTTCACGTACCTCGGGAGCACTGTTAGGCATGACGGTGGAGCAGGCAGCGACATCAAGAACCGGATTAGCAAAGCAAGAATGCTTATAGAAATCTGAACAATGTGTGGAAATCGTCCAGTACAGCACCAGAACCAAACTAAGATTATACCAGAGCTGTGTACTTTCCACCCTTTTGTACGGCTTGGAGTGCTGGAGGATGACTGAGAGTGACCTCGACAAACTATCCACATTCCACACGAAGAATCTCAGAAGAATCTTGCGCATCTTTGGCCTGAGACATCTCCAACCAAGAACTTTTTGCCCGTTGCAACCAAGAAAGCATGGACAACATCATCATGCATAGGCGATGGGGATGGATAGGGCATATCTGCCGTCGGGAACATGGAAACATCGCCCGAACAGCCCTCCACTGGACACCAGAGGGAAAACGCAAACGAGGACGACCCAAGAACACTTGGCGTCGGACTGTTGAAGCAGAGCTGAAGACCTTCCAACATACCTGGGGAACCATTCAGAAGCTAGCCCAGGACAGACAGGAGTGGAGAACTTTTGTTGCTGCCCTACGTGCCAATAAGGCACAAAGGCATTGATGATGATGATGATATCTAAAGATAAAATATTATTGGCACTTAGAAAACTTAAACATGATAAAGCAGCTGGTCCTGATCAAATCATTGGAGATTTACTAAAAAATGGTGGTAAAAATGTTGTACTTTTTCTGCTAAAATTATTCAACAAAATCTTTGATAATGGTCTTTAGCCAGATAACAGGACTGAATCTATCATTCTAACATTACACAAAAAAGGTGATGTTGACAACCCTAATAACTAGAGGGGAATCATTTTAGTGATATAAATAGTAAGCTGTACAGTACCATCATTAATAATAGGTTACAGGAATGGGTTAAGAAAAACATTACAGGTGAACACCAAGCTGGTTTTAAGAGAGGGTATTCCACTATAGGTCATATGTTTACTCTACTTGCATTTATCCAGAAACAGTTTGCTCACAACGGTAAGCTCTATGTAGCATTTATTGACTTTGAAAAGGCATTTGATTCTGTTAATAAAAACTTCTTATGGCCTATTCTCCTGAAAAATGGTGTGACAGGTAAATTATTATGCTGTTTGAGAGCTATGTATCAGAATGTCAAAAGCAGAATGAGATCATTATGTTGTTTGAGAGCCATGTATCAGAATGTCAAAAGCAGAATAAGATGTGGATCTAAGCTGACGGACATAATATACTGCCCACTGGAGTCAAACAGGGTGATGTATGTAGCCCTCTTTTGTTTTCTTTCTTCATTAATGAGTTAGCCATAGAAGTCATTAATAAGGGTAAACATGGTGCTACTTTCCCCCAAGATTTCACAGAATTGTTTATTCTTCTGCTTGCTGATGATGTCATCCTGCTATCTGAATCTGTTGTAGGCTTACAACAGCAGCTGAATAGCTTAAGCGGTGCTGCAAACAGACTTGATCTTAAGGTTAATCTGAATAAGAGTAATATTGTTGTATTCAGAAAAGGTGGTTATTTAGCTGCTCACAAAAAAATGGCTGTACATATGGAAAAAGTCATGCTGTGATTAATGTATATTATATTTAGGAATTGTTTTTCTACAAAGCTTAGTTTCACAACTGCATGTAAAGACCCTGGCAAGTCGAGGTAAAGAAGCTTGTTAATAGTTTTGAAAAAATTACGATTATTGAATAATAATGCTTTTGACTTTTTCATTAAGATGTTTGATGTACAAATACAACCCACTGTGTTATATGGCGCGGAAATTTGGGGACTGGATGCAGCTGTAATACATTGTGAATCAGTACACCTCTTTGCTTTAAAGCAGTTTTTAGGCTTAGATAGACGTACACCTAATTATCTTGTTTATAGTGAAAGTGATAGATATCCTCTCTCTGTTAATGCTGCTGTACGATGCATTAGATATTGGATTAAGATTCTGCAAATGGATGAGTACAGGCTACCTTTTAAGTCTTACAAGATGCTTTATGATCTAGATGTCAAGGGGAAAAGCACCTGGGCTTCACAAATAGGTACCTGTTTATGTGAACTTGGCTTTGGGTTTGTTTGGCTCAATCAAGGTGTCCGAAATTGTAGAGAGTTCATCAAGGTTTTCAGGCAAAGATTGATTGACTGCCGTTGGCAACAATGGAGTGGTCATATACAAAACAGTGAAAGATTTCAAATGTACAGACAATTTATAGGTTCACACAATATCAAACCTTATCTAAAGCTTGATATGGTCATGCATTTGAAAAGAATTATGTCTAAGTTTAGCCTTGGTGTATCAGACATAAATGTCCATAAATTTAGATATAATAGAACATGATGATGATGACCTCAGGTTGCTATGCCCATTATGTAAGCAAACAGTGGAAGATGAAGTTCATTTTGTGCTGTGCTGTCCAGTATTAGAAGATGTAAGAAGATGTAAGGCAGAATTACATTCCGGTAAAGTATAGTAGACGGCCTAATTTATTTAGATTCTGTCTACTCATGGCATCTAGTCACCCTGAGATTGTGCGCAGCCTTGCTTTACATTTGTGTAAAACCTTGGTTAAGTCATATTTTTGTAAATGATTTTTATTGTGGTGTTTGTGGTTATACAATAACATTTTTGTGTGTGTGCTTCCTTATTTTTCTCACTAAAATACTAAGCAGCTCGGCAACCCCCTTCATGTATGGGTCAATGGCCTTTTTGTGAATAAATCTTTCGAGTTCGAGTTTTCTATCTCTCTCTCTCTCACTCTCGCTCTCGCTCTCTCTCTCTCTCTTTTCTCTCTCTCTCTCTCTCTCTCTCTCTCTCAGTGTATGATCTTGCGGGGAAAATCCAAGACTTTGACATTGGCTTTAACTTACCACTTTGACATTGGCTTTAACTTACCATCTAGATCTAGACCTAGATCTATCTCTGTGGAAATACAAATTTGATCTCTCTGCGCGCGCGCGATATATATATACACATATGTATGTATATATACACACAGTGTTGATTCTAGAATGCGCCCTTGAGGGATTCCCGCATTTTTTTCAAAATTGCCGCAAAATGATGTGGGCAGTGCACCCTAACGGACGCAAAAAAATCTTGGACAGTGTGTTTTTGAACAAACAGTGCGCCATCACAACTGCTGTTTGTATAATCTCTAAAATTAAGCGCTACTTCTGCCGATTTTCTCTGATGATGCTTCTGATTGGCTGAACGCCTCACTTTTGACCAATCACAGAAACTGTAGTTCGTCCTTGTCAGTTCCTGCGGTGGTCATTACATTGCTAGGCTACCCTAGCAGCAGAAATATTTTCTGATTTGCACCTTCAAGCCGTCTTCATAATAAAGCGGGCTTGTCCTGCTCTGGTTATCTCTCTTCCTTTATGTCATCTTCCCCCGTGGGACTCCCGGGGCATGCTTGCAAAGCAAGCATCGCAAGAATAGGATCTCTGCCCTCCAACAGGCATGTCGTAAAAGGCGACTAAGGTGGAACCCTTCCCCCAGGTAGGGGGTTAGACACAGGGCTAACAACCCTGTTCTGTAAAAGAAACGTTTGTTACGGAAACGGCATCAAAAGAAATCAACACTACTGGGTGTGACGGGCTTCCAGAGTCATCGGAAGATACTCGCATGAATGACAGTGGTGAAAGCCGAAAGGAAGCCACTGACAGGAAGATGGAAGTCTTAAGCGCCAAAAATAAGACCAAGATAGGATTCTGGAATGTGAGAACCATGTTTGAGACAGGAAAACTAGCACAAGTTACAGCAGAGATGAGACGCTACAATTTACACATTCTCGGAGTCAGTGAAAGCCGATGGACAGGATCAGGCAAATACAGAGCCAGCACAGGAGAGACAGTGCTGTACAGTGGTAGAGATGACAACAACACCATGGGGAGTAGCAATTATCATGAAGAAAGGAATGGAAAAGTGCCTGATGGGGTGGAAACCTATCAACAGCAGGATGATGAGGATAATAATGAAAGGTAAATATGCTAATACCACAATCATCCAGTGCTATGCACCAACCAACGACAGTGGAGAAGAAAGCAAAGATACATTTTATGAACAATTACAGGCTGAAATAAAAAACACACCAAACCATGACATGAGGATAGTGATGGGTGACCTAAATCCAAAGTCGGAAAAGACAACACAAACCAAGAAAGAGCCATGGGAAAAGAAGGATGTGGCAGCATAAATGACAACGGAGAAAGATTGGTGGAATTCTGCATGACAAACAACCTGGCCATTGGAGGGACATTATTTGCACACCCTGAGATCCACAAGCTTACCTGGTGTTCGAATGGAAGAGACAAAAACCAGATCGACCACCTGATGATCAATGGGACATGGAGGAGATCGCTCCTAGATGTAAAAGTAAGGAGAGGAGCCGATGTTGGCAGTGATCACCACCTTGTCACTGCAACCCTAAAAGTGAAGCTGAGAAAAAATGGATCTGGGAAACCAAAAGACAACAACATCTTGATGTGGAAAAGCTGCGCAACACCAAAGTAAAGAGTGCTTTCACCCTCCAGCTCAAAAACAAGTTCCACGCACTGGTGGATACTGAAAACTACACACCTCCGGACACGACTAATATAAACACCATGTGGAATCAAGTCAGGGACAGCCTAAAACACAAGCCAGTGAAACATGCTTAGGACAGAGACAGAGGAAGAGAAAAAGGTGGATTACAGCAGACACCTGGCAAGCCATTGAGAATAGGAAAGAACTGAAGAAGAAAATCTTAGAGACAAAGTCAGAGCGGATAAGAGAGAGGTACAAACAACAGTACAGAGAAGCAAACCAAACTGTGAAGAGAATGACAAGAACAGACAAGCGTACCTACATGGATGATATTGCAAGACAAGCAGAGGAGGCCGCCGCAAATGGGAGAGCAAGGACAGGTGTATAAGATCACTAAGACTGTCAGTGGCAAGTACCGGGGCAATACCAAAACACCAATCCTAGATAAACAAGGCCAAATACTTACCACAGAAGCAGAACAAGATGCGAGATGGGCAGAACATTTCAGCGAAGTTCTCAACAGACCACCACCAACTGAAGAGGCAGATGTACAAGATCCTAATGCCGATCTCAATGTGAACATCACACCACCAAAGAAGGAAGAGATTATAGCAGCAATCAGCTCTCTCAAGAATGAAAAAGCCCCTGGCCAGGACAACCTCAATGCAGAACTTTTCAAGGCAGATCCAGAATTTGCATCTAAAGTTCTACAGCCACTCTTTGCAGCTATATGGGAGGAGAAACAGCTACCAGCAGATTGGACAGAAGGAGTCATCGTGAAGATCCCAAAGAAAGGAGCCCTGAACAATTGTAACAACTGGAGAGGAATCACTCTGCTATCTGTTCCCAGCAAGATTCTGGCAAAGATCATCACCGGACGAATCTCAGAGGCAGTGGACCAACAACTCAGAAAGGAACAGGCAGGTTTTCGACCAGGAAGAAGATGCATAGACCAGATCTTCACCCTGCGCAACATCATCGAACAGTGCACGGAATGGCAGAGACAGCTGTATATCAACTTCGTAGATTTTGAAAATGCCTTTGACAGCATTCATCGAGAAAGTGTATGGCGCATACTCCAAGCATATGGAATTCCACAGGAGATTATCCAAGTCCTTAACTCTCCTACTACCATCGGCGGGTTGACCCGCCCTCTTACTACTTGACCCGTGAAGCCGCGGGCGGGTGTGCCTGCCGAATACCTGGGGACACCCTGTGTCTCCCTTTGCGCTATTTATATACCATGGTCTCACACCCCTTATCGCTTTAGACATGCGCAGTGAGCTCCCAGATAGTGTAGCTGCCGCCATTTGCAACTTTCGCTTCAGTTGATCGATTTTTTTGCTGATTTTTTCGATTTTACGGCGATGTCATCGAGTAACGATTTTTGGAGGGAGCTGCATCAATATGGCGACTGCTTCAACGTCCATCTACATTGCGATCCCTAAGAAACTGGGTACAGCTGAATGTGACCAACATCGTACAATCAGCCTGATGAGTCACCTCACCAAAGTTCTTTTACGAATACTCATGAAGAGAATGAGAAATAAAATACTCCCAGAAATATCAGAAACGCAATTTGGATTCATGGTAGACAAAGGCACCAGAAATGCAATCTTCGCATTGAAAACTCTCATGGAAAGATCCATCGAGGTCCAGAAAGACCTGTACCTCTGCTTCATTGACTACTCAAAAGCGTTCGACAAAGTACGACACTCCGATTTTGTTTGATATTCTGGCAGGGCTATACATCGATGGGAAAGATCTTTGAGTCCTCAGAAACATATATTGGGGAAAAGGAGGCAGCCATTAGAGTCGACAATGACATCAGTCAATATAGACCAATCTGCAGGGGTGTGAGGCAGGGCTGCGTGTTCTCGCCTGATTTATTTAATGTATTTTGTGAAATAATTCTACGAAATATTGAGAATCATGAGGGAATAGTGTAGGTGGCACAACACAACAACCTGAGATATGCAGATGACACAGTCCTTATCGCCGACTCTGAAGAAAAACTGCAAAAGATGTTAACAACAGTAACAGACGAAAGCGAAAAGAAAGGATTACAGCTCAATGCAAAGAAGACAGAATGCATGGTGATCTCGAAAAAAGCTGTTATACCACAATGCAACATAGCCTGTAAAGGAGAGAGAATCAGACAAGTAAACACCTTTAAATACCTTGGTTGTACTATCATGAAAGTCTCATGGACAAAAAGAAAAACAAATGCAGAAGTAATGGAAATGGCTGGGTACAAGAGATCCCTTCTCAACACCATCAGCTTAAATTTTTCAGCCATATAATCAGGGCTGACGGACTAGAGAAACTGTTATGAAGTGGCAAAATGTGTGGAAACAAGAGCAGAGGAAGACAACGAACAAAATTCACAGACAGCTTAAACAAATTCGCACGAATAAAGAGGGAACCAACAATGAGCTCATGAGAGGGACTGAGAACAGGGAAGAATGGATAGCCATGATCGTCGATGTCTGCAGAACCAGACCGGACACTTGAAGAAGAATGCATATGACATAGCAAGAGAGACAGACAGACGGAGAAGTAACCATTATTTTTGCCTTTTTTTCTTCTTACATTGCTTATAAAGTTATATATTGTATATTGCTCCTTTTCTCTTATTTTGCTTCCTTGTTTGCAAATGTATTTAAAGTAAAACAACAAACATATTCAGACTCCAGGTGTTCCCCATATTTGCTTTACATTCCTCAGGAAATGGGGGAGGGGGGATATCATAATGATGTGATGGTCAGTCTCCCCACATATTTCTTTGTTCAGGGGGGGGGCATACTCAGTGCAACTGTAAGTGGGTAGATGAGTGTGATAGTGGAAGTCTGAAAATACAGGAAATTTTTAGTCCACCTCTCTATTCCTTCCCTCCCACCCACCCCAAACACACGCACATACATCACACCCACCCTTACCACACACATACACTCGCGCAACACAACACACACACAGAAACAAACACACACCACACAACACACACACACACACACACACACACAGAAACAACACACACACACACACACACACACACACACACACACACACCAACACACACACACACACACAGAACAACACACACACACACAGAACAACACACACACACACACACACAGAACAACACACACACACACACACACATACAGAACAACACACACCACACAGCACAAACACACACACACAAAACACACACACACACACACACACACACAGAACAACACACACACGCAGAAGAACACTCACATGCACGCGCCTACACACACACACACAATTCCATGTGGGTGTTCCTTCGTTTATCATAGATTTTTGTTTATTATAGATCTATGTGGCTGATTGTATTATAGATCTATGTGGCTGATTGTTTCTTTATAGATTTTTGTTTATTATAGATCTATATGGCTGATTGTGTCTTTATAGATTGTTGTTTATTATAGATCTATGTGGCTGATTGTGTCTTTATAGATTTTTGTTTATTATAGATCTATGTGGCTGATTGTGTCTTTATAGATTGTTGTTTATTATAGATCTATGTGGCTGATTGTTTCTTTATAGATTTTTGTTTATTATAGGTCTATGTGGCTGATTGTTTCTTTATAGATTTTTGTTTATTATACGACTATGTGGCTGATTGTTTCTTTATAGATGTTTGTTTACTATAGATCTATGTGGCTGATTGTTTCTTTATAGATTTTTGTTTATTATAGATCTATGTGGCTGATTGTCTCTTTATAGATTTTTGTTTATTACAGATCTATGTGGCTGATTGTTTCTTTATAGATTTGTGTTTTTTATAGATCTATGTGGCTGATTGTTTCTTTATAGATGTTTGTTTATTATAGATCTATTTGTTTTTTATTTATTTATTTATTATTTATACCACTTTAAGTCACGGCAGGTTTTGTCTGTGTGAAATTCGGGCCGCTTTCCCCGGGGAGAGCATGTCGCCACAAGAGCAGCGCCACTTTTTTTTTTTCTTATTTCCTGTCTGCAACAGTATTTGATTCCCTATCAGAGTGGCTTTTTTCTAAGAATTTTGCCAGGGACAACTCTCTTGTTGCCGTGGGTTCTTTTACGTGCGCTAAATAATTATGTGCAACACACGGGACCTCGGTTTATCGTCTCATCTGAAAGACTAGCGCCCAGACCACCACTCATGATCTAATGGATGGGGAAAAAGTTTAGGGTCCAAACGGGATACGAACCACCGCACACTTCCGACCTGGACTTTTCGCTTTCTAGACAGGCGCGTTACCTCTAGACCACCGATCCACTGCGGCTTATTGTTTCTTTATACATTTTTGTTTATTATAGATTTATGTGGCTGATTGTTTCTTTTTTATTTCTATTTCTCCCTTAGCTTTTTCGTGGCTTACTTGGGTGCGTGTTTTTGTTTGGTTGGTTGGTTTTGTTTGTTTTTTTTACAGACGTGTTAACACGATGAAGCTAACAAGTAAAGACATTATGTGTTCAATGTACCATCTGAAGTAAGAGTTTTACTTTGATACAGAGGGGTGCAGGGAGTGAGACACTCAGGCACATGCCCCAGAGAGAGACAGACCAAGGGAGTTTACTGTGGGTGCTGATTTTTTTTCCTCACAGAAGCTTATTTCAGTACACTGTAAGTCTATAAAAGTCAAAAAGTAGCAAACATCTGTATCATTGTCTATCCCCCTCCTCCTGCCATGACCCCCCACCCCCACAGACAATGATACCATGCCTTGCATGTAGGCAGAGTACACCCCAATATATATATCTGTCTCTGCCTGTCTGTCTGTCTGTATCTCTCTTAAACACACACACACTCACACACATACACGTATACATGCACACACATTCAATCCCCCACCCCTCTACACACACAGTGTGCACAAAAACATGCGCACACCAAGGCAGCACAGTGCGCCCTGCACACCATGCACACACACAGACACCCACTTGATTTACTGCCTCAGTCTCTGAAAAGTACTAGGCCTATCAACTCATGGGCCACCACAGCTTAGCAGGGAGCAGAAATTCTCAGTACAAGGACGGGTGTCCTAGCAACCAGGATGTAGGGAGCCTCACAGGACATTGACGTCATTCTAATGTCATGATGGCTTTGGCCTCTTTGAAAGTCTGTACACCACAATGTACTGGGGTTCAGGGCTTATTAAGTCACTTTTTTAAAATACACAAACACACAATTTGGGGGGATGTGTAGGGCATATGTTTATTGACAAAGTCAGGAAATTTCAGCGCAGCAGCATGAACAGTTCCCGAGTTATAGAGCAAAATATAGGGGTCTGGGTGAAAATACACCCACGGCGTATTGTTAAGGTGAATATTTAATCCTTTCTGCCTAGTATTTGCCTGTTTGTTTTGTTTCTCTTCCTTGAAAAAATAGCAGACACTAAGAGTTCTCAAGGTACTGTAAGCAAATACTGCTTGTCCCCTTTTTTTGAAAGGATGGAGGGGGGGGGGGGGCAATGCCCCCCTTTTTTTTTAAATTTTAGGGGGCCCTTGGGCCCTTTATTTTGATATCCTAGAATCAACACTGATGCTTTTGCTGCATTAATAATAATAATAATAATAATAATAATGTATGGAATTATGTAGCGCTGAATCTTGTAAAGCAACAAATCAAAGCGCTCATAGATACCAAAAAGAAAAGTAGTTTTATTGGCACAGTAATATGCATCTGTCTATGTGTATGGTTGCTCTCTACAAATCGAGAAGCCAGACACGCTGAAAGTCTTCCTCATTCTGATTATATTTTGAAGTGAATCAGCTTGAAAGGACCACTTATAGAAACTGTAATGTAGTTTGTGTACACTTAGTCATTCATGCTCTCTCTCTCTCTCTCTCTCTCTCCTCTCTCTCTCTCTCTCTCTCTCCTCTCTCTTCTCTCTCTCTCTCTCTCTCTCTCTCTCTCTCTCTCTCTCTCCTTTGCGTCCTGTTGTCATCAGTCTTGAAGGCAGTCTTGGGGAAAGGGCATCACTGCAATGGCATAACTGTGGGGGGTGGAGTAACTGCAGTCAGGTTATTATTTCTTTGAAGGCGATTTTGTCAGGCAACCCTAGACTAGTAGTCGGTTTGGACAACTAGAGTCACACAACTCTGATTATGTTTTCATCAAACTGACCCCCAGAGTGTCTCTGCAGAGTGTGGAAGGTGGGGGCAGGGCAGGACTGCAGGATAGGGGAGGAGGGGGTGTTGTGGGCCTCACAGTGCACCTATCCAGCAGCATTCAGTCAAAGGTCCAGGCCCAGTGCTAAAATTAGCGCGCCCCGTCCATTTACCCCCCCTCCCCGCACCCCTCCCATTTCTTCACCAGCCCTCCTCACAGCGCCTCAAGCCTAGTCGCACCCACACATGCTGGCCCCTAATGCCACAGATCTGGGCTAGCCCTACAGGAAAGGGTCAGACCAGACTGACGTAGCGTAATGCTAGTTGAAACGCAACTCAATTTAAATTAACAATGAACGTGCATGCTTATGTGAGTGTGTGTGTGTGTGAGAGATGAGTCAGGTCAGTCAGAGAAGTTCTCTGTTATTGCTACTGGTATCCATGTAACCCAGTACAACCTGTCGCATGTGGGGGAGGAAACCCCAATAGAAAAAAAAACATATGGAGACTTGGAGAGGAGATTGGCGCCACCAAGGAATATCCTAAGCCCACAGAAAAGACATGAGAGACAAACACAAAGCCAATATGATACCGGATCGGTCGAGGCCCGGGTTACCAACGGCCGCGCTTTCCATTGATCAACACCAGGGTGGAAGTGACAAGTCAGCTACTGGAGTTGAGACATTGCTTAAGCTCCCTAGAGAACAGATCACCATTGGAACATGGAACGTCCGTACACTACCAGTGCGGAAAAATCAAAGAACTAGAGTATGAGCTTAGCCGCTATAAATGGGACATTATTGGACTAGGAGAAGTGAAATGGACAGGATTTGGTGAGACAATGACTGAAGAAGGCAACAAGATCTGGTACAGTGGTCAAGAGAAACATCGCCAACATGGAGTGGCATTAATTGTCAGAAAGGAAGTAGTGGGGTGCATTATCAGCTGTACACCGGCTTCCAGCAGGATTATCAGCATCCGGGTGTTGGCCAAGCCCAAGAACATCACCATCATACAAATCTTTGCACCATCATCTGACCATGCAGATGAAGAAGTAGAAGAATTTTACGAAGAACTTGAAGAGACCATTATGAAGATACCCAAGAAAGACATCATCATCATTCAAGGGGATTTTAACGCCAAAGTAGGTCCTGACTCTTACAACCAATGGGTCGGAACAGTTGGTCAGTTTGGAACTGGAGAGACCAACGATAGGGGACTATGTCTGCTGGAGTTTGCCTGCACCCACAGACTTCTATCTATCTATCTATCTGTCCCGTAGTCTGACGACCGTGGGGGCACCCTCAAAGACTCAACAACCAGTTCCCTCCATTCCTCTCTCTGTTCTGCCTTTCTCAGGGTTTTGTTGAGTTCTAGGCCTGTCCATTTGCTGATGTTATCCTCCCAGCTCTTCCTTGGTCTGTCTCTTCTTCTTCCTCCTTGGACAGTGCCTTGCAAAACTGTCTTTGTAATTCCTTGGGATCTTGTGACATGCCCATACCATTTAAGTTTACACTTTTTCACGATCGTTAGAAGGTTCTCATAGGGTCCAATGGTTTGCTGGATTCTGTTATGCACGCTTTCGTTGCTTATGTGGTCTTTGTAGGAGATGCCAAGGAGTCTCCGAAGCATCTCATCTCCACTGCCTGTACTCTTCTCTCCAAATCTGCAGTCAGGGTCCATGATTTACAGGCATACAGAAATACGGATATGACAAGGGAGCGCATTAGTCTGATCTTGGAGATAAGTGAGATATTCTTATCTCTCCAGACGGTGTTTAGTTTTGACAAAGCTGTTATTGTCTGTGCAGTCCTGCATACTACTTCTGGCTTGGATCCCTGGTCTGATACAATGGCTCCCAGGTACTTGAAGCTTTGAACTGTTTCCAGCTTCTGGTCATTAACCCTGATATCGGTGCTAATGCCGTTGGTGTTATTAGTCATCAGTTTGGTCTTCTCTGCACTGATTTCCATGCCGTATGTTTTGGAGGCCTTATCCAAGTGTTCTGTTAGGCTGGCAAGCTCTTTTCTGATCCTGCTATTCCATCAATGTCATCTGCGAAGCGGAGGTTTTGTGATCGTTCTGCCACCAATGCTGACTGATCCTTCATGATGTTCCAGTGCATCAGCCATGATTCTCTCAAGGAAGATGTTGAAAAGAGTGGGTGAGAGTAGACAGCCCTGCCTTACTCCAACTGTTGTTCGAAACCATTCTCCAATGTTGTTGTTGTAGTACACTGCACTGGTGGCCTCGCTGTACAGCTGTTTGATGACTCTGATCAGGTTTGCATTAATGCTGTACAAATTCATGGTTCCCCACAAGCGCTCCCACACCTGTCAATGCCTTTTTAAAAATCGAAAAAACGTGGAAAAAGGTTTTGTTGAGTTAAGGTCCCGTCACATAGATTCTGGGGTTTAAAATACCATTCCCAATACCTCATCCCCCAACCCGTCAAGGAGGAAACCGGGCACGAAACGGAAACCATAACCAAAAAAATTCCCCTTTAACACCCGGCGCTTCAAACTGTCAAACAGAGCCAAAACAAAAACCCTACCCTGGAGCTGACAAGGCCGCCCACGCCCTTTGTGCTTGGTATTCAAAAAAAATTTGGAAGAAAAAAAAAAACAGCCGCAAACCCCGTATCAAATTTGACGTGGCCCAATAAAAGATCTAATGTCAAGGAGATCTTCCAAACAAAAGTTGGCGGGGAATTTTTGCGGCATTAAACCTCCGGCAATGAATCAATGCCCTACCAAAATGTAATGAGGCGTCGAGAAACCAGAGGAGGTCTCGGCGAGAGGAAAAAAACCACCGTGGACTCCCAAGAATTTTGGCCCTTGCGATACAAAAAGACATAAACCCCAGGTCTTCCAAACCCTAAAGAATCCGGGAGGCCAACAATCTGTGAGAAGTCAATTTTAAAGGCCCGAGAGAAGTGGGTCGGTCAATTGATGAATCGAAAAAGCGTGAAAATTGGCAACAGTAAAAAAGGATTGCACCCCGAAGAAATACAAAAACCCTTCAAACAAATTCAGTCTTGAAGACGCTCCGGAAAACCCCCTTACAGAAAGCAGCTGATTGAAAAAGGGGGTCTGGAATTTTCAAGAATTAAATACCCAAACCCCGGAAAAGGCTAAAAGAAGAGGAAACAGCAACATCAAGGTACCCTTGCCTTCCTATATGAGGAAAAGTGGAAAAAAAGCCATCCCCGTTTACCAGTAGGAAAATCCCCCCGGGGCAGACAAAAAACCAGTAGAGCGTCAATGGGGGCAAAACAGTTATCAACATGTTAAGCTATTGTCAGAAGATTTGGGAGAAAACAGTGGAAAGAAGGACAAATCACCATCAACTCTGCCCAAGAAGGGGAAATTTTCGCCCCTGAAAAAATTAGAACCACAGCCTCTCAGCCCGCCCGCAAGATCAACTCAAAGTTTTTGAACGACCCAAGAAGGGGCAGAAAACACCTTGCGAGGAAAAAGTGGGTTCAGGGGAGGGGAGCACAATGAAAAGATTTTTTTGCCACCTGATGGAAAAAAAATCTTCAAAATCAGAGAGATGTTCCACAACTTCTTGACTTAAAAAGGCTTTTGACGAGTAGGACAGGCCTGTGGCAGGCCCCGAATTTTTGGATTAAGAAGGACTAGAAAAATTAACCATTTAAAAATGCAAGCAGTGAGTCCTTTGAAAATCAGGTCGGGGACTACTCAAAACCCCAGTTGGGGTTGGGGGATGCCTGTTATCTCCAGTCCTGTTTAATCTGTTCTTTGGAAAACATTATGAGGGAGACCCTCCATGACTTCCACTCTACCATCTCCATTGTGGCAGAACCCCTCAACAACTTGCAGTTTGCCGATGACATTGACCTCATGGGCGAAGTAACACAGAGCTGCAAGATCTTACGACCAGACTTGAGAACAGAGCTGGAGCATATGGGATGGAGGTGAGCTCGGAGAAAAGTAAAGTACTTGTGAACAGCACGAGCAACGCCACTGCTAAAATTTACATGAACGGCCAGCAACTGGAGGAGGTAGACGCTTTTAAATACCTTGGCGCTACACTCACAAAGGACGGGCGATCGACGACAAAATCAAAGCCCAGACTAGCTATGGCAACATCTTCCATGACAAAACTCACCACCATATGGAAAAGTAAAGACATCATTTCCCAATCAAACTAAAGCTCTACAAAGCCCGATTCAGACTATCCTGCAGTACGGAAGTGAAACCATGGACATTGACTGCTGAAACAGCAAAGCGAATCCAGTCATTTGAAACAAAATGCCATAGAAAACTGCTGGGCATATCCTGGAGAAACAAAAGACCAATGAATTTGTCAAGAGTCAAATAACACAGCGGGCAGGTCCCACAGGAACCCCTTCTCACCATCGTCAAGAAGAAAAATGCTGACATGGTTCGGCCACGTCACCCGCCACAACACTCTGCCAAAAACAGTACTGCAGGGAACACTCGAAGGTGGCAGAAAGAGGGGAAGACAGAACAAGTCATGGATGGACAACATCAGAGAATGGACCAGGATGAATGACTCGGCACTACTGCGCAGAGCCGAGGACCGAGATGGATGGAGGAGGCTTACCACGGCATCGTCTTTCGTGTCTCCCCCACGACCGCCAAGGTCACGGGACTGATGATGATGATGTGTGTGAGATATATATATATATATATATATATATATATAGAGAGAGAGAGAGAGAGAGAGAGAGAGAGAGAGAGAACATCTTTGATACCCAAGGATGAAGATTTTAAGCCAAGCCAAGTTTACAATATGTCCTTGTGAACACACATAAGCGGTTAGGCCTACTAGAATATGAATATTGTTAAACAGAGAACAAGAAAATCCACGCCAAAAATACATAAAATCTCGATTACACATTACTATCAATCTACATATTTAAACCATGCAGTAGTTATATCTTCTTCTTCATGTGCCAGGTCTGTTGCAGACATCGGTGATCATGGCCTTCCATTCCTCTCTGTTGTCAGTTCTCCTGATGAGTTCATTGTTGGGGGATTCTTTCCTCGTTGTGTAGCTATTCAGACTGTCTGTGTATTTTGTGCGTTGTCTTCCTCTGTCTTCGGTACCACAAATCTTTCCACACAATATTTGCTTTCCTATTCCATCAGCTCTGTTTATGTGCCCAAAAATTGTAGTTGTCTTTTTTTGATGGCTTTGAGTAGGGATCTTTTGTACCCGGCCATTTCCATTACTTCTTCATTTGACTTCTTTACAGTCCATGATATTCTCATAATTCTTCTGATATACCACATTTCATTCCCGACGCTGGACATTGCATGCACCCAATGGGATCCATCACAACCAGATTGACTACATCTTGGTGCAGAACCGGTTTCGATCTGGCATCAACAGAGCCAAGACGAGGACATTCCCAGGTGCAGACATGGGCAGCGATCATGACCTCGTGCTCCTGAACTTTAGAGTCCGATTGAAGAAGACCAATACGACAAAGAACACCAGACTCAAGTTCAACCTGGACAAACTGAAGGACCCCACCATCGCCGAGTCCCCTTCCAAGCAACAATAGGAGGGAAATTCGCACCACTGCTGGCACTTGAAGAAGATGCCGAAACGATGACCACCAGTTTTAACACAGTGATGACTGAGACAGCAAGCATACTTCTTGGCAAACATCGCCGAAAAACACAACCATGGGTCACAGATGAAATCTTGAATATGTGTGACAAAAGACGAGACCTGAAGAAGAGCAAGAACACTACAGGAGCAGTTGAGTACAGAGAAGTAAACAAGAAGATCAGGAGAGACATGAGGAAGACCAAGGAGGAATGGATAGAGAAACAATGTACAGAAATCGAAGAGAGCCTGACAAAGAATGATAGCAGAAGAGCATACCAGATTGTGAAAGAGCTCACCAAACAGAAACAGGCAAGAGTCAGTAACATCCAGGACAAAGAAGGGAATTGCCTAACAGAAAAGAAGGAAATCGTTGGCAGATGGACGGAATATTGTTCCGAACTCTACAATCATCAGACACTAGGCGACCCCAGTGTACTTGCAAGCCAAGCCTCATCGAATAAAGACAACTTCCCAATTCTACGTGAGGAAGTAGAAGTAGCAATTAGATCGCTGAAGAAAGGAAAATCAGCAGGAATCGACAACATCCCAGCAGAGCTGATCCAACACGGGGGAGAAGCAGTGACAGACATCCTTACAAGTATCTGCAACAAGATCTGGCAGACCGGAGAGTGGCCTACACCATGGACCCAATCACTCATCATCACTCTCCCCAAGAAAGGAAATCTCCAGCAGTGCCAAAACTACAGACAATCAGCCTCATAAGTCATGCCAGTAAAGTCATGCTGAAAGTGATCCTGAACAGGCTGAAACCACAGGCAGAAGAGATCATCGCCGAAGAGCAGGCCGGTTTCCGCCCAAATAGAAGCACCACAGAACAGATATTCAACCTGAGGGTCTGTGTGAGAAATACAGCCAGCATCAACAAGACATCTTCCACATCTTCATTGATTTTAAGAAGGCCTTCGATAGACTATGGCATGACGCTCTGTGGGCCACCATGAACAAATTCAACATGGGCCAGAAGCTGATCCACACCATCAAGGAACTCTACTCAAAGGCCACCAGTGCAGTACTCGTACAGGGCACGGTAGGGGAATGGTTCCGTACCTCAGTTGGGGTCCGACAGGGATGTCTGCTGTCGCCGACACTGTTTAACATTTTCCTCGAACGCATCATGACTGACGCCTTGGAAGATCACACAGGCACAATCAGCATTGGAGGGCGAACAATCACCAACCTCAGGTTTGCCGATGACATTGACGGTCTGGCAGGAAATGAAGAGGAACTGGCCAACTTAGTGAAGCAACTGGACGAAATATCCTCACGATACGGCATGGAAATCAGCGCCGAGAAAACCAAGCTCATGTCAAACAGTGCCCAGCCAATCACCACCAAGATCACTCTCAGCGGAAAAGAACTGGAGACAGTTGACCATTTCAAGTACCTTGGAGCCATCATAAGTGAGGAGGGATCGAAGACCGACATCCCAGCAAGAGCGGCACAAACAGCAGCAGCAATGGCAAGACTGAAGACCATATGGAGAGACAGAAACATCCCTCTCGGAACCAAGGTAAAGTTACTAAACGCGCTAGTCACCTCAATCATGCTTTATGCATGTGAGGCATGGACACTGAACGCAGACCTACAAAGGAGGATCCAAGCAGTAGAAATGAGATGTCTCAGAAGGCTCCTTGGCATCTCATACAAGGACCATGTCACCAACAATGAAGTCCGCAGAATGATCACTCAACAGGTGCGGGACTATGAAGACCTACTGACCACGGCGAAAAAGAGGAAACTCAGATGGTATGGGCACGTAACACGCTCAGAAGGACTTGCAAAGACCATCCTGCAAGGAACAGTCCAGGGGAAGAGAAGACAGGGCAGACAGAGAGAAAGTGGGCCGACGACATCCGTGATTGGACAGGGGAGGACTTCAGTGTCACCCAGGCACTCGCCCACGACCGCGCTAAGTGGAGCCAGCTGGTCCACCGTTCGTCCACCATGCAGCGCCCCTACGACCCTGGCGGGTTATGGGACCAGTGAACAGTGAACCACATTTCTGCTGCTTCAAGTCTTCTTTCGAGGTCTTTTGTCAGCGCCCAGCATTCACATCCGTACAGAAGGATGGACCATATGTAGGCTTTCAGAGTGTTGATTTTGGTGCTGAGTCTTACATTTCTGTTGGTAAAGATGGGCCACTCCCACCAGCATCAAGATGAGTGGCGAGACACTAGAGGAGGTAGAAACTTTCAAGTACCTTGGAGCAGTCATCACCAAAGAAGGCACGAGCACACAAGAGGTGAAGATCAGACTTGCTGTGGCACTCTCCTCCATGACTAAGCTGGCGAAAGTGTGGAGAAACCACAACATCAGAACCCACTCTAAGGTCAGACTCTACAAGGCACTCGTCACATCCATTGCCTTGTACAGCTGTGAAGCATGGACACTTACTGCCGATCTAGAACGTCGAATTCAAGCCTTTGAGATGAAGTGCCTCAGGCGGATCCTGAACATCACCTACAGAGACCGTAAAACCAATGACTACGTCTGGCAGCAGATCGAGGCACTGGCTGGCAAACAAGACCCATTGCTAGATAGTCAAATGGAGGAAACTGAAATGGTTTGGCCACACAACAAGGCATAACAGCCTGGCAAAGACAGTCCTGCAGGGAATGGTGGAAGGAGCAAGGAGGCAGGGACGACCACGCACAAGCTGGATATCCAACATCAATGAGTGGACCGGCCTCACTGTACCAAACCTCCTGAAAGCAGCCCAGGACAGAACCATTTGGCGGTCCACTTGCAGCGTCCATGCGGGTACCCCAACGGTCGTCCTGACCAAGGGATGAGTGAAGTGAAGTGAAAGATGGGCTTCATCTTGGTGAATGTGTCTTTAGACAAAGCGATTCTTTCTTTATTTCTGTGTCGCATCTGGCGTCTGGAGTTATTGTGAAGCCCAAGTATTTAAAGGTGCAAACTTGTTTTATTCTTTCCCCTTTGCATAAAATGATACATACAGGCATGTCTGACTGTTTTGAGATTACCATGCACTCAGTCTTCTTTGCATTCAGTTGGAGTCCTTTGTTTTCACTTTCGATTGTGACTTGTAAGAATATTTTGTAGTTTTTCCTCTGAGTCAGCAATTAGCACTGTGTCATCAAAACAGCACCTTCCTACTTCTGTGAATGTCTCCACCTGTACACTATTTCTCGTTCCCTTCACTCTGCTGCAGATTCCTTGTGCTTACAAACACCTAGATTCAACCAGTCCACTGTTGGCCGTCGTTCTTTCTCTGTTTCTGGTCCATCGATTTGGAATGGCCTCCCTATCTCTCTTCGCCAAAGGCCTTCTTGTGACTCTTTTAAATCCGGCCTCAAGACATATTTGTTTCAAACCTAAGAATTTCCTCTCCTGTTTCATTTCATAGCTGTCCCTGCTTTTCAACAGCCAAAAATTCCATCACCCTGCCAAAGTGTACAACGTGTGTGTGTGTGTGTGTGTGTGTGTGTGTGTGTGTGTGTGTGTGTGTGTGCATTTGGACTTGTTAGAACTATTGGTTGCATGACTGTGTAAGAATGAGTTGAGTGCAAGCGCTTTGATTTGTCTGTGCAAGATACAGCGCTATATAAATTCCATTTATTATTATTATTATTATGATTATTATTATTATCCGCATATCCTAGAGATCGACTTGTTTTTGCTGTACTCTTCTGTGTCATTTGAAGACGAACAAACTTTTTGATTTTACCCCTTTGTTTAGGGCCTAGACTATTGTTAGGTTTTCCTCTCTTGAGATTTGTACAATAACACACACACACACACACACACACACACACACACACACACACACACACACACACACACACTGGATTACATTCTTGTTTAACCTGAGAGTTGTTTGTACTTTTAAATCCCTTTTATATTGTATTAGTACTTGTACAAAAGTTACATTAGTTGCTTGTTGTTGGGTTTTGGTTTTTTTCTCTTTATTATGATAAAAACTTGTTCCTTTAAATTTTTGCAGTGGAACTGTAGATCTGTGTCAACAAATCTACTGTATCTTGCATCGTTCAGATCTGAGGTTTTAATCTTACAGTCTTTAAACATTACTAAAAACAGACTACCCAATTTGAAAAATTACTATTATCTGCCAATCCATGAAATAGTTGCAAACGATGCTGAAAAAATTCGGGCTGCTATCTATGTGCATAAAGGAATAGAGTATAATGTATGTACCTCGCCAGTTCCAACAAATGTACCAAATCTACACTCTTGTGCTGCATGCATAAAACTCACCAAATCTATGAATCTAAATGTCGTTTCTGTGTATCTACCTAAAGGCCCCAATGACAGCAACACAGAATGGTTGGGTACATTGCCAGAATCTAAAAGTAAATGGTTAATATGTGGGGATTTCAGTGCACACTCCCCCTTCTGGGATAAAGACTGTACATCAGTAACCAAACCAGTAATCGGTTTATTGAAAACATTATCGATTCTTATCTTTTTCTACTTAATGATGGCAATGTTACAAGAATCCCAGATGTTTGAAGCAAAGACCTAGCGCTTTAGATCTATCTTTCATTTCTCCATCCCTTGTTCACAACTGTAACTGGGAAAAAGAAGGTGATACTTTAGGAAGTGATCATTTTCCAATTGCTATCACTCTTAATAATGATTCTTTAGAATATGACATAGGAAAAAGATGTTATCTCCACGTATAATTATGGTTATGCTAACTGGAATAAGTTTAAAGATATTTTGACACAGATAAATTGTGAAAGTATTAAAAGTAATGATATTGATATTTTTTATGCCAATTTTTAAAAGTTGTACTGCAAGCAGCTGATAGTTCTATCCCTAAGTATTCACCCATTAAGTCGAAAAAGCATTCGGGAAACATATGGTGGAATCCTGCCTGTCAAAAAGTTGTGAATGACAAGAAAGCTGCCTATAAAGTATATTTAAGAAATAAAACTTCAGAAAATCATTTTCTTATGAAAAAGGCAAAATTACTTTGTGATAAAACCGTTGAACAAAGCAAACGTCAATTTTGGTCTTCCTTTTGCTTTCAAGAAGTTAACACTTGTAAAGATCTGAAAAAGGTGTGGAATAAATTTAAAGATATGAAAAGTGGGGTTAGGCTTCCAAACTGTCCAATTAAGATTAAAGACAAGGAACTTCCAACTAATTCAGAGAAAGCTGAAACGTTCATAGAAATGTTTACAGACACAATGGGTGATAAAAGTCTTTCAGAAAAATGCAAAGTGTACAGAGATAAAGAGGCACAAAAAGATATGTATAAAGACCCTGTGGGAGATAATAATCATTACGTCAATGCTCCCCTAACACTGCAAGAGCTTAAAGATGCTCTCCTATCTCTTGGAACAAAAAAAACATCCATTGGTATTGATGCTATTTCAAATGAATTGTTAAAACAGCTGCCAGAAAATTTGATAATGTTATTGCTGGAATTATTCCAATGCTGCTGGTCTCAAGGGGTCATTCCAAGCATATGGAAACATTCCATTTTAGTGCCAGTCCCAAAGCAGGGTAAAACTAAAAGTGTTAAAAACAGTTACAGACCTATTGCGTTAACCTCTCACATAGGAAAACTTATGGAAAAAGTAATTTTAAACCGACTAATACATTACTGCGATAAAAACAAAATAATCCCTATTAGTCAGGCAGGTTTTCAAAAAGGTAGATCCACAGCAGATCATCTGATTAAACTCAGCACACAGATTTAACATCAATTTGCTTGTAGGAAAAATTTGCTTGCCACCTTTTTTGATATAAAGAAAGCATATGATCAGGTCTGGCATAAACGACTACTATATAAATTAAAAACTATTGGCTTATCTGGTAATTTGTATCATTATATTAAAGCATTTCTCTCAGAAAGATGCATGCAGGCCAAAGTTGGAAATTCCTATTCTACTTTACGATTTCCAACAATGGGTATTCCACAGGGATCAGTCATCGCTCCACATCTTTTCAATATTCTTCTTTATGATCTTCCTAAGTGTCTTTCCAGTAATGCCATCCATGTCCAGTACGCTGATGACATTTGTATGTGGATGAAAGTTACAATGAAAAAAGAAAACACAAAAGAGGCATCTAAACTACATAAAAAATATGTATCAGCTTGAGCTAAACAAACTTAATGACTACATTTTTAAAAATGGTCTTTCACTATCTCCTGAAAAGACTAGTCTTGTACTTTTCAATAATGGAGCTAACCTACCAGTTCTACCTGTTTTCCAATTAGATGGGAAAGTTTTGGAATATAAAACTTAGGGGTACATTTTACGTCTACACTAAGTTGGAATTATCACATTGACTGTTTAAATACTAAGGCTCGGAAAAGTCTTAACCTCCTGAAAGTTATTAGTAAACAAGTGTGGGCTCATGATGTAGCTGTTTTAAAACACCTGGCATTATCCTTAGTACGTTCCAGACTCATTTATGGCCAGGAAGCATTTTTCAGTGCTCCAAAGTATTTATTACAGAAAATGACAAGACTAGACTGCAAGGCTTTCCGATTAGCTCTGGGGGTACCTTTTCATGCATCATCTGTGGATACCTACAAGGAAATAGGAATTTTGCCATTAGACAAATATCGACAACTAAAAAGGTAAAAGGTAAAGGGGTCCCATAACCTTTAAGGTCGTAGGGGAGCGAGGCGTCAGAGACCTCACTTATCTAGAGCCAGCATATTGAGGGCGGCGCCCATCTCCTCTCCCTCGCTGCTTTACCTTCCCTGACCCTAAAGAGGGCAGGTACCCATGTACAGCTGGGTGAACTGGGGGAACTGTACTGAAGCCAAGGCACGCAAACGGTCACCCATCCAACTGGTAACCACGCTCGACGCTGCTTAACTTGGCTGGGGGAAAGCGAGTGCTCCGACCACTGAGCTATCCCGCCTTCTGCTGTAGATATTGAAGAGGTCTGAAGAGGTAGTTATATACCGACAACTGGCTGTGGCTAAATATCTCTTACGTTGTTCAACACAAGAAACCAATGTGGACAACGAAATTAGTATAAGATCCGACGTCAACTTTCCTAAAAGAGCACATTCTATTCGCTCAGTCACCACAGCTAGAACCTATACTTCTCAATTAATTGATAAAGCAGAAATATTTCCCACAAAAATAGCTAAGTCAAAGATTCACTCCTCACCTTGTCCCCCATGGGAACTTAAGAGAGCTAATTTTGACGTAAATTATTCCTCTTTAACTAAAAAAGGTAATGAAAATATCCTTAGCTCATCAGTAAAAGAATATATACAAACTACATATCCAAATCATTTAAAAATATACACAGATGGCTCCCTTTTGAACAACAATGAGGCGGGTGCAGCTTTTGTCATTCCATTTTTGAAAGTAGAGAGATCATTTTCTGTTGGGAAAAATCGATCTATATTTACAGCTGAATTATCTGCTATTTTGATGGCTTTATATTATCTTCTAGATTTTCCTAAAGACATATTTCAAACGCTTTTCTGTGTTGATTCTAGATCAGTCTTACTTGCTCTGAGAAACTTCAGTTCAAAAGTGAGACAAGATCTCATAATTGAAATTAGTCATCTAATTCATTTTCTGATGATACGAGGCACTGGTGTTACCTTTTGCTGGATACCCTCGCACTGTGGTATCTACTTTAATGAAAAAGTTGACAGAATAGCAAAAGGTGAAGCTGAACATAGGGATGGGTCTTGCAGCATAAGTGTTCCTCTATCCATCCACGAGGGCTATAACATGTTACAAAATGCATGTTGGAAACACTTTAAAAAGAAGCTACAAGGTACCAGTTATTCCTGGAGTGATGATGTAACCCATGTATTATCTTTTGATAAGATCAAATGTCGTAATTTACATGAATATAGAAATGTTGTATCTATTATCTACAGGTTTAAGCTCAATGCTTTTAAAACTAAATTTTCCAAAAAAGCAACATGTCTCTGTGGCGAAAATCTTACCAATGATCATATTCTTTTACGATGCAGAGATCTGAAAAACGTTTTACCTGCCTTCCCAGTCCGTAGCTTACAGCAAATTCTACAAGACATTCCATTAATGAAACAAATTGTTTTGTCATTAAGTCATACTCCTATTTTTAGACTCCTTTAATATGAGGATAGCTTCTAGTTATATGAATTGCAACATTAATTATTTTAACTGTTCATTTTTTCTGTTCAGAATTCTTGTTTATGCCTTTTTTTCATAATATTTGTTTATTGTGATTGATTATTTATGTGCATACCCCTCTCCCTACAAACACACACACACACACACACTTTCCCGTCTGATATCACTATTTAGTGGAAGGACGTTAAACTGAAGAACTACTACTACTACTATATCTTAAATTATTTATATTGTGACCTCCTACTTTGACACCTTCATGTTGCTCTATGTTCCGTAGAATCATTTCGCTGTAGATATTGAAGAGGTCTGAAGAGGTAGTTATATACCGATTCAAATTCACTTCTTCACAACAACAAGAGAACACTGCACTGGATACACTTGTATATAGCGCTGAAGAATATTGCAGACATATCACAAAGCACTGAGAAGTTATAAATCAAAATCCCTGTGGCCACTTTTCTCCACTGTAACAGTAGAAAGAACGCCAGGCTATCTTGATGGCGCCAAACAGGGACCCTAGCATCTGGTCAGTCAGTGCCTGAGCTAAGATGAGCTCATTAGGGGTCAAGTTCCAGAGTCTGAGAGCAGCAGAAAATGGGGGAAAACAACTGCCATGGCCTGTGCCACAAGGGTGCTGGTCAAGACAGGATATGTTTTTTAGGAGAGGGGAGGGGAGGTGGGCGTGTGGTGTAGTCAGTCAGTCAGTCAAAAGAGGTGTGGTGTGGTATGGTATGGTGTGGTGTGGCTGGCAGGTATCAGCTACGCAGAGCTGTGTTACGACGTGCCCAGTCACCAACACCCGCTGGCTGTGGGGAAGGACCCTCACCGCCGACTCCCACTACGACCACCCCCACCCAGCCCCACCCTCGACACCACCCCCCGCCATCCTCTTCTCAGCCTCCCGGCAGCAGCAGCAGCAGCAGCGGAGAAGGAGGTAGGGGAGTGGAGGGGGGGGGGGGGGTGGGAACTGATTAAGTCTGTGTGGGGTGTGGCTGTTTGTCTTTCAGGGGTTTTCTGGTTGGGGGGGGGGAGCTGTCACCATTGCTGCATAAAATGTTCAGTGTTCTAAACAAGGAAAAATCAAATGAAAACAAAATGATAAAATATCGAGGATACAAAATTAATGGAGCAACAACAAAACAAAACCTTACTAACAATTTGACATACATGCAAGCTCACTCACACCCATGCATGTATGCACATGTGCTTGCACACACGCGCATGCATGCATACATGCACATGTGCCATCATCATCTATTTATTGTCTGATTAACATGACCATAACAGTTTCTTTGGGGTGGGGTTGGGGGAAGCTTTTGGGATCAAAAGTCAAATTTTTAATTCACAGCTTGCTTTGCTTGAATGTTTTTTATGTTTGTGTGTCAACGTGGAATTCAGTCATTAAAAAAAAAAAATTAAATGGTACATTTAATAAGCAATGTGTTTGTTTTTTCTTTTATATTCATTAAGCCCACTATATCCCTTTGTTTGCGGGGAGGAGGAATGTACTTTTTTTTTTTTGGGTGGTGGTGATTTGTTATATTTTGGTGAAACAGAGAATTGGTCATAAGTATGGTATCCCAACCCCTTTATTCATTATTCTTTTTATTTTTCCATGATTATTTTCAATCTTTTATTTTGAAAATAATGAAAAAGCATTCGTATGGGTTTTGTTTATTTGTTTGTTGTTTGGTATTTTTTAACATCCAGTCCCCCGGTGTGTATGCAGTTGGTTATTGACATCGTTTGATTAACCTCTTAACTGCCCAGTGCACGTGCACCCTATATGCCGGGGAATAAAATTCTTATGTACCACTGCTATGTTCATATCCCTCTTACTCAGAAACTACCACATGAATATTCCTGATAGTCTGCCTAATGACAGTATATATATCGTAGATTACTTCGAGGCAAGCTCAAATTAGTTAGCAGCTATTTCACGTGAAAATAATTTAAAAAATGTAAAAAAATTGACCAAAATACGATTTCTTTATCACCACTGTCATTTGAGTCCTCCCGATCTCAATAACGTCAACATAAGTCAGGCCAAATCTCATTCTTTTTTTTTAAATGCCCATCAGCTAATCATACACGATCGTTTTCATCACTGTTAGGATAAATCTACAGTTTTATTTGCCAAATTTTACAGCTGTGTAAAGTTATTTATGCCTTCAACAAGAAGTGTCAGCCATTTGAACACGAACTTTCAAAACAGTCAGCATAAAAACACAAAATACGAGCTAAAAACGATCGTTTTTGCTACGGTTTTTGCAGCTGAATGTTGCCAAGCAACAAAGGGGAAATGACCTCCATAAGTTTGGGGTTTTTCCTTTAACTGTAGTCAAGGAAAACGGCTTGTTACTTCGGTTTGACACCCCGGAAATTTTATTTGGGTTGTAAAGGGGATAGGTGGGGAAGCAGTCTAGTGGTTAAAGGAGGGAAGCAAAGACTGGATGATTAGGTTTGATCGTGCTCGATTCAGGGGAACTACTAGGGGATGAAAGAGTATGTGGATCAGATGGTTGGTGACCGCCTCTCAGGTCAGTGCTGTCAGTGCAGGTGATTGTGGTTTCATGTGTCACAGGTGGAAAGAGCCCCCAGCCAGGTAAAATGGGTACTGGCTTTTAGGATTTGTTTTTCTCCATATTTTTCTTTTTAATAATTGGCATCGTTCGCCTTCACTACAGGCGCTTTTCTAATGCTTTTGCATTTTTCTGGATACCCGGTGTTAGTGTGAAGTCAGCGTGAATTCTTATTAGCGTGACGTGTTAAAAAAAGATGGGGGGTGGGGGATACTGTGTTAAGATAACGAAAAAGCTGTGATAAGTGTGATATGATGATGGTGATGATGATGATGACATGTGGGAAGGGTTGACTGTTGAGAAAGTAAGGAATTGTTGATCTACGAAGAAGCAGAAAAGGTGTGTGTTTGTAAACATCAACATCTGAAAAATTATTAATAATGGGAATGGCAATGTACAGCTGTGGGTTTTTGTTTTGTTTTTTGTTGTTTTTTTTGTCAGTCATGTTGATGGACATGCTTCAATGCCTGAATTTCAGCAACAACAAAGAAAAAACTTTTTTTTTTAAATAAGGAAGATTATTTTGATTTAGCACCATTTTGTTTGTTTTTATTATTAGGGATAGTGTGTTGCAAATAGTACCTACATTCCTGTTATTGTTTTGGGGTTTTTTAGTGTTGGGTTCAGTTTGGATAACACTTCAGTTTACTGTCCTACTTTCTTTTGAATAATTTTTCTCTGCAAAATAGTATCCCCCTACCCCCACCCCCCAAAAAAAGTTTGAAAGAAAAGAGAACAAATATTGTATGTGTGGCATGTTAAAGAAAAAGAAAAAAAAAGAGGTTTGTAACCAATTGCTTCCTTACAAGTCAGTTAAAAGACTCTTCCGCCCCCCCACCCCCAATAACACTACCACCAGAAAAGCAGAGAAAAGGGACATAGCCGATGTATTGGTTGTACTAATTCATAATAATTGCATCATATTGTAGTAGAGCGTGGCTTTCCGTGTACCCAGCAGGGCTATGGGTTGAGGTATCTGCTTTTATAGCTATGAGCTGAGGTACCTGCTTTTATAGCTATGAGCTGAGGTACCTGCTTTTATAGCTATGGGTTGAGGCATCTGCTTTTATAGGTATGGGCTGAGGTACCTGCTTTTATAGCTATGGGCTGAGGTACCTGCTTTTATAGCTATGGGCTGAGGTACCTGCTTTTATAGCTATGGGCTGAGGTACCTGCTTTTATAGCTATGGGTTGAGAGATCTGCTTTTATAGCTATGGGTTGAGAGATCTGCTTTTATAGCTATGGGGTATGTATCTGCTTTTATAGCTATGGGGTATGTATCTGCTTTTATAGCTATGGGGTATGTATCTGCTTTGTACTTTAAAGAGTGTGGTTAATTAAGGCATTTGCTTTGGGTGCGTGGGTGTAGACAGACTGCATCGCTGCATACGACTGCCGAACTGCTTGACGATAAATAACCAAGTGTTTTCATTTTCGGTCACTCTTCTTTTCCCACAGTCGTTCCCAGACTGGCATCACTTGCGTGTAGGCTTTTACATAAATTCTGGGAAGAATGCCGCTGCTGGATTTGGGGGTGGTTTTTTAAAATGATTGTTTTGGTTTGGGGGTGTGTGGTTTTTTTGTGTGGTTTTTTTTGTGTTTTTTTTTCATTGATACAGTTCTTGATGGATTTAGTGATTTATTGATCTTTTATAATCATTATTATTCTTTATTATTATTATTATTATTATTATTATTGTTATTGTTGTTGCTGCTTATTTTGCTTCAGTTTTGTTTAAGAGGTATGGTGACTGGTGATTTTGCAGATGGCAGCTTTGATATGGCTGAATGTATGATTTGTGGGCTTTTTAAAAAATTTATTTTTTATTTTCTTTAGGATTTGAATGCTATGTAGTTACTAACCAACAACAGACGAATCGTAGTACATGGGAGAGGGGGTGTGTGTGCATGGGTTAAGGGGGGGTGTATGGGGGGTTCCGTTCTTTGTCTTAATGGATTTTTAACAAATTTAACTGCTTTTGTAAGCTAAAATTTTTAGGATTTTTTGTTTTGTTATGGTTGAGTGTTTGCTGCTAGGGTTGTTTTCAGTGTTGGTTGTTGGGTTTTTTTGTGTGTGTGGGGGGGGGGGGGGGGGGGGGGGGGTTGTTGTTGTTTGTGGGGGGGGGGGGGGATATGTGGAGGTTTTTTGATTGTTGTTTTTTGTTGTTGGTGTTATTTTTTACAACTGTTATGGTTCCATTTATTGGTCTGTTAGTGTATGTATATCCTTTTGGGTGGAAAGGAGGTGATTTGTGGGGATGGGGGTAGAAACAGATGTAGTTGTGAGAAAAAAACAACCCACATTGACTGGAGACAAAATTTAGTGTTGCACTTCTGCTGTTTTTTTGAAAGAAGTGAACTGTTTGTGGATTACAGATCCTTCTAAAGAGCACACACCAACCAGTATACGATAAAATAAACCCCAGAATATCGGAATAATGTAACTCTGTCAACACTCTTTATTTACAACCTGATGTAGAAAGTGAGCAGGCTGAAATTTAATGTCGGTGTTCCTTTGCCTAAAAGACAGCTGCTTCTTTTGAGGTTGACCCTTTTGGGTCGCCCAAACTGTTTGATTTTGTTTCCCTCCTCCTCCTCCTCCTTTTTTCTGTGGATGTGGTATACACCTCCCTCTCCCTCCCTCCCTTCCTTCCCTGAAGGCTCTTTGTCTAAGCACATCAGCAGCAGCAGCAGTTATACCCCCCGCCCCCAAGTGTCTCCCTCTCCCCCCCCCCCCCCCCCCCCCCCCCTCCCCCCCCGATGCCCGTGTGGTCTTCTCCAGGCGCTCTGTTTTCGCTCACAGGCAATGCCCGGCCACAGCTTCATCGGGTGCCCAGTGACTATGCCTGCCCCCCACCACCCCGCTCCAAACACCCGGCAGCCGGAGAAGCAGCTTCAACGTGAGTGTTCTTCGGGTCATGCGCAGCGGCCTTTTGGTTGGGAAAGGGTGGGGGGGGGGAGGATCAGTGTTGTTGTTGTTGCAGGTGGCCTGTTGGAGAAGGATTTGGGGTTTTAAGGTCGGGTGTTTGTTTTTTCATTGTTGTTTGTTTTTGGGTTTTTTAATTTGGTCTGCTGGGTAGAAGGATGTTAATTGTTGTGGTTGTAGTTGGGTGTTTCCCAGCTTAACACCCTGGGGTTCACCAGGAATATACATTCTTGTCTCACTCATCACACCTGGGAGTGAATCACTGTGAGGTGGGGTTTTTTACCTACACTGCTGGGTGAGGATGAGAGAGAGTGTGTGTGTATCTGTGTGTGTGTGACAGTTTCAAGCGCCTCATCACATTTGCACGCAGCCATGCTCCCTGACTTCAGAGGATGATGCTGGCTGTGTGATCTTCTGGGAGGAGGGCAGGGGGGTAGCAGGAGAAGGGTGGGGTTGAGTGTTTTTGGTGTGTGGATACTGCGAGGGTTGCTGTTGTGCCGTACCACCTGGATTCCGCCCAGGCCCGATGCGAAGCTTGGTCAGTTACTGTATGTCAGCTCAGTGGCTTGAGGAGGCCTGCATTCGTTTTTAAGCCGTTGTTATGCTTTAGTGTAATATTATGTATAGAGATCGTCTTCAGCCACGACAAAAGCTCTTTGCAGACCAGTCCCCACACTGCTTTTTAACACGATCCCTATGTTAAGTGGCGAGAGAACCCCCTCTTTCCCAGTACACGTGCACTGTGCGCATGTGTATGCTGCCCTAACCCAGTAGTGGGTGATACAGAGGGAAGGGCTAGTAGATGGTTGGTCACCCTGTAGCGGGTTACTCGTAGAGAAATGGTTAAAAGAGGGGTGGGGTGGGGGGGACGGAATCCTGTGAAGTCGGAGTACAGGGTTCGTACAAATTTTAAAAAGCCCTAAAAGGCCCCGATTTTTTAAGATCCAAAATAAGGCCCCTAAAAAGCCCTAAAAATAATACGTATGGGCCTGGAGGCCCTAAAAAGCCCTAAAAATGGAAACCATGAGTGAGAGTTTCTGTTGAAATTTAGATTAAACAAATATACAAAATAAAACTTATGAGAAATGAAAGCAAGAAGGGTGTCCAAAGATCGTATTATCGCTGATAGAATGCCTGTCATCTGCTATTCATGTCGCGCCATCTATTTTGCCAAGGGAGGTAATTTGCCTCCATTGGAAGTGCATATTCATTTCGCTTTCACATTATTTTTTACATGAGGACTGCCTACCCCTATGGTATGTCCGTAATTTGTTCGGAAAATGATGTTCAACTATGGAACTGCGATCCTGACTTTAAAAAAAAAGACCAAAAAAAAGTTTTCTGTTTATTGTGCAACAGTCCTCTACGAGATTTTTCAATTTTAGCACAGCTGCGCTGCGAATAGCAAGGCCTATTGTTTCTCCTGTGCGCATGCGCAGTTTACAAAATGGCAGTCAGTGATACAGTCGCGTGTCAGAATGGAAAAACAATAAAACCTGTAGCCAGATCTATTCTTTATTTGAGGAGATTATCCCACAGATTTTCTGCAGAACGCATACAGAAACGAATCCAGTTCATAAGGCAAGTCAGAAATGCCAGCACTTTGCATATTTTCCACCACTCAATGTGGTCGATTTAGTTGACTTTACTTTAAAATTTGCAGCTTATTCAGTTATTGGCAGACTTGATCCGAAGATTCTTGCTTTTAAAAAAGCAAAACTATGGGGAGATAAAAAATTAAAAAAGCTATGGGGAGAGGGCGTGGGCATCCTTTTCAAGCTAGTGTTAGGCCTACCACTCGGTCTGCATTGACGATACGGGACTTGTACATGTATTCATAGTGAAGAGAACTTGCGTCCAGCAACGTCTCTCTGTCTCTGTCTCTCTCTTGTGCATGCATGCATTCATGCGTGTATGTGTGTGTGTGTGTGAATGCCTGCATGTACGAATGTGTGAGATTGAAATAAAGGAGCAGAATTTGGAAGAGGCACTAAGAGTGTTACTGTGTGAGGGTATTGTTATTACAGTTCTAGTACCAGGCAACCATCTGCATCTTTGATAAGGCAAGGAGACTAGTTCACATCAGGTGAAGTTTGAGGGATAGTGTCTGAAGTTCACTTTGCTAGTTGTTTGTGAAAAAAACTATTAAAATCAGAGACACTTATTTCAGTTTTCACTTTGCTTGGAATTTCAAGACATGGAGACTTCCATCACATCATGATTTGATGTTTCACTGTGTGAAGATTTTAATTCATTGTGGTATCTATGAATGATTGAAAGACATTTTATTCTAGAACTTAACTTGGATTTGTGTCAATAATCAATATCCAACATGCAGTTTTAGACAAGAAGACTTTGCTTTCATGAGTTTGAGATTGGGTTGTCAATGTAAACGTGTACACAGGTTGATAAATTTATACTTTGGTACCCCGAAGCTAGGCCCTAAATTTGGAAATAATTGCCCCTAAAAAGGCCCTAAATTTTCACCCACCAAGTCTGTATGAACCCTGGAGTATGGCTGCCTCTATGGTGAGGTGCTTGGGGGAAAAAAAAGAGTCCTGCAGGCAAAACTGCTCATCCAGTGTGCCCTTCCAATTTCATGGAATGATCTCACGGAGAGATGATTGGAAGAGACTGTTGCATATTGTGGGTTTGACCCATAGGGTGATGTGCCGCTGGGGAACAGGGAGTACTACAATAAAAACAACAACAGATGGCTGGGATAAACTGGCTTGGAGTGAATCCTTGAAGAGAAACACAGTAGATCTGTTTATGGACCCGTGGTCTAGAGGAGAGGTAACATACCCCTCTAAACAATACCCCCCCCCCCCCCCCCCCCCAAAAAAACAAAAAAAAACAAAAACAACCAACAACAACAAAAGTGAGAAGTTGTGGGCTTAATCCCTGTTTGAACCCCAAAACTTTGGTTTCTCCCATCCACCCAACCTTGAGTGAGGGTCAAGATGCTAGTATTTCTGATGAGATGATAAAACTCTGTTCCTGTGTGCGAGACAACTTTTTTGCACATGTAAAAGAATGCCTGTCCATTCCCAAGAGCATGCAATGTGACCATAACTTTCAAAAGCCGTTAAAACCCATTCTGCCTTTCAGAAGAGTAGGTCATTAATTTTGTGCCGCCGGTAAGAACAGATGACCTGAAATTTTTTTTTTTTTTTAAATGAATGAATAATGCATGCACGCCGGTGTTGTGTTTAGACATCATTTCCAAAGCTCATTGTTGGTGCCCTCTTTATTCGTTGCGAATTTGTTTAAGCTGTCTGTGAATTTTGTGCGTTGTCTTCCTCTGCTCTTGTTTCCACAGATTTTGCCACTCCATAACAGTTTCTCTAGTCCGTCAGCCCTGATTATATGGCCGAAAAATTTGAGCTGTCTTTCTCTGATGGTGTTGAGAAGGGATCTCTTGGAGATAAGTGAGATATTTTTATCTCTCCAGATGGTGTTTAGTTTTGACAAAGCTGTTATTGTCTGTGCAGTCCTGCATACTACTTCTGGCTTGGATCCCTGGTCTGATACAATGGCTCCCAGGTACTTGAAGCTTTGAACTGTTTCCAGCTTCTGGTCATTAACCCTGATATCAGTGCTAATGCCGTTGGTGTTATTAGTCATCAGTTTGGTCTTCTCTGCACTGATTTCCATGCCGTATGTTTTGGAGGCCTTATTCAAGTGTTCTGTTAGGCTGGCAAGCTCTTTTTCTGATCCTGCTATTCTATCAATGTCATCTGCGAAGCGGAGGTTTGTGATCGTTCTGCCACCAATGCTGACTGATCCTTCATGATGTTCCAGTGCATCAGCCATGATTCTGTCAAGGAAGATGTTGAAAAGAGTGGGTGAGAGTAGACAGCCCTGCCTTACTCCAACTGTTGTTCGAAACCATTCTCCAATGTTGTTGTTGTAGTACACTGCACTGGTGGCCTGGCTGTACAGCTGTTTGATGACTCTGATCAAGTTTGCATTGATGCTGTACAAATTCATGGTTGCCCACAAAGCTGCATGCCACACCCTGTCAAATGCCTTCTTAAAATCGATAAATACGTGGTAAAGGTCTTGATGTTGAAGGTACCGCTCACATAGTATTCTGAGGTTGAATATCTGTTCTGTTGTGCTCTCAATGTATGATCTGGGTAAAAAAAAAAAAAAAAAAAAAAAAAAAAGACTTTGACATAAGCTTTAACCTCTTAACTGCCCAGTGCAAGTGCACCCTATATGCCGGGGAATAAAATTCTTATGTACCACTGCTATGTTCATATCCCTCTTACTCAGAAACTACCACATGAATATTCCTGATAGTCTGCCTAATGACAGTATATATATCGTAGATTACTTCGAGGCAAGCTCAAATTAGTTAGCATGCTATTTCACTGCAAAAATATATTTAAAATGTAAAAAAATTGACCAAAAATACGATTTCTTGATCACCACTGTCATTCTGAGTACTCCCGATCTCAATAACGTCAAACATAAGTCTAGGCCAAATCTCATTCTTTTTTTTTAAATGCACGATCAGCTGAATCATACACGATCGTTTTCATCACTGTTAGGTAAATCTACAGTTTTATTTGCCAATTTTACAGCTGTGTAAAGTTATTTATGCCTTCAACAAGAAGTGTCAGCCATTTTGAACACGAACTTCCAAAACAGTCATGCATAAAAACACAAAATACGAGCTAAAAAACGATCGTTTTTGCTACGGTTTTTGCAGCTGAATGTTGCCAAGCAACAGGAGAGTGACCTCCATTAAGTTTGGAGTTCTTTCCCTTTAACTGTAGTCAAGGAAGCAGGCTTGTTTACTTCGGTTCGACACCACGGAAATTTTACGGGTTGTAGGCGTATAGGGTGCACGTTTAGCCCCGGAAAATTTCCGGGGTAAGGCAGTCTAGTGGTTAATCTGTCATCTAGATCTAGATCTCTAAATGTGGAAATACAAATTTGACCCCCTCCCTCTCTCTCTGTCTCTGTCTCTCTCTTCCTCTCTCTCTCTCTCTCTCTCTCTCTCTCTCTCTCTCTCTCTCTCTCTCTCTCTGTACGATCTTGGGGGGGGGGAGGGGGGGGTACTGAAACAAGACTTTGATATTGGCTTTAATTAACCTATGTAGATCTAGATCTATCTCTGAAAGTGGAAATACAATTTTGATCTCTCTCTCTCTCTCTCTCTCTCTCTCTCGCTCAATAAAGTCCGGATGAGACTATAAACCGAGGCCCCGCGTGCGAACGCATGCAGAACATCTTGGCACGCGTTTAATCCTGTTCCGCTTTTCGAAAGAGTAGGCCATTGTATGCCGGTGGGAACAGATGACAAAATGTACAAAACCGCATACACACAGGGACTGGATGTAAAAAAAAGCACATGAATGCTTATTCCATTATCCTTGATATAAAAGAATAAATAAAATAGATAAATAAGAATAAATAAAATTTATTCAATTCAATTCTCTCTCTCACAATGTAGGGGGGGGGGGGGGGGGGTGGACAAGACTTTGACATTGGCTTTAACTTATCTAGACCTGGATCTATCTCTCTGAATGTGGAAATACAACTTTGGCCTCTCTCTCTCTCTCTCTCTCTCTCTCTCTCTCTCTCTCTCTCTCTCTCTCTCTCTCTCTCTCTCTCTCTCTCTCTCTCTCTCTCTCTGTCTCCTGTGTCACAAGTGCTTACTACAGATTAACTGCAACACTTAAAGTGAATATTTAATCCTTTCTGCCTACGTATCTGCTTGTTTGTTGTGTTTCTCTTCCTTGAATAAAATAGCAGAAACTAAGAGTACTGAGGGTACTGAAACCATTCGTTAGAGAGGTCTTCTTGTGATTCATTTACAAAATACCATCACTTTGCTTCATGAATGTGAAAATACGCATATAGAGTCAATAAAATATACAAATAATATGCTTCCAATCTGTGTTGAAACACCCAAAGTCAAACGTTCTACTCTTGGCCGTTGCTCTTCTTTTTCATATTTCTGGTCCATCCATTCGGGATGATTTCTCTCTGTCACTTTGCCAAAAGCCTAAATTTGATACTTTCCAGCCTCAAAACACATTTATTTCCGACTTATCTTCCCCTATAGTTACACCTCTTTCAACAGACGTCTCCTTCACCCCGCCTAAGTGTGTATGTGTGTGTTTGATTGATTGATTGTGGGAGTTTTAATTTAAACTGTGTTGTTTTGGATTTTGTTTTGTTTTGAATAGTCAGATATGTACTAATAATTCAAATGCACATACTATGATTTCTTTGCTTTACAAGACTCAACGCCATAAAAATGTAATATATTGTTATATTATCAAAATAACTACATTTTTAGTTCTAAATGCAAGACAAATTCAGTGGTTGGTTTGTTTTCTATCTCATGCACTCACCCACAACAAGTGACATGTTCATTTCTTAGGGTCTTGCATGCTAATGTATGACTTGAGATCTTCATTGTCTCCAACATCAGCCACTGCTGGTTCCTTGTCCTCTTCTTCCGTGACGTTGTCAAGAGAATTGTTGAAAGCCTCGGGTGCAGTGACTACATTCAAAACAGCATCAACTGGGAAATGCCCCTGAACAGTTCTGGCCCTCCACTTTCCTGTCAACTGTGAGTGCTGAATGTCATCAGGTGCAAATGTCACTTCCAACCACTGCTGAACACCAGTTCCTGCCATTAGTCGTCCTGTGGAACCCAGCAGTCTCATCTCAGTATCTAAGCCACCTAGTCGTTGGACACTGGAGCAGAGAGGGCTGTCATCTGGTTCACTGGCAACAATGATCCTGGCCTTCCACCAAAGAGGTTGATCCAAAGTGACACCTAGTGTTACATGGTTTAGGCTTGCCAATGCTGACAAGAAGTGTAGAGGTGTGAACACAGAGCTCCTGCCCCACAGCGGGGTCCATGTCCATCATGGTGAAGCAGCTCTGCATGTCCTGGATGGTGGCCATCACACACTGCCTGCAGAGGTCCTGACCAGCCTGGTTGTGGGCAGCGCAGTGGCCACAATGCTTTCTGCAGAAGGTCCAGAAAGGTGTTGACAGCACTGTGGCTTGTTTAAAGAGGACTGAAGTATCATTTTAGCTGAAAGGCAAACAAACTGAATATTTTGATTGGAATCCTCCCAATGACTTTCACCTACTCAGCTGTTGCAGTAATATCACGTTTGGTGGACCTGCTAGTTCTAATGGCAGGAGTGACAGAAGCAATCCTCCCCATGCCATGAAATGTACCAGGGCTGTCTATTGTTGGACATTGTGCAACAAACAGATCACAGTTGGTTGAAGGCAAGCCTCATGTGCAAATGTCTTGCACCAGTGCTGCAGACTGTTCATATCTCTTCACCTCAGCATAGGATGAAGAGAACTCCAGTTTGTTAAAATAGTCAACAAGATATCTGGAGCCAATAACATGGTGAATTTCCACTCCGACACCCAACTGCAATGGTGATATCAACTTTTGGTCTTGCTGCTTGGACAAGACTCTGGCCAATGGAAGCAATCTTCAGAATGTGATCTCTGTTTCCACAAAGAAGTTTGCTGAGGAACAGTGTCACAGATGATGGAGAAAATCCACATTGTTGTCCAGGCTAGCCATGTCAGAACTTGGTGGGTAATCCTCTTTTGTCGTGTCCATGGCCTTGATGTCTGACAAGAGGAGAAGGGTAGCCGTTCTGATGATGAGAAGTTTTGTTGACTTTCTCTTCTTCTCTGGAAAACTCCTGGAGGATTTTCTCTGCAGTTAATAATAATAATATATGGAATTTATAGAGCGCTATATCTTGCAATTACAAATCAGAGCGCTTCCATTCAGTTCACCTAAAAGTTGCTATATTTGCTTTCCCTGTAATGCATGTGACGAGTTTTGTTTCTCCAAACTGTTCTTCTAACTTTTGCCATAGATTTTCATTTGTAGCTTCTTAAAGAATGTGTTACATTTTCTGTCTGAGATCTGAGAGAGTGATTTGTTCATTCACTGCTTCTCATTGCCTGCGTTTAGTTCCCCAGTCAAAGTTCATGACCTGCAGCTGGCAGCGCGTGGATATAAATAAACAGGGCAAAAGGAAAGGCAGCACTAGCCGCTTGCAGCTGTAGCCGTGTTCAGCCGTAAACTACCCTTGTGTCTTTCACACATCCTCTTGTACAGTGAATTGTCCAATAAAGACAAGCAAAGCATTCTTTAAATGAGCTTTAAACAAGCTTTTTTTTGACTCCAAACTCCATGTACTTTCTTTCATACTGGTTGATGTGACAGCAGTTCAAACATACATGAAGATAAAGAGGAGAGGTGCAGGCAGAAACACAACCACAAAAAACAGATATTTCTAACTCTCTCTCTAAAAAAGCAGCTGTTTATATTACATAAACAATGAACATAGAGAAAACATTGAACATGTCTGCATGCAGACTAACCTTTTGAGGGGGGCTGCGACATTGAACCTGTTGGCAGAAGGAGGCCATAAGTAAACACACCTCTCGTGCAGCGTGAGAGGCAGGGTGATGGAGAGTGTGGGGAGAGAGTCTGGGGCAGTCATTAGTGTCAGCTATCTGACTTCTCTATAAACACTCCTGCTGGTCAGGCGTTACAGCACGTACACAGTCTACTGTTTCATCAGCTTTTAGTGGTATCCTTGCTACAGCTGAAGGTTTGTTCATGAACCAATTCCAGTACAGCTCATAATTATAGCCCCGAGAACACAGTAGAAAACAAATGTCTTGTCAATATCCTATACTGTCATCAAGCCAAGATACCTCACAAATCACTCAGATTATTATTTCACTGATGTTTCTGACACTATGCTAAATATTGAGATAAAAAATGTATCTACTTCTGTGATGTGAAGAAAAGAACAAACTGCACATAGGCCTACACTTTGACATCAAAGCAAGAAACAGACACAAAGATCACATCACACACATACACACACACAAAACAGATGACAAAATTTACAAAATTGCATACACACGGGCCTGGGTGTAAACATAATCACATGAGTGCTTATTCCAATATCCTCGAAATAAAAGATAAATAAACACACACACATGTGCACACATGCACACACTGGCACAAATACATGCACGCATACCATATACACACATGCATGCACACACGCACACACACATACAAACATGCTTGCACACACACGTGTAACTACAAGAAGATGCACACGGCACACATGTGCTTGAGAAATCTAACAACTTGATACTGACACACAGCCAGGAAGCACCTGGCACATGTAGGTGCTGTGGCCCATCACATACCACAAATACACACACACGCACACACACATGTGCACACGCATGCGCATGTACACACTTGCACGGTGCACACACATTGCACTCACACATGAGTAAATACACGCACATGGTTGACGTTCAGACAAGTACTGATACAAAGTAAGTGAACTTAAAAAACTTCAACAAAGCACAAGCAAACACAGTAGCACTCAAACAATTAAACAAACTGTTGACAAACTACACCATCAAGTAGAAGGTTCACACAATACAAACAGCACATGCAAAAGAAAATAGTCTGATTAAAAGAAAAATCCACAGAATTCGTCACAGATAGAAATCCACAGAATTCCTCACAGATAGAAATCCACAGAATTCCTCACAGATAAAGATGCTTTGCCTCTGAAAATCAGGAACAAGCCGACACTCAGCCCTTCGTTTCTTGGGAGACTTTGTGTTTGTAAAAAAAATGTTTAAAAAATAGTTAACCAAAATAGCGGTACAACCGTCACCACAAACAGGTAAATCAGGTATTAAAGTTTTGTTCACTAAAGTATGAATACTGTAAAAATAAGGTAGGAAATCCAGCAGCGAATGATAAATAAGCCTTTCAAATAAAAATTCTCCCAGTTGCTAATAGACAGCAAAGAAGGAATGTGTGCTGGCACCGCGAGACGCTGGACTTGGACCCCTGACCGCGCGGTGCCTAGATAGCAGCCAGATGGAATTTAGGTTACGGAGCGAAAGTTCCAGCCACCAACAAAAGAGTCGGGTTTTCCTGTTTTGGGCAACCATGCAATTATCACTGTCTTCTAAAAACTGTACTACCTTCAAGAAGGCTTCTGTTTGGTCTTCATCAGCTGGTCTACTATTTTACAACTTATCTGACTGGTGCTGTTACCTACAAGTCAGTTTGCTGTCCTGGGCATGCAGCGGAAAAACGCCAGAATTTGCTGCTTGTGAACAAATCCCTGTTACACGCCTAAATGATAAAAGGGTCCCAGATTGAAAATGTTTTAATCTTTAATCCAAACCTGGACAAAATCTAAACATTCTCCATATATCAAGCTGTTTGTTGTACTGGAAAACATACTTTTTGCATGTTAATTTCAGTCCTTAAGAATCATGTACACCATGGATTATAACGCATATGAAATAATTGTTCACACACACATTCATGCCACATAAAGTAAACCATGGTCTTACTATCAGTTTCTGACGAACACAGAGTACCATAACTTTTTTTTTTTTTTAATGGTACAAACACTGCAACCAATTTGCCTGTAATCACACATGTTTCAATCATATGAAATACTGTATCAGTTTCAATATTGAGGGAGTACTTCAAGGGATACTTGAATGGATTAATTAGACCAAAAAATCGCTAAAATGCTGTGCAGAAAGCCTAATTCTAAAGGCTATACCTTTGAAGTCTTAGCCTACCAGATACATCTGTAGGCCTAGGAGACTAGCATAACATCGTCCATCACATGCATGCTGTGGACCTGTGAGTGGTACACTACACAGGTGGCATTACTCAACTCTAGTCTCTGGTGTGGGTGAGTGGGCGTTACTCAACTATATCTGGGGCATGGCAAGAAGACTGGGCTAAAGTGCGTATCTTCGGGAAATTATTTATATTTTATTTTATTTTAGTGCATTTCCCCGGGCCTCAACTTTTCTCAATTTTGAATATGTTATTACCGGCAATTTTTAGAGTAGAAAGAAACAAAAAACAAATTGTTGCAATTTTTTCCTTGACAAAATCTGTACTGGACTAATTGGAATCAGCTGACAAGCAAATAAGCTAGACTATACAAGAAAACCTGCTAATTTCACCTGAGAGAAGGAGAGGAGGGGGTGAACAAGGAGGGGGAGGGGGATGTGGGAGGACCCTTTGGACACTTAGCCACTGTGAAGTGTCACAGGTACTCAGCTGGGCTTAACTCTGGGCCCCTTCCTTTGACATCAGCTACACTACACCTTAGAGCAGGGACAGGGGAAATGCAGACACCTTGGTGATGCCCTACACACAGCTGGGTTGTCTGGTGCTATAATCTGTACTTTCTCTACCTCACTGAGCTGGCCACTTGAGACAAGGGGATGGGGACTGAGTAAATCACACAGTATAGCCAAGTCCAGCACATTCTTTCTATAAATAAGGAGGGGTGAAAGAGGGAGGGTGAGGGAGGTTGTAATTCAATTGTTATAGTGAAGTCAAATTTTCATTTCCAGATGGTACATTGAATAGGCAATGCATTTGCTTTTTTTCACAAAGCCATCTATCTAGGAAGAAAAACAACTTGATCAATAGTATTAGCTACCTACATTTTTATGACAACCCATAACAATAACAAAGACTTAATAAAAAAAAAAAAATTTAAATTTAATATAAGCAAAACAACACCCCCCCCCCCCCCAAAAAAAAAAAAAAAACCCAAAAAAACCCCACCAACCAACAACAACAACAATACTGAGGACCTTTCTCCCACTCACACACACAGCAACAACACATTCAGACATGGACATACACGTGCACACACTTAGATCTAGATTTTTTTTTTAATAAAGTAAAATAATAGGAATAAATCATAAAATGTCAAACAAATTATATCAGGCTACAATATCATCCATTCTTTCATGTTCATACTTTACAGTTTAACCCTCTTGACCCCGTTATGGCGCAGCCGACAGTAATGGAAGCCACCGCTAGATTCCAATACGACCGCAGCCGACAGTTGGTGCTGCCCACGTGGGCAGTACTTTTCCATCACACACAGACCTCGTGGTTTTCACACTATGTGTCTGAAAATTGGTGGGGCGATGCAGGGAGGGTGTCAGAGGATGCCAGTGATAAATTTTGACCACTAGCATGCGTGTAGTGGGGAGGGAAGGAAGAAATAACAGCCAGCGACCGGAACGCTTTTCAATGGTGCAGTGTGGCGAAAAAAATGGCGTTTTCTTTAGTAGCAGACGATTCATCTGATTAGCGAGATGATTAATTGAATGTTATTGTCTTAGAAGTAGAAACATTTGAATGAGAATTGTTAAGTGAGTCCGATATTAAACGCTTACGAGGAAGAGGAGGACGAAAATGCTGCAGTTAGGGAGAAGAGTGAGCCAGAAAATAACGTGCTACACGGCACATTCCTGACCTGTGCAACACACACACTGACTGTGGAGAAATTTGACCTCCTGGCCGGTCCGCGGCATAGACACCTGAAAACGATGCCTTTTGACTGTTTTCTCATTATTACCACACTTTTGCTTTGAAACTGCAATGGCAGAAACGAACAGATATGCCGATAACGAAAATAGCAAGAAGGAAAATAAAATAGGTCTCCGGTCTGCCAAGGTACGACAGGTGACAGCAATGGGTACACCCCCCACACATCCATTATTTGTGCTTTTTGTGATGTGATGTGATCCTGTGCCATCACTAGGACTACTTTAGAGACTACCAACATTAAAATTTTGTAGGGTTACAGAAGTTCTGTGTTGTTTCGAATTTGTCACACCTGTGCTGTGACAATGGTGACAGTAATGTACAATAATACACTTCTGTACACTTAACAAACATGTGGTAGCACACGCAGATATGAACTGCAGTATAAAGGTCACATGTTGATTGAATATGACTTGTTTTCAAAAGAAAAAATAGTTAAACAAAACTTCTGTCTCCTCGAGACATACCATAAAACAACAAGTGCTATGGGGACATTGTGTGACACATCCTTGAAGTACTATTGCACATAACTATTGGTAAACACATCAGCTGGGTATCACTTCCTTATTGGACACTAACATGCTTGAACTATTGTCAAATCCATGCAGGATTTGCTGTTTTATCATATATACCATACTTTTACCTGTGATTGGTGACAAATAAGGTGACAATGACAAGACATCTGGTGACCAGACACATAAACTTGCGCCTAAATGCAAGTCAAAGACATACCTAGCTTGTGACAAAATTTCAGCTTGATAGCTTGTCATGCACACACATAATTGTCTTAGGAGTAAAGTAAGTCAGATGGAGGTAGAAAACGTTCAAAGAATTCAAAATCTACAGGCAGTTTAGCTCTGTAGAATCCAACAACAAGAGGGTTAAAAAAAAAAACACAACAAAAAGCAACCCAAACAGGTAAAGGAGTCCCATAACCTATAAGGTCATAGGGGAGCGAGGCGTCAGAGACCTCACTTCTCTAGGGCCAGCATATTGAGGGCGGCGCCCATCTCCTCCCTCGCTGCTTTACCTTCCCTGACCCCAAACAACATCAGCAAAAAAGTACACACTATAATAAAGAGCATTATGTAAACTGTTGCTTGTAACATGAAGAACTTTACTGGCAGTTTTCTTCCTCTGCAAACGCGGATGGAAATGAAAGTTTAGGAACTTCTGTCTCTCTGTATAGTTCATCTGTAAGCAGGATGTGGCTGCCACATCACTCTGTTATCAGAATTATGACAGGTTATTAGGATTGGCAGAAGCTCCCACTTTCCCAGCCGCCAGCAGTGACCATGTACAGCTGGTCAGTTTGTGCAGGATCAAAACAAGGCAGCCCGCAGCCACATTGCCTCTGCCAGCTTTGACCATCCCGAGATAGACAGTTTAGGCAGGGAGAAACAAATCAGAACAGAGATAAACTTGCACTGCCAGGAGTGGCCTTCCTTATGTGGCCAGGTCTGGCGGTACAGGAAATCAAAACGGGCAGTCATCTTGCATTGCCAGAAGTGGCTATCCTGATCTGGGCACTACTGGCAGGACCGGGATGGGTGAGAACTTTTATATGTCTACGTTGAATTTCATCATAATATCTGGGGGAGAGGGGGGAAATGCCCAAAACAACCAATTGAAAGGACAAACATACAAAAAGTACACCATTTATTTTGCCCTTTTTTTCACGACTACATTTCCATAGAGATGTAAAATTGTATTTGAATTTGGAAGATGCTTTTTTAAAAAAACACACAACAAAAACAAACATGTATCTACGTGCCCCAAATGTTCTCGAGGCAACCTGAGGCCGGCAGAACTGCAGGGTTGAGCCAAGCCCAGACACAAAAGGGTTATTGTTCAACTGACTATTCTTCAGCTTATCTTAATTGATGGTGGGTTAAAAAACCAACGTTGCATACACAAAATCTCGCCATTGGTGAACCTTGGAGGTCAGAAACAGGAGGGGCTGGGGATATCGTATGTATGTGATTGACTGATTGATTGAAGGTGACAAAACATTGTGTGTGGACAGATTAGATGACAAGTGAGGTGATGGGCTGTGGTGTTGTCTGTGGGCACAGGGCGCCTGCGGAGGGTGTAGTGATGCCCCCGCCCCGGCGAGAGCTTCAGGAGAACCAGGACATCAACAAGGAGAACTCGGGGGAAGGGGGGCCACCCAGCGAAGACAGCATCAGCGCGCTGGTCCGCCAGGGCTACTCCCGCGACCGCGTCATCGACGCCTTGCGCGTGTCGCGCAACAACCTGAAAATGGCGGAGGACATCTTGAGGACGTTTGTCAAACAGAGCCAATGATGGCACGCTTTGCTGCACCTCCTCCCCTCTCCCTCCCTCTCCCCTGGGGGAGGGGAGGAGATTCCGTGCCCCTTCCCCTTCCCCGCCCTCTCCCCATCTCCACCCCCCCCCCCACCCCCCTCTCCCCCTTCACCCCTCTGCATTCATGGTCTTTGAGAAGCAGCGTGGGTTATGATAAAAGTGTCTCTTTTTTTTTTCTTGTTGAGTGTCAGCTTGTGGATGCCTGCGAAGATTCCTGGAGTGAACGGACGTCTGCTGTGCAGGGTGATGATGAAGAAAGAAAGAGAGAGATGTGTGGGTGGCGATAGTGAGCTGTACAGTGTGTGAGCACTGGCTGTGGAGAAAGAGACTTCACGTCGTGGCTGTGTGACTGCGGAGGGATGCTTGTGACGACCACACTTCTCCGTGCTTCACAAACCGGGATCCGGTTCAGGCTTCAGGAAGAAAAAAGAAAAAGAAGCGCTTGACGTTTGCCATGCCTGTGAAAACAACCAGACCAGTCGGAAGAAAGGCGCTTGTGTTGGAAAACCACGCTGGTCTTTGTGACTGGTGCGGTGACGGTAGGAAGAGAGAGAGAGACCAAAGAATGAGCGTAGGTGATCGCAAGCAACGTTCATCTTTGTTCATTGGGAAGGTGAACTTAGAAAGCTGGACAGCGAATTTTGCAGAGCAGACGACAGTTGTGGATCTGCGGTTCAGTGAAGTGCGGTGTTCTGGCGGGCGACACGCAGGCAAAACGACAACGGTAGGAATGACGGCAATAATTTCACCGCATCTTTGGAAAGCGAGGGACAAAGGAAGGAAGGGTATGGAGTGTGGTGTAGTAGCTGCGGTAGAGAGGACAATGGTGTGGATGTGCGTGCTGTGAAGCTGAAGGGAAGCTCAAACGATGGCTTTGTTCTTATTAACAAAACTAAAGAAAAAAAAGAGCAAACAGCAGAATTATGATAGAACATGTGTGTTCTAGAAAAATGAAATTTTCAACCATAGTCATTTTCTAAAACTGAAAATTTGAACATAAGCTTTGTGCTAGGAAAATAGAAATCTGAATAATTTGGGAAGGGGGGGGGGGGGGGGGGGGTTAATAAATAAAAAGAATTGCATTCTAGAAAATATAATTTTTCTGCAGCAAAGCCAGATTCTTGAGAGAGAGAGAGAGAGAGAGAGGAGAGAGAGAGAGAGAGGAGAGAGAGAGGTTTTAACAAGAGTCAGGTTCTGTGAGAATGAAGATGTATGCAACTGCTTGATTGCAGAAGAAGGGGGGATAGGATGGGCAGCCTAGTGGTCAGAGCATTGCACTTGCCATCAGATGACCCAGGTTTGAGCCTCCACCTGTTCAAGGGGATTTTTTCCCCCTGGAGGAGTTAACATCAGCTCTGACTCTACTCCCCCGAAAGTCCTTCAGATGATGCTAAAAACCAAGGCAAGGTCCCGTGAACAGAAGCATGCAGAACATCTTGCAGGCATGTTGAAACCTGTTCTGCCTTTCAAAAGAGTAGACCAATGTGACAACATTTGCAAAAAAAACGTATGCACACCGGTGTCGTGTTTAGACATCATCCCGGATTGTAGCCACAGTAATAGTGGGTAAAAACAGTCATATATGCACCATCTTAACCATTTTGTGAACCTCAGAACTCTAGATGATTTTTTTTTTTAATGCACACCAAAAAAAAACAAAAAAAAACAGTTTTATCAAGAGCTAAGTTGTAGAAGAATGATTCAGAAGAGCAGCACTGTGTTGATTTTCATATTGCCTAGTTACACAACCCCACACACAGACACCCCCCACCCCCAGTTGTCCCGTAGATTTACATTTAAGAATACTGGCCTTTTTGTGTGTGTGTGTTCATCTTGGGTTGGGTTTTTTTGTGACATGAAATTTCCTCCGTCATGGTTCTGCCACACCTGTTGTTAGTACAAAGATTGGGGGGGGGGGGGGGGGGGGGTTAACCCACATTTGATTTGTAACTGTCTTGAAGAGCCCCAGAGATAGTTTGCGTAAAAAGATATGAACACTTCCACAAGTGATCGCGCTGAATGTTAGTATGGGATATGTGCCAACGTTCAGATAAATTGAGGTTGCCATTGGTTTGGAGAAATGGTCAGGAAAGTGATTGCTTCAGCCGAGGTTTGTGTATGTGTGGGCTTTTGGGGTTGTTGTTGTTGGTTGTTTTTGGTTGTTGTTTTTTTTTTTGGGGGGGTGCAGTAAGAACTGAACTCATTAATTGTAGCAAAACCACAAATCATTGTTAGGTGTATTACCTCCAGTAAGAAAGAACAGAAAAAGAAATCTTCACTTAGTGTAACAAGGTGTTTTTGTGGGGGTTTTTTGGGGGGGAGGGGGAGGCTTAACGACAAAGTTGAACTAAAATAAATAGCACTAAGTACAGCTGTGTTACATAATATTTAAACAAATGATACAAACGATTTCCCAACAGTGCCAGGGACTTGTGTTTTCAAAACAGTGTTATAAACAACGTTTTTAAAAAGTTGCGGCTAGTAGTAAGGTTCGCTTAGGTTACTCTCGTTTAACCTCTTAACTGCCGAGTGCAAATGCACCATATATGCCAGGGAATAAAATTCTCAAGTACCAGTTGCTATGTTCATGTCTCTCTTACTCAGAAATTACTAAATGAATAATCATGATAGTCTGCCCAATGACAGTATATATATCGTAGATTACTTGAGGCAAGCTCAAATTAGTTAGCATGATATTTCACTACGAAAATATATGTAAAATGTAAAAAATTTCTAAAAAATACACGTTCTTCATCGCGACTCATTCTGAGTACCCCACATCTCAATATCATCAAACATAAGTCCAGGCAAAATCTCAGGCTTTTTTTTTTTTAATGCACTGAATCATACATGATTGTTTTCATCACTGTCAGGATTATCTAAAGCTTTATTTGCCACTTTTCAGTTGTGTAAAGTTATTGATACCTTCAACGAGAAGTGTCAGCCATTTTGAAGAAGAACTGCCCAAGCAGTCATGCATAATAACACAAAATACGAGCAAAAAAACGATCGTTTTTGCCATAATTTTTGCAGCTGGATGTTGCCAAGCAACAGGAGAGTGATCTCCACTAATTTTGGAGTTCTTTCCCTTTATCTGTAGTCGAATGACTGAAGATGAAATCAGAAGAGCAATTCGAACTATGAAAAAGAGAAGCCACGGGGCCATCAGGAGTGGTGACAGAAATGATACAAGCAGCAGGAGAGGAAGGAGTAAAACAACTTACGAAAATATGTAAGAAGATACAGGGGACAGAACAAATGCCCGAAGAATGGGAAGACAGTATTACTGTTCCCATTTTCAAGGGTAAAGGAGATGAACTAGTATGTGGAAAATACAGAGGAATCAGGCTTCTGGAACATGGCATGAAGATCTGGGAAAAAGTATTGGAAAGAAGACTGAAGAGCCTGTGCAATATTGATGAAAAACAGTTTGGATTCCAGGCTGGCAAATCAACCATAGATGCAATATTTATTATGAAACAACTGCAGGAAAAGTATATGGAGAAGAAAAAGAGCTTGACGCACATCTTTGTTGACCTGGAAAAAGCTTTTGATAAGAGTACCCACAAAGGCAATCCAATGGGCCTTGAGGAAACAAGGTGTACCGGAGCACACCATCTCAATGGTTATGACTTTGTACAAGAACTCCAGATCAAAAGTGAAAACTATAATTGGGACATCAGAAAGCTTTGAGATAAAAGTAGGAGTGCACCAAGGATCCGCACTGAGCCCTCTGCTCTTTATCCTTGTGATGAATGAAATATCCAAGGAAGTGGAGAGGCCAAAAGAGATCTGGGAACTGCTGTATGCTGATGACTTAGTACTGGTAGCTGAGAACAGTGATGACGCTACTCAAAGATTTGGCAATTGGAAACAGAGATTAGAACGCAGAGGAATGAAGGTAAATGTTGACAAGACCAAAGCAATGACAGTTGGAAAAGACCGCAGAACACATAGAGAGCAAGGCAAATACCCGTGTGGTGTCTGCCACAAAGGTGTAGGGAACAATTTGATCAAATGCTCCAAATGTCAATATCGGTGTCACAAAAGATGCTCAAAAGTCTGAAGAAGGAGGACGGAGTATTTGTCTGCCCCAGTTGTATGAATAAGAAGGGTGAAGACAATACCGATGCAGGAAAGGAGGAGCTAGAATTTGAACAAGGGAAGATAGAAGTGGTAGACGAATTCTGCTACCTGGGAGAGATGATGAGCTGCGAAGCAAAAACTGAGTTAGCTGTCAGAACCAGGATTGCGAGTGCTTGGAAGAAATGGAAAGAATTGGCAAGTCTGCTCGGAAATCAGAAAATCCCACTGGAGAGACTCTGTCTGATATATAAGGCCTGCATCAGACCTGTTCTCCTGTATGGCTCGGAGACGTGGGTTTTCACAAAAACCGTCGAACGTTTGTTGAAGAGCTGTGAAAACCGAATGCTACGCTACATGACAAAGATCAAATGGGAAGACAGGATCACAAATGAAGAACTATGGAGAATGTGCAAAGTTGATGATCTGAAATCTGTAGCTAGTACCAATAGACTGCGCTGTTTTGGGCACGTTCAACGGAATGCAGACCACCACATCATAAAAATAGCAATGAACTTTGTAGTGGATCGAAAGAGACCAAAGGGAAAACCTAGCAAAACCTGGGATGCCTGTATTGCAGATGATCTTAGAGAAAGGGGCATAAATAAGGAGGAAGCTCAAAACAGAGAGATGGAGAAGGCTCATCAATGTCAAACCTCCCCTGGGAGAAACATGACAAAAAAGGAAGAAGAAGAAGAAGGTAGCTGGCTTGTTTTCATTGGTTCAAAAACCTGGACATTTTTCAGGTTGTAGGCATATAGAGTGCACATTAGCCCCAGAAAATTTCCAGGGTGGGGCAGTCTAGTGGTTAAGTGATAAGGACTTAGCACATAATACACACACATGTGATTTACCAAGACATTACTTGAAATGTATGATTTAGTAAGTTTGTAAAGCATAGAACCCCAAAATATCCTTTCTTTGGCCAAACCATAAGTGAAGGGTTTTTTGTGGGGGTTTTTAAGGAAGACAGCAAGAGGGTGTTAAAACTGTTGGGTTTTTGTTTTGTTTTTGGGGGGGGGGGTTTGGAGGGGGAGGGTGTTATTGTTATCTCTGTTGATATATGAATAGTAAGTATAGGTAAAGGTGTTTCCATAACCTATGCTGTCATTTGGGAATGAGATGTCAGAGACCTCACTTCTCTAGGGCCAGCATATTGAGGGCGGTGCCCATCTCCTCTCCCTCGCTGCTTTACCTTCCCTGACCCTAAAGAGGCAGGTACCCATTAACAGCTGGGTGAACTGGGGAACTGTACTGAAGCCAAGGCACACGAATGATCGCCTATCCGAGAGGCAGCCACACTGAATGCTGTGTAGCATTAGCTTGGGGGAGAGTGAGTGCTCTGACTGCTAAGCTGTCCCGCCCCCAAATAAATACAAGTGATGTAGACCATAACAAACTGTGATAAGCTGCATGAACAGTCCAGTAAACAAAAGCCGGACAGAAAAAGTTTGTGGGAAGTTCTGTAGTTGAATCATGAACGCTTGACTAGGATCTGTATGAATAATTCTGTGTGTGTGTGTGTGCACGTGTGTTGTAAGTGTGTGTGTCTCTGAGTGCATGGTTATGCTGTCTGTGAACGTGGCACTCACTCTGTCTGTGTGTGTGCATGCGCGGGTGCATGCATGTATGCGAGTGTTGGGTTCGCTGTGAATGTGGCACTAGCAGGAAGATGGTGAAGACTACTTCTTTTTGATGTCCTGACAGAAGGAACACCCGAGATTCCCCTCTATTTTGATACTGTCACTTTTTGTACAAAGGCAGAACAAGTAACCAAATGAAGGCGACATGCAAAAATCGCTTTTTGTCGTGTGTGAGTATTTACAATACCTTTCTACATCTTTTTCTTCATGTATGGCTGTCCTGTCAAGCTTTTAGTGGGTGGGTTCTTTTTGTGTGTGTGTTGTTATGGATGGGGGAAAAGGAGTTGAAGTGAGATTTTTGTTTGATAATTTTTCTTCTTTGTGTTTGAATGACTTTGTGTTAGAAGTAAGTGTTGATTGTATCTGTCAAAGGGTAAACTGCTTGTATGATTTTTTGTGTACAGAACGGAAGGAGAGATGCAAGGCATTTCATACGTTCATTGAAATATGGTGTTGTCGTTATTTTTGTCGGTGGAGAGTGAACTCTTGTGGTCATCGTCTTCTATCGTTTATCTTTATTTCTTCTTTTTTTTCTGTCCAAAGCTTTGGCTGCTCAGTTCATAGTGTGAAAAAACTTTGCGAAAGGTTATGTTCTTGTGTCATGCATGGATCATGACTCATAGTTGTGGAGACGAATTGAAGATGTCGGTGTGAGCGTATGTTGCTTTGTTGTAAATGGTGGTCATTTATTCATCGTGTGAATTAGAATACATATATATACATGGTTGTCGTACGTGGTCGTTATGATCATGTACATGTGGAATATTCATGTGGGTGGATTTTTGTGGATTAACATTGGTGTGAAGAGGAGTTGTTGCTCTGAATGCGGACATAATTTTATGGAAATTAATGCACCTGGTTTGTGTGTGTGAATAGAGTGTGATTTGAGCAGAAGTGTACAGATAGATATAATTATATCTTTGCAATGTGGATGTTGCAGAGAAAAAGCTTGTGGACAGTAAAACTGTAGTTCTAAGCATACCCCTTACTTGGCTCAGCAAAGTTTTCAACTTTTTTTTTTCGTGCCAGAGTTGCCTGATCTTTGCAAAGTCTGTACAGTTGGAATTTTTTAAGGGGGTGTGTGCGTGGATGTGTGTGTGAGAGAGAGAATAAACATGAATGTGTGCTTAAGCAAACAGGATTGGGTTTGTGAATGAGGTCCCCCATTTTCAAGCACATTGGTGAGGGAAAGTTCCAGAGTGGTAATAATAATTTATAAAATACAAGAATGATCCATATTTGAGAATCAGCTTGTGAAGGAGATACTTTGTGATATGCGAGTGTCTGTAAGAGAGAGGGAGAGAGAGTCTGTGTATACATGCATGCAGGTTTGGGTGTGTGTTTGTGCACGCACGTCAGAATAAGAAAAAGAAACTAGAAAAGGAGTGTAGTTTTTTTTTTTTGTGGTATATTTCACCTCAGAGCAGTTTATACTTATGGGGAGAAGGGGTAGGGTGGGTGGGTGGGCTGTTTTCAGGGGGTGGCATTATTTTAACCTCAGTCTCCCCCTAGTGTTTGAACTATCATCTGGATCAAAGGGTGCTCAAAACCCATTACAGAATTGCCAAATCTGACAGAAGTTGTGTCTTTCCCAGGCTTTTTCTTGTTCTTGTTGTTGTTGTTTTATTGTTAACCTTTTAGTATTTTTCCCTGGTGACTTTATCCATGCTTTCCCGTCATTTGTTTGTTGTCTAAGATCTTTTTCTGTTTGTTTGGGAGGTTGAGGTCGTTTTGAGCAAACTCGCATCCGTTAAGTGGATGAAGCTCGACTGTGTGGTCCCAGTCTTCCCACTGAGCCCACAGCACACTCACTCTGGGTAGGAGCCAGCAAGAGTGGGATTCAAACCCATAACCTTCCAGTCTGAAATCCAGGGCGCTAATCCCTGGTCCTTTTGTTGTTGTTGTTGTCTAAGATATTTTTCTTTTTGGTTGGGTTAACATTTCTGAAACAGGAAGGTATTGGGGTTTGTTTTTTAATAAAAAAATTTTGATTACTTTGAGAGAAAATAAATTATTGTACAGGTGCATACTTTCAGATTGTATAACTTTTTTTTTCCTCTTAGGAAGATTTTCTTTAGAATTTTCATTTTCATCACTCAAAAATGGATTCTTCTCTATATATACCTCTTACCCCATTATTCTGTTTGATCCCATAAATTTAGTAGAAAGAAAGTGTTTGCTTTTATGTCCGGTTTAGGTCAGAGAGCTAACGAAATCAAGTTTCCTTTTTGCAAGGTATAGTTTTGGGACACCTTCCCCTCCTTTTGGGGATCAAACCCTCCTCCACCCCCCCCCCCCCCCCACCCCCCACCCCACCCCCGAACTTCCCTCCCAAAAAAAGATTATAAAAAAAAAAATTAAGCAAACATTTTACATATATAATACAACATACGCACACATAGTAACATTAAGGCCATGAGACATTCAACAATCAGCAACTATGGATAGATGTGAACAAACTCTTCAATGTAAACAGTTATAGCAATGAAAAATACTCTAATGAGTTTGCAACCTTCTCACAAGTTTGTCAGATTTTCTTATACATACGTCTGATCCGTTTCAAGTACAATTGGTTCAAATGCACTCCAAGCATTGTGAAAGTCTGTCAATTTACCACTTATTCTTGAATTAAATTTTTCTACTGCATATCTAGCTTTTAGCTGGTTTTGAAATACAAACATGTTTGGAATTTTTCTAGTCATTTTACTCTTAAATATATATAGTTTACCAAACATTAAAATAAAACCCACTGTATCATTTGTTTCTAGATACTGATCAACTCCAAAAAGGACCAGTTCTTGTGACATCTTAAAAGAGTGAATATTCTGACATTTTCCATTCAACAAGTGTTCAGCAGCATTCCAAAAAGAATGTACAAAGTCACAGTTATATAAAAAAAATGTTCAGTAGAGCCTCGTTCCTTCTGACAAAGTGAACATTGTGCAGTATCTGTTACACCCATAGCATGAAGAATCACGTTAGTGGCAATTATTCTCTGTACGATTCTAATTTCTAGCCATTTGAATAGTACATCTCTGGTTCTGTGTATTCTGCTGACCATTTTGTCCCATGGTATACATGCATTTATTTTTTCTGACCATTTGGAACAACATTTTGGTTTACTGCTATCGGATGTTAGGATTTCATAGTACTGTTTTGCTCCTTAATGTACACCTAATATACACTTTATTGCACAAAACATACCTCCATGTTGAGTAGTTTTATCATCTTTGTGAATTCCCGTGGGTTGTTTTTTTACATATTGTTTTATGGCAGATATCCATCCATTGTAGGTGATAAAGTCAATACAAAAGCTTGTATCATTTAAAAATTCTTGGTATTCGACAAATTCTCCATTTTCTTTAATATAGTGTTTTATTAGAATATACCCCTTTCTTTATCATTTTATCTTGTTTAACTGTGGCGTTTCCTACTTTAAAATTTTCATTATAGAAGTTTGGGCTCCCAAAGCTCGTAACTGTTTACGTGGTATGATTGAGTACAAAAAATTCTATATGCTTTAAATACATGAGCCCCAAAACGAGTTAATACTTGTATATTTTAAGGTATATGTTGGCCCATAGCATTCTAGCTTTTCAAGAAATGGGTAGGGTTTTTATAGCAATATTTTTCCACTGTGCTCTGTTATTTTACTTTTCTTATCCAGAAAATTTTAAAGCAAAAATGTATTTCTAATATCTGGAATGTTAAGTCCACCTTGTTTAATATTTTTAACTGCTGTTTTCCTGGTTAATTCTATCGTTTTTTTTTTTTTCCTTCCAAACAAACTGAAAGCATAACTTTTGGAGCTTCTGTATAACTGGTCGGGGGATCTGGTAGCAAATCCAGAGATGGATTAACTTTGACAGAAAAGAGATTTTAGTACAGCAACTCTTCCAATTGGAGTGATGGTTCGTTTTGCCCAGATTTCTAAACATCACTTTCACTTCCGCCAAATTTATCTTTTTAGTTGATATTTTCAAGTCAACTAAATTATCAGTAAAAAACCCAAATCCCTAGTATTTAAATTTAGATGGTTTCCATATCATTTTTAAATGAGGACAGAATATCTTCCAGATTTTTTTTTATTTCCCAGCCATACAACTTGTGTTTTATCACAATTCATGAATAAACCTGACACTCAACAAATCTGTCAAGAAGAATATTGATTGTTCAAAAGAACCCTAATCACCAATATTAAACATTGGGTGTCATCAGCAAACTGTAGAATCCTATGTTTTTCTTTCCATTTATTAATTTCCCTTAATTATTTTTATTTCTTTATCATTGTAATAGAATTTTGTACAGAGATAAAATAATAGGTGAAACTGGATCTCCCTGTTGCAGCTCTTTCAATTTTTAACCACTGCCCACTCTGTCCATTCACAAACCCTGTTGATTTTATATCCTTATAGAATGTTTCAATCCAACAAAAAATAACTAGCCAAAGCCATATGCTTCAAAACTTTCACTAAAAACCATTTAAGGAATCAAAGCTTTTTCAAAATCAATACAGAGTACAAGCCTGTGCAACTTTTACATTTAGAAGTTAATCATATCGTATAAAAAATATTACATTATCGCCAAATCTGTTACTATAAACCCTTTGGTCTCATTGATAAGATTGGCAGTCTGTTTTATTCCCGTTAGCAATAGAAAAAGATCCTATTTTGTACACATTAAATAAGAAATGGTGCCAGTTCTTTATATATTATTTTGATTTATCATTTGGAATACAAGTGTAACACCCTTTTTTTTGTTTGAGACAAATTCACATGCCATTTCTTTCAATTAAAAGATTACAACAAAGTCCTAAACGTGTCCAAAAAATTTAAAGAATTCGACAGTAAACCCATCAGTGCCTGGACTTTACCATTTTTCATGTTTTTTCAATGCCTGAGTTGCTTCATCAAGAGTGATATTTCCTTCCATTAAATTATTCTGCTCATGGGATAATCTAGGAAGTTTTTTGACAAGACTCACTTATTCCACATCTTCTACATTTCTTTTCTTATACAATGTTTCATAGAATGCTTTCACTTCCCTTGCTATGTCTGTGGGGTCTTCTATTACCTCCCCGTCACTAATTATCAACTTTGTCATTTGCTTGCTAATATAGTTCCGTTTTTCTAAATTGCAAAAGTACTTTGAAATTTTTTCCCCTTCAGCAATCCATCTTGCCTTGGATCTTAATAAAACTCCTTCCATTCTTTTGTCTCTGATTGCTCATAATTCCTGGTTCTTTTCCTGAATCTGCTGAATGTTTTCGACTGTTTTCTTTTCAATTTTTTCTAACGTCTCTATATCTCTGATAAGTTTCTGTTTGGCTGCTAAAGTCTTTTTCTTCTTCATTGAGGCATATGCAATAGTTTTACCCCGTATTTTCATTAGCAAAAAATCCAAAAACACCCTGTCTGAAATCTTAAATTCAGTATCAGCTTTTTCAATTTCATCTATATTTTCCTTATCATAACAATCCGCTGCATATTCTAATAACACATTGGTGATCTCTTTATTAATCTCCTCCACGTACTGTATATCTTTAAGTAAGGATGAATTAAACTTCCAAAATGTATGGTGCTTTTCATTTTTACCAAACTTTAATGTTAAGGTAATCATTAAGTGATCTGAGCGATAGCCCGGAACAATATCAGTGTCTTTAACCCTCTTGTCCCTGATCCGGCCGCAGCCGACAGTAACGGAGGCTGCCGCTAGATTCCAATACGACCGCAGCCGACAGTTGGTGCTGCCCACGTGGGCAGTACTTTTCCATCACACACAGACCTCGTGGTTTTCACACTATGTGTCTGAAAATTGGTGGGGCGATGCAGGGAGGGTGTCAGAGGGTTCCAGTGATAAATTTAGACCACTAACATGCGTGTATGGGGAGGGAAGGAAGAAATAACAGCCAGCGACCAGAACGCTTTTCAATGTGCAGCGTGGCGGAAAAAAATTGCGTTTCTTTAGTAGCAGACGTTTCATCTGATTAGCGACGATAAATTGAATGTTATTGTCTTGTAGTAGAAAATTGAACGAGAATTGTTAAGTGAGTCCGATATTAAACGCTTACGAGGAAGAGGAGGAAGGAAATGCTGCAGTTAGGGAGAAGAGTGAGCCAGAAAATAACGTGCTACACGGCACATTCCTGACCTGTGCTACACACACGGACTGTGAAGAAATTTGACCTCCTGGCCGGTCCGCGGCATAGACACCTGAAAACGTGATGCCTTTTGACTGTTTTCTCATTATTACCACACTTTTGCTTTGAAACTGCAATGACAGAAACGAACAGATATGCCGATAATGAAAATAGCAAGAAGGAAAATAAAATAGGTCTCTGGTCTGCCAAGGTTTGACAGGTGAGAGCAATGGGTACACCCCCCCCCCCCCCCCCCACACACACACACACACACACACACACACATCCATAATTTGTGCTTTTTGTGATGTGATGTGACCCTGTGCCACCACTACGACTACTTTAGAGACTACCAACATTAAAATGTTGTAGAGTTACAGACGTTCTGTGTTGTTTCGAATTTGTCACACCTGTGCTATGACACTGGTGACAGTCATGTACAATAATACACTTCTGTACACTTAACAAACATGTGGTAGCACACACAGATATGAACTGCAGTATAAAGGCCACATGTTGATTGAATATGACTTGTTTTCAAAAGAAGAAATAGTTAAACAAAACTTCTGTCTCCTCGAGACATACCATCAAACAACAGGTGCTATGGGGACATTGTGTGACACATCCTTGAAGTACTATTGCACATAACTATTGGTAAACACATCAGCTGGGTATCACTTCCTTATTTGACACTAACATGCTTGAACTATTGTCAAATCCATGCAGGACTTGCTGTTTTATCATATATACCATATTTTTACTTGTGATTGGTGACAAATAAGGTGACAATGACAAGACATCTGGTGACCAGACACATAAACTTGCGCCTAAATGCAAGTACAAAGACATACCTAGCTTGTGACAAAATTTCAGCTTGATAACTTGTCATGCACACACACAATTGTCTTAGGAGTAAAGTAAGTCAGATGGAGGTAGAAAACGTTCAAAGAATTCAAAATCTACAGACAGTTTAGCTCTGTAGAATCCAACAACAAGAGGGTTAAAATACCAGTATAGGTGATCTGACACCAAAAAGAAATCAAGCCGGCCTTGCTTCAGGGGCATTGGTTTAGGCCAAGTGTAACGCCTACTTTCCAGATTGTTCTCTCTCCAAACGTCTGCTAACCCAAATTCTTCAACTAGGCCCTCAATTTCTTTTCTTGCTCGTGGATTATTGTCATGTATATAGTTATGACAATCAATATCAGGATCTAATGCCACATTCCAATCACCCACTGCGATGATGTTATTGTTATTGTACTGTTTTATCTTTTCCTTTAAAGTTGCATCAAATGCAGGGTCATGTCTGTTTGGACCATACACATTCACCAAAAGAAAGTCTTTCTCAAAAGCAGTAAAAGAAATCAATATGAAATTACCATTTGCATCTTTGTCTACATTTGTTACCTTAAATTCAAAATCATTTGCGAACAAAACAGCAACCCCTCTACAATTCCACCGAAACGAGGCAAAAAAACATTTGTAACCCCATTCTGAGTGTACATACCTTTCCAGCTTATGATCAAAATGCGTATCTTGCAGGCAATATAGAGAGTACTTCTTTTGTCTTAGATAATGAAAAACATCTCTACGTTTACATGTATCCCCTAGTCCTTGACAGTTAAGTGATGCAATTCGTAAGGTGTCCATTACTGACATAATGATATTATCTATGCTTTACAAAGTACATGGTTGAAAAACATTTGCACAACAATTCGATCATGGGCAAAATACTCACAAATGTATGTATTCCTATCAAAAAGTTGTTCGTGAAAAAAAAAACGTCCCACAGCATGGCTTTTTCACAGAAATATGTAAGACAAACAAGGACAATGAAACCAACATTGTCCACACTTTCACACCCAATCACACACACAACAAAAACAGAAAAAGAAAACAGCAGAATTCATCTGACAGTCATTGGCAACACAGGATGTAGAGGAGTGACCCTTTTTTTTTTCTTATAGCAGACACCAAAAGAGGGGGGGTAGGGGGCACAGAGAATGGGAGACCCTATCCTAATTCTACTACGGTGGATCTAAAACATACACACACACACTCACTCACACACGAAACCGTGAGCAATCCAGAACATGCCCTCCACCTCTGTCATCCTCCCCGGGAATCACCGCGAGGCAGAAAGCACACAGCAGATGAGAGACCCCTGTGCAAGCTCTCAGACAGCCACACTCCTTCCTCAGGGGTGTTTCTTAGTTAACAGAAGACTTCAAGTATTCCTACCCCAGATTCCCATGGCCTATACACACATGCCATACACACACAAAACCTGTGTAAGTGTAATGCCAACAAAGGAAGGCAGCACTATTACACTCATCATGCTATTCACTAAGTATGTCTATGCTATACACCATAGTTCTGCAGTGTGCCATCAACATCACAGTAAAAAAAATCATCAGCTAATTGTCCAGCAAAAAACAGCAGGAGAGGTGGGGACCAAAGACCACAAGCCACCAGCAAGCTTATATTCAATAAAAACCAAAAAGAAACCAGCACAAAACCTTCAATCAAACTCATCATTAAAAAAAAAAAAAAATTTCCTTGTTGAACTGATACACATACCCACCTGAGCAGTGCAGCTAGCATGGGTGGAGGGGGGGGGGGGGGAGGATGACAAGGCCCCAAGAAGACAATACAAAAGATAATGAATAAAAGAAATGTTACTGTACATGACCTTCAGAGGATATTATTCCCTCTGAACTGAAAGCTGTCCACACCCCCACCCCAAAACAAAAAAAAGGGAGTGGAGGGGGCGGAGGAGACATGTAGGTACAATTGTTGTCAAAAGGAAAGACAGTTCCCAAAAGGAGCTGGAAGACAGTGCACCATCACACACACACCAACCCCAGGGGGAACGTGAGCAGATGTCACCAAATGAATGTGCCCCCCAAGCACGTATTTCACACACACACACACTTACACACATGGGAGGGGTAGTGGAGGCGGGAGGAGCACAAAGTAAACAAACGTGTGATGGAAAAACAAACAAAAACACACACTAACTAATAATATATATTTTTTTAAAACCTCCACCGTCGTTCTTTAGAAAGTATGATTAAGTCTTTAAATATACTATGCACGCTCCACACACGCACACATAAACAATTACACCTACAAGCACGCGTCCACACAGGCACACCAGCAGCACACACACATCCACATCCACACATCAGTAAGGGGTGAGGCACAAAATATAGCCTTCAATTTTCAACAAGCACAGCACCAAAAGCAGGCACGTTGAATAAAGTGCACAGAAAGCAGCAGACCAGCTGACTCCACACTGACGGGAACCATGGACTCCACCACTGCACGGCACACACCCCACAGCCAGCCAGCCAGACCCTGCCAAATGGAGCCACAAGGAGAAAAAAACAACATATAAATATTTATAAACAAATATCTTTTTATACACATACACATTGTTTGCCCGTCCACTTCCAGTACCCCCTGTGTGAACTCCTCACAATCATCACACAGAATGGATTTGATGGAAACAAAGGCCACCATGTATGAAGATGATCACACCTGCACACACACATATACGCACGCATGCACGCACACATACATATACGCACGCACACACACACACACACACCACACTCTCAGAGGCTACATGAAATACCTTCATTTCTCATCTCTTTTTAGTCGGTATGTACCATTCATTCTCATTTCTGAGTTGCTGATACACACTGTTAATTGACCATGCAGTATTTGTTTCCCTCCCTCCCTGTTTTCTTTTATTTTTTTCCAATGTCGTCTCTCCCTAAGTGCGCTGGTGTACCGTACCTCTATTATTGCTATTATTATCATTTTGTTTTCCTTTAAGAAGAACCTTTACATAAACATGCACGGACACTTGCGCTTATGAGAATAGTGATGGCCCTTACTATGTCTAGCTGTTATGTAAAAGAAAAGAGAACACAATTATGTAGAGCTTGGCTTATGGCCTCCTTCCTCGGCTACACTACTGCACTTGAACTCAGAAAATTATTAAATAATTAAACCAGATCTATTTAAAAGACTGGAACAAAACGAAACAAAAAGGAAGTTCCAAATGAGATATGTGCATAAACCCTCAGAACAGTAAACAAACACTTTGGTGTGAAGAGTGATGGATACTTTTTATGATATGATCTCCACTGATCTTCAATGACACAGGCATTCTGTCACCATGCCAGCCCACCCCCACCAGGCAGCCACCAACCTGTCCACTGCCCCTGAGGCTGTCAAGGCCTTGCACTGGCCTACACTGCCCCCTCCTGCCACAGCCCGCAGCAGACTGGGCAAGCCACTCTGGCCGAGTCCATCTCTTTCAAAGTCACAGACTGCCCCAGACTAGTCAACAATTGGCCCGCCTCTCTCCAGACAAACAAACACATCAGTCAACGCAAATGATTTGCAGACAACAAAACGTGGCAAAAAAGGGGGAGTGGGCAGGACAGAACGCCCTGGTCACCTCCCAGCTTCATCCAACAGACAACAAACCCATTCCTAGACCCATGCCACCATACAGCCAGACAGACCAATAAACATGCATCCCGGACAATTGTCCACATTACAAAATCATGATTTAATCCACAGCACACCACACGAGCCAGCAGCTCTTCACATTCCTTCCTGACCAAATGAACTACAATGTGAAGGAGGGGGAGGGCGCTGACCCACTCAGAATATATGCAGGCAGGCAAGGAAGAAAATCTTTAAAGAGAAACAAAGAAAACAAAACAGGACCATTAATGAACAATAATATGGATATCCTAACAGTTAAATCAAAGGACCAAATAGACGTATAATTATACGACCTGTATAAGCATACGTGTGTTACTAAAGCCACCAACCTCAGAGACCGACCAAGCGGGCCAACTCCCTCCACCAGCCTGATAACAAATCCTCCTCAGAACGATATTTTTTAAAACTTATTTTTTCAGGGGTGGGGGGGTTCCTGCCCCCAACCCTCCCGTAACCAGAAATCGAATTCACCACACCACCACAACACTCCTGGGATCTCACCAAAAGGAACAGATGCAAAGAAAAAGAATGAATGACTCCAAAGTAAGGCACAGTCAGTTCTCTCACACTACTCTGTGTCCATGCCCATTTGAATGTCCAGTTTCAGTGTCCCGCCCTTCTTTAGTTTCGCCACAACCTTGCCGTTAGAGGACCAGGCGGCGCTGAATGCTGACTTGCCTCGTCTCAACAGCATTTCTAATAACATTTCTGAAACAGGAAGGTGGTGTTGTTGTTGGAGTATGTTTTTTAATCTGAAAATTCTGATTACTTTGAGAGAAAATAAATTATTGTACAGGTGCATACTTTCAGATTGTATAACTTTTTTTTTCCTCTTAGGAAGATTTTCTTTAGAATTTTCATTTTCATCACTCAAAAATGGATTCTTCTCTATATATACCTCTTACCCCATTATTCTGTTTGATCCCATAAATTTAGTAGAAAGAAAGTGTTTGCTTTTATGATCACCCTTTCCACACACACACACACACCCAAAAGGACTTTCTCATTATTTGGAAAGTAGAGTTGACGTTTGGCCATGTCAATTCTACAATTTGAAAAAAAGGAGTTATCACTTTTAACTCTTGTCAGAGCAGAGGTAGATTTATACTATTATTCCTGGCCTGGAGTGCTAGAGATTATATGGAAAAGTGCTGTAAGTAGCCCCAACTTGCTTTCTCCCACCTCCCTCCCTGACCCCCTCATTCTCCCTCCCCCTCCTCCATCTATCTCCTGCCACATCCCCCTCACATTCCCCTCCTCCAATGTGTGTCACCTCCCTCCTCCTCTCTCCTCTCCCCCCTCACCTACTACCTTTCCCCGGCTGTGTACCTGAGTGCTGGTAGACGAATGTATGGTTGTAGGTGGGCCTGGAGGCTGGATTCCTCTGAGGCTGTCAGTGTGATTATTGTGTGCAATGTGCTGAATACATCATATGCATACAGTCTTAACCTTTGTGGTACTGCTCTTTTGGTTTTTTCTCTTTTTAAAAAATTTTTTTGGTGGTCTTTTGGGGGTTGGTTATGATTACTTTTTTTTGGTGGGGGGGGGGGGGGGGGGTGTTTTGTTTTATGCTCTTTTTTTTTTTCTTCTTTGCATGTTTTAAAAAAAAAAAACATTTCTTTTGGTTATGAGGTGAATGTAATTTTCTAAATGAATTTCTTTTGATGTAATTTTTTGTTTTATTTCATTTTTGAAATAGTACTATTTTTCGGCAGTTTTGTGTGAGTATATAAATATATATGTTTGTGTAAGTGTGTGGAGGAGGGGGGGGGGGTTGTATTTATATATATCTGTATGCATATTGATGGTAGTTTCTTTGGATGGTGTGATTTGTAAATGTGTGTTTGTGTGTGTGGATATAATGATTGTATTTAACAGTATTGTTGTGTACTTGGTATTAATTGGTATATATATATATATATATATATATTACGTTCCATCTTTGCCATTCGCATTGTCTTCTGGATGGTATTATTATTATTATTATTACTCAATGGAAATATTGTATGTGGCTGATAATTGTTATCTTGGAGTGATTAGATGTGTGTGTGTGTATCTGTGCACATTTGCGCTTTATATATGATGCGTGTGTAGTTGTACTTCTGGATTGATTTAGATAGCTCTTTAGACTGAACAGTAAGAAATCACTTTTCGATGCTGGCATGCACACAAGCAGTGTGTAAGTGTGTGTGTGTGTGTGTGTGTGTGCGTGTGTGTGTGTATGAGCACAAGGGTACCACATAAGCGCGTGCACAAGGGTCCATGGACATGCCCAAAGCCTGGTGGAAGATAATGGAGAAAGTTCTCTTTACAGTAGAATAGGGTTTAAGAGTTGGGAAAAGAAAGGCCGTGTGTTGTGTTAATGAATGAACATTTTTGTTCTGAAATTTAAAAAGGGGATGGGGGGGAGGGGGGGTTGAGGTTTTGTTTTGTTTGTTTGTTGGGGTTTGTTTTGGGGTTGTTGGTTTTTGGTTTTTTTGGGGGGGTTGGTTGGTTGGTTTCCTTCATTCTTTCCTTTTTAGTTTAAGGTTTTTTTCCACTGTGTTCTTTCCTCATTTTTTCCTTTTGTGAATTGTAATCTTCAATATCTGTACCCCATTTTGTTGTACTTCTGTTGTTGGTATTCAATTTATTCAGTTAGTTTTTGTAAATTTATTCTTCTTGTGTGATTTTTTTTTGGGGGGGGGGGGGTAATGTGTCCCAAAAACACTTGCTTGAAACAAATAAGTGCAAGGCAACCGCCGCTTGATTGAAAAAGAAAAACAACAACAGAGATTTTACTTCGGTTTTGTTTTTTTGGTTGTTTGTTTTTTTTAATTTTCGTTGTAAAACTGGGGCAGTTGTGAGCACTGATGAAGTAAGTGTTTGATTGTTTCTCCATTGCAAATGTATTTCTCCACTCCTAAGTTGCTTTATTTATTTATTTTTTTAGGGTTTATTTTGTGACGATAGCCTTTGGGTATGGACATTTTTCTATTTATTGCCAGTTAAGATTGACAATGTTTGTTACGTAATATACAGGGATACAGGGACGGTGTCGAATAAGAGCTCTTTTCTTTTGTATGGGAAAGTTTAAATTTGTCCGCAAAACATTGGTTTTGAGTGTTTTTTACTAAAAAAAACTTCTTTTTTTCTTTTTTTTGGGGGAAGTGTTTGGGTTTGGGGGTGTTTATATTTTTTTTTTTAGACTTTTTGCCAGGAAATTTGTACGGCTGTACCATTTCTCATTCTTATGCAATTTGTCACCAGCGTAAGTATGGATTTTGGTGTGTGTTTTGTGTGGTGTGGTGTGTGTGTGTGTGTGTGTGTGTGGTGTGTTGTGTGTGTGGTGTGTTGTGTGTTAGGCTAGGTGAGGGAAAAATCTCACCTTCTTATTTTGGCTGTGTACCCAAAGTAGATTTTCTTGGCTGGAATGAACACACTCGAGCAACTTTTTGCCCTGTGACATTGGCCAGATTAGCCAGCCAATATAGTAGGCCAAAGGAGCCAGCTAAAATTGGTGAAATTGGCCGCAATTAAGTTAAAGGCAATAAGAGTACACTAACTGTTTTGTTGATTTCAGGAGTAGATTCAGTATGTATGCATGAGATAGGGGAGGGGGAGGATGATGACCATTCTGAAATATTGATTAAATTCTTGCTCATTTTTTTCATATTATTGTTCTTTCACCTAAAAGATCCTCTCCACCTACTCCCCCCAAAAAAATTAGAAAAAAGAAAAAAGATTTTTGAAATTTCAAGAAAAAATACCTTAACAGGGGTAGAGATGGGCGTTTTGTTTGTTTTTGTTCAAGGTTATGTGTGGATTCTTAATCAATCTTTAAGGATTTTAGTTGTTTTGTGTCTGAATTAAAGTTTGGGTGTTTTTTTACTTTGTTTTTGTTTTGGTAGGGATGGGTGAAGGGAGGGTGCTTTGTTAGTTTTTTTTTGGAGGGGGGGGGGGGGGGGTTAGACGGTTGAATTGGGACAGAAATACCTAAGTGAAAGTTGCTTTAAACCTTTTGGGGCCGTTATGCTTTGAGCGAGTAATGTTGTGGTGTATGAAAAAAAGCAAAAACAAACATCCCACCCTAAATTCACAGGTTCGGTTCGTTGTTAAAATAGTGCCAGCGTTCCTCAAGCACATGTGAAGATTTCTTTATAAGGAAACTGTGGATTTCAGTTTGTCCGCGGTCTTTGTAGCCCAGTGATTGATAGAGCTCTTGTAAGATTGAACCTGAAGTCTGAGTGCAGCTACCTTAATGGTGGGCAAAAAAGTCATCATTTGTGCACCCTTTGGGGCTCTACCAACCGCACTAGGGAATGGGGGGGGGGGGGGGCACCCACATGAATGACAGCCAAAATTAATTTCTTATTCCTTTTTCCTTTTTTGCTGTTGTTGTTGTTGTTTTTCGTTTCTTTTGTGTGGGTGTATCCATTATGTTTTTTTTTTTTGTGGTGGGGAGGGGGGGGGGGGGGGAGAACTTATGTGGGTTTTTATTTATTTCTTGTTTTTGTTTGTTTTTCTTTGTTCAAGTGATTGGCTCTGTTGATCTCTTTTGTTGACTTCTTCCATTCCTGTCTTCTCTTTGAAGTTTTCAGTGTGCAGGATCTGTGTGTATGAGTTGTGGGGGGGGAGGGGGGGGGGCGCATGTGTGTGTGGTATGTGTGTGTGAGAGAGGGAGAGGGGCTGAGAGAGTGCATGCGTGTGTGTGCGTAAAGTCAAGTCAAATTTGAATTTCCAGATGGTACATTGAATAAGCAATGCATTTGCTTTTTTTCATCAAGCCATCTATCTAAGAACAAAAATTTCTTAATAATAATACTGAGGTGCTACATTATTACAACCTTTACCAATAAAGTGTACCATTAAAAAAGAAAAAGAAGAGAAAAACCAATAAAAGAATACACTGCAAAATACAAAACACACACACATACATACAAACGCACACACACATATACACATGTGCGCACATACGCACATACTTAGGTAAAGAATGTTTTAAGTATTTAAAAAATAAAAATCATAAAACGTCAAGACAAACAAATTACTTCATCTACTATATCATCCATTCTTTCATGTTCATACTTTAGATAATAAAAAGGTATAGGAACAAAACTTTAGAAAATACTAGGCATTCATTGTGTCATTACTGACAATATTGCCTGCAATGACATCCCTCCTCTCCTCCTCCACCCACGCAAACGTGTGCTCATATGCACTCATATTCTTACTCTTCAAGTAGCGCTTTTTAAGTATAATATATTCACACATGTTACAGCTATCTGTCAGAAGATTTGGGAGACAAAACAGTGGCCAACAGAATGGGCACAATCACTCATCATACCCCTACCCAAGAAGGGGAATTTACGCCAATGCCAAAACTATAGAACAATCAGCCACGCCAGCAAGATCATGCTCAAAGTTATTTTGAATCGACTCAAGAAGGAGGCAGAAGAACACCTTGCAGAGGAACAAGCTGGGTTCAGGGGGGGCAGGAGCACAATCGAACAGATTTTTAACTGCCACATCCTGATGGAAAAATATCTTCAACATCAGAGAGACCTGTTCCACAACTTCATCGACTTCAAGAAGGCTTTCGACAGAGTATGGCACGAAGGCCTGTGGCAGGTCCTCAGAATGTTTAGCATTGAAGAAGGACTAGTGCAAACCATTCAAGCACTATACAACACCGCAAGCAGTGCAGTCCTTCTGAACAATCAGGTCGGAGACTACTTCAAAACAACAGTTGGGGTCCGACAAGGATGCCTGTTATCTCCAGTCCTGTTTAATCTGTTCTTGGAAAACATTATGAGAGAGACCCTCCATGACTTCCACTCTACCATCTCCATTGGCGGCAGACCCCTCAACAACTTGCGGTTTGAGGATGACATTGACCTCATGGGCGAAAGTAACACAGAGCTGCAAGATCTTACGACCAGACTTGAAAACAGAGCTGGAGCATATGGGATGGAGGTGAGCTCGGAGAAAAGTAAAGTACTTGTGAACAGAACGAGCAACGCCACTGCTAAAATTTACATGAACGGCCAGCAACTGGAGGAGGTAGACGCTTTTAAATACCTTGGCGCTACACTCACAAAGGACGGCGATCGACGACAGAAATCAAAGTCAGACTAGCCATGGCAACATCTTCCATGACAAAACTCACCACCATATGGAAAAGTAAAGAGATCAGTTTCCCAATCAAACTAAAACTCTACAAAGCCCTAATTCAGACTATCCTGCTGTACGGAAGTGAAACCTGGACATTGACTGCTGAAACAGCAAAGCGAATCCAGTCATTTGAAACAAAAATGCCATAGAAAACTACTGGGCATATCCTGGAAGAACGAAAGACCAATGAATTTGTCAAGAGTCAAATAACACGGCTGGCAGGAGTCCACAGGAACCCCTCTCACCATCGTCAAGAAGAAAAAGCTGACATGGTTTCGGCCACGTCACCCGCCACAACACTCTGCCAAAAACAGTACTGCAGGGAACTCTCGAAGGTGGCAGAAAGAGGGGAAGACAGAACAAGTCATGGATGGACAACATCAGAGAATGGACCAGGATGAATGACTCGGCACTACTGCGCAGAGCCGAGGACCGAGATGGATGGAGGAGGCTTACCACGGCATCGTCTTTTGTGTCTCCTCCACGACCGCCAAGGTCACGGGACTGATGATGATGATGATTCACACAATAACTATCAAACAAGTAAAAATAACTCAATGATAATTATAATAGGGATACAATAATAATGATAATTGCCCATCACCATGAGACAACAACATAACAATAACAACAAAAGCGTTAGAAAGGACCAGGGGGAGGGGGGAGTATCAGTGAGGAAGGGGAAAACACATTCAATCAAATAGAAAATAATAAAGAGACAATTATACAAACAAATAAAACCCCTACATAATGCAAAGATCAAAAGCCCATAACCAACTGGACTATCAAAACCAAAACAATAATACTTATAATAATAATCTCATCTCTAATGGCAATAAAAACAACATCCACGATAAAACCTATTGAATTGGACAAGATAAAAGGCATGAGGAGAAAGAAAGAACGAACGAAAGAAAGAGAGAGATGTCACAATATCTAGCTATCACGTCTACCATTTTGTTTTCCCCTTTCTGTGTTTTAAAATGTGTAGATTATACACAAGCTTATATAGATTACTCTTGCTTCTTTGCTTAATAAGAGTGCCTCTTTCCTGCCTCCCCCTCCCCCCACACACATACAGGGTTTGACTGTGTAGAATTTCCAGTCACAGTAAAATTTCTTTAGAAATGCAGAAAGTGCTGATAAATTTAAGTATGGTTGATTTGCCTTAAAAGTCAATTCCTAGGCATTTATGAATTAGATGGCTTTTTAGCTGTGTCTTGAACTGATTTTTGTTTTTGATACATTTTAAGCGTTTTGGGAGCTTGTTCCATAAATCACTACCTGAGTACAAGAAGCTCGTTTTGTAAAGATTATTTCGTGGTCTCGGAAATGTTAGTAGATGATTATGTCTGTGTTCATTGATTTTGAAGCTATTGGTGATCTTTGGAGGGGCATTTCCATTGACAACTTTCTGGACAAATAGAGCTTTATTTAGATAAAGTCTGTTTTTGAAGGTTAGAATATTTGTTTGCTTATAATCGTTGATGGTTAGGGGGCTTGATTTTGATAGAACAAGTTTCTGTGCTCTTTTACATAATCGATGAATCAATTTTAAATTTGTATCACTGCAGCTGTCCCAAAGAAATGAAGCATAGTCAACTATAGGCAAAATATGGCTGCAAAAAAAGAGTTTGCGAGAGTGGTTATTCAGAAAATGTTTTATTTTTGATAACTGAAGTAGCTTGTAAGCAGACGTTTTCTTAGTGCCATCACGTGGTCAGTCCATATCAGATTTTTGTCAATAATTACACCCAGAATTCTGTGGGAGTCATCTTCTTCAATTACTTTTTTACCTATCAACAGAGGTTGGAATTTATCTTTCATTTTTTTTGGCCTCTTTTGTCTCTTAGTTTTTTTGTGTATTTAGGGACATGTGGTTTAGCTGAGTCCAAGTAACCAATCTGTCAATACTGTTTTGAAGTTTGAGTGTAAGTCTGTGGGGGTCAGAATCACTACAATAGAGGGATGTGTCATCAGCAAACATTTCACAGCTACATTCTAGAAATTGTAGTAAGTCATTTACATAGATTGAAAATAGAAGTGGACCCAATATTGACACTCTCGTGGTACTCCATGTTTAGTAAGTACTAATTCTGATGTTTGATTATTTGCAGTTACTAGCTGCTGTCTTCTTCTTCTTCCTCTTCTTTTTTGTTGTTGTCATGTTTCTCCCAGGGGAGGTTTGACATTGATGAGCCTTCTCCATCTCTCTCTGTGTTGAGCTTCCTCCTTATTTATGCTGCCCCTTTCTCTAAGGTCATCTGCAATACAGGCAGCCCAGGTTTTGCTAGGTGTTCCCTTTGGTCTCTTTCCATCCACTACGAAGTTCATTGCTCTTTTGATAATGATAATAATAATAATAGTAATAATGTATGGAATTTATATAGCGCTGAATCTTGTAAAGTAAAGAAATCAAAGCGCTTGCATTCAAATCATTCACACCCATGCAACCATCCATAAATATCAAGATAAACAATTATCAAATTTATATACACAACACACTTAGGTGGTCTGCTGATGTAACGTGATGTGGTGGTCTGCTTTCCGTTGAAGTGCCCAAACCAGCGCAGTCTATTGCTACTAGCTACAGACTTCAAATCATCAACTTTGCACATTCTCCACAATTCTTCATTCGTGATCCTGTCTTCCCATTTGATCTTTGTCATGTAGTTGTAACATTCGGTTTTCACAGCTCTTCAACAAACGTTCGACGGTTTTTGTGAAAAGCCACATCTCCGAACCATACAGGAGAACAGGTCTGATGCAGGCCTTATATATCAAACAGCGTCTCTCCTGTGGGATTTTCTGATTTCCGAGCAGACTTGCCAATTCTTTCCATTTCTTCCAAGCACTCGAAATCCTGGTTCTGACAGCTAACTCAGATTTTGCTTCGCAGCTCATCATCTTTCCTAGGTAGCAGAATTTGTCTTCCACTTCTATCTTCCCTTGTTCGAATTCTAGCTCCTTTCCTGCATCAGTATTGTCTTCACCCTTCTTATTCATACAACTGGGGCAGACAAATACTCCATCCTCCTTCTTCAGACTTTTGAGCTTTGAGCATCTTTTGTGACACCGATATTGACATTTGGAGCATTTGATCGAATTGTTCCCTACACCTTTGTGGCAGACACCACACGGGTATTTGCCTTGCTCTCTATGAGTTCTGCGGTCTTTTCCAACTGTCATTACTAGCTGCTGTCTATTTGACAAAAAGCTCTTCAAAAGATTTATCATTTCTGGTGTTAGTTTATACAAGTTAAGTTTACGCATTAACAGAGAATGATTTGTTTCATCAAGTGCTTTTTTCAAAGTCAACAAAAAGAAGACCTGTATATTTATTTTCATTGATATTGTGTAGGAGACTGTCCGTAATTTGTGTAAGAGCTGTGTGACAGGAATAGTTTTTTACAAAAACCTGACTGATTTTCATCTAATAGATTGTTGTTTACAAAGTAGGAATATACAGATTTTGGATGTGTTTTTCGTTGGGTTTAGATAAGACAGACAGAATTGGAATTGGTCTCTAATTTGAAGGACAAGCAGAATCACCTGATTTGTGGACTGGTATGATTTTTGCCCTTTTAAATACGAAAGGAAAATTGTTTTCTCTATGCACAAGTTATAAAAATATGTTAGTGTTCAAGCTATGACTTGACCACAAAGTTTAATTATTCTTCCATCTAGATTGTCTAAACCATATGTTCTGGAACTTTTTTGAAGAGACAGGCTTTCCAAGACGTCTGTGATTGTCATTGGCAGTAGTTTAAATGGGAGTTTTATTTCTTTTGATTCGATATATTGTTCTAAGTAATGGAGGTCATTTTCATTTGATATTACTTTGGTAGCGATGATTGAGAAGTGGTTGTTCAATTCATCAGCTGATATATCTTTAACTGTCTGTTGACTTTTTGATATAGATTTATTACATAATGTATTGATGGCTTTCCATACTTGGCGAGAGTTGGTAGTTGTAATTAACAACTTTTGAAAGTAATCACGTTTTGATTTGCGTTTTAGTGAAGTTACTTTGTTTCTTTGTGCTCTGAACTGCTCTTTTGAACCATGTGTTTTCAAATAGTCTCTTAGGTGTATTTCAGATTCTATGTCTTTTGTTATCCAAGGTGGCTTGATTTTTTCTTTATTTTTTTTTTTAATGAAAGGGGCATGTTTGTCGTACACTGAAGTAAATGTGCTAATCCAAAATTCAGCAGCTTCATCAGGGTCTCTGATTTGAATATGTCATGTAATGGCGAGTTTGTCAAGTCTGAAAGAAAATCTTGCTGGTTAAAGTTTTAAAATTTCCTGTAAAAAATAGTTTTATGCCCTACTTTAGGTATTTTGATACGATTTTTAAACCAAGTAAAGCACACTGGATTATGATCACTGCATCCACATGAAGGAGCACATACTTCTGTTATGTGTTGTTTTGTAGTAATGTAGTTATGATCTATTAATGTTCTAGAGTTATTTGTTATCTGAGTTGGTCTATCTATTAGTTGTTCTAGGCCAAACATAGTAATGTTGTGACTCCATTTTGGTTTAGGTTTTAATAAGGCTGTGTTAAAATCCCCAAGAATAATTGTTTCATTGTTTAAAAGTATTACCTCGTCCATAGGGGAGTTGAATTTTTCTATCCAGTCTCTGGTTTCTGAAGGATTTCTGTATATAAATCCTATTAATATTGGTATATTGTGTTTAAATTTTATTTCTATCCACGTGGATTCAATGTCATAAACCTCAAGGTTATATATTATTTTACAACTGAGCCAGGAGGCTATATATGTAAGTAACCCGGTGGATTTGGGTTTGTGTGGATCTTCACAGATTTGATACCCTGGAATATTCATGTATGCATGTGTTACATTTGGAGAAAGTCGGGATTCAGCTAGGCAAAACAAATGAAACTGATTTCCACTGTTGTATAGTATGGTTGCAATGTCATCGTTTTGTTTGTTGCACTGTTGATATTCAGGTAGCCTACATGGAGGCCCTGTTTTGTCTGAAGTCTGAAATTAATAATAATAATAATAATAATGTATGAAATTTATATAGCGCTGAATCTTGTAAAGCAACAAATCAAAGCGCTCAGATGACATGGTTTTTTGTTTTTTTTTATATCGAGCATATTGGAATAAGCACTCATGTGCTTTTTTTTATTTTTTACATCAAGTCCCCATGTGTATGCGGTTTTGTAAATTTTGTCATCTGTTCCCACGGCACACAATGACCTACTCTTTCGAAAAGCGGAACAGGATTTAACGTGTGTGCAAGATGTTCTGCATGTGTTCGAACACGGGCCTCGGTTTATAGTTTCATTCGAAGGACTTTGACATTTAGTTCAATTTTTTCGTCAAACTGGGAAGAGAGGGCGAGGCTGGGAATCGAACCCAGAACCTCACGGTTTACTTGTTGGCAGGCAAACATCTTAACCATCCTGCCACCTTTCTTCACTTTATTAGAGACATAATAATTTGTTAGAGACATAATACATGTCAGGATTGATTTGCTACTTTCTATATATTTTTTCTTGTTCTGTACGTTTAAGCAATCTATCAAAATAGAAGACCTGTTTGGTAGGTTTTCAATTCAGTAATAAAACAATAGAATGTAATATACTTTTTTAAACATGAAACACCCAATAAAAACGGAACAGTACTAAAAGACAATTTCAAGCTGCTCTGGATCTGCAAGAAATCAGTCTGTTATATCAACACAGTGGATAAATCCAGTCCCCTTTATATTGCATACACTAAATGGAGATCAAAGTATACCACACCTACGTTAAAGTGTAGAGTATTTTGATAGAGATACTGCAATCTTTTTTCTAAATCAATAACTATCACTTACACAATACACGTATTCAGATAAAGCTCTAAAACAAGGAAGATACAGTCACAAGCAGTAGATACAATAATAAAAAATATAGCATTTCTTGAAAAATAATCAAAATTCAAAAATTAATTATCTCTAACACAACTGTTCTGTTGCTAGAGTCTCTGGTGTCGGATATAGCTGCTAGTCACAAAAAACAATTGCAGAATGCTTTATAAACCACACAGCAGCATGACACTGATCAACATCATTTCATTTACTTGGGAAAAAAAGCGGGGGAGGGGGAGGGGGGGGGGGGGGGAGTATGAGAGAGAGGAAATCATTGGGAAAGAATTGAAGCAATCATTTATTTATAATTCTTGTGATCAATATATCTGCATGTGTGGATGCAGGCATATAGGTACACACACATGCGCGCACATACACACATAGGTACATCAAAATACATATGCATACACACATATGATTATGAGAAAATATATGATTCTGGCTATTGTCTTTATAATGGCTGTACAAGCAACGTGATAGATTTTCGAAACGCTTTCATTTCTAACAAAGTCTGTGGTTGGTATAATCGTAGAAATATGTTATCCCTTATGTACAGATTTAAACTAAATGTTTTCAGGAGAAAATACGTGAAAGATGTAAACTGTATTTGTGGGGAGAAGATTACCAATAGTCATGTTATTTTTTATTGTGGACATTTAAAAGCATTTTTACCTGCTATACCAAGTTTATCACTGGATCAGATTTTGTCTGAACCATCGTTACTGTTGGACATTGTGTTAGGATTAATGAGAAGTCCAATAATTCAGTTTTTGTAGTATGTTTAAAGTTATTTTTTATTCAGTACTGTTATGTGAGATGGACAGGATTTGGTGAGACAATGACTGAAGAAGGCAACAAGATCTGGTACAGTGGTCAAGAGAAACATCACCAACATGGAGTGGCATTTATTGTCAGAAAGGAAGTAGTGGGGTGCATTATCAGCTGTACACCGGCTTCCAGCAGGATTATCACCATCCGGGTGTTGGCCAAGCCCAAGAACATCACCATCATACAAATCTGTGCACCATCATCTGACCATGCAGATGAAGAAGTAGAAGAATTTTACGAAGATCTTGAAGAGACCATTATGAAGATACCCAAGAAAGACATCATCATCATTCAAGGGGATTTTAACGCCAAAGTAGGTCCTGACTCTTACAACCAATGGGCCGGAACAGTTGGTCAGTTTGGAACTGGAGAGACCAACAACAGGGGACTACGTCTGCTGGAGTTTGCCTGCACCCACAGACTTACCATTGCCAATACCCTCTATCCCCACAAGCAGTCAAGGAGGACAACCTGGCATGCACCAAACGGCAAGATCCATAACCAAATAGATTTTATCTTAACACCACAGCGCTTCAAATCCAGCATCAACAGAGCCAGAACAAGAACCTACCCTGGAGCTGACATAGGCAGCGACCACGACCTTGTGCTGCTGGTATTCAAAATGAAATTGAAGAAAAACAAACAGCCTGCGAACCCACGTATCAAATTTGACGTGGACAAACTGAAAGATCCAGATGTCGAGGAGATCTTCCAAGCTAAGCTTGGCGGACGTTTTGCGGCATTAACCCTCCTGGACAATGACATCAATGACCTCACCAACAACTTTAATGAGGCAGTCCGAGAAACAGCAGAGGAGGTACTCGGTCGTCAGAGGAATAAACACCAGCCATGGACTACCAATGACATCTTGGACCTCTGCGATACAAGAAGAGCACTGAAACCAACCAGGTCTTCCAACCCTAAAGAATCCCGGGAGGCCAACAATCTCGTGAAGAAGTCAATGTTAAAGGCCAGAGAGAAGTGGATCAGTGATCAATGTGATGAGATCGAAAAAAGCATGAAAGTGGGCAACAGTAAAAAGGCATACGACACCCTGAAGAAACTCACAAAACCACTTCAAACCAAATCATCAGTCATTGAAGACAGCTCCGAAACCTCCTCACAGAAAGCTCAGCTGCATTGAACAGGTGGTCTAAGTATTGTCAAGAACTATACAACTACCCAATCCAACCTGACAAGAGCATAATAGAAGAGGAAGCAGCAACATCAAGGGTACCCTCGCCATTACCTATACTGAGGGAAGAAGTGGAAGAAGCCATCCGCAGCTTACCAGTAGGAAAGTCCCCAGGAGCAGACAATATACCAGCAGAGCTGCTCAAGCATGGTGGCGAAACAGTCATCACAAATGTTACAGCTATCTGTCAGAAGATTTGGGAGACAAAACAGTGGCCAACAGAATGGACACAATCACTCATCATACCCCTGCCCAAGAAGGGGAATTTACGCCAATGCCAAAACTATAGAACAATCAGCCTCATCAGCTATGCCAGCAAGATCATGCTCAAAGTTATTTTGAATCGACTCAAGAAGGAGGCAGAAGAACACCTTGCAGAGGAACAAGCTGGGTTTAGGGCAGGCAGGAGCACAATCGAACAGATTTTTAACTGCCACATCCTTATGGAAAAACATCTTCAACATCAGAGAGACCTGTTCCACAACTTCATCGACTTCAAGAAGGCTTTCGACAGAGTATGGCACGAAGGCCTGTGGCAGGTCCTCAGAATGTTTGGCATTGAAGAAGGACTAGTGCAAACCATTCAAGCACTATACCAACACCGCAAGCAGTGCAGTCCTTCTGAACAATCAGGTCGGAGACTACTTCAAAACCACAGTTGGGGTCCGACAAGGATGCCTGTTATCTCCAGTCCTGTTTAATCTGTTCTTGGAAAACATTATGAGAGAGACCCTCCATGACTTCCACTCTACCATCTCCATTGGCGGCAGACCCCTCAACAACTTGCAGCTTGCCAATGACATTGACCTCATGGGCGGAAGTAACACAGAGCTGCAAGATCTTACGACCAGACTTGAGAACAGAGCTGGAGCATATGGGATGGAGGTGAGCTCGGAGAAAAGTAAAGTACTTGTGAACAGAACGAGCAACGCCACTGCTAAAATTTACATGAATGGCCAGCAACTGGAGGAGGTAGACGCTTTTAAATACCTTGGCGCTACACTCACAAAGGACGGGCGATCAATGACAGAAATCAAAGTCAGACTAGCCATGGCAACATCTTCCATGACAAAACTCACCACCATATGAAAAGTAAAGAGATCAGTTTCCCAATCAAACTAAAGCTCTACAAAGCCCTAATTCAGACTATCCTGCTGTACGGAAGTGAAACCTGGACATTGACTGCTGAAACAGCAAAGCGAATCCAGTCATTTGAAACAAAATGCCATAGAAAACTGCTGGGCATATCCTGGAGAGAACGAAAGACAATGAATTTGTCAAGAGTCAAATAACACGGCTGGCAGGTCCACAGGAACCCCTTCTCACCATCGTCAAGAAGAAAAAGCTGACATGGTTCGGCCACGTCACCCGCCACAACACTCTGCCCAAAACAGTACTGCAGGGAACACTCGAAGGTGGCAGAAAGAGGGGAAGACAGAACAAGTCATGGATGGACAACATCAGAGAATGGACCAGGATGAATGACTCGGCACTACTGCGCAGAGCCGAGGACCGAGATGGATGGAGGAGGCTTACCACGGCATCGTCTTTTGTGTCTCCTCCACGACTGCCAAGGTCACGGGACTGATGAATTAAGAAGAATTATAGGCCTGTCTCAAACTTACCCTTTGTCTCTAAAGTACTAGAAAAAGTCGTTCTCAAACAGCTCAACAGTCACCTTCATTCCAATGATCTTCCCGCTTTTCAATCTGCACCGAAACCACCCTAGTCCATACTTTAGATACACTTCTACTTGCTTCTGATGCAGGAAAAATCTCCCTCCTCACTCTTCTTGACTTATCTGCAGCCTTTGATACCATAGATCACTCAATTCTTCTTTCTCGCCTTCAAAATACGTTTGGTATTAACGGCACAGCCCTCACCTGGTTTACTTCATACCTCACAGACAGGTTCCAGAAAGTTATTGTAAACAAAATTCAATCAAAACCTGTCAAAATGGAATGTGGAGTCCCGCAGGGATCAGTCCTGGGCCCTGTTCTCTTTACTCTCTACACTGCTCCACTCTCACATATAATAAACAACCACCATATTGATCATCGTTTCTATGCTGATGATACTCAGCTTCAGTGCAGTGATACTGTTGAAAACATGCCTTCCCTCCTAACAAATATGTCCTACTGCCTTCAAGACATTCAATACTGGATGACTCAGAACAAGTTACAACTTAATGCCGATAAAACCGAAGCCATGTTCATAGGGACCCAACATAAACTTTCCTCCATCGCAAAAACTTCAATAGAATTCGGCAATACGTCAGTTCCTTTGTCCAACTCTGTGAAGTATTTAGGAGTAGTTCTTGACAACACACTCTCTATGAAAAAATTCATCACCCAGACCTGCCAGTCTTGCTACTATCAATTACGGCGCATAAGCGCGATTCGCAAGTATCTGTCCACTGATGCAACTTCCAAGCTTGTCACATCTCTCATTCTTTCATGTTTAGACTACTGTAATTCTCTTTTGGCTGGCCTACCAGCATCTATCCACTCTCTTCAACGCATACAAAACTCTGCAGCTCGACTGGTCCTAAGAAAGAAAAAATCTGAACACATCACTCCTCTTCTGCGATCTCTTCACTGGCTGCCCGTCTCACAAAGACTGGAGTATAAAATCAATACCCTCTGTTTCAAATGTCTCCACAAATCTGCACCCTCTTATCTCTGTAACTGTCTTCATCTGTACACTCCATCCCGTTCCCTTCGTTCAGCCGCAGATACTTTGTGCTTTCGAACACCCAGATTCAAACAAACTACTGTTGGCCGTCGCTCCTTCTCTGTTTCTGGTCCATCCACCTGGAATGACCTCCCTCTTTCACTTCGCCAAAAGCCTTCACTTGATACCTTCAAATCCAGCCTCAAAACACACTTATTTCCTACCTGAGACTTTCCCCCCAAATATCTGTCCCTAATTTTCAACAGCATCTTTCACCTTCTAAGTGTTGTTCCGAGTGTGTGTGTGTGTGCGTGCATGCGTGCATACGTGCGCGCGCATGGTTTTTGAAATCTGTTGTTCATTATGTTTAAGGAGAGTTGCATGCCTGTAAATGATTGAGTGCAAGCGCTTCGATTTGTTTGTTTTTTTACAAGATTCAGCGATATATAAATTCCATATATTATTAATATTATTATATTATGATGACTGTTATGTGACACTGTTCTGTTATTGTTTGCATTCTATTGTTTAGATTACTTTTCCCCCTCTAAAATCACTAAATGTGAATAGACATTAAACTGAAGACATCACACATACATTTACTATCTCACACTCACTCACTCCCCCATACACCACACCTACCCAGCACACATGTACACGTACAGGCACTTGCGTGCACCACATGTACACCACATGCACTCACAGACACACGCACACCTACATTATTTTGTCAAATATCTAAGTAGCTCAGAAAGCACATTGACTAATGGTTGTGTGTTGGAGAGGGAGTGCTGATGTCTCCCTAACACACTGGTGACTTCTGAACATTGGGGGTTTCTGGGCTGGGAGGGGGGAAAGTGTGTGTCATGGAATAGTGTGTATTGTGGTTGGTCACAAGGTGGGGTGGGGGTGGAGAAGTCATCTTTTTGTTGTAGGCAGCAGGCTGTGTACATCTCACACCTTTCGCTGCCTGGGCGTAGCTGACTGTGTAGTAGCAGTCCGTATAAGGTCGCTTAGTTGGTTAGTCTCGGGCTTCATGGCTGCGGCATGATAGGGTGGTTTCCAGGTAAACGGATGTTGAGGGCAAGCCTTCTGATACCCTGGGGCCTAGGATGTAGAGCATCTTGGTACAGAGACTTTTTAGGAGCTCCAGCCCTGGTGATGAAGGAGGGGGTGTTGTCAATAAACACAACCCCCTCTTGCCTGCAGGATTCCCTAAGTGAAGCCCTCGACTTTGAAGCCATGTCACGTAAGGGATGTCGTCCAAAGGGAGGGAGGATGGAGGAGGAGGCCTGTAGAGTGGCATGGGGGAAGACTTTTGTTAGCAGGTGGATCAGTTTGGTCCACTCTGCTATTGTGACGGGCCCTGCTTTACAGCTGTTGATGCCCACGTGAAAGGTGACACGCTGAATGTGTGGAGAGGGACAGCTTGTTGCCAGCCACTGACACAGGTGTTGGACAGGCCTGGTACAGACAGGTTGCAGACTAGCCGGCCGCCAACTGACATCTTTTTCTCGTCCACACCCTTCAGCGCTGAGTCACCTATCAACAAGGAGTCACACTCATCTGGGACTGATTATTGTTGGAGGACGTTTAGGGGACTGGAAAGGGGGGGGGGGGGGGGGGGGGGGGGGGGGGGGGGCTGCTCCCCTGGTAAATTTGTGAATGGGAAATGGAGTTCAAGAGTTGTGATTGGGATGTTTTTGTTTTGCTTAGGTTTTTTGTTAATTGTTTTGATGATTTTCCCCAAAAGGGTTTTTTCAGAACATTGTCATTTTTTTTGTGATTACACAAAACGTCTCTGGAGATTTCTAATTTGGGGACTGTGAAATTTTTAGTGTGGGGGGGGGGGGGGGGGTGTATGTAATTTTTTTGGAATGACATAAGAAAAGCAGAACTGTTTGTTAAAGGGGCAGGTTTTTGGCTAAATTTTCTACGGGCCCTGTGTAAAGAGGTGTTCTTTAAGGTAAGCCTTAAAAATTTGTTCTGTTGATGTACTGGTTTGGTGTTCCCCAGAATGTAGGGTGTTGATTTGTGTGGATATGGTTGTTGTTTTGGTTTTGTTGTACATTTTTGGGTTTTGTTTTTTTGGGGGGTTGTTTTGTTGTTGTTGGGTTGTTGTGGGGTTTTTTGGGGGTGCTCTTAGTTCACTGTTTTGTATTAGATGCTTTAATATGGATGGTTAGACTGTGAGCGTGGAGCAGTCACGTTGATAAAGATAGGCCGGCTGTTGTGACCTAACGTCGACAAGACGGAGGACTGAAGTCCTGGGGTCTGTACCAGTGTGGAGGGCTTTGTACTGGGAGGTGGTGTAGAGTGACAGACAGCCAGCCAGCGTCCTTTGTCAATTCTGTGTGTGTTGTGTGTGTGTGTGTGTTAGAGAGGCCTTGGGGGGTTGCTATAATTATTGCGATGCGATGCACATGCTTAGACACTGCCGAGAGCTTCACTTTCGCCTGTTTCTCCTTCTCCATTCCCTGTTTGTGTGTGTGTGTGAGTGTGTGTCGGTTTGTGGCTATGCATGTGTATGAGCTGTGTATACACATTGGTGTGTGTGTGTGAGTGAGTGAGAGGGAGAGAGAGACTCACACAGACATGGATGTATCCATTTTGTATGCTTTGCACATTACCTTAATAGCAAGTCTTTCTCTGTCTCTTGATTCAAAGCATCTCAATTGTACATAAAGATGATGCATACACAGGATATTTGGGGCAATGCGTGTATGTGTGCGTGCGCGCGCGCATGACCATGAACATGCTACCCATTTTAATGTTTATGAATTGATAGCTCTTTTACTGTTGGTGTGGTTGCCGATTTTCTTTCTGTGGCTTCTTCTCTTTTCTTTTTCTGATTTTTATTTAAGATTTGGTTAATTTGTATGTACTGGATTATTTATGAACACTTAAAACAGTCGTGTGTACATTTCTTTTTTCTTTTTTTCCTTTTTGTTGTTGTTGTTGTTGAAGTTTGGCTCATCCTGTTTGCTGTTTGACGTGTTGGTCGGTGTAAATGTCTTGTTTCAAAAGAAGTTTTGCACTCAAAAAAGGTTTAAACCTTTTTTGCACTTAAATGGAAAGTGCGTTTGTAATCACTGTCGGTACACAAACATTTATATTGTAATGAACGAAACCTTGCATGAGTTTTTAAAAAAAAATTTAAATTGAATTAACACTTTTTTGTTAAAATGCTTTTTTGCTTGTGGTTCACTGTGTGTGAGTTTCTTTTGTCTGTCGTCCTGTCTGTCCGTCTCCTCTCTCTCTCTCTCTCTTCTCTCTCCTCTCTCTCTCCTCCCTCTCTCTCTCCTCTCTCGCCTCTCTCGGGGCCGTCACGTAATGTGAAGTGAAGATGTCAGAAATGCTCTCAGTATTTTTGGAATTAGTAACTAGTTTAAGTGGCCTTAGTTTTTCATTGTTTGTTTACACGCTCTAATCAGGGGATGGGAATATCGCTGCAGTTGTTCCGGGCACTGTCTGTGGGGGACATTTGCGGCAGTTTCGCCCTGTTTCATGTCGAAACGGGCAGATATCAAATCGGCCACGCGGACGACATCCTGACGCTAAGAGCGGGCGAGACGGGATCGTAGACTGATCCCTCACCTATCTCTTCTGGGGGGACTTTTGCTGCCAGTGTGGTGACGAACCCTGGACCCCCTCCTCCTAATCTGCTGGCCAAGGACGCAAGCTGAGGCAAACCAGCTTGATGAGCGGTGTGGTGGTCGTGCCCATCACAGAAAAGTTGCGGGAAAACTAAGTATGCTGCAGGGGTGGACCCCCCAGCCACCCTACAACCATACAGCTGTAGACCAGGAGTCCTCTCCTACAGTGCGCGCCCTGAGGAAAAACATTTACCACGTGTGGCCAAGATGGGAAGTGGAGCAACTTATTCAAAGTCAACAACGCAGAGTATGAAGAACAGATACAATTGTTGACAAACAGTGTTGATGCCTTAAAAGAGGTATAGCGCTGTATCTTGCACAGACAAATCAAAGCGCTTGCACTCAACTCATTCTTACACAGTCATACAACCAACAGCAAGTAACAGTTCCAACAAGTCCAAATGCACACAGGCCACACACCCTGGCAGGGTGATGGAGTCTTTTGGCTGTTGAAAAGCAGGGAGAGCTATGAAATGAAACAGGAGAGGAAATTCTTAGGTTCGAAACAAATATGTTTTGAGGCCGGATTTAAAAGTGTCATAAGAAGGCCTTTGGCGAAGAGAGATAGGGAGGCCATTCCAAATCGATGGACCAGAAACAGAGAAAGAGCGACGGCCCACAGTGGACTGGCTGAATCTAGGTATTCGAAAGCACAAGGAATCTGCAGCAAAGCGAAGGGAACGAGAAGGAGTGTACAGGTGAAGACATTCACAGAGGTAGGAGGGTGCTGTTTTGTGGAGACATTTGTAACAGAGGGTACAGATCTTATAGTTTATTCTTTGTGGCACAGGCAGCCAGTGGAGAGATCGCAAGAGAGGAGTAATGCGCTCAGATTTTTTCTTTCTGAGGACTAGTCGAGCTGCAGAGTTTTGAATACGTTGAATGGAGTGGATAGATGATGCTGGCAGACCAGCCAAAAGAGAATTGCAATAGTCCAGACGTGAAAGAATAAGAGATGGGACAAGTTTGGATGTTGCTCTGTGGACAGGTACTTTCGAATTGCACTAATACGCCATAATTGATAGTAGCACGACTGGCAGGTCTGGGTGATGAATTTTTGCATAGAGAGGGTGTTGTCGATAATGACCCCTAGATACTTCACAGCAGTGGATAGAGGGACTGATGCATTGCCGAATTCTATTGAAGCCGTTGTAATGGAAGAGAGTTTGTGTTTGGTCCCTACAAGCATGGCTTCAGTTTTATCAGCGTTTAGTTGTAGCTTGTTCTCTATCATCCAATTTTGGATATCTTGAAAGCAGTAGGTTTAAATTTGTCAAAGAGAAGGCGTTTTCAGGAGATCGTGTTTAAAAATCTGAGGTCATCTGCATAAAAGTGTGGTTGATTGTGAGGGTTTAAATTTAATATGGGGGACGGGGGGGAGGGGGTGAAAGAGAGTGAAAAAACGGGCCAAAAAGACCCCGGGAACTCCCCCCCAATCCATCCGGTACTACTATTTCTTTTTCTTACTTCAATCGGTCTTCGGTATGAGTAAACCAGGTGAGGGCTTTTTCCCAGAAAAACAAACGTATCTTGAAGACGGGAGAGAAGAATAGGTGGTCAAAAGTGTGGAAGGCTGCAGACAAGTCGGTAGGGGAAGGGGGATTTTTTCCCCGGGCAGAAGCAAAATGAAGCGGTTTAAGGGGTTGGGGTAGGGTGGTTTCCCTGCTTTTGGTTAGCGCGATAGGGGATTGAAACCAGGAAAAGACTATTTGGGGAGAAATGGTTGTTGAGTGTTTCGAACAACTTTTCAAAACTTTTGAGATAAAAAAGGAGGTTGGAACAGGTCTGTAGTTCTTCGAAAAGTTAGGGTAATGTCTTTTTCTTTTTGAGTTGTGGGGTGTAAAACCGTTTTGAGAGCGAAAAACATTTTCAGAAAAAAAGGATGAGTTAACTATTTTCGTGACAGTGGGGATAAGCTGTGGAGGCATGTGCAAAAAAGAGAAGAGGTTTGGGGGCGAGCGCTGATTTTATAGTCATTCCTTTTTGAATTTTGTGGTATCAGACGATGGGAAAAAAATCTTGGAAGAAAATGCTGAGTTAAAAAAAAATCAAATACAGAAAAAAATGGACAGAGTGGAAAACTAGAAAAGAAAGCAGACGATCAAGTAGGCCAGTCAAGACGGAAACAACATCATTTATTCTATTGGCATGGGCAAAAGGAAAAGTAATGAGATGGAGATGATTGTGAAATTGGTTGTGAAAAATCTTCTTTCCAAAAAATATGGATTGTACCAGATGATCAAGTAGTTTGATAGTGTGCATAGCACTCAGTGTAGATACTCATGTTAATAGGGCTTAGCCATGTGAGGCAATTGATGCTGTGAGGCTTGACACATCGCCACAACAAGCGTAGACAAAGAAGGTTTGACTTTGGCCTAACAGCTAACCACCAGCTGACCATGGAGTATTGTAGGGCTGTCTTCTAATAAAGAGCCTTGCTTTAACTGTCTGTTGAAAGCAAAATGCCCTGTCTTGTCATGTCAATGATAATTGGTGAAAGTGTTAGTCTAGATGAGTGTGGATCAATTGAATTGTGGGCAATACATTAAAACATATTAAAACTTTTTCATTTTTTGTTTGGTTACGTAAATCGATTGTGTCAAAACTGGCTGATAGGAGATTTTGTATATCCTTATGTGCGTAGCTTTGATTTTTAGTATGTCTGACAGAAACGTTCCTGGAAATGTCCGCCAGATGTTCTTTACTGGCTATTAACGGGTTTATCGCCTTATGTAAGTAAGCAAAAGCAATTAATGTTAGAGCAATCAAGGGAGGCGGATCTAGTGTATTAGCGTTTTGTTTAAGAAGCATGAGGTTATCTGCCTTTATGAATTTGTTTAGATGTTCACATATCCTAGAATAGTTTGCATTTTTCTCGCTGTGGCAAATCTCTTGGTGTGCTTACAGCAGAAATGTTTTGCTTGTCGGGTGTAGTATCCCACCTGTAGGTTCGCATTTTTATAACATGTTTGACTATGATAAGGGAATTGCTATGTTGGATGACATGTTTAGGTAAATTGTGGGGGTGACACTGGATGTGAAGTAGTTTTAATACTCTATGTTGGTGACTTTCTTAACATGGCAGGACCTCAAACTTTTCTTGTCAGCATGTAGAGGGGGGGAAAATAACTCTTAGTATTCAGGATATTCTCCTTTTGTCAATGTGTTTTTTGTTCCACATCTCTTTTTTTGATACTGATTATTATGGTGATTTAATACTTGCTCTTGAGATCTTATTTCTTTTAGTCGTGAATATATTAAAGGTTATTGTCACCAAAGTCAAACTAGTATGTCTCTCAGCAGCAATCGGTTAATTCTGTAAGATTGTGTTATCAACATTATGGTAATTTGTGACTATATGAATTGTTGGCACTGCTCTTTAGGTTTCACAAATACTAAATGGTAATGGTGTGATTCCATCAAGGATGCTAACATACATACTCTGATGGAAGGATGTAGTGTTTAATGATAATTTCTTAGTGTCAGAATGATTTGTTCTCTCAGATTTTTGGACTCATGTCGTTTGTTTGATTTGTTGCTAGCGTTCTGATTCCGATCACCTTCCTGTTGAATTATATAATTAATCAGTATATAAATAGGTGTGTGCAAAACTGAGAGCTCATCTGTTGATTGAATAGTTTGTATGGGGATTGAGAACACAAGAAACTATCTCAGTTTATAAAGAAATCTCCAAGATGTGAACATGTGTGAAAGTTATTTTTAATACTTCAGTTGATTGTATGAGCACATAAATGAAGTTTAGATTTTTGGTTTAATGTAATCATTACACACTCCCTTGCTTAAATATAAGACTACCACATTATTACATATCAAGTCCATTACGCCAACCCAAGTATACAAGTTTTATAATTAATTTACAAATTCAATAATCTACGTACATCAAACTACATAATACAAACCGATGAACAAACCCCACATAAACTACTTACATGTAAACCCCCTGATCTACGCTATATTACCCCTAATAAGTGATCAAGATCTCTGAACAATGAAAATGTCTCCATTCTCATAAAGTTCATACAGACTGATGCTATCCTCCAATGCTACACACTCAAAGATTTTCAATAAGAACCTCTGAACTATGCTACGTGTACTCATTAGACATGACTATGTATTGTGTAGCAACCAACTATCTGTTTCCAGATATCTTCACAATCCAGCCCTTGAGCTTCAGAAGCGCCAAGTTTAAGTAATAACAGTTTGTCAATTAATTAATTGTATTATATAAAAAAATTTTCAGCCCACCGATATTGACCTTCAAGCCGTCTCTGTGCCCACTGTAATGAGTAAGATCTTAATCAGTAACACTATCAGACGCAAAAAATCCACCTGACTTATCTGTGGAAGAAGAGTGACCTCATTGTAGCAACTTACTGCCTGTGTAAATGTAATGTCATCCTTTGGCAATTACTTGTTTCCACAATATCATTAAACTTGTCTGTTAAAAATATAGTGTGCATGACCCCATAGTACATTCATTTAATTCAATATATAACTTGACGAAATCACTACCTGTACCATAATGTAAAGATCTGTCTACCCTTCATTATGTTGACTTGATCACCTTATCATCCCCCCACCATAGTTATAAAAATTTAAACATCCACAATTCCCATTATTCCATCAAACAATTATATTAAACTCATAACTCACACACACAACTACCCACAATATAAAAATCAATCCATTATCTAAATATTTTAATTCTTTTACATCGCTCCATTTTATCATTCCCAAAGTCACCTACAAAATCCACCAATTTAATTAATCTATATCAAAAACCTCCATAAAAAGCCCAACTCCTTTTTATATAAACTAAACTCCAATCTTAACTATCTACTCGATCTATTATCTCTCACACACACAAAAATAACTATCTCACTTAACCACTTCCTATATTTAATAACTCTAGCTCTCCAACTCCAAATAAAAAACTCCTTTTATATCTCCCCACGATCAGATCTAGTAAGAATAACACTCTTTGTAGCATCATCCAAACTAAAACAACTTCAACCTCATCATCAATTAAAAATTATATTTATTCACGCCCATACCCCCTTTAAATCAACAACATAAATTAACTCCTATATAACATACTCAACAAACTTTACCATAAAATTCCCCTCTCAAAGAATACTCTTATAAAGATACCCTTCCCATAAATATCCCACTAACAAACATACATCACTCCCATTATTATAATCCTTCTTACCCCACCCTTCTACCTCACTACTTCTCATCTCTCTCTCGCACACGTTTCTAGGAAGATACCTCCTCTCACTAGACATACTATCTGAGAGAGTATATAACTTGAGTGTAAAGCTTCAATGAGTATCTCTTCTATAGTATTTGAGACGAATATATGTGTTTTAGATACTATGTGCCAGAAGTGATCTCCTTTTATATTTATATCAAACCACCGCGTCCTTAATCATACATACTTACTTAGCGACGTCGTCATAAATTGTAATTATTATAAGGTTAGTTATTTGATATTAGAGTTTTGTTAAACTTTATTATGATTATTTATGTGAGCAACAGTAGATTAGTGTGTTTCAAAACCCCCCCCCCACAACCCCCTCTCTACTCAACAAACGCTTTGTGTTTTCTCTTTATATTATTCTCTCACACTCCACCACCTCCACATCCCTCCTCACCCTTTAACATATCATGTGTGTTACCATTAATCTTAAAATATGACCTCCCCCCTCCCCCTTCCTCATTTATTAGATAGAAGAGACCCCTCACCACCCGACCCCCCTCTTCGATTATATTAGACTTTGGAGTTCTCTCTGTAGTGAGTACCATATCCTCCTCGCCATACTGAGATCCAAACCATCGTCTCTTAGATAGGACACTCGCACTCGACCCAGAGTCCTGGTGTTGATTACTTGTGTGTGTTTGTTGGCTGGCGATGTGTTGTAGAAAAAATCATTTGCTATATATATGGATCCCTAAACCCAGCATAAACCACTTTCATCAAACCTCACTTCCGATCCCCCCCCTTCTCACTCGCGCGGCTCTCTCACTCAGTGTGTGGAGCCTCTTCTCGCCTCGCTTCTAATATCTTGTTTCTGTGTAATCTCGACCCGTCCTATGCTGTTGTAGTGTGAATGAATATTTCTCGTCGTCGGTGCTCATGCAAATGGTTGTACAAGTGAGTCGCAACCACCTCCCCCTCCCTCCACCATGTGTGTGTGGGTTCGGTAGTGTATGTGTTGTATGTCTCCTCGCTCCTAGATCATAAGTGATAGTGGTAGTGGTGTTGTTGGGCTGGGATTGCTGTAAGTGAGGGGTGGGTATGTGTTCGGGTGTGTGTGGGGGGAGAGTGTACTAAGCTTAGTTTTCACACTGCCTGTAAAATGATCTGGCAAGTCAGAGGGTAAACGAGCTTGTTATTGTGTTGAAAAAAAAACTAACGTATATTGATATGTGAGAAACTCCTTTGAGTTGTTCATTAAGATATTTGATGCACAAATACAACCCACTGTGTTATATGGTGCTGAAATCTGGGGCTTGGATGCAGCTGTAACACATTGTGATCAGTGCACCTCTTTGCTTTAAAGCAGTTTTTAGGCTTAGATAGACGTACACCTAATGATCTTGTTTATAGTGAAACTAATAGATACCCTCTCTCTGTTAATGCTGCTGTAAGATGCATTAGATATTGGATTAAGATTCTGCATATGAATGAGTGCAGTCTACCTTTTAAATCCTACAAGATGCTTTATGATCTAGATGTCAAAGGGAAAAACAACTGGGCGACACAAATACGTACCTGTTTGTGTGAACTCGGGTTTGGATTTGTTTGGCTCAATCAAGGTGTCGGAAATTGTAGAGAGTTTATTAACGCTTTCAGGCAAAGATTGATTGACTGCTGTTGGCAGCAATGGAGTGATCATATACAAAACAGTGAAAGATTTCAAATGTACAGACAATTTATAAGTTCACATGATGTCAAACCTTATCTAAAACTTGATATGGATATACATTTGAAAAGAATTATGCCTAAGTTTAGATTTGGTGTATCAGATATAAATGTTCATAAATTCAGATACAGAGAACATGATATTGACGACCTCAGGCTGCTATGCCCATTATGTAAGCAAGCACCGGAGGATGAAGTACATTTTGTGTTGTGCTGTCCAGTATTTGAGGATGTTAGGCAGAACTCATCATCATCATCATCATCAGTCCCGTGACCTTGGCGGTCGTGGAGGAGACACGAAAGACGATGCCGTGGTAAGCCTCCTCCATCCATCTTGGTCCTCGGCTCTGCGCAGTAGTGCCGAGTCATTCATCCTGGTCCATTCTCTGATGTTGTCCATCCATGACTTGTTCTGTCTTCCCCTCTTTCTGCCACCTTCGAGTGTTTCCTGCAGTACTGTTTTGGGCAGAGTGTTGTGGCGGGTGACGTGGCCGAACCATGTCAGCTTTTTCTTCTTGACGATGGTGAGAAGGGGTTCCTGTGGACCTGCCAGCTGTGTTATTTGACTCTTGACAAATTCATTTGTCTTTCGTTCTCTCCAGGATATGCCCAGTAGTTTTCTATGGCATTTTGTTTCAAATGACTGGATTCGCTTTGCTGTTTCAGCAGTCAATGTCCAGGTTTCACTTCCGTACAGCAGGATAGTCTGAATTAGGGCTTTGTAGAGCTTTAGTTTGATTGGGAAACTGATGTCTTTACTTTTCCATATGGTGGTGAGTTTTGTCATGGAAGATGTTTCCATGGCTAGTCTGACTTTGATTTCTGTCGTCGATCGCCCGTCCTTTGTGAGTGTAGCGCCAAGGTATTTAAAAGCGTCTACCTCCTCCAGTTGCTGGCCGTTCATGTAAATTTTAGCAGTGGTGTTGCTCGTGCTGTTCACAAGTACTTTACTTTTCTCTGAGCTCACCTCCATCCCATATGCTCCAGCTCTGTTCTCAAGTCTGGTCGTAAGATCTACATCCCTGTTAAATATAGAAGACAGCCTAATTTATTTAGACTCTGTTTTCTCCTGGCATCAAGTCATCCTGAGGTTGTGCGCAGCCTCACTTTATATTTGTGTAAAGCTTTCAGAATAAGAGAGATAATTTTATCCTAAGTGATATTTTTGTAGCTTACTTTTTGTTATACAGTAACACGTTGTCTGTGTGTGTGTGTGTGTTTGTTTGGTTGGTTGTTTGTTTGTTTTTTTAAACCAAAATGCTAAGCAGTTCGACAACTCCCTTCATGTATGGGCCAATGGCCTTTTTGTGAATAAATCATTCGAGTTCGAGTTCTCTCCCTCCCTCTCTCTCTGTCTTTGCATGTAGGTAATTTTTGTGGGGGGTGGATTTTGTTTGTTTGTTTGGTTTTTGCACATAGGTGTTTGTGTAAGAAATGGAGAGAGAGGATTTAGAATGAAAACCTGCGATCAGTATGTCTGAGAATTATGTTTTGGCGTTATACTGTTGCAGCCTATTTTATTATCCAACATCAAAACCAAAACAAAGCAACTTCCCCTTCACCTTACCACCCCCACCACCCACCACCCAAAAAAAACCCCCACCAACAACAACCAAACAACCCAACCAAACAAAAACAAACCCATAAGTGTATTTTATAAAATGTTGAATGATTAACTGACTATTGTGGACACCTGGAATAAGCTCCCTCTCTCTCTTCGCCAGAAGCCTAGTTATGACACTTTTAAATCCAGCCTCAAGACATATTTATTTCAAACCTAAGATTTTTCCCCTCCTGTTTCATATCAGAACTATCCCACCTTCACTAACCCATGTCCCAACACCCTGCTAAAGTATATGACCTGTGCGTGCGTGCGTGTGTGTGTGTGCGCGCGCGCGCTTTTGAAAAACATTTGACTATTGAAATTTATTTCATGGATTTGGTCTGCAGCCCACCATGTTTGTAATATCTGTTTGTTTAAACTTTTTGATTATTTATCATTGATTGCATGACTGTAGGATTAGGTTGAATGCATGGGCTTTGATTTGTCTTGGCAAGATATTGCGCTATTTAAGTTCCATTTATTATTATTATTAATATTATTGTGGTCCATCTTCAGTACACACAAATCTAATCACCGATAAGCTACAGTCAGTGCACATTCATTTTACACATGTACACAAACTCATGTAAACATAATAATGCAACGCTCCACGAAGAAATGAGTGGCATTGCACCTGACCCACTTTTCTGCTAGGTGGACAGTTAAATGACAAGTTAGTACACTTGTTTTGTGTGTGATGGCCACACTCTCCTCCCCTATAATGACCTCTCCTAAACTCCGGCCCACAAGGCTTCGGCACCAACTCACCGCAGGCACAGAAGTGCACAAGAAACTGAAATTCAGGTCAACATGAGACCAGAGTCTCAAATCACAGTTTTCTTTTATCGCACGACGATCAGTGAGGATGATGCCTTGATCATGATGATTATTAATCACCCTGCTAAAGTATATGACCTGTGTGTGTGTGTGCTTTTGAAAAGCATTAAATTTTTACTATTGCAATTTTATTTCATAGATTTGGTCTGCAGCGTACCATGTTTGTAATATCTGTTTGAACTATTGATTATTTGTCATTGGTTGTATGACTGTGTAAAATTAGATCGAATGCATGCGCTTTGATTTGTCTTTGCAAGATATAGCGCTATATAAGTTCCATTTATTATTATTATTATTATTATTATTATTATTATGCTTTTGCAAGTTCTCCTGTTTTGAGACTACCTGACAGGGCTAGCTGTACTCTACACATGCTATCATAATATATCCCGGCGTCAACTGGGACTGAGAGATACAGTCACAAGCAGTGTTGGTCAAGTAACTTTATTAAATTCGTATCTGTGGTGGGGGAAGCTCGACTATGTGGTCCCAGTCTTCCCAATGAGCTAGTTAGTAGCAAACTCACTGTGGGTAGAAGCTGGTCAGAGTCTGAAAAAAGCCTATGACTCGTGGGATTCGAACCCACGACCTTCCAGCCCAGAACCCAACATACTAACCACTGCAGCATGGCAGTTGGTGCAAGATAGGAATTTGTTTGATAAATTGTGGCATTAGGTATGTAATGCTGAAAAACAGAGACACAAAAATGTTATTGAAACTGTGAGACCGATAACATATTCACTGTGAAAAAAGCTACTGTTCATAATATACCATTATTTCCATTATAACACTGTGTTTTGCTTATCAAAATAGAAAGATGTAAAATATCATGTGAATGACCAGCATTGATCTAATCTATCTTTTTTTTTAAACCAAAAATAAAACTGATAGTTTACAAATTATTAGTTCACTAACACATCACTCTGACTGCAATTTTAAGTC
>CM054154.1:46250835-46303335 GCA_028751875.1 Rapana venosa
CGTGTGGAGTGATCGAGACTACTATGGATTTAACGACTTTCCTGCAGAAGAACCAGAAAACACCTCTAGAAACCGTTGATTTTAGCCTGTGCTTGTTTCTGAGGAAAAACCCAGAGGTTTTTATTTTGTGAAAGTGATGACGTGGTGTTTGATTTTAAGTAGACAGAAGATTCCAGTGAACAAGCTTATTTTCTTCTGGTTTGTGAAAAGAGACACCAAGCACATGTCTGACGAGGAACGGACCATCACCTCCAGGCTGCAGCTTGTGGACACTGCTGATCGCAAGTGATTCAAAGAGAGGATTGATGCTGGATGGACATGCTAAAAGTGATCATGGACGCTGTCAGATTCTTCCTGGGATAACTGATTGTGATTATGATGGCTTTTGAATGTGTGTGTGTGTGTGTGTGTGTGTGTGTGTGTGTGTGTGTGTGTGTGTGTGTGTGTGTGTGTGTGTGTGTGTTGTACCTGTGTGTGTGTTGTACCTGTGTGTGTGTGTGTGTGTGTGCGTGCGTGTGTGTCTGTGTGTGTTTGCTGCGTGTCTGTGTGTGTGCGTGCGCGCACGTGTGTGTGTGTGTGTGCGTGCGCGCGCGCGTGTGTGATCGCGCGCGCGCGTGCATAGTGTGCACAAGCGCGCAGGTGTGTGAGTGCATGTGTGTGTGAGAGAGAGCAAGTGAGAGAGAGAGAGGGTGAGCGAAAGGGGGAGAGAGAGAGAGGGAGAGAGAGAGGGGGAGAGAGAGAGAGCAAATGAGCGGAACGTGCCCGAACAGCTAAGTATGCACACCATGCCATGTGTTTGTAAAAGGAAACAGAGCGAGCCAGTAAGCCTACCTACCTGACTAAAGACATTGCATGACATGGAAACCTTGTCACAAATCAAATCATGTCAATGACTGTTACAGCAAATGTGTATATGTTGATGCCTTTTCAAATGGGGATATTGCGTTTCTTGAATAAAATCTCTCTCTCTCTCTCTCTCTCCTCTCTCTCTCTCTCTCTCTCTCTCTCTCTCTCTCTCCTCTCTCTCTCTCTCTCTCTCTCTCGCTTCTTGCTAACTCCCCTCTATTTTACTTTACCCATATTACCTAATTATAATCAGTGTATCAGTTTTTACGTTAATGTTTGAAAATATTTGAGAATGATATGTTTATCAACATAACTCTTTTATCCAAAAAAATCTATGTATCTCTTGAAATTAATGCTCAAGTCAGTTAGGGATCATGTAATGTTAAATATACATATAGTATGTTCTTTCGAGCCAGAAGGCCCATAGAGCCGGAGCTTATCCCGGTTTCTGTAGCCTTAAGCGAACTGATGGTTTTTCACCACCCCTGTGACAGGACGCTAGTCTGTCGCCAGATACTTCCCCAGCAGAGCTGGTACCCATTTGTACACCTGGGTGGAGTGAGGAAAATAGGAGTAAAGTGTCTTTCCCAAGGGCACAACACCGAGCCGAGCGGGGATCGAACCCGCGACCTCTGGATCACGAGTTGACCGCCTAAACCACTCGACCACGGTGCCTCCTAAATATATATATATATATATATATATATATTATATATATATATATATATATATATATATAAAATCGTGTTGTCGTTGTTGTAGTACGATTTTTACCTGTTTTGTTGGTAGTCCCTAATCAGGGCAAGGGCCGGATGAAAAAAAAGTATGGGCATGCTTATTCTGATACCCTTGAAAAATAAAGATTCATTTATTCATTCATTCATTCATTCATTCTCGCTCTCTCTCTCTCTCTCTCTCTCTCTCTCTCTCTCTCTCTCTCTCTCTCTCTCTCTCTCTCTCTCTCTCTCTCTCTCTCTTCATTGTTTTGCTTATAGTTACAGTTGTTGTGTATCCTGATGAAGGACGTATTCATACTTTATAATTAAAATATTATACTGGGCTTGTTGACTGTAATTGAGTTCTAGTTAATGTCCTATTTCAATATCTTATTGTTACGTGTAACAACTATGTGTACCATTTTACAATGTGAAGATGTTCATTTTTATGACTTTATAAGTTTGGCTTTTTTGGTTTTTCCCTTTTTTTTGGTCCTTGTTTTTGGGGGGTTTTGGTGGGAGTTTTTTGCTGTTTTTTTTTCTTTTGTTTGTTTGTATGATTGTTTGGTTGGGTTTTTTTATGTTTTTTTATGAGGGTGGGGGTGTTTTGGGGGTTTTCTTTTATTTTGTTTGTTTGTTTGTTTTTTAAAAAGTCCCCCCCCCCTTGTTTCTAGTGTGTGAGAATATGAGTATTGGGTTTATTATCAAGATGTATCCCTACGGGCGAGGACTGGATGTAAAAAAGCACATGAGTGCTTATTAATTATCGTCCAAATAAAAGAATTTGTCATTGTCAATTAGTCATTGTCATTCTCTCTCTCAAAGAAAGGCCAAAGCCAACATAATATTCTTTGCCCCGTTCTATCATAAAAGATGTAAAACAAACAAACACAAATTCAACTTTTAATGGTACCTTCACTTGAACAGAGGAAGACTAATGGGCTCTTTTACTTATGCTGAATGTATGTTGCACACGAGACCTCGGTTTATACCGGCTGGATCTGAAAGACTAGCACACAGGACACCAGTCAAGGTTTAGTGGATGGGGGAGGAATCTGGGGGTGCCAAAACTGGGATCAAACCTGCGACTCCTTACTTTCTTGACGGTTGCGTTAGATTTAGACCACCAATCCTGTCAACATTCATTCAATTAAGGATTTTCTTCTTCTTATTCCTTATAGCTCCTAGCGGAGCATAGGGCCTCAACAGCGTCCCTCCACCTTCTCCTGTCTCTGGCAAGGGTCTTGGCCTCTTCCCATGTCAGGCTGGAGTCTCTCAGCTCACTATGCAGGCTTCTCCTCCAGGTCTGTTTGGGGCGCCCTCTCTTAATTAAGGATTTTGGTTTTTTTTCTTATTACCAGGCTAGAGTTCCCAGATCCGCCAATGGGGAGCTTTTCGCTGTGGGACCGTTTTTGTTCCCCCCTCCCTCATTAATGTAGTGGCATTCCGACTGTGATTTCTATAAAGGACACCCATTTGTTTTGCTCTTGTTTCTTCCTTTGTATGTTGTTTTTTTTTAATGTATGCTAATATGTACTGGATGTAAATTAAAAAAAAAAAGCACATATATAAGTGTGTATTTCATTATCAAAATAAAAGTCTCTCTCTCTCTCTCTCTCTCTCTCTCTCTCTCTCTCCTCTCTCTCTCTCTCTCTCTCTCTTTCTCTCTCTTTCTCTCAAAGAAAGATTTAAAAGAAATAAACATTATCAATCAATCACTCAGACAATCTCTCAGTATTATTTAACCGGCACTGTAGATTTAAAGGGAGCACAGGTGTTTCACCACTGTCCAAAAACCAAAACTCTCTTAAATTTAGAGGGTAATAAAAAGCCAACACAACTATAAAAAAAAAAGTCCCACTTAACAGTAATTACTGCAGTGACGTCGCGCTTCTGTGACATTCATTAAAGCGTTTATCCTTGATTGATTTTTAATGGATTTTTCTATTATTGAGATGGTAAAGTAGCCAAAGTCGTATCGACGAAATATTACAAAATATAATTTGGAGTAGAAACTATAAATTGATGGAGTATGTGAAGACTGTGACTACAGTACACTATCACCTTTTTGATCAGATAAAAAACAATCAATCAAAAAAAAAATCTTGTCAGCTCCATAATTTTCCGCTCTCTTCAGTCATGCACAACACCGAGAGACATGAGTGCGGTAAAAAAAAGAAGAAAAAAAAAAGAAGACATAATGCTGAAAGTTGTGGGCGTGAGTGGTAGGGGGAATAACAGAAACAAAAGGGAGGGTTGGTGGGAGCAGTGCTGCACCCAGTTGTGCATCAAGGTTACACATAAGGGTTAGATTCCGGGACACGTAGCCTAGTATCTTCTATAGAGTGTGAGACAGAAGGATGTTTGGTGGTTTTCACATATTTTTTAAAGTATGAAAAAATGCACCGTGTACTTGTTTTGGGGGTCGAGGCCATAGATTAACACCAGTTCGTGATGAGAAAGTGGGAAATGGTCATCAGGTGACGATCGCTTGTGTTCTTACAGTGTTGACCCCGCGCATGCATATCGTGGTCATGCAGCTAGCAGACAACAAAGGACTGAGGTGGTATATTATTTCCTAAAAAATTAAAAAAGTTCAAACCTACCAAATTTGTTCAAATTGCCCTGAGTTTTGAGTCAAGGGTCAGTCTTTCACAAAAGTAATTTTCAATTCTATGGATGCCTTAGTAGTGCGGTACGAATGGAAGAGTTAAATATGAAAATATAAGGAAAACTGGCTTTTACTAACCCTTATGTGTAGCCCACATGACAAAGCCATACTAGCAGACCACATGACCATTTTCGTCTACGTGCAGTGCTCTAAACTTCCTGTGCACGAACAAATAATAATTATGTAATAATTTATTCGGGCACACCAGAGATTTTTTTGTTCCACTCTGAATGCAGCTTCTGCCCATTCATACTGCTGGAGCCTTTACCCCATTCACGCACACACGGAGAGAAGTGACGGGCTTGTGGGAATCGGGAACAGCAACCAGGAAGGACAAAATGGCGCTCAGCAGTGATCGAGCGAAGCCTCAACAGTCTAAGAAAATAGGGGCTGTCATCAGTCGCATATTTGTGCCACCAAAGCTGCTTGTCGTAGACAAGCGAACAATCGAGAAGTCATGGAAAATGATGGACAAAGTGGTAAAAATGTGCCAGCAGCCACGAATGAACCTCCGAAACAGCCCACCGTTCATACTGGACATTCTTCCAGACAGCTATCAGCATTTGCGCATGATATGTTCGAAGTACGATGACAAGCTTCAAGTTCTAAACGACTGTGAGTATTTCAGAATATTCCTGGAGAATCTTCTGAACAAGTGCAAAAACACCATCAAGTTGTTCCGAGATGGCAAAGATAAAATGTTTGATGAGAACTCTCATTTCCGTCGCAACCTGACCAAGCTCTCTCTCGTGTTCTCGCACATGCTGGCCGAGTTGAAAGCCATCTATCCGAACGGAATTTACAGTGGCGACACGTTCAGAATCACCAAAGGCGATGCGGCGGAATGGTGGAAGCGATCTTTTGGAGACAAGTGAGTGCCATGGAAGGGGAAGAAGGAAAGGGATGGGGAAGAGTTGAGGTCAAAAGCCAGTGAAAGGGGAGGGGCGGATGATGGGTGCTGGGCTGCTGAAGCAGTCGTGGGGGAGGGGGGGGGGGAGGTTGGGGGGGGGGGGGGGGGGGTGTTGTGTGACTCAACGAACCATGACAGGTTGCAGGCAGTGGTTTCTCATTTTCTGAGGAGCTGGAGCAGTAAGGGGGTAGGAATTAAAGATTATTAATAATATTAAGATGGCAAAAGTGTGACACAAAGTTGAACCAGGAACTAAATCAGAATGTCAGTGAACCAATGATATTATCTCTTAATTTCACAAACAGACTTGTTTTTATAAATGTTTCAGTACTTAACTAGTTAGTCTATGGTAAGTGGTTTGTCTAGAAATTATAAGTAGGTAGCGGCAGCAAAATTTATTTTATGCAGTTGTTTATATTTTTGCTTTAGAAATACAGATCTTATTAAAAGAAACATAATAAAAAAAACAACCCTATGGTGATATCTGAAATAGTTTTCAAAATAAAGGCCTTTTGAAGTTTGACACTATTGTGAAGTGCTCGCAAAACCTATAATTGGCCAACTTTGGCAGATCATATTTCTTTCAAATAGCAAGGGCCCTTAAATCATCACAGTCTCTCTTTTACTTACTACACAGAATATGGAAACAAAACAAAAAAAAGAATCCGATCAGTAGAAAAAAATTATGAAGTGCCCAAAATTGAAAAAAACCTATTTTTAAATTTGTGAAATTTCACATTGTACCATGTTTGGGACCCATCAGTGTCAAAATTTTTCAATCATTTCTCTTGAAATTGTTTGAATGTGTTTCTATATATATACAGAATAATCCTTTTTTTATTATTTTTTTTAGGAGTGGTAGGGTCATCCCTTTAGCAGTTATTTTCCTTAAAGTTGAAGAAAAGGCCAAAATGACCAGTGCGGAAGGCACTTTCAGAGAAATTACAAAAATAGTCATAACTTTTGAATGAATGAACCAAATTACTTCAAATTTGGAGAGAATATTGTTTATATTGTATTCTATAAGTTGACATTATTTGATTTAAAATATTCTAAAGGGGAAGAAACAAATGGTTTACATGTGTTACAAGATTCAGCGCTATATAAATTCCATACATTATTATTATTATTATTATGTAACCATAATGTATGATGAAAAAGATGTGACCCAACAGGAACCTGCAACAATTCTGGACTACATCAGTACATGCAATCAAAATTGGTTTGTGATAAAAAGACTTTGTTGGAATTGATTTTCCTGCAAAATGAGGTTATCTTGGGCATTATAGGTGCATGCATATATGTATATATGTGCGTGCGTGTGTGTGAATGCATGCATGTGCTTGCGTGCGTGCATGTGTGTGTTTGTGTGTGTGTGTGTGTGCTTAGTTTAAAGCATTAAAAACAAAAAACAAAAAGCAAAGCCAACAATAGGGAAAAAAATTAGAATAAAAATTCTGAAGTCAGAGTATCACTATCAGTATGGCTGCCTATATCAGTATATGGTGAGGTACTTTAAAAACAGTACACAAACTTCTCATCCAGTGTGCACTTGAATCTTAATCTCAGTGATTCCCAGGTGGGATTAGTATGAGAGCACGTTCTGGGTGACCGTTCTGGGTGACCGACCCCCAGCTAGCCGATACAAAACAATAAGTTGAATATAGAAAAATAACAAAAACCCAAACCAGAGAAGTTCATTGATGCTGAAGTTAAACCAATCTTCCTGGAACATTGCCCCAAACCTTCATTAACAATGTGGACTTCAGTCTGCAAGAACTATAAAATGTCATCTTCAGAAAGTGTTGACAGATTGTCTTTCTGCTGCTCTTGCACATGTTCTTTATCATATTCTTTAATCTGTGCTCTGGGACACCACCACAGGATTTATCAAAGACTTTTCAGTTTCAGGTCGTTTTTCCATCCTCTTGTTTCAGAAGCTGCATCTGTAGCATAAGCTTGTCACTGAAAATAAGTCCTGTGATTTTTTCCCCCTTGCACCTTACCCTTGGGCAAAGAACATTTTTTTCAGCATTGGTATGATCCTCTGAAATGTTACAAATAATAAGTAAATAAATAAATGCAGTATGAGTTTGTGAACCGATTGACAAAGTGTGTGTGTGTGAATTCAACATTTTTTATTTTATGTTGAGGATAATGGAATAAGCACTCATGTGCTTTAAAAAAAAATTTTTTGCATCCAGTCACCATGTGTATGCAGTTTTGTTAAATATGTTAAATTGTGTGTGTGTGTGGGCTGACTACTGAGTCTACTGTAGATAGAGAATGAATGTTTTGAGGTTTTGCTTGTTTGTTTTAGTTTTGCGTTAATTAAATGTACTGTCATTCTTTTATGTGTATCATAGTGCAACTGCAAAGCAATCAGTGATGCATCAGTCTGAACTGTGGGCAGTCATTACTTTATGTCTAACACTCTTTAGTCTAAGGGCTAAAAACTATTATTTTATGAGTGTCTTAAATTAATCACACACACAAGCATGCACGCACGCACACACACACACGTGCACACACGCACGGAGGCACGCATACATACGCGCGCACAAACACACACCTTCCCATCGGATCAACCAAGTTCGCAGCAGACGACTTTTCGTGAATTACAGTGAGCCACCTCCAGTAGTAAAAAACCCAACTAAATGCGAACAGACTTGTGTAAAAAAAATTAGATAAGTATTAAAAGTATTATTCTAGCCATTGCAATGCATTCTGAACTGCATAGTAATATAAGAAATAACTTTATTTTGATGAAAGTGATCTAGTCCTTGACTCGCTGTTCAATTCAACCTGCTGTTGACAGTGTTGATAACTGGACGAAATGTTTGCATACTTTGAATCAAAATAGAAACAAAATAATCATAAAATCAACATCAAACTACTTAGATTTGACGTAGAAATGACTTAGTAATTGATTTTTAAAGTCTATAAGTATAATGGATTACTTATCGAGTAGTGGCCGCAGTTTCATCAAATTCACCGCATCGGTTTCAACATCGCTCGAAGCCATAGCTGAAGTTCGCTCTGTGTAGAATTGGCCAGAGGTGTTAAATAAAGTCAGGGGGCCTTTTCCCTGAGCCTCCTTTTGCCTAAAGGTGGTTGTCTTGTAGCTGATTGGCTAAGTTTTCCATTGCTACCCTGCAAGCTTGGTATTGTTCAAAGAAGGATAACAAGTATTTATTTGAAAATTTTAAATGCTTGTTCAGTGACATATTTTTATCGCATTAAGGTTGCAACCCATGAAAATAAAGTACAAACTTTCAGCTTTCTATTCATTATCATTAATAATGTTTTGGTGGTTGTAAGAGTGAGCCCTCGCAGTATTTCTACAACACTGAAATTTCACAGATCGTGGAGAACTGCCAATTTTGGCCCTTTTTCACGATTTTTGGCTTCGCGCTACATTCATACCTCCACTCACACAATAAAATCAGAACAATGTAATGAAAGATCAATCAATTCTCTTAATTCACGTATACATAAAAATCATAATGATGCCGTAGAAGTCGAGTTAGAAGCGTTTGAAGACAGTAACTGAATCACATTTTCCTAGGGTGCGTGGTAGAGTTGCGCGGTGCTGCCGCTACCTATTATATGTATAATAGTATACTAATGTAATAGTAATAAGCAAAATATTTTATATATATATAATAATATTATATATATATATATAATATGATATATATAACAACTTTATCAGTTTATGTAAACAGGTATTTATTGCCACTTAGTAGGCCTAGTCACTAGTACTTAGTTCTGAATGGTTTCTCAGTAACTTCATCATGATATGTACATTTGAATGATTTATTCCTTGCAACACTAAAATGGGTAATCAGTATTCATAATAAATGTCAGTACAGTGAGTACACAGTACACAAGAAAGAACTATTCCTCGAATTACAGTTTTAAATTTAACTAATGTGTGCAAACTGCTCTAATGCATTTGGGCATGTACCTATACACACACCACACCACACCACACCACACCACACCACACACACCACACACCACACCACACCACACCACACCACACCACACCACACACACACACACTCTCTCTCTCACACACACACGCACGCACGCACGCACACACACACACACACACACACACACACCTCGCCTTGTCCCCCATGGGAACTTAAGAGAGCTAATTTTGACGTAAATTATTCCTCTTTAACTAAAAAAGGTAATGAAAATATCCTTAGCTCATCAGTAAAAGAATATACAAATTACATATCCAAATCATTTAAAAATATACACAGATGCTTCCCTTTTGAACAACAATCACAATGAGGCGGGTGCAGCTTTTGTCATTCCATCTTTGAAAGTAGAGAAATCATTTTCTATTGGGAAAAATATATCTATATTTACAGCTGAATTATCTGCTATTTTGATGGCTTTATATTATCTTCTAGATTTTCCTAAAGACATATTTCAAACGCTTTTCTGTGTTGATTCTAGGTCAGTCTTACTTGCTCTGAGAAACTTCAGTTCAAAAGTGAGACAAGATCTCATAATTGAAATTAGTCATCTAATTCATTCTCTGATGATACGAGGCACTGGTGTTACCTTTTGCTGGATACCCTCGCACTGTGGTATCTACTTTAATGAAAAAGTTGACAGAATAGCAAAAGGTGGAGCTGAACATAGGGATGGGTCTTGCAGCATAAGTGTTCCTCTATCCATCCACGAGGGCTATAACATGTTACAAAATGCATGTTGGAAACACTTTAAAAAGAAGCTACAAGGTACCAGTTATTCCTGGAGTGATGATGTAACCCATGTATTATCTTTTGATAAGATCAAATGTCGTAATTTACATGAATATAGAAATGTTGTATCTATTATCTACAGGTTTAAGCTCAATGCTTTTAAAACTAAATTTTCAAAAAAAGCAACATGTATCTGTGGCGAAAATCTTACCAATGATCATATTCTTTTATGATGCAGAGATCTGAAAAACGTTTTACCTACCTTCCCAGTCTGTAGCTTACAGCAAATTCTACAAGACATTCCATTAATGAAACAAATTGTTTTGTCATTAAGTCATACTCCTATTTTTAGACTCCTTTAATATGAGGATAGCTTCTAGATATATGAATTGCAACGTTAATATTTCAACTGTTCATTTTTTCTGTTCAGAATTCTTGTTTATGTGTTTTTTTCATATTTGTTTATTGCGATTGATTATTTATGTGCATACCCCTCTCCCTACAAAAACACATGCACGCACGCACGCACACACACTTTCCCATCTGATATCACTATTTAGTGGAAGGACGTTAAACTGAAGAACTACACACACACACTCACTTACTCTCTCTCTCTCTCTCTCACTCTCTCTCTCTCTTTCTCTCTCTCTCTCTTCTCTCTCTCTCTCTCTCTCTCTCTCTCTCTCTCTCTCTTCGGGGGAGGGGGGGGGGGGGGGGGGGGCCGATCACGTAATGTGAAGGTGAAGACGTACAGAAATTGCTCTAGTATTTTTGTGAATTAGTAACTAGTTTTAAGTGGCCTTAGTTTTTCATTGTTTGCATACAGTTAGATAAGGAGGATGGGAATATCGCTGCAGTTGTACAGGGCTGTCTGTGGGACATTTGTGGCAGTATTCACCTGCTTCATGTCGAAACGGGCAGAATTTAAATCGGCCATGCGGACGCCCATCCTGACACTAAAAAGCCGGCGAGACAGTGTACTGTTAGGACTGACTCTCACCTATCTCTTCTGGGGGGGCCTTTTGCTGCAGTGTAGTGATGTGGAGATGAACCCTGGACCCCCCTTCCCTAAATCTCCTGGCCAAGGACGCAAGCTGAGGCAAACCAGCTTGACGAGTGGTGCTGGTGGTTGTAGCACCATCGCAGGAAAAAGTATGCGGAAAACTAAAGCCAGTGCAGATGTGACCGCCAGCACACCTACAACCATACACTGTACATGAGTCTTCTTCTACAGTGGCTCCTGATGAGACATTTACCACGATGACGGCCAAGTTGGAGAAAGTGGAGGACTTATTTAGTTATTAAAGTCAACAACGGAGAGTATGAAGAACGAGATACAATTGTTGACGAACAGTGTTGATGCCTTAAAGTTAAAAGAGGAAGACAAGATGTGAACAATCTTAGGACTGAAAATGCTGAGTTAAAACAATCAAATACAGAACTAATGGACAGAGTGGAAAAACTAGAAAAGAGAATAGATGATGAAGAAGGCCGGTCAAGACGGAACAACATCATTATTCATGGCATGGAAAAGAAAAGTAATGAGACTGGAGATGATTGTGAAATGGTTGGGAAAAATCTTCTTTCCGAAAAAATGGATGTAGCAGATGTCAAGTTTGATAGTGTGCACAGGATAAATTCTAAACCCAACTCTCCCATTATTGCCAGGTGTTGTTTTTATCAAGATAAGCTTAGGATATTGAAGGCAAAAACTCGTCTGAAAGGTTAAAGGATTTTTGTAGGCAACGATTTTTCCAAAACTATTAGAGATATTAGGCACAATCTGACCCCATACTTGAAGAGTACTAGGGCAGAGGGAAAAAAATGTGAGAATGGTCTTTGATCATTTGATCATTAATGGTGAAAGGATGACCCTTAATGATCTTCAAAGAAGGGAATAGCTTGTTGGCCAGCCCATACAATCATCCTGCCATAGTCTCAATTCACAGGGTAGGAAAAGTAAACAGACACAGGTCACTCAGCCTCAGTTAGACACTCATGTAATAGGGCTTAGCCAAGTGAGGCATGATGCAGTGAGGCGTGACACATCACCACACACAGGGCTAGACAAAGACAGGTCTCACTTTGGCCTACAGCTAACACCAGCTGACCGTAAGTATTGTAGGCAGTCTTCTAATAAAGAGCCTTCTTTAACTGCTGTTGAAAGCATAAATGCCCTGTCTTGTCATGTCAATGTAATTGGTGAAAGTGTCAGTCTAGATGGTGTGGATCAATTGAATTGTGGCAATACAGATAAAACAAATAAAACTTTTTCATTTTTGTCTTGGAACGTAAATGGATTGTTGTCAAAACTGGCTGATAGAGATTTTGTATCTTATGTGCGTAGCTTTGATTTTATATGTCTGAGATAAACGTTCCTGGAAAATGTCCAGCCAGATGTTTTTACTGGCTATAAGGCCTTCTGTAAGTTGGCAATTAAAGTTAGCCATCAAGGAAGGCGATCTAGTGGTTTAGTTTGTTTAATAAGGCATGAGTTATGTGCCTTTGTGAATTGTTTAGATGTTTCATATCCTAATATTTGCATTTTTCTCTGTGACAAATCTCTGTTGTGTACAGCAAGAAATGTTTTGCTTGTCTGTGTGTATATCCCACGTGAAGGTTCGCCTTTTTATAACATGTTTGACAATGATAATGGAATTGCTATGTTGGAAGAATGTTTAGTAAATTGTGTGGTGACACTGGATGAAGTAGATATAATACTATGTGGAAACTTAAACAGCAGGACCTCAAACTTTTCTTGTCAGCATGTAGAAAAATGACTTTAGTTCAGATGTCGAAAGTAAAAGTATGTCTCTCAGCAGCAATCGTAATTCTGAAGATTGTGTTATCAACAATTATGGTAAATTACTATTGAATATGTGCACTGCTCTTAGTTTCTATCTATCTATCTATCTATCTGTCCCGTAGTCTGACGACCGTGGGGGCACCCTCAAAGACTCAGCAACCAGTTCCCTCCATTCCTCTCTCTGTTCTGCCTTTCTCAGGGTTTTGTTGAGTTCTAGGCCTGTCCATTTGCTGATGTTATCCTCCCAGCTCTTCCTTGGTCTGCCTCTTCTTCTTCCTCCTTGGACAGTGCCTTGCAAAACTGTCTTTGTAATTCCTTGGGATCTTGTGACATGCCCATACCACTTAAGTTTACGCTTTTTCACGATCGTTAGAAGGTTCTCATAGGGTCCAATGGTTTGCTGGGTTCTGTTATGCACGCTTTCGTTGCTTATGTGGTCTTTGTAGGAGATGCCAAGGAGTCTCCGAAAGCATCTCATCTCCACTGCCTGTACTCTTCTCTCCAAATCTGCAGTCAGGGTCCATGATTCACAGGCATACAGAAATATGGATATGACAAGGGAGCGCATTAGTCTGATCTTGGAGATAAGTGAGATATTCTTATCTCTCCAGATGGTGTTTAGTTTTGACAAAGCTGTTATTGTCTGTGCAGTCCTGCATATTACTTCTGGCTTGGATCCCTGGTCGGATACAATGGCTCCCAGGTACTTGAAGCTTTGAACTATTTCCAGCTTCTGGTCATTAACCCTGATATCAGTGCTAATGCCGTTGGTGTTATTAGTCATCAGTTTGCTCTTAGTTTACAAATTCTAAATGGCGTATGTAATGGTGACCAACAAGGACGCTATACATACATCTCTGATGGAGGATGTAGTGTTAATGATTATTTGTTAGTGTCAGATGATTTGTTATCTCAGATTTTTGACTCGTGTCGTTTGTTTGTTGCCGAGCGTTCTGATTCTGATCACCTTCCTGTTGAATTATATATTAATCCAGTATATAATACAGGGGTGGAAACTGAGGAACCATCTGTTATGGAAAAGTTTGTATGGGATGAAAACAAACTCTCAGTTTATAAAGAAAATCTCCATGATGTGAACATGTGTGAAATTTTTTAAAATGCCTTTCAGATGATTGATGAGAACATTAATGAAGCTTTAGATTTGTTTTATGGTTTCATAAAAGCCAGTGCTGAATGTATGAAAAACAGGTACATATCAAGAAAGGTCCATCAAATGATACTTGGTTTGATAATGAATGTAAAAGTATGAAATATAAGGCCTGAAAACTTCTGAAGACTTTCCGAAAAACATTAAGAAATGAGGACAAAAACGTGTACTGTGTCACAAGAAGGGAATATAAATGCGTGCTTGAACGAAAAAGGAAACAGTATAATAAGACCTTACTTGCAGATATGATGTCATCTGTCTCTTCTCAAATCCAGTTCTGGAAAAGTATTAAGAAGGCGTCATTTAGAAAAAGTCAGCCAAAGAATAGTATATCAGTTGACAGATGGTTTCAACATTTCAAAACCCTGTTGGAGAAAGACTCATTAGCCAACTCCATGATTACTGATGGTGACAGTGATGGAACTGAGGAAGATTTTGATCGTCATACATCTAAAGATGAAATATTAGGGGCACTTAGAAAACTAAAGAGTGAGAAAGCAGCCGGTCCTGATCAAATCATTGGTGAATTGCTAAAATGTGGAGGTGAAAATATTGTGCTTTTCCTTCTAAAACTATTCAACAAAATTTTTGATGATGGTCTTTTTCCAGATAACTGGGCTGAATCTATAATACTAACATTGCATAAAAAGGGTGATGTTGATAACCTTAATAACTACCGGGGAATTTCTCTTACTGACATAAATAGTAAAATATATAGTACTATTATTAACAATAGGTTACAGGAATGGGTTATGAAAAATAATATTACAGGTGGGCACCAAGCTGACTTTAAGAGAGGGTACTCCACTATAGATCATATGTTCCCTCTGCTTGCGTTTGTACAGAAACTGTTTGCTCATAACCGTAAGCTCTATGTAGCATTTATTGACTTTGAAAAAGCATTTAATTCTGTTAACAGGAACTTGTTGTGGCCTATTCTCCTGAAAAATGGTGTGAAGGGTAAACTATTACGATGTTTGAGAGCCATGTATCAGAATGTCAAAAGCACAATAAGATGTGCAACTTAAGTGACCGACAAAATATACTGTACCACTGGTGTTAACCCTCTTGTCCCCGATCCGGCCGCAGCCGACAGTAACGGAGGCTGCCACTAGATTCCAATCCGACCGCAGCCGACAGTTGGTGCTGCCCACGTGGGCAGTACTTTTCCATCACACACAGATCTCGTGGTTTTCACACAGTGTGTCTGAAAATTGGTGGGGCGATGCAGGGAGGGTGTCAGACGGTGCCAGTGATAAATTTAGACCACTAACATGCGTGTAGTGGGGAGGGAAGGAAGAAATAACAGCCAGCGACCCGAACGCTTTTCAGTGGTGCAGTGTGGCGGAAAAAAAAGGCGTTTTCTTTAGTAGCAGATGTTTCATCTGATTAGCAAGACCATAAATTGAATGTTATTGTCTTGGAAGTAGAAACATTTGAAGGAGAATTGTTAAGTGAGTCCGATATTAAACGTTTACGAGGAAGAGGAGGAAGGAAATGCTTTAGTTAGGGAGAAGAGTGAGCTTGAAAATAATGTGCTACACAGCACATTCCTGACCTGTGCTACACACGACTGTGGAGAAATTTGATCTCCTGGCCGGTCTGCGGCATAGATGCCTGAAAACGATGCCTTTTGACTGTTTTCTCATTATTATCACACTTTTGCTTTGAAACTGCAATGGCAGAAACGAACAGATATGTCGATAACGAAACTAGCAAGAAGGAAAATAAAATAGGTCTCCCGTCTGCCAAGGTTCGACAGGTGAGAGCAATGGGTACCCCCCCCCCCCCCCCCCCCCCACACACACACACACCCACACATCCATAATTTGTGCTTTTTGTGATGTGATGTGACCCTGTGCCACCACTACGACAACTTTAGAGACTACCAACATTAAAATTTTGTAGGGTTACAGAAGTTCTGTGTTGTTTCGAATTTGTCACACCTGTGCTGTGACACTGGTGACAGTGTGACAGTCATGTACAATAATACACTTTTGTACACTTAACAAACATGTGGTAGCACACGCAGATATGAAGTGCAGTATAAAGGTCACATGTTGATTGAATATGACTTGTTTTCAAAAGAAAAAATAGTTAAACAAAATTTCTGTCTCCTCGAGACATACCATAAAACAACAGGTGCTATGGGGACATTGTGTGACACATCCTTGAAGTACTATTGCACATAACCATTGGTAAACACATCAGCTGGGTATCACTTCCTTATTCGACACTAACATGCTTGAACTATTGTCAAATCCATGCAGGACTTGCTGTTTTATATTGCTGTTGGTGGATCGGTGGTCTAGAGGTAACGCGCCTGTCAAGAAAGCGAAAAGTCCGGGTCTGAAGTGTGCGGCGGTTCGTACCCCGTTTGGACCGGAAATTTTCCCCCCATCCATTAGACCATGAGTGGTGGTCTGGGCGCTAGTCTTTCGGATGAGACGATAAACCGAGGTCCCGTGTGTTACACGTAATTATTTAGCGCACGTAAAAAAAAACCCACGGCAACAAGAGAGTTGTCCCTGGCAAAATTCTTAGAAAAAAGCCACTCTGATAGGGAAACAAATACAGCTGCAGAAAAAAAAAAAAAGAAAAAAAAGGTGAAAGGGTGGCGCAGCGCTAAGTGGCGACGCGTTCTCCCGCTCTCCCCGGGGAGAGCAGCCCGAATTTCACGGAGAGAAATCTGCCGTGACTTAAAGTGGTATGAAATAAAATCTGAGCGCTTTGATTTGTTGCTTTACAAGATTCAGCGCTATATAAATTCCATACATTATTATTATTATTATTATACCATATTTTTACCTGTGATTGGTGACAAATAAGGTGACAATGACAAGACATCTGGTGACCAGACACATAAACTTGCGCCTAAATGCAAGAACAAAGACATACCTAGCTTGTGACAAAATTTCAGCTTGATAACTTGTCATGCACACACACAATTGTCTTAGGAGTAAAGTAAGTCAGATGGAGGTAGAAAACCTTCAAAGAATTCAAAATCTACAGGCAGTTTAGCTCCATAGAATCCAACAACAAGAGGGTTAAACAGGGTGATGTATGTAGCCCCTTATTGTTTTCTGTTTTTATCAATGAGTTAGCCAGAGATGTCATCAATAATGGTAAACATGGTGCTACTTTCTCCCAAGATTTCTCAGAGTTGTTTATTCTTCTGCTTGCTGATGATGTTATCCTGCTATCTGAAACAGTTGTAGGCTTACAAAAGCCGTTAAACAGCTTAAACAGTGCTGCAACATCACTTGATCTTAAAGTTAATCTGAGTAAGAGTAATATCGTTGTATTCAGAAAAGGTGGATATTTAGCTGCTCATGAAAAATGGTTGTACAGTGGAAATATCATTCCTGCGATTAATGTATATAAATATTTAGGAATCTGTTTTTCTACTAAGCTTAGCTTCACAACTGCATGTAAAGATCTGGCAAGTCGAGGTAAAAGAAGCTTGTTATTTGTGTTGAAAAAACTACGAATATTGAAAAATAACTCTTTTGACTTGTTCATTAAGATATTTGATGCACAAATACAAACCCACTGTGTTATATGGTGCAGAAATTTGGGGCTTGGATGCAGCTGTAACACATTGTGAATCAGTGCACCTCTTTGCTTTAAAACAGTTTTTAGGCTTAGATAGACGTACACCTAATGATCTTGTTTATAGTGAAACTAATAGATTCCCTCTCTCTGTTAATGCTGCTGTAAGATGCCTTAGATATTGGATTAAGAATATGAATGAGAGCAGGCTACCTTTTAAATCCTACAAGATGCTTTATGATCTAGATGTCAAAGGGAAAAACAACTGGGCAACACAAATACGTACCTGTTTGTGTGAACTCGGGTTTGGATTTGTTTGGCTCAATCAAGGAGTCGGAAATTGTAGAGAGTTTATTTACGCTTTCAGGCAAGGATTGATTGACTGCCGATGGCAGCAATGGAGTGATCATATACAAAACAGTGAAAGATTTCAATTGTACAGACAATTTATAAGTTCGCATAATGTCAAACCTTATCTAAAACTTGATATGGATATACATTTGAAAAGAATTATGTCTAAGTTTAGACTTGGTGTATCAGATATAAATGTTTATAAATTCAGATACAGAGAACATGATATTGATGACCACAGGCTGCTATGACCATTATGTAAGCAAGCAGAGGAGGATGAAGTACATTTTGTGTTGTGCTGTCCAGTATTAGAGGATGTTAGGCAGAACTACATCCCTGTTAAATATAGTAGACAACCTAATTTATTTAGACTCTGTTTACTCCTGGCATCAAGTCATCCTGAGGTTGTGCCAGCCTCACTTTATATTTGTGTAAAGCTTTCAGAATAAGAGAGATAATGTTATCCTAAGTCATTTTTTTGTAGCTGACTTTTTGTTATACAGTAACATGTTGTCGGTTTTTTGTTTTTTGTTTTGTTTTACTATTGCTTTTACCCCCACCAAAATACTAAGCAGTTCGGCAACCCCCTTCATGTATGGGCCAATGGCCTTTTTGTGAATAAATCATTCGAGTTCAAGTTCTCTCTCCCTCTCTCTCCCTCTCTCTTGAAAATAGAATATGTGCTGTCATTTGCCTGGGCCTGTTATTTTTATTGAGGAAAAAAACCCCACTTGCATATTTAATAAGTTAGCTTAAGGCATCACCCTTTGATGCCAGTTTGACAGGAAATACTTTGATGCAAAGTTCTGTAAGAGTGTAAGTGGTTGACATGTGTTGGCATTTTTCACATTTTTGTACAAATTGATACAGTTGTGTGTACACACGTATACAATATACACGTATGTTGTATACATGTATAGATCTGGCTTTATCATTTATATAAATTGGAAGCAAGGCCTGGTAAACATGAAGTTACATTGTTATCGTAATAATACTAATAATATTAAAATGTGCTCCGTAGTAGAAGATGGAAAGTTCTCTTTACTCTTGATCTGATCTTTACTCAGGCTTACCTTGGTAGTTTAGTAGCCAGCCTTGTCTGTTACGGTTTGTGTACATTGACCATTGTATAGTAACTTGTAAGTTGTAGAACTTGTATGGTATTTACTGTAGTGTTAGGTAGGCGCACAAGAACTGAAGTTCAGAATAAAAAGGCTGTATAATTGTGAAAATTCTACTTTCTAGGCAAGGTTTATCATCCTACATCATGAGTGCCAATAATGTTCCAGTCAGCCATGATTTGGCATTAATACCATTTTTTATACTATATAATTATATATAGTACTAATACACTGTAACTAAGCAAATAAACTGTAGCAGAGTGGAGCAAAGGGAAAACATTGTGGCTACTAAGTACTTCAAAAGTTTTAGTTATGTTAAATTTTTGCAGCAGGTGGTTGTATACACTATACTGTATTCAAATCTTACTTTGTCATGAAACTTTGTGCATTAAACAAATTAGGCTCAATAATAACTTAAGAAGTTAATTGCACCTGTGACAATGACACATGCACACATGCCCCCCCACACACATTCATGCACACACACATGTGTACAAAGGCAAGCACACAGTCCTGACGATCTATCAAAATTTACACTGGAGGGGATTTTCCCAGCTTTTTTTTTCCTCCTCACCCCCCCCCCCTTCCACCCCCCAATTTCCTTTTTCCTTCTTCTTTTTTAAACCAATTCACTTTGTTTCTCTTTCTATTTCGGGTTTGGAAAATTCTCTTTGATTGTTTTTTTCCCTTTTGACAAATGGTGTGATGCCCGGATAAAATCCGTCCCTGTCAGTAGATATACCATCAAGTGCAGGATTCTAAGCTTTAACTACTTTTCCTGTCCCATGTCCAGAAATCCTGTTTAACAGGTTCCTAGGGGGAAATGTGGCCTTTTTTGATTTCATCTTGAGGCACACACACACACTCACCCCATCACACCACACATAAAACACACCGTGACACAGACACACATGACACCACACACATGTCACACCAGGCACTTGGTCACACAAACACATCAGCATGCAGACAGTACATACACACATATACACCATGCAATGAGCATACAGCAGCTGTGTGCACCACAACTTTCCTGTCGTTTAAAAAAAGGGCAAAAATCATACCAGTCCACAAATCAGGTGATTCGGTTTGTCCTTAAATTTTCAGACCAATTTCAATTCGTCTGTCTTATCAAAGCCTAAAAAAACATATTTTAAAACCCGTATTCCTATTTTAAAAACAACAATCTTTTAAAAATGAAATCATCGGGTTTTCGTAAAAACATTCCTGTCACATAGCTTTTACCAAATTATGGACAGCCCTCCTAACAATATCAATGAAAGAATGTCGGCTTCTTTTTGTTGTTTTTGAAAAAAACTTTGATGAATCAATCATTCCCTTTTAATTGAGAAAACCCATTTGATAAACAACACCAAAAATGATAATCTTTCGAAAGCTTTTTGTCAATAGACAGCAGCTATAACTGCAAATAATCAACTCGAATTAACCTATTAAACAGGAGACCACAAGGGCAAAAGGGGGAATTTGGCCCCTTTCTTTTTTCAATCTAGTAAATGACTCCCCCCAATTTCTGGAATGTAGCGTGAAATTTTTGCTGATGACACACCCTTTTGTAGGGATTCTGACCCCCACAGACTTACTTTTTATCAAACTTAAAAAATAGTATTGACAATTGTTACTTGGCTCCAAAACCTATGCCCCAAAATACACAAAAACAAGTGTATTATTCTAGCAAACAAAGAACAAAAATGAAAGAAAATTCCAACCTCTGTTGATAGGTAAAAGATAATTGAAGAACAAGAATTTTGACCCCCACAGAATTCCGGGAATTTGACAAAAATCTTATTGGACTGACCATGGAGGCACTGGGAAAATTTCTCGCTTCAACACTTCTGATTTATTTGACTTACCCTTTTGGGTTCCGGGGGAACATAGGCTGAAACAACACCCCTCAACAAATTTATTTTGGGAATCCTTTCAGCTGGGCCAGCTTCCGGTGCTTCGTTCTTCGTCAACAAGCTACTTCGTTATCAAAAATAAACATTTTTTAAAAACCCACTCCCAAACTCTTTTTTTGGGCGGCAATATTTTGCCTTAGTTGACTAGCTTCATCTCTTTAACCCCTTTAGTCCCCGTCCGGCCCCAGCCGAATAACGGGGCTGCCGCTAGATTTCCAAAAGACCGCACGACAGTTGGTGCTGCCCACGGGGCATACTTTTTCCCTCACACAAATCTGTGGTTTTTCCCGTGTTCGAAAATTGGGGGGGCATGCAGGGGGTGTCAGCGGTGCCCCTGATAAATTTAGACCCCTAGCATGCTTATGGGGGGGGAAAAAAAAAGAGGACCCGAAGGTTTTGTGAAAAAATGGGGTTTTCTTTAGTAAATGATTATTTTAGGAGAAGTTTGAAGTTTTTGTTTGGAAGCAATTTGAAGGAGAATTTTTAAGGATCGAAAAATTAGGGGAAGAGGAGAAGAAATCTTTGTTAGGGGAAGAGTGGGAAAATAGTTAAGGGGGGGACATTCCCGATGTGCAACACACACACTGTGGAAATTTGACCTCCTGGCCAGTCCCGGGGATAGACGCCTGAAAACGATGCCTTTTGACGTTTTTCTCATTATTCCACACTTTTTCTTTGAAACTGCAATGGCAGAAACGAAAATATGCCGAATTTAAAAAGCAAAAAGGAAAAGAAAATGGTCTCCCTCTGCCAAGGTTCGACAGGGGAAGCTGGGGACCCCCCCCCCCCCCCCCCCCCCCCCCCCCCCCCCCCCCCCCCCCCAAAACACACACACAACCCACACATCCATAATTTGTGCTTTTTGTGATGTGATTTGACCCTGGCCACCACTACACAACTTTAGAGACTACCAACATTAAAATTTTGTAGGGTTACAGAAGTTCTGTGTTGTTTCGAATTTGTCACACCTGTCCCTGTGACACGGGTGACAGTGTGACAGTCATGTACAATAATACACTTTTGTACACTTAACAAACATGTGGTAGCACACGCAGATATGAATGCAGTATAAAGGTCACATGTTGATTGAATATGACCTTGTTTTCAAAAAAAAAATAGTTAAACAAAATTTCTGCCCTCCTCAAGACATACCATAAAAACAAACAGGTGCTATGGGGACATTGTGTGACACATCCTTGAAGTACTATTGCACATAACCATTGGTAAACACATCACTGGGTATCAACTTCCTTATTCACACTAACATGCTGAACTATTGTCAAATCCATGAAAGGACTTGCTGTTTTATCATATATACCATATTTTTACCTGTGATTGGTGACAAATAAGGTGACAATGACAAGACATCTGGTGACCAGACACATAAACTTGCGCCTAAATGCAAGTACAAAGACATACCTAGCTTGTGACAAAATTTCAGCTTGATAGCTTGTCATGCACACACACAATTGTCTTAGGCGTAAAGTAAGTTAGATGGAGGTAAAAAACCTTCAAAGAATTCAAAATCTCCAGGCAGTTTAGCTCTGTAGAATCCAACAAGAGGGTTAAAGTGTGTACTAGGGTAGTTTCAGTGCTGTGGTTGACGTGGTAGGCAGAGTGAAACTCAGGAAGAAGATTGTTGGAGAGAAGGTGGTTGTTGAGCTGTTTGAGAACTACTTTTTCAAGGACTTTAGAAATAAAAGGTAGATTGAAACAGGTCTATAATTCTCAGAATGTTAGGGTCAAGGCCCATGCTTTTTGAGTAGAGGGTGACTATAGCAAGTTTTGAGAGCTGATGGAACATTTCCTGAAACAAAGATGAGTTCACTATTTTCGTGATAGTGGGTATAAGTTGTTAGGCACTGTGAAAAGAGAAGCAGGATGGGATCAAGATCACCATGTTTTTAAATGGGTCATTTCTTTCAGAATTATCGTGATTTCTTTCTCACTTGTCGGATGAAAAAAAAGGGAGAGGAGTGCCAGAGAATTGGGATCAGGAAGTGCAGGCTGGAAAGGAGTCTGATCCAGTTTGGAGCGAATTTTAGGGACTATTTTCTGAAAAAAATGCAGAAAATAAGAAGGAAGTTCAGAGTGATTGGGATGGAAGGCAGAGGGCTTGCCTTCACAGATCCAAGAAGAGTAAAATGTGAGAGAAAAGAGAGATTTCATTGACGTGGCATCAAGAACTTGAGAAGAGTAATACTTTGTTTTTTCTGAAAGAATTAAAGACTTGACTTTGTTTACTTGTTTTCGGAAGAGCTGCTTATTAAATTTCCGTTTTTGCTTTCGCCCACTCCCGGGTCTAGTTGCCTGCGTTTGCCTTTTGCGACCAGGATGTCATGGGTGTACCATGGCGCACATGGCCTATCGGGAAGAACGTCAGTGGAGGGGCATGCTCATAAAGCAGTTGGCTGAGAACATCATTGTAGGTTTAAGGGGTTATTGTATATATATATATCATTGGGCAGACTATCAGGATTATGAACATGGCAAGTGGTACATAAGAATTTTATTCCCCGGCATATAGGGTGCACTTGCACTGGGCAGTTAAGAGGTTAAAATGTATCAAAAACAAAAATCAGTTCAAAACACAGCTAAAAAAAAAAACCCATCTAATGCATAAATGCCTAGGAATTGACTAATAAGGTAAATCAACCATACCTAAATTTATCATCACTTGCTGCATTTCTTAAATAAATTTCAAGTATGTTTTACTGTGACTGGAAATTCTACACAGTCACACGCTGTATGTGTGTGGAGGGAGTGGGAGGCGGGAAAGAGACACTCTTATTAAGCAAAGAAGTAAGAGTAATCTATGTAAGCTAGTATATAATCTATCTATCTATCTATCTGTCCCGTAGTCTGACGACCGTGGGGGCACCCTCAAAGACTCAACAACCAGTTCCCTCCATTCCCTCTCTGTTTTGCCTTTCTCAGGGTTTTGTTGAGTTTCTAGGCCCGTCCATTTTCGCTGATGTTATCCTCCCAGCTCTTCCTTGGTCTGGCCTTCTTCTTTTTCCCTCCTTGGACAGGTGCCTTGTAAAACGGGCTTTGCAAGTCCTTTGGATCTTGTGGGCATGCCCATAACCATTTAAGTTTACGCTTTTTCACGATCGTTAAAGGTTCTCAAAAAGGGTCCAATGGTTTTTCTGGATTCTGTTATGCACGCTTTCGTTCTTATTGGTCTTTGTAGGAGATGCCAAGGAGTCTCCGAAAGCATCTCACTCCACTGCCTGACTCTTCTCTCCAAATCTGCAGTCAGGGGCCATGATTCACAGGCATAAAAGAAATATGATATGACAAGGGGGCGCATTATCTGATCCCTTTAGATAATGAGAATATTCTTAAACTCTCCAGATGGGGTTTAGTTTGACAAGCTGTTATTGTCTGTGTAGTCCTGCATACTTTTTCTGGCTTGGATCCCTGGTCTGATACAATGGCTCCCAGGTACTTGAAGCTTTGAACTGTTTCCAGCTTTTTGGTCATTAACCTGATATCAGTGCTAATGCCGTTGGTGTTATTAGTCATCAGTTTTGTCTTCTCTGCACTGATTTCCATGCCGTATGTTTTGGAGGCCTTATTCAAGTGTTCTGTTAGGCTGGCAAGCTCTTTTTTTTTGATCCTGCTATTCCATCAATGTCATCTGCGAAGCGGGGGTTTGTGATCGTTCGGCCACCAATGCTGACTGATCCTTCATGATGTTCCAGTGCATCAGCCATGATTCTGTCCCAAAGGAAGATGTTGAAAAGAGTGGGGAGAGTAGACAGCCCTGCCTTACTCCAACTGTTGTTCGAAACCATTCTCCAATGTTTTGTAGTACACTGCACTGGTGGTCTCGGCTGTACAGCTGTTTGATGACTCTGATCAGGTTTGCATTGATGCTGTACAAATTCATGGTTGCCCACAAAGCTGCATGCCACACCCTGTCAAATGCCTTCTTAAAATCGATAAATACGTGGTAAAGGTCTTGTTGATGTTGAAGGTATATAATCTACAAATTTTAAAACAAAATGGAAAGTAAAATATGGTAGACCTGATACTGTGATAGCTAGATATTGTGACATCTCTTTTCTATCTGTCTGTCTGTCTTTCTGTCTGTCTTCTCTCTCTCCTCTCTCTCTCTCTCTCGTCTCTCTCTCTCTCTCCTCTCTCTCCCCTCTCTCCCTCCTCCCTCCCCTTTTCTCCTCATCCCCTTTTTTTGTCCAATTCTATAGGTTTTATTGTGGATGTTGTTCTTACTGCAGTTAGAGATGAGATCATTAGTACTATTATAAGCGATATTGTTTTGGTTTGATTGTCAAGTTGATTATGGGCCTTTGATGTTTGTATTGTAATGGAGCTTTACTTGTTTTAATAATTGTTTCTTTATTATTATTTTTCTATTTGATTGAATGTGTTTTCCCCCTTCCCCTTTGATACTCAACCCCAACCCCCCTTCTTTTCCAATGTTTTTCTGTTATTATCATTATGTTGTTGTCTCATGGTGATGGGGATTATTTGTTATATTGTTGTCTCATGGTGATGGGTGATTGTTGTTATTATTGTATCTCTATTATAGTTATTATTATCATTGTCTTATTTGACTTATTTTGCTTGCTTGCTAGTTATTGTGTGAATATATCATAATTATTATTGCAGGCAATATTGTCAGTAATGACACAATGAATGCCTAGTATTTTCTAACGTTTTGTTCCTGTACCTTTTTATTATCTAAAGTATGAACGTGAAAGAATGGATGATATAGTAGGTGAAGTGATTTGTTTGTCTTGACGTTTTATGATTTTAATTTTTAATTCTTAAAACATTCTTGATCTAAGTGTGTGTTTACGCGTGCAGGTGTGTATGAGTATGTGTGTGCATGTGTATGGATATGTGTGTAATTTGTATTTTCCAATGTATTATTGTATCGATTTTTCTCCTTTTACTGGTCTAACTTATTGGTAAAGGTTGGAATTATGTAGTATTTCAGTATAATCATTTAGAAATTTGTTCTTAGATAGATGGCTTGATGAAAAAAAGCAAATGCATTGCTTATTCAATGTACCATCTGGAAATAAAAATATTTGACTTGACTTGACTTGAGACTTGAGTTTAATTATCCTCCTGATTTCACCCATAGTATTATATTAATTGTATGATACTACTTTTAAGTGGAAAGACATAGATTTATGAAACACTGAAGAGTACTATTTCTAGTTCTGGACTAAACAGCGTTCAACAATGAAGAAGTTGTTATACTAATCATGTAGTCCACTTAATAGCTTAGTCTTTAGTGATTGACTATGACTCTCTGACTAGGAGGCTTGACTTGCACAGTCCTTATGTGCTGCAGACCTGGGGGCTAGTTGGCCTTTGGAGAACATCTCCAACGCTGATTGTCCTTATGCCCACTTGGCCGAGAGAGTGGGGATGTGCTGTGGCCAAGGCATCTCCACTATAATCAAATTTCTGCCCAGTTTCCGAAACAGCAGCTGCCTACTCTGCTGTTTTGGAGGTCATCGTCGAAAATGACGCACTAACTAACATACATGTAATCAGTGTATCACACATTGTCACACACTGTCTTTCTATTTTCCTCTCCTCTTTTTCTCCTCTCTCTCTCTCTCTCACACCACGACACACACACACACACACAACACCACACACACCACACACACACACACACACACACACACACACACACCACCACAGCACACACACACACACACACTGACTTGACTTGACTTGACTTTGACAACACACACACACACACAGTGACACACACACGCACGCATGCATGCATACACACACACTTGGTGTGTGCATGTGTGTGTGGAGTGCTTCCCTTGCATGGCTGCCCAGTAAGAGACGCCTTGTCTAACTGTGGTGTAGAGTTGTGCTTTTTTTTTCATGTGTTGTGACTTCAAAATGCCAGTTGAAGGACTCCCTGTGATGTTAGAATTGATGCTGAACGCTGCTGCGTTACAAGAACAAACACTCACCTCCTTTAAAGTCGAAGGTAGGGGAAATCAAACTGTTGTTATCCTGTGCCTTTCAAATAAATCTTAGCCTACCAGCCATACCCCTGTCTCTACAGTGCAAACTGCATCCTACAGATGGAAGTGCCAGTCCCAGGTAAACAGAGACAAAAAGCGTACCAAATTACACAGAGCAAACCAGCAAGGAAATGCAAATGAACAGGCTTCTTCACCATCAGGTTTATTTCTACCCACTCCTCCTAGTTTTGTAATGCTGCTGGAGATACTTATACTGTAACAATGCTTCCTCCAGCATGTTTACGTATGATAACTCATGTCCTCCCACTGCAGGCAAGTGTCAAATTAATATGCAGCAATATGACACAGATAAGCAGACAATAGCAGTTTGTATGAAAAGAAATACGTGATCAAGTATATAGTACAGAGGTGAATGAAAAGAATGATTGTTGATATGAGGAATGAATGAAGAGAGAGATTAATGTTGTGGTGGCAGTATGAACGAAATGAGACTATGTGAGTGATAAGAGTGGAATGGAATATTTTGACTGTGAGAAAACTGTCAAGTTTTGATGAAGTGAGACTGGAGATTGTACACAATGCGTTGAAGATGTGAATGATCATAGTGAATCATCAGAGACAGAATACACTGCTAGTGTTAGAATACCTCAAGAAAATGTCAGAAAAAATAGACAGTATTCCAGTCTGTGGTGCCAGGAATGACACAGGACAGCTCAAGTAACACCTCAGCTGTGCAAAAAGGAAATAGTTGTAGAGATGTGTTGTGACTGTTGTGTTTCAAGACTCTCCCACATTCACCCAGCAGTGTGAACATTCCTACATTCAAATATATGATTGTATTTATACATTATAATTTATATCATTGAATCCTTGTGATAACTCAAAGACCATGATATGGAATCCATGCCATGATGTTTATTTTGATCTGTTGTTACATTCTTTATGGTATCTAAAATACATGTTTTGTGCCCACCCCCTTCCCCACTGTCCCCTTGTGAATGGGCTTAACAGCCTACTGCAATAAACTATTGTCATTGTCAATGTCAGTGTGTGTGTGTGTCTCTCTCTCAGTTTTGTTGTTGTTGTGGGGTTTATTTTTGTGATGTGTGTTTTTTGTTCACCTGTCGCCCTTCATGAAAGGTCATGGCCTATATAATATAAAATAAACTTTTCGAATCCAAATTCCAAAAATCTCTTTCTGTCTCTCTCTATCTTCCATCACCCTGTCTTGTCTACCTTTCCTGTTTTAAAAAAACACATACTTTTTGGTTATAAATCAGGGTATTTTGAATTTCTATAACTTAAATTTTAAAAATATAAAGTTTAAACTTAGAAACATAATGCGTTAATGGATTGTGTTGCATTAAAAAAAACAATCGGCTCATGTTGGTTTTAGTTGTATTTTTATATATTTTTAAAATGAAATGGAGATACACACACAATGACACATTGACATGATACATGTATACAGTGTACATCATGTATAACACATGCATGTCACAATGTAAAGAGTATTATACACACTGCATATTATAAGTGTGCACAAAACATGCAATTGATGCATGCAATTACACACACACACATGTATTATACTCACGTCACACACATGCCACAAACCCCCCCCCCCCCCCCCCCCCCCTAAACACACACACTCAAAACACACTGATTACTCACTGCATGCATTTATATATATTTGGAGGAAATACATATATATTTAATCATAACTAAGCAAGGGTGGCGCTGCTCCTATGGCGACGGGCGCTCTCACCCGGGAGAGCAGCCCGTAATTTCACGCAGAGGAAATCTCGTGAACTTAAATGATATAAAATTAAAAAAATAAAAATAAAAAGCAGGAGCCGGCCATGTAGATGGGGAACATTTAATTATTGTATAGTGTGCACTTTGATCTAGAAAGTAGCCTGTTCTCAGGGCTGCCCTTCCTTCTCTTGGCAGCAGGACTTGATTTCCCTTCCATCAGACAGACAGAGCAGTTGCAGGTGTAGGGTAAGACTGAGGGGGGGGGGGGGGGGGGGGGGGGGGGGGGGGGGGGGGGGGGGGGGGGGGGGGTGGGGGGGTAAGGTGCTCTGCAGCCTCCTCTGTCTCTGCCTAGGTATGTCTGGGTCTAGCCTAGTAGTAGTAAAGGGACTAGGCTAGGCCCTAGATTAGAGAGTAGACTAGACTAGCCAGCCCCCACACTAGCCTTGTTAGCCTGCATATATATATTATTTACACCTGACCAGTGGGAGCAGTGGGTGGGGGGGTGTGCAGTGAGGTGAGCCTGAGGAAGTGGCACATTTGATGAGTTAAGCCATGAGATGAATGGCAACTTGTTCTCTACTAGGCCTAACCATTATTGCTAGTAGTAGTAGTAGCAACACTGCTGCTGCCCATAGCCCTCACACACACTCTCATCTCTCTCTCTCTCGTCACTCTCTCTCGTCTTCTCCCATCTCTCTCTGTCTCTGTCTGTATTCTGTTCTCTGTCTGTCTCTGTCTCTGTCTCTCTATCTCATGCTTTTTCTCTTTTTTGTTTGTTTGTTTTTGGCAGGCTTGCAGTAGGACAGACAGAATGTAGATTTATAAATAACTTGCCCTGCTTTATAAATATAACAAGTAAGGACTAGAAGCTTGAGTTGAGTTGAGAGGGGTGTGGTGGGGTAGTAAGGGTGGTAGGTTGGGGGTGGGGGGTTATTGATGTGGTCTAGTAGGGTGTGTGTGTGTTTGTGTGCGCACATGTGCATGCGTGCGTGCATGCGTGTAAAATATTTATTCGAGAAATGTGGGTGTGTGTGTGTGCATGTATCGTGTGCGCACGTGCTCATTTGTGTGCGTGCATGGCATGGTGTGTGTGTGTAAACTTATATATTCATGAGAGAACTTTTGTGTGTGTGCGTGCGTGCCAATAAAATAACCTGGACACCACACTGTCATGACTTGAGGGCTAACTTTTAGTATGGACTATCTAGAAGGGGAAAAATTCAAGAACATGTTTCTAAATCTACAACCACTCAAGGATAACAAGTAGAACACACACAAAAACCTCCAAAAATTAAACTATCAATACATATTGTAACATGCCTAAAAGTTTGGACTTATAATTAATAATAATAATAATAATTTATGGAATTTATATAGATGGACTGTTATTAATGGACTGTTATAGATGGATTGTTATGTATGGACTTTGGGTACATCAATTCATAACATTGTAGATATTTGCGCTGAATTAAATAGGAGGGGGTGGGGGAGGCATTTAGAGAGATTCATGGAACTTTTCATAAATGATTGACTTTAAAACAGAGTGATGATCACAGGAAGATACCGACTGGGCTGTGTAGCAGACATTCAGAAATTCTGCAGGGAAGTACATCATTGTTTAGGATGCTTTTAAGCGTTACAGATGATTCTAAAAGTAAGGGATCTTTCAGTGTGATAGAAATGATTTCTTTAATTCCAGGACAACGAGTAAGCAGATGCCTGACACTGATTTGTTTTCCGCACATGCATAGTATGTAAAGTCTATGTTCTTGCAATATTTTGTGTGAAGAGCATTTAAATGGAATCTACAGACTGGAAACAGTCATAGATAGCTTTGCACAGAAACGTTTAGTGTTTTGTACATCCGTCATATTTAGGCAATTTTGAATGTAATAACAATCAGTAAATTTGCAATCTTTTAATTGCCTTATCATAGGAAGTATGCTTTAAAAGTTCATAACCCTCTGGCAAGTCTAACGAAATATTGACTAAAAGTGATCCTTCAACATTGCATGCTCCTCGTCGCGCAGCTCTATCGACCCATTCATTAGCAATAATCCCACAGTGGGAAGGAACCCAGCAAAAAGTAACACTGATGCCTTTCAACGACAATAAATGAACAGCATGTTTGATTTCAGTGATCATTTCTAGTCTAGTATTTTGATTTAAGGAATTCAATGCGCACAATACAGATTTAGAATCAACGCATAGTACAATTTTCAAATCTTTGTGAGGGAGTGGAACAAAATAGTAGAGACTAAGAGAGCCATCAATATAGCGAAGATTTCTGCAGTAAAGATAGAAACGCCGCAAGCTATATATTTTCTCTCAACGTTATGGGCTGGTATAACAAAAGCTGCACCTGCCTGTTTGTTATCAAGTTTTGATCCGTCTGTGTATATTTTTAAATGGTCTGAATAGTGAGTGTCAATATGCGCATTCACTAAGCTTGCAAGTATGTTAGATGAATTTTGCTTTTTTGATAGATTTGTTTGGGGACCCAGGGGTCAAATATTTGGCTTATTCTTTCCCATTCAGGGACAGCTGAAAAGAAGGTGAAAACAGCAAGAACGTTTGCATCAATTTTAGAAGCTTCACAATCCAAGTGAATTTCTTGTGTGTGTGTGTGTGGTGTGTGCTTCTGTGTGTGTTGAGAGAGAGAGTGGGGGTGAGAGTAGGGAGAGAGAGGGTGAGGGGAGAGGCGTGTGTGGGTGTTTGTGGTGTGTGTGTGTTGGGTGTGGCAGTGCCACCCGTGTGGGAGGAGGGAAGGGGAGGGGAGATATTCTGAACTGAAGAGCCCCTCAGATTTGGGGATCGAGTGGGAGATGAGAGGGGATTAACGGGACTTTTTGTTTGTTGAAGAGTGAACCTCTTATTGTATTCGTATAGATGGGGGGGGGGGGGGGGGGGGGGGGGGGGGGGGGGGGGGGGGTAGCTGAGTGTTTTGTATTCGTATTGTATTGTATACCACTCCTAAGTCATGGCAGGTTTCTCTGCATGAAATTCGGGCTGTTCTCCCCAGGGAGAGCACATCGCCACAAGAGTAGCGCCACCCATTATTCTTTGTTCTGTCTTCCAACTGTAGAGTGGCTTTTTTTATTATACAGAATTTGCCAGGGATAACTCCCTTGTTGCTGTGGGTTCTTTTACAAGCACTAAATAATTAATTGTAACACACAGGACCTCTATTTATTGTCTCATCTGAAAGACTAGTAGTATGCACCCAGACCACCACTCACGGTCTAGTGGATGGGGAAAAAGTTTCTGGTCCAAACGGGGATCAAACCACCACACACTTGAAAACTGGACTTCGCTTTCTTGGCAGGTGCGTTACCTCTGGTCTAGACCACCGATCCACTAGTAAGAGCATTTTGCTCATGATCTGACAGCCCAGGATCCAGCCAATACCAGTGCACCTGTGCAACCAAGGGAATTTATCCCTTGGACTGGAGTTGACACAAGTACTGACTTTCACTCCCCAGAAACTGAGAAAGTCCTTCAGATGAGAATGTAAACCGAGGTCCTGTTTGTGAACATGTATGTCACATACATGTAGAACATCTTGCGCTACTACATTCTACACATTAAACCCTGTTGTGCCTTTTGAGTAGCCATTGCACGCTGAAGTACAAATGGAAGCCTTTTTCTTTTTTGGAAAGCATACAATCTGGTTTACAATTTAGACATCCCAGAAGTCAGAATGCAGCTGCTTTCATAGTGGGCACAAACAGTCACTTTGATTATATTTGATAATTTATTATAATGCAAAATCTCACCATTAGTGAACCTCACAGCTCTAGCCAAAGAAGGGGGGGGGGGGGGTAATTATGATGGTGATGACTCATGAACACTGGAACAGTAGTTAGTATTTTGATAGGTTTCTACTTAAAATTTTTTCTTTCTTTAAGAATAGATCTGTGAAAAGTCAGGGTGAAGATGGGAGTTTGAGTTGTGTTGGTTGCATGAGGCAGAAAGCCAGGGTGTGATGTGAAAGTGAATGACATGAAAATGCTCCAGAATGTATTTACCACGAGAATAATATAGTTACCTCTACTATCCTTAATTGTCTTCTTAATCTGAAATTCAAAATTATTGTTAAAAAGTATTGCTACTTCCCTTGACCTAAAAAATTATTTTTATGCTAGAACACATTCATATCCCATTCGCTCTTAACAATCTTTCTGAACTTCCTGCAAAAAGTGAGTATCCTGTAGAAAAATATGGAAGTGTTGCTTCTGTCTTAGAAACTGGAACACATCCCTTCTTTTTGAATAGTTTCCAAGTCCTTGACAGTTTAATGACGAAATCATTATACCATTCATTTCAGACTATTTGTTGAAAAACAACAACCACCCTCCACTTTAACAGAAACCAAAAAGAAAAAACAACTTTGCATTTAAGATATTTAGCCATGTGTGCACCATTTTTACTATTACAAGGTATACATCTTAGTTCATTTTTCAACATTATATAAAGAAACCCACATACATTCCTACACACCAGCTTGTTCAGATATAGCATAATATGCACGCTCACATACACCCTCAAATTCATAGGAAAAAGAAACTATCCATCTACTACAGTCATGCATTTTCATTCACATCACTCTGATGAAGAAGAAAGAAGAAGAAAAAAAAAGATTAGGAAGAAAGAAACAAAAAGAAAAAGAATAACCAGAACCTGAACAAAAAAAAGAAAAAGAAGAAGAAAACTTTTGTTGCGTAACTAATGCAAGTGAGCCCTGGCGCTCAAAATCATTATTTCACAACAATGACCTATGTCCCTAATTCAGGGGCTTAGGTCCAACCAACCATATTGGCCACTACATGGCTGAGACTTCCACTTTATAACACTTGGTAGCCAATCTATCCACACAAAATAGAGCTGTTAGGAGACCCAATTAAAAAAAAAGCATTGTTTAGTCAAAACAAATAAGCTTTTTCTTCTAAAAAATCTAGGTAATTAGTGATGGGGTTTACAGCCCAGCCGACCAAAAGGGCCACATTGAGACTGACCCACAAAGTCGGAGCAGATAAAAATCTATTACGAAAATTCCCTGCCCAGCCTTGATTTGCAATGCAAGAATTCAAACTCATGCAGCAGGTATACCCGAAGGGAAAGCAACCCACAAGAAGAAAAAGCAGCAACAAATGGCAATCATCCCCTTCAAAAAAAAGGTCTAGAAGACCAAACCACCAGTAACCCCGACACATATCCACCTTGGATAAACTTGTATCACAGCACAAAAAAAGTAAATGGCACCTGTGAGTGTAATGCACCAAAGTAAATATGCAAGCAAAAAATTATTCGCAATAGAGCCATATCCTGGAAAAATATTTATACAACCCTGCACACAAATGCCTCTATAGACATTCTCATTGGCAGGGTACCCAAGGAGCAAATCCACAGTTTCTGGAAGGGGGAGTGGGGGGTGGGCAGGCGCACACAGGAAGGAAAAATAAAATAAAAAGAAATAAAAAAAACCCAAACAAGCGAAAACCCCAGGAGGTGGTCACCAGCACCCAGTGTCGGGAGATGGGGCCCCTAGTATACCCATGGATCTTCCGGCATCATTACAAAGCATCTCTTGAGCGGGAATGCCAAAGTCATGCGATCTCTCAGGTGTAATGATTCTTTACTACTTCCACAACTGCTGCAACCACTATTGCTACCACAGCTACTGCAACTACTATTACTACCACAACTACTGCAACTACTATTACTACCACAACTACTGCAACTACTATTGCTGCCACAACTACTGCAACTACTATTACTACCACAACTAATGCAACTACTATTACTACCACAACTACTGCAACTACTAATACTACCACAACTACTGCAACTACTATTACTACTGCAACTACTTTTGCTGCCACAACTACTGCAACTATTATTACTGCCACAACTACTGCAACTACTAATACTACCACAACTACTGCAACTACTATTACTACCACATCTACTGCAACTACTTTTACTACCACAACTACTGCAACTACTATTACTACCACAACTACTGCAACTACTATTGCTACCACAACTACTACAACTACTATTGCTACCACAACTACTGCAACTACTGTTACTACCACAACTACTGCAACTACTATTACTGCCACAACTACTGCAGCTACTTTTACTACCACAACTACTGTAACTATTAATACTACCAAGACAAGTTTGCAGGGAACAATTTTCGTGCTGCCTGGCAGGGAATAAAAAATATGTCAGTAGTAAACATGGCAGCTGCCCCACATAGGTCAAAGATTAGTCTCCAGGGGGTCTGTGACAACAACTTACCAGACCATTTAAATGCATTTTTTACTCGCTTTGAAAAGCATGATTTTTCAGATGAAATAAATGGCCCGAAGCAATCTCTTCCCTTTGAGAATAGCGTCATTGTTGATGAAACAGTTATTTGTAAACACTTCAAGGCAATAAATATCAACAAATCTCCTGGACCAGATGGTATATGCGGCAGAACCCTTAAGTTCTGCGCTACTGAACTTGCCAGCCTCTTTCAGCACCTGTTCCAAGCCTCACTGGACACTATCCAGATACCAGTTATTTGGAAGACTTCCAATGTAACACCTCTTCCAAAGAAACCAAATCCTTTTCGGCCTAATGATTTCAGACCTGTAGCCCTCACATCACTTGTGATAAAAAAACATTAGAAAAGATAGTAAAATCTCTCATTCTTTCCACTACAGAGAAAAACCTTGACCTGCTGCAGTTTGCCTACAGGACAGGACGAGATGTTGAAGATGCCAAACTGTTCATTTTGAACAAGTTGTACAACCACTTAGAAACACCTGACTCTCATGCCAGAAGATTGCTTGCTGACTTTAGTTCAGCTTCCAATACAATGCAGCCTCATGTTCTTGTTCACAAAATACTCTCAAAATTTGATGTAGACTATCAACTTGTTCATTGGCTGATTGAATTTTTAACTAACAAACCACAGTGCGTTTTTGCCAATAATCTTCTTCGGTTAGATTTACCTGTACGGGTTCTCCACAGGGTTGCGTTCTCTCACCACTTCTTTACATTCTATACACACATGATTGCAGAAGCAGCTATGAAAATTCCTTTCTTGCAAAATTTGCCCATGACAGTGCTCTTTAGTCTCTGTTATCTGGATCTGTCTAAAACCATGGTCCAGCCCTCACCAATTTTGTCAATTGGTGTAATGAGGCATATCTGGAGCTAAATGTTTCTATAACTAAAGATCTTCCTATCGATTTCAGATCGGGTCACACATCTGAGCATATTATCATCCATAGTCAAAAAGTTGAAAACGTTTCGAAGTACAAGTATCTGGGAACTATTTTTGATCACATATTAAACTGGGATGTTAACATTGACGTTATTGTCAAAAAGGGACAACAATGTATGTATTTTCTGAGGAAGCTTAACTCATTTTTTGTTGACAAAACGATTCTTTCTTTGTTCTACAAGTCCTACATAGAGAGTGTTCTAAGTTTTGCTTTCATCTGTTGGTACAACAACCTTAGTGTTAAAAACAAGAATAGTCTTCAGAGAATTGTTAGAATCTGCTAAAAAATAATTGGAGAAGAACAAAGAGATCTCAAGCCGTATTGCGATCAGCAGCTTATGCGCAAAACGACTGCCATCTTGGCTGATCCATCCCATGCTATGTCTTCGGAATTTCAGTTGTTGCCTTCAGGACGCCGCTTTCGGTGCTCCAACAGTAAAACAAATAGAAAAAGAAATTCCTTTGTTCCAGTAGTCATGCGAATTCTAAATTCAAAACAGCACTGACCAAACAGTCTTACATTCTCTGATATACCTCTCTGATTACCAAGTGTGTGTCAAAGTCAAAGTCAAACTTTTATTTTCAGATGGTACATTGAATAAGCAGTGCATTTGCTTTTTTTCATCAAGCCATCTATCTAAAGGAAAAAAAAAAGAGAAAAAAAGATAATATAGAAGCAGACATAGAATAAATAAACATAATCAATGATAAACCATACAAATCAAACATGAAAAGACAATAACATATGCATACTATCTATCTATCTATCTATCTATCTATCTGTCCCGTAGTCTGACGACCGTGGGGGCACCCTCAAAGACTCAACAACCAGTTCCCTCCATTCCTCTCTCTGTTCTGCCTTTCTCAGGGTTTTGTTGAGTTCTAGGCCTGTCCATTCGCTGATGTTATCCTCCCAGCTCTTCCTTGGTCTGCCTCTTCTTCTTCCTCCTTGGACAGTGCCTTGTAAAATTGTCTTTGCAAGTCCTTTGGATCTTGTGACATGCCCATACCATTTAAGTTTACGCTTTTTCACGATCGTTAGAAGGTTCTCATAGGGTCCAATGGTTTGCTGGATTCTGTTATGCATGCTTTCGTTGCTTATGTGGTCTTTGTAGGAGATGCCAAGGAGTCTCCGAAAGCATCTCATCTCCACTGCCTGTACTCTTCTCTCCAAATCTGCAGTCAGGGTCCATGATTCACAGGCATACAGAAATATGGATATGACAAGGGAGCGCATTAGTCTGATCTTGGAGATAAGTGAGATATTTTTATCTCTCCAGATGGTGTTTAGTTTTGACAGTGCTGTTATTGTCTGTGCAGTCCTGATACTACTTCTGGCTTGGATCCCTGGTCTGATACAATGGCTCCCAGGTACTTGAAGCTTTGAACTGTTTCCAGCTTCTGGTCATTAACCCTGATATCAGTGCTAATGCCTTTGGTGTTATTAGTCATCAGTTTTGTCTTCTCTGCACTGATTTCCATGCCGTATGTTTTGGAGGCCTTATTCAGGTGTTCTGTTAGGCTGGCAGGCTCTTTTTCTGATCCTGCTATTCCATCAATGTCATCTGCAAAGCGGAGGTTTGTGATCGTTCTGCCACCAATGCTGACTGATCCTTCATGATGTTCCAGTGCATCAGCCATGATTCTCTCAAGGAAGATGTTGAAAAGAGTGGGTGAGAGTAGACAGCCTTGCCTTACTCCAACTGTTGTTCGAAACCATTCTCCAATGTTGTTGTTGTAGTACACTGCACTGGTGGCCTCGCTGTACAGCTGTTTGATGACTGATCAGGTTTGCATTGATGCTGTACAAATTCATGGTTGCCCACAAAGCTGCATGCCACACCCTGTCAAATGCCTTCTTAAAATCGATAAATACATGGTAAAGGTCTTGTTGATGTTGAAGGTACCGCTCACATTGTATTCTGATGTTGAATATCTGTTCTGTTGTGCTGCGCCCTGCGCTGAAACCTGCTTGTTCCTCAGCAATGATGGTCTCTGCTTGTGGCTTCAGTCTATTCAATATTATCTGCAGCATGACCTTGCTTGGGTGGCATATGAGGCTGATTGTGCGGTAATTATGTGGCATTGTTGTAGATTTCCTTTCTTGGGGAGGGTGATGATGAGTGACTGTGTCCATGGTGTTGGCCATTTTCCTGTCTGCCAGATCTTGTTGCAGATTCTTAGTAGGGCGCTGATCATGGCTTCCCCTCCAGCTTGAACCAACTCAGCTGGAATGTTGTCAGCCCCTGCTGACTTCCCCTTTTTCAGCGATCTGACTGCTGTTTCCACTTCTTCTCGGAGGATAGGGTGACTGTCTGTGTCTTTGCTTGCGGGTACATTAAGGACTTCTGGATCTCCTGCGGTTCTATAGTTATACAGGTCGGAGCAGTATTCTGTCCATCTGTTCAGAATATCCTGGTCGTCAGTGAGACACTTCCCATTTTTGTCTTGGATTGTTAAACCTTTTCCCTGTTTTGTGCTAGTCAGGTCTTTCACCAGCTGATATGCTTTCTTGCTATTGTTTTTCTTGATGTTCTCTTCAATGTCTTGGCACTGTTCACCAATCCATTTCTCTTTTGCCTCCGTCATGGACTTCCTGATTCTTTTGTTGACTGCCCTATATTGTTCTGCTCTTTCTTTTGTTTCATTTTCTTTTTCTTCAACTCTCTACGCTTGTCACATAGTTGTAGGATGTTAGGTGTGACCCATGGTTTTTTGACTGGTCGGTGTTTGCCAAGAAGCTCGCTTGCTGTTTCAGTCACTGCTGTATTGAAACTATTCATCAGTGTATCTATGTCTGAGTCTATCACAGTGAGTGCTGCAAACTTTCCACCTATCCTTGCTTGAAAAATTTCTACTACCTCTGGGTCCTTCAGCTTCTCGAGGTCAAATTTGATCCTGATGTTGTTCCGCTTGTGGATTTTCTTTAGACGTAGTCGGAAAGTCATCATCACAAGATCATGATCACTCCCTATGTCTGCTCCTGGAAAACTTCATGTCTGTGCGATGTTAACGCTAGACTGAAACCGTCTTTTCACCATGATGTAGTCTATTTGGTTGTGGTGTTCTCCATTTGGGCTATGCCATGTCCATTTTTCTGGATTTCTTGTGTGGGCCAAGTGTATTCACTAACTGGAGGTGGTTGTTACTGGCAAATCCAGGAGTCTCAAACCTCTTTCATTTGATTGGTTATTGCAATGGGCCCACAAACACCCTCCCAATCTTTCCATGCATCTTCTCCTACCTGGCGTTCCCTCACTCTGCACAACAAGGATGTCTTTCTTGGGAGTTTTGAATCAGAACCTCTTGTAGCTGGTCATAAAATTCTTCTATGGCTTCATCTGTGGCAGTCTGATGTAGGGCGTATGCCTGTACTACAGTTATGTTAAAGGGGGTTGCTCTCAGGCGGATGGTAATAAGTCTGCTGGACACAGGCTGACAGCTCATGACGGTGTTCACGGTGTCTTGTGAACGAGAAACCCACGCCGTGTTCATGTTTATACCTGTTTTCCACTGTAGTATAATTTGTGGTCTTCCTGGGTCGTTGTTTCTTCCCAGTTTTTCCACCTTACTTCGCAGAGCCCAAGGATGTGCCATTGATATCTGGACATCTCATGTGTCAGTTCTTCCACTTTGCCTGCAGCTCTTAGTGTCCATACATTGCATGTGCCAATGATGGTGTTGTTTCTGGCACGGATTTTGCTGTGTTTTACATCAGTAGCATACTTTCGACCTCTGTCCTGATGAGCAACAGAAGGCGCGGTCCTTGGTAACCCGGGCAACGACCGATCCGGTATGGAGATTCTGGCTGTCTTCTTCATGGATGTGTCTTGGGCAAATCAAACCTGGCGGAGCCCATCCCTCTCCAGGAACAACCACAACAAGCAAGTAAACAAACCAACACAAACATACGTACACAACAACAACAGCGACAATAACTAATGTAAGACAAGAATAAAAGCCAAAACAAATGAAGAGAACAATATAAACCCTAACAAAAGACGGAAAAAAAAGAGTCCAAAATACCCCTCCCCCTCCCCAAGAAAACCACCCTAAAACCCAAAACAAACAAAAAGCAACATAAACCAGAACTCCACCCCCACCACCACCAACAATAACAACAACAACAACCAAATGGATATAAACAGAAGAATAACCAAGCGGACGTTGGATTCAGAGCAAAAAAGTGTAACAAAGACATCCATTCCCTCCCTCTCCCCTGGTCATTTACACGCATGTACATGTTCTTTTTGATTTAAGGCAGAACAACGTTAATCCTTCCATCAAAGAATAAATTCAGGCAATATAAACCCACCCAGCAATACTAACATCAGCAATAACAATTTAGGTCATCTAATACAATGAAAAAGTGTGTGTGTGTGGTCATGAAAATAAGTACTCCTGTATCTTACTTTTGGCTGAAATGATTTTTGAATTGTGTGTGTGTAAGTTTATGTCTTTACTAGTCAGTGGACATTACCGTGCGCGCGTGTTGTGTGTGTGTGTGTGTGTGTTTACTAGTCAGTAGTCTTTATAAAATTGTATTCATCTTCTTTAATTTAACATCTTTAATTGTATTCATATATTGGTGCATGTGTATGGGTTAGTTAGTTCTTCAGTGTAACGTCCTTCCACCAAAAAGTGATATTAGACGGTTAAGTGTGTGTGTGTGCGTGTGTGCGTGCGTGCATGCGTTTGTGTGCATACATGTGTGTGTGAGAGTGTGTATGTATGAATACGTGCTTGCATGTATGTGTGGGGCATATATGAGTGTGTGCGTGAGTGTGGGGTGTGTAAAAGAATGAGTGAGAGTGTGAGTATATGAGTGACATTGTGTGCTTTTGTGAGGGTTGGGTGTATGTGTGTGTACTCATGCGCGTGTGTGTGTGTAAATATATCAGAGAAATTGTGTTTTTGTATGTGTGTTCCTGTATGTGTGGCGTTTAAATGTGTGCGTTGGGATATGTGTGTGAATGCATGGTGCATGTGTGTATGTTTGTGTGTGTGTGTGTGCATGTGTGTGTGTGCACCGCTCGCGCCTTGTTTGCGAGTTAGCATGCGAGCATGTGTGTTGGTCTTGCGTGTGTGTGTGTGTTTGTGTGTGTGTTTGTGTGTACGCGCGCGTGTGTGTGTGTGTGTGCCAATAAAATGACCTAAGCAACAAACATTTTTAAAGAACCTATGGCCTTACCATTTGAAATGACTATAGGGGAATAATCAAGAACATGTTTCTAAATCTTCAACCAGTCAAGGATAACAAATAGAACAAGAAAAACTCCGAAAACTAACAATAGATACTATAAGTATAACTAGACAAAAAGTTTGGACTTTGGGAACGTTAACATATTCTACACAGATATTAGCACAAAGTATGGGGTAAAAAAAACAAAGGGCATTAAGAGAGGTTTACAGAACATTCCTTAAATGCTAAGCTAACAGGGTGATCAGTCACATAAAGATACTGACTGGGCTGTGTAGCAGACATTCAGAAATTCTGCAAAGAAGTATATCATTGTTTAGGATGCTTTTTAGCATTACAGATGATTCTAAAAGTAACATATCTTTCAATGTCATAGAAACGGTTTCTTTCATTCTAGGACAACCAGAAAGTAGATGTCTGATGCTTATTTGTTTTCCACACATGCATAGTATGTTCTTGCAGTATTTTGTGCGAAGAGCATATAAATGGAATCTATAAACCAAGCTTGATATATTTCTGGAAGCAGACATAGGTGGCTTTGCACAGAAAGGCTTAGTGTTTTGTACATTCGTCATATTTAGGCAATTTTGAGTGTAATAACAATTAGAATTTAACCATTTTTTAAATTGCCTTATTCTAGGAAGTATGCATTAAAAGTTCATAACCCTCTCGCAAGTCTAACGAAATATTACTATAAGTGATCTTCCTCGTCGCGCAGCTCTATCGACTCATTCATTAGGAATGATCCCACAGTGGGAAGGAACCCAGCAAAAAGTAACACTGATGCCTTTCAACGACAATAAATGAACAGCATGTTTGATTTCAGTGATCATTTCTAGTCTAGTATTTTGATTTAAGGAATATAATGCGCACAATACAGATTTAGAAATAGAATCAACGCATAGTACAATTTTCAAATCTTTGTGAGGAAGTGGAACAAAATAGTTGAGAGCCATCAATATTGCGAAGAGCTCTGCATTTAAGATAGAAACGCCACTAGTTATATGATATATTTTCTCAATGTTATGGGCTGGTATAACAAAAGCTGCACCTACTTGGTCGTTATGAAGCTTTGATCCGTCTGTGTATATTTTTAAGTGGTCTGAATAGTGAGTGTCAGTATGCGAATTCACTAAGCTTGCAAGTATGTTAGGTGAATCGCTTTTTGATAGATCTGTATGAGATAGGTCAAATATTGGCTTATTCATTTCCCATTCAGGGACAGCTGAAAAAGACTGTGTAACAGCAAGAACACTTTCATCTATTTTAGAATCTTTGAACATATCCGAAGTGTATGTCTTTATAGATGTTAGCGATTCAATTGACCTAGCTTGTTTAACAAAATTTATATCCGATCTTAAGCTAACTTCTTTTTGTGAATAATTTTTATTTGAATAACATCTCAAAATATACTTTGCAGCACAGAATTCTCTGTGTTTGTCAAGAGGTAGCACACCTGTTTCCTTGTAAGAGCCTAAAATAGGTGCATGAAAGGGAACTCCAAGAGATAACTTGAGTGCTTTACTATCTACGCTTTGTAATTTATTTAACAAGGATCGTGGCGCGCTAAAAAACACCTCTTGTCCATATGTAAGTCTTGAGCGCACTAAAGAAGTAGCTAAAGATATAAGTGATTTTGTTTCTTGCCCCCAAGGTTGTTTACACACAATTTTTAGAAAATTTAAAGTCTTTCTTGCTTTATTCGGTATATAGCGATATGATTATACCAAGACAGTTTAGGAGTCAGAATAACACCCAGAAATTTAACATGTTGGGTATATAGTATTTCAGAGTCATCTATAGTAAAAAGAAGGAAGCTTCCCAGGGTCATAACCTGAATTAAACAGCATCATATTTGTTTTTTTCAAGCGACAAGCTAAGCCCATTTTCTGTCATAAATGAGCTTATTTTATTCAGTTCAGACTGATAAAGTTTCTCTATATACTTTAAAGTTCAAAGTGAAGTCTTTCGTTTTAATGTCACCTTCATCCACAAGCAAATGTCATCCACATACTGAACTAAAACTGCATCTTTTGACAACATTTTGGGGTAAACCCATATCCAAAGTTCTTGTATTTGAATATGTACCTCCTATTCTTGCCTGAATAGATCTATCTGTCAGAAAATGTTTGATGAAATTAAACATACAACCCGAAATTCCAACAGATTTTAATTTATGGAAAAGCCGACTGTGCCATACTTGCTCATATGCTTTTTTTACGTAAAAAAAGGTTGGAAGAATACTTTCACGTTTGACAAACTGTTGCTTGACTTGTGTTGTGAGTTTTACTAGATGTTCAATAGCCGATCAACCTTTCCTGAACCCAGCTTGATTCACAGGAATGAGTTTATATTTTTCACAAAGATGAATAAGCCGTCCTAAAATAATTCTTTCCATGAGTTTGCATGTATGAGATGTAAGAGCAATAGGTCTGTAACTGTTTTTATCGGTTCTAGGTTTTCCTTGTTTATTAACTGGTACAATGATAGACTGTTTCCAAATGAGTGGGAGCTGACCTTCAGTCCAACACTTTTGGAAAAAAAGATATAAAACTGCTATCGATCTCACTCTTGTTTCACCTGAATTGGTACCAGAATGTGAATGGAATCCATTAACTGATTCCCTTGATAGCGACCATTTGCCAGTTGTGACTAGAGTGGATCTCGATAGATCATTGATTACAGATTCAAAAGAAGATAAAGTTCCCAGATATAATTATAAACGTGCTAACCGGGAAAAATTAAAAAATCTTCTACTATCATATAACACGCGGGACATAGATAGCCAGTATATTGATAGTCTATATGCCTCTTTCACAAATGCAGTGCTATCAGCTGCCACTAATTCTATTCCTAAATGTAGACAAATAACATCTCATAAAAATATTGGCAATGTATGGTGGAATGATACCTGTCAAAAGCAAAAGAAGAGAAAAAAGTAAAACTAATAGCTTATCTAAAGACTAGATCTGAATCAAATTATACAGAAATGAAAAAGCCAAAAATAAATCTAACAGAATTATTGCCCATGCAAAGAAACAATACTGGTCATCATTTTGCATGTCGGAGGTATCCAACTATAAAGATTTGCAGAGAGTGTGGGGAAAAATAAAAGTAATGAGAAATGGGATAAACTTACCTCAGTGCCCCATTAGATTAGAGAACTCAAATCTACCTTCCAATTTTGAAAAAGCTGAAGCTTTTTCAAATTCAAATTCAAATTCAAATTCAAAAACTTTATTATCTCAAAGACAGAGAAATTCCGGCGGGTTACTCGCCATACATAAAAACAATAACCATTTAAACATAATATTTAAAACACACACACTGTCCAACATCAGCACGCACCCATCATGAGATAAAAAGCATCCACAAATCAGCAATATCTCAGCCAGCCACAAACCCACCCCAACAAAAATCACTTTACTCATGTGCGCACAAGTAAACCCGTACGTCCGCACATACACAGTCACTCGCGCACAGCGCACGCAACGCTCGCACATTGTAAACATTCGTACCCATGCCCACGCATTTTAATAATATAAGTCAAATTGTTATAACATGTTGTATAAGACAAATATTAATTAAATTAATACTATGTTCTTTTAAGATATTGAACAGTCTAAAATAATAACACGCGCACATATTTAAAGAGAAAAAAAATCATTTGTATAACATGTATGATAAGACAAATATCAGTAAAGTTAATACTCTATTCTATTAGAAACTGAACACAGTTTACTCTAATAAAAGGTAGCCTTTAGTCTCTCTCTCTCTCTCCCTCCCTCCCCCCCCCCCCCCCCCCCCTTCTCCTCTCTCTCTCTCTCTCTCTCCTGTCGTGGGCTTTAGTTCAATTCAGATTTATTGTCATACATTTATTAATTAGCAGAATTGAGGTTGGAATAAAACTATTTTTAAAATCGCAGGGTTCTAGACTTGGGTACTTTGTAGCGCTTTTGAGAAGGCAGGAGTTCAAAATATTTTGCAAGCACATGTGTGTCATCACTCACAATCTGTCTAGCTCTGTCTCTCACACGGCATTCATACAAGTCATTCAGTTTCATTTGCTCACAGCCCACAATTTTGCCACATCTGGTTACAATCTTCTTTACTATGTTTTTGTTTTTAAGAGTCAGGCCCCCATACCAACAAACCAAGGAAAATGAAAGGACAGACTCAATAAAGCATCGGTAGAAATTTTGTAAAACTTTTACATTTACTTTAAGACTCCAGAGTTTTTGAAGGAAAAAGATGCGCGAGTGGCATTTTCTATTTACAAGATCTGTATTAGCATCAAAATTTAGTTTATCATCAATAATAGTACCTAGATATTTGTATTGGTGTACACGCTCTACCTTTACACCATCAATGTAAAGATTTGGTATGGGCTGGGGGTCCCTGCGAAAATCATCAACATTTCCTTAGTCTTTTTAACATTAAGGTCAAGACAGTTCTGTTTGCACCAGGAGGAGAACTCCTCAACTTGTTTAAAATACATGGCATGGGAATTAGACAGATCTTCCAGAGAAGAGTCATCAGAATATTTGATTAACGGTATAAGATCAGAGCCAGTGCAGTCATTTGTGTAAAGGGTGAAAAGGATGGGGGACAGAACATGCCTTGGGAGAACCAGTGAAGTTGATCTTTGAGTGGATATGGCTTTTTGAAATCGAACAAACTGTGTCGGGTGTGTCAAAAAGCTAATTAACCAGAAATTAGCCGAGGACAGACATCTATTGAGAGCAGTTTGAGACTAATAATGGGGCTGAATGGTATAAAGGCAGAAGAGAAGTCAATGAAAAGTATATGAACAAAGAGGTCGGGTTTTTTCTAGGTGGAATAAACATTATGCAGCAAGGTAATTGTAGCATCATTTGTGCTTCTGTTGGCTTTGTATGCAAACTGAAGAGGATCTAGATATGAAGAAGTAGAGAAAAGAAGCCGTTGAGAACGATTCGTTCAAAACATTTCATTACTATTGGAGTGAGAGCTACTGGTCTATAGTCATTAAAGATTTGGGGTGATTATTTTTTGGAACAGGACAAATAAATGTTTTTTTTCCAGAGACTTGGAACATGGCATGCTTTCAAAGACAGAGAAAACAAATCACTGAAAACATGACACAGCTGCTCTGCACAAGATTTTAAAAGCCGACCACAAATACCATCCACACCCACAGCCTTCCTCACATGCAATGCTTTAAATACTGATTTAACATCTGTAGCATGAACAGTAAAATCTTCATCATTCGAATCATTATCACAGACATTTTGTTGCAGTTTAGACAGAACAGATTGAAGCTCATGTTTGTGATCTTCACGCTCAAAGCGGCAATAGAAATCATTCAGTTCATCAGCAAAAGCTTTTTGTTCCTCTAGTGGCATTGACTGTGTTGACATTTTTGAGTTTGCTTGCCCTGAAAGTATCTTTAAACCCTTCCACGCATTAGCCAAATGACCCCTCTGAAATTGTTCTGCAACTTTCTCTTTATAAGATCTTTTACATTCTCGAATTTCTTTTTGAAGTTTCTTTTGAATTGTTCTGCAGGCCATTCTATCGCCGCTCTGAAACGCTACTTTTTTTTGTTTAGAGAGGATTTTTAGTGTTTTTTGTCACCCAAGGTTTATTGTTGGAAATATCTTTACAGTTTTTTGTGGAATAATAAGATTTTCACAAAAAGAGATATATGCATGCACAACATCAGTCGCTTCATCAACATTGTCACTCGAGTCAAGAAACACACTCCAGTCAGTACACTCAAAACAACCTTTCAACTCTTCCACACTCTCATGCGTCCACACTTTCACTTGTTTTTTCACAATAGGGTCAGTTTTTATTTGGGTTTATATGCAGTATGAGGAAAATTGTGTTGTGATCTGAGGTACCAAGAGGTGCAAAGCAACAGACTAATAAGCATGTAAAATGTTCCCAAAACATTGTCAAGAATTTTGTTTTGACGGGTAAAACAAGTCACATATTGTTTAAAAGAAGGAAGAGCATGTTTTAAATCACAGTGGTTAAAATCGCCAAGCACAAAACAGGGCGAGTCAGGAGCATTCAATTGCAGTTCGTGTACTGTGTCAGAGATCTGGGAGGCGGCACGTGCAGCACAGGCAGAGGGAGGCACATAGCACACTGTCACAAACACTTGGCCAAACTCCCTTGGCAGATATTTAGGACGGAGGGACACTGACAACAATTCAACATCTGCAGTACACACTTGCTTTCTGACCTTGACATTCGCTCTTGCACACCAACTTTCATTCACGTACAGGCACACGCCGCCACCTTGGTTTTTTCCGCTCTCATCTTTCTCTCTGTCCATTCGATACGGCACACCAAAACCGTTCAAAGCCACACTCTCATCACTAATAAAATCACTAAACCAAGTTTCAGTAAAACAAAGTAAACATGAATTCTTATATTCAGATAAAAACTGTATGTTTCCTTGAAGTTCATCGAAATTAAAATTGCGTCCATTGGTCGAATTGATCGCAACATTTGCTAAAACAATAGAGGTAATGCAGGTTTAAATTTGAACTGTCTCAAACGTCTTTTCACTCCTCCTCTAACGGCCTCTTTTTCGACGATGAGTGGGTTCCAGAGTTCTGGCATTCTTAAAGTCACAGCGTAACTCAGGAGGAATGTCATATAAACAAGAATCAGAGCTAAAAGCAGATTTAATTTCTAAAAGTTTCTCTCTTGAATAAAATATATGTGGGGTGCCTGTACCTGTGTTAACATGGCTGTCCTTTTCGAAATGGAAGGCAGGTACACATAAAATATTCCACGCACTAATACACCACCACCACAATAAAAACAATTGGCACACATCCATCACTGGTGTAGCTGACACTTATACTCTCACATGCAACACAATCACAGTCAAATTCTTCCTTCTTTGCATCAAAATACAAGAAAATCATCAGAGCTCGTAACCCTGCGGCCGCCCAGCTGTGAAGCGCCACTCGTGTGGAAATGTGGAAATGTTTGCAAACAACAGTTGTAAAACTGGCCTGTCAGAGAAGAACAGAACATTTAGAGAAAAACATGAGTCGAGCATCAGACACAACACAACAAATCTTGACAGACAACAAAATCATTATGTTAACGCTCCGCTCATGTTAGAGGAGGTAAAAGCATGTATTAATGATCTATGTGTCAAGAAAACAGCAGTAGGTCTTGACGGAGTTTCTAATGAAATGTTATGTCATCTACCACCTAATTGGGTAAACTTTTTATGTGTATGGGTGTGCGCACGTGTGAGTGCGTGCGTGCATGTACTTGTAAATAATAAGGTCATATGTCTTTTCCAATCAATGTTTTGTTTTTTTACAACATTATATTCCTACATTGGTGTGTGTGGGTATATGTGTTTATGTGTGTGTTTGTGTGTTGCGTGGGTACGCCGTGTGTGTGCATGTGCACATGCCTGGTTTGTGTGTGGGTGATATATATATATATAATATAATAATATATATATATAATATATATATAATATAATATATATATATGTTGTTGTTGTTGTTGTTGTCTTCGATTTTACGTCTGTTCACTCTCAGTGATTATTAGACGAGAAAGAAAAAAAATGTATACAAGGGGTGTATGATAATTGAGGTGGTTGTAGAGGCCCTACTGAAAAATGCGAGGGGGGAAAAGTAGTCTAATCATGAAAAGAAACCGCGCAAAGCAAAAGATACAATAAAAAGTATTTAAAAAACCCAAAAACATCACCGAAACAAAAAACATAAAAAGTGATTAACGTTAATGAAACTATAACAAATGTCCTATAGGACTGTGTGTGTGTGTATATATTTAAAGCATATATATATATATATATATATATATATATATATATATATATATATATATATATATATATATTTAAAGCTATCTTGGAATGTTCATAACAATTTGAAATGTATTTTTCTTGTGTCTTTTGAGATAATTATAGGTATCAGTGTGCCTTTCAGTATTGTAATTATCCTTCATGGGATGATTAAAATGTTTTTGACTTGACTTGACTACAACAACTACTGCAACTACTAATACTACCACAACTACTGCAACTACTTATACTACCACAACTACTGCAGCTACTATTACTACCACAACTACTACAGCTATTAATACTACCACAACTACTGCAGCTATTAATACTACCACAACTACTGCAACTACTATTACTACCACAACTACTGCAACTACTATTACTACCACAACTACTGCAACTTCTAATACTACCTCAACTACTGCAACTTCTAATACTACCTCAACTACTATTGCTACCACATCTACTACAACTACTAAACTACCTCAACTACTATGCTACCACATCTACTAATACTACCTCAACTACTATTGCTACCACATCTACTACAACTACTATTACAACCACAACTACTAATACACCACATCTACTACAACTACGATTACAACCTCAACTACTATTGCTACCCACAACTAACTACAACTACTATTACTACCTCAACTACTGCAACTTCTAATACTACCACAACTACCTACAACTACTATACTACCTCAACTACCACAACAACTAATACTACCTCAACTACTGCAACTTCTAATACTACCACAACTACTACAACTACTAATATACCCACAACTACTCAACTACTATACTAACCATCAACTACTACAACTACTATTACTACCTCAACTACCACAACTACTAATACTACCTCACTACTGCAACTTCTAATACTACCACAACACAACAACTACTATTACTACCACATCTACTACAACTACTATTACTACCTCAACTACTACCAACACTATTACTACCTCAACTACTGCAACTTCAATACTACCACAACTACTACAACTACTATTACAAACCCCAACTACTACAACTACTATTACTACCTCAACTACTACAACTACTATTACTACAACAACTACTACAACACTATTACTACCTCAACTACTACAACTACTAATACACCTCAACTACTACAACTACAATTACTACCCTCAACTACTACAACTAACTATTACTACCATCAACTACTACAACTACTATTACTACCCTCAACTACTATTACTACCACAACTACTACAACTACTATTACTACCTCAACTACTACAACTACTATTACTACCTCAACTACTACAATACCTCAACACTACAACTACTATTACTACCACAACTACTACAACTACTATTACTACCATCAAGTACTACAACTACTACAACTACTATTACACCTCAAGATACTACAACTACATTACTACCTTAACTACTACAACTACTTACTACCTCAACTACTACAACTACATCAACTACTACAACTACTATTACTACCACAACTACTACAACTAACTACAACTACTATTATTACCTCAACTACTACAACTACTACAACTACCACAACTACTACAACTACTATTGCTACCCACAACTACTACAACTACTATTACTACCTCAACTACTACAACTTCTAATACTACCTCAACTACTGCAACTTCTAATACTACCTCAACTACTACAACTACTATTACTACCTCAACTACTACAACTACTATTACTACCTCAACTACTACAACTACTATTACTACCTCAACTACTGCAACTTCTAATAGTACCACAACTACTACAACTACTATTACTACGTCAACTACTACAACTACTATTACTACCTCAACTACTGCAACTTCTAATAGTACCACAACTACTACAACTACTATTACTACCACAACTACTGCTAGTGTTACCTCCCCCATCCCCTCTACTACCTCTACCATTACAACAAGCCCCACTATTGCTACCATATAATTATGACCGCAGGGTGGGGGAGACAGCTATTGTAGACCAAACATTCAATGCCAAGTACCAAGAAAGCAATTGTCTTATGATTATATACCTCTTAGCAGCCCCTGGAATACTTCTTTGAGAGAGAGATAGAGAGAGAGAGAGAGAGAGAGAGAGAGAGAGAGAGAGAGAAGAGAGAGAGAGAATATAGGAGTACCCATGACTTACATCATGGATTTCCACAGGAGAGAAACTAAAAACATCCCCCACCTCATATACAGAATGCATTAAAATGAATCAATCCTACTTAGAATGAGCTGCTCCCACCAACCAAAAAACCCGCAGGCAATCCCCTTCGACTTATAAAGAGACATCCAGTATACCATCCTCCCACACATCCTGCTGAGTAAATCTGAGTGAGCTGTACATTGTGCTAGAATGAACACGCATGAGCGTGGGCAGGCTCTTGCGCGTGCGCGCACACACACACACACCATGTACATATGCACGTGCTGCAACCGACACGGTGCGCTGATGGAGCCCTCCTGAGTTGGGGATGGGGACAAACACTTCTCGTGCGACTGTAGGACCACAAACCCCTGAGCTCCTCCTTGGGGTGAACAACCTCCGCCCCCTCACCCCAAAAAACAAAGCAAAAACACCTTTCCCTTACACGGGTGCATCTGACACTCAACTGCATGCACGCCCATGTGTGCGCATTCTGACAGCACACATGCTTCACACACACACACTAACACCCACCCACACCCACCCACACCCACACACACACACACACACACACACACAACACACACACACACAGGTTTTCCAAAGAGAGAAGTGTGGTTTTCTATCAATATATGGGACCCAAATAGCACCTGGAACACATCTGTCTTCACTTCAACCCGCAACCCAACACCTTCCGTTGATCATCTCTGTCAGTCATTATAACATTAACAGTCATTATAATGGAGCTACTCAATTCCTACATTCATTAAGGTGCACACTGAGAAACAGTGAACAGTTGACCATCACAATCATTGGGTTGGCTATGGCAAGTGATATTTGCCTATTCCCCATTCACCAGTCATCCCAAGCAAAATGTAATCACCTCAATCCAAAATTAAGTATGACAGAAAAAAACAACAAAAATTCAAGAAACATTGCAAAGTGAACCCTTAATTTATCTGATATTGACATCTGGTTGCCAAGTTGACACAATAAAAATGATATTGCACACACACACAATAATAATAATAATAATGATAATAAAAAATATATATGGAATTTATAGAGCGCTATATCTTGCAATTACAAATCAGAGCACATACACACACATACACACACACCACACTGGATGCAAAAAATGTCATGAGTGCCTATTCCATTATCCTTGAAACAAAATAGTAGTAGTAGTAGTAGAAGTAGTAGTAGTAGTAATAATAATAATAATGATAATAATAATAATAACAATCCCCACACACCAGTTATCCCTAGCAAAATACAATCATCCTAACAAAATGTAGTCATCCTAGCAAAATATAACCCTAGCAAAATCCTAGCAAAACATAATCATCATAATCCAAACTAAAGTACGACAGAAAAAAGCAACACAACTCAATAGTCAGACAAGGCGAGGGTGGAACAGATCTGTCATTAAGGCAAGAGACATTGAGAAGTGAAGTGAAGCCTTTATCATCCT
>CM054154.1:46308335-46361148 GCA_028751875.1 Rapana venosa
AAGTAATCATTCTAATCATTTAAAAGTGTATACTGATGGATCTGTACTGGAATCAGGAAGAAATGGGGCAGCATTTGTGATTCCTGTTTTATAAGTACAAAAGTCATTTTATTTAGGAAAACATTTTCCTATTTTTATGTGTGAATTGTTCGCAAAACTTATGGCCTTTAATTTTTTGTCAAATACTGTGCTTGATATTCGCCACATTCATTTTTTGCGTTGACTCAAATTCAGTATTGATGGCACTAAAGCACTGGCAGGGGAACATAAGGAAAGATATTATATTTGAGATAAAATTCTTGATACATTGTATTGCAAGCAGAGGCATACAAATAACTTTGTGCTGGGTCCCTTCTCACTGTGGAATCTATTGGAATGAGTTGGTTGATTCTTTAGCAAAACAAGGTGCCTCTGATTGCAACAATGAAACATTTGATTCCAATCTCGCTTTGTCCTCGCATGAAATTAATGCTAAATTGATGAATTGTATACATTCCAAAATGAAGAAAACACACTTTGAAAACATTTCTTGCTCATGGAAAGTAGAAATCCTAATATATAAAATGAGGCTAAATGCATGGAACACCAAATACTCTAAAAATATGACATGTTGCTGTTCTCAGTCTCTTTCAATCCATCATTTATTGTTTGATTGCCCAATCCTAACTGACCTGTTTAAAAGGAGAGGAATAGATATTCATAAAAAATATGCCACAGTTCAAGAAGTTTTATATGACTCTCAGCAGTTCATAACATCAGTTGCTGAGGTTATATATTCTTCCCCAGTAAGACCTCTACTGTAGATAGTTGTGAGAATATAAATATACATACATTAGAGAGAGAGAGAGAGAGAGAGAGAGAGAGAGAGAGAGAGAGAGAGAGAGAGAGAGAGAGAGAGAGATAGATATGTTGGTTTGAATGCGGGTGTGTCCTATCACCAAGTAGTGAATGGACATTAAACAAAACAAAACACACACATACACAAACTAGCAACAACCCTCAAACCCCCACTATTTCATAACATGTTCTAACTGTTATACCAAGGTAAACAATACAGTCAAGTTTCATAGCTCTTTCAACCATCTTTCAAAATCCCTGACTGATTCCGCGCCAAATACAAAACGAAAACAAACAACCTCCATACAGCCAAATGAACAAACGTGCACTCTGTTTAGCACGCCCACCGCTTAAGTATCTGTGGGCACCCAATACTTTTACTATTCTAAATTTGATATACTTTCAAGACCTGTTATTTTTGTTTTTACTTTCTAATATGTATTCATTTGTTTTAATTTCAAACAGTTATCCATGTGTGTTACTTTTGAAACATTAGTGCATTTTTTTCTACCTATAGCAATCAAAGATTTGATGTCCACTTTGTTTCAGAACCTTCCTACTTTGACATACAGAGACACTTGCAGAACATAGGAGTGACCCTGCAACCCCCTCCCCTTCACCGCAAACCCCCCCCCCCCCCCCCCCCCCCCCCCCCCTTCCCCCACACAAATCTGTCAGCCCGTGTCATGAAGTCATTTCTCTTAAAAATAATTTGTCCACATCTGTACCTGTATCAACCTTCACTGTCTTTCCATTTTTTAGTTTGCTCAGAATCTTGCCGTTGGATGACCAAGCGGCCATCACTGCAGAATGGGCGCTGACATCTGACATCAGGCCGCCATCACCAGTCCTCTCTTTCTGCGGGACAGGAACCTGACGATGATGGGGCGTGGTCTCCCTCCCTCAGCAGCTACCCTCCCGGCCCGATGCGCAATGTCTATGTCGGAGGGTGACACAGGGACATCCAGCCTCTCGGAGAAAAGCTGAGCGCATTTCTTTGCACAGTCTTCCACTGTCTCTTCTCCTGGCCTCTTCACCTCCGCAACCCCGAACACTCTGACATTCCAGGAGCGCCCGTGCTGCTCGTTTTCATTGAGCTCCTGCTGCAGCTTGCTGGTCTCTCTGGAGGTCTGGGTCAGCTGGGTCTTCAGGTCCGCATTCTCCTCCTCCTGGAGTTTCGACACTTCCTTCAACAGTTTTCCTTTTCATTGGCAATGTCGAAAATGTTAGCTTCCAGCTTGTCTATATGGTGGGTGAAGGATTCATTCAGTCTTTCCACCTCTTCTTTCAACTGCTGAATGATTTACATGTCTTCTTTCGTAGCGAGGTTCTTCATCGAGTCTTGCAGTTCCTATTTTCCTTCTTGCAGTGCCATCTCCTCTTCGGAATTGTCACCGCCCAGTCGTAGCTTTTTGCTTTCTCTTCTTTTCGTGTCTTCCCACTGGCACACGAATCGCTTGTTGACGAAGGTTTTCTTTTCTCACTGCCGCCTCTTCCCCCAAAGTACTTTGAAATGGTGGTGCTCATTTCTTTTTTAACAAATCTGCCATCAAAAGTGCCAGTTATTGATATAAATTAAGCTCCCCAACATCTATCATTCTTTGTTGGTATATATTCGTAGCACCGCACCCACCTACCCAAAGGCAAGGAAAACTCACATCGCTGCTATACACAGTTGTTTGATTTGTTTTCTTGCATGCTTGCCAAACATGTCTTGCCTTAGACCAGCTGCCATGGCACAGTGGTTAGCGCCTTGGGTTATGGACTGGAAGGTCACAGGTTCTATTCCCATAAGAGTCATAGGGATTTTTCGGACTCCGGCCGGCTCCTACCCAGAGTGAGTGTGCTGCGGGCTCAGTGGGAAGACTGGGACCACACAGTCGAGCTTCATCCACTTAACAGATGCGAGTTTGAGAGTGTTGCTCAAATTACCTGACCAACTTTGCAGGTGTCTGTATCTCTCGGGCCTGGTTGATGCCGGGATACATTATGATAGTAAGCGTAGAGTACAACCCTGTCAAGTAGTCGCAAAGCATATGCACTTTCACAGTAGCATCATTATGTCATCCTCATTGTCATTGATCATCATGCAATTAAAAAAAAAATCCTCTGATTCGGTGGTCCCAGTTGCTCTGGTCTCATGGTGACCTCAGATTCAGTTTGCCCATACACTTCTGTGCCTGTAGTGAGTTTGTGTCAAAACCTTTGGGGTTGGGGGTTCGCGGGGGACGGTCGTTGGAGGGACGTTGTGGTGGTTGCCACCTCGGGTGGGCAACTCACTCAGTCTAGCTCCGCGACTGAGCTAATACTGTCGTTAGTAGGGGGCTTAGTAGGTGATGTCCTGCGTATGTTAGCTCAGAACAGGCACCACTGAACACCACCAAAGTGACCCAGCAGCAGTGCAGGTCCCCTGTGGCTGGTGGCCCCATGGTGGCCTGATAGTGATGGGTGCCCTGTGGACTTCTGACCCTGAGGATGAGACATTACAAATCTAGGTATGGCTGTGGCGGGGGAGATTGGAATGAGGGGTATGGCAACAGCAGGACGGGGACATCACAGAAGATGAGGCAGCAAAAAAAAAACCCAAACCAAAAGAACCACAAACAAAAGAAAGAAACAAACAAAAAACAACAACAAAAAAGGAACATGTCTTGCCTCGACAGTGAGCGGAAGTCAAGTCCCACCAATGCTTCTTCTTGTTCTTGTCATTTTGACAATTTTCACAGCCAAAGAATGTAGAATAGAATATGCCATAGATTATGTCTACAGTCTATAGAGAACGCAAAAGTGCAAAACCAATTGCAAAAATAAGAATATTCCAGTGGAACTGCAGGTCTATTTCAACCAATTTAGACTAATTTAAACATTTCTTATCCACACAGCAGTGTGAGGTTTTGATCTTACAGTCCCTAGATACTAGATGTTCCAAACTTCCCAAGCTTCCAAATTATTACTACCCTCCTATATTTGAACTTGGGGATTCAGGTACGAAAATCTTTATAGCCATTTATATACTTAAAGAGTTACAAAATAACTGCTTGCTCCTCCAGCTGTAAAAACTGATCTAGGTGTACATGCTTGCGCCGCTACTGTAAAATTTAGTAAAACACTCACAATGAATGTCATGTCTGTCTACCTACCAAATGACCAAAATACAGAGTGGCTTCCACAATACTTGATCAGCAGCGAGGCAAATGGATAACAGGGGGTGATTTCAATGCCCACTCTCCTTTCTGGGAAAATGGCTGTACTTCTGTTACTAGTAATTCCTTTGTAGAAAATATAGTTGACAGCTCTCTATTTTCTGAATGATGGATCAGTTACCAGAATCCCTGATGTGCGTAAACATAAAACATCTGCTACTGATCTGACATTAGTGTCACCAGAACTTGTTCCAACTTGTTCTTGGGAGACACATAAAGACACATTAGGAAGTGATTATTTGCCTATCATACTTACGATAATGGATGAAAAGAATCAGTATGATAATGATACATTCGATCTCATCCCAAATATAGTTACGGAAAAGCAAATTGGAAGTTGTTTCGTGAAACCCTTGCTTATGAGGATTTTAAATACCCAGAAAATGTCAGCGTGGACACATTGTTTTCTGACTTCCAGGAAAAGGTTTTATCAGCTGCAAAATTGCCTATACCAAAGTTAAAAATTGTGAAGATAGTTGGTTGACCTGGTAAGATCTGGTAGACAGATGCATGCGAGAAAGCTGTTCAGTATAAAAAGCAATGTTTGAAAACCTACCTTGCAGATAAAAATGAAAAAAAACCCTACATTAATGTGAAGCAAGTTTGTCATCAAACTGCAGAGAGTATAGAGAAAGAGGAGAAATATCAATTATACACAGATCCAGCTCCCCAAAATGATCTATGGTTTAATTCGCCAATAACTCTATGAGTTGAAAACAGCAATAACTTCTCTTAAAAGCCAGAAAAACTCAGTTGGTATGGACATTGTTTCTAATGAAATGTTAAGGAATATACCAGAAAACTGTGCTTTATTCTTGCTCATTTTTGGTTCAGAAATGCTGGGTTTCAGGAAATATGCTTCAAATATGGAAAAATATTATTGTTGTCCCAATAATAAAAGCTGGGAAACCCAAAAGCAATTTGAACAGTTATAGACCCATTGCTTTAACTTCTCACACATGGAAACTTTTAGAAAAAATAGTTTTAACTATAATAATGCATTATTGTGAAAAAAATGACATTCTCCCAGTTAATCAGGCAGGATTCAGAAAAGGAAGGTCAACAGTTGAACACCTGGTTAAACTTTCAACCCAAATTAAACACCAGTTTGCTCTCAGAAGAAATGTTTTAGCAACAATTTTTTATGTTAAAAAAGTATACGACCAAGTTTGGCATAAAGAATTGTTATACAAGCTAAAACCAATGGGATTGTCTGGAAATATATTTAGAAATAACTATATAAAATGCTTTTTGTCTAACAGAACAATTCAGAGTAGAGTGGAATTCAGTTATTCTTCATCACAAAATCTTGATATGGGAATTCCGCAAGGTTCTGTTTTAGCACCTGTTCTATTTAACATCCTGATTCAAGATCTCCCCAAAGTACTTTCCAATTGTGTCATTCTAGCTCAATATGCTGATCACATCTGTATATGGATGGACGTCACTTTAAAAAAGACAACTCCTCAAAGAACACAAAATTATATTCAAAGACAGTTCCAATCTGATCTTGATAACCTAGGCAAGTATATGCTGGAAAATGGTTTGTCGCTGTCAACGGAAAAAACAAATATGATGCTCTGTAATGTGGGCAGTAATCCAAATAACTTGCCTGTTTTTAAATTACATGGTGAAATAATTGAATACAGACAATTTGTCAAATTTATGGGGGTTTTCTTTACATCAAAATTAATATGGAATTCTCACTTTTATTATATTCTGACAAAAGCAAAAACATAAATTTCCTGAAGGTAATTGGCAGATTTTTGTGGAGAATAGATACAAAAACATGAATCCACCTTTCAATTGCACTTTACGATCTACATTATCATAGGCTCAAGAAGTATTTTTTAGTGCACCAAAGTATTTATTAAAAAAGACTGAAAGTTTAGATTGTAAAGGCATTAAAATTGCATTGGGTGTACCTAGTCATGGATCAAATAAGGAAACATATAATACAGCCGGAATTAATAATAATAATAATAATGTATGGAATTTATATAGCACTGAATCTTGTAAAGCAACAAATCAAAGCGCTCAGATGACTTTTTTTTCTACCCTTAGGTGACTATCGAGAACTAGCAGCTTCAAAATTTGTAATAAGAGCAGCATCTACTGCATATAATTTTCTTGGGAAGGAAATCACATTAAGATCTGACTCTGATTTTCCCAAACAAGCACAGAATATTTCCTCACAAGTGACTCTAGCAACCTATACTGACAACTTAAAACAACAAGCTGGAATTGATTTAAAGCAAAAAAGCCAGCGTGGACACTATACAGAAATGGGAAATGTTGAAAGCTACATTTGACATTAGTTATACTGACATGAGAAAAGAAGAAATGTCAATATTGCCATAGTGACCACTAGAGAGCACATTGCTAAAAACTACCACAGACATCTCCATATTTTCACAGATGGGCTGGTTCAAAATAATAAAGACACTGGTGCAGCTTTTACTATTCCAGCACTGAAAGCTGAAAAGTCTTTTTTTGCTGGGACACAATTTGTCAATCTTTACAGCGGAGCTTGTTGCCATCTTTTGGGGTTTAGAATACTTGATGAATCTGCCTCAAATTTTGTTTAAAGTGGCCTTTTTTGTTGATTCAAATCCATTTTATAAGCCTTAGAATCTTACAGTGTTGAAACAAGACCCAATTTGATTATTGATATAAACTGCCTGAGAATTAAAGGTACAGATGTCAGTTTTTGTTGGGTGCCCTTTTTGTTGGTCTTTATGGTAATGAAAAAGTTGATAAAGCAGTGAAAAAAGGCGCACAAAGTTAACAGTTTTCTGAAGTTTTTGTAAGTCCTTCAATCAAGGAATCCTTCCTTTTGTTAGAGAAAACTTCTTTAAAGCAACTTTATGTCGTACATATGTGAAACTTGTATCACAGAAAAGTATAGCATCTTTAACCTCTAGACTGCCTTACCCCGGAAATTCTCCGGGGCTAAACGTGCACCCTATACGCCAACAACCCGGAAAATTTCCGGGGTGTCGAACCGAAGTAAACAAGCCAGCTTCCTTGACTACAGTTAAAGGGATAAAACTCCAAAATTAATGGAGGTCACTCTCCTGTTGCTTGGCAACATCGAGCTGCAAAAACCGTGGCAAAAACGATCGTTTTTTTGCTCGTATTTTGTGTTTTTATGCATGACTGCTTGGGAAGTTCTTGTTCAAAATTGCTGACACTTCTTGTTGAAGGCATAAATAACTTTACACAGCTGTAAAAGTGGCAAATAAAACTCTAGATTTACCTAACATTGATGAAAACGATCGCGTATGATCAGGAGATTGTGTATTTAAAAAACAATGAATGAGATTTGGCCTAGACATATGTTTGACATTATTGAGATGGGGGGTACTCGAATGACAGTGGTGATGAAGAAATCGTATTTATGGTCGATGTTTTACATTTTAAATATATTTTCGCAGTGAAATATCATGCTAACTAATTTGAGCTTGCCTCGAAGTAGTCTACGATATATATACTGTCATTGGGTAGACTATCAGGAATATTCATGTAGTAGTTTCTGAGTAAGAGGGATATGAACATAGCAGTGGTACATAAGAATTTTATTCCCCGGCATATAGGGTGCACTTGCACTGGGCAGTTAAGAGGTTAAATCATATTTTAAGACCAAAAACATATGTATTCTTTCATATTCTATGCAAGACTGATTACCACCATTTAGACTGATTACCACCATTTTTTACAGAGTAGGATTTAATGCTCTCCGGACAAAGTTTTGTATAAATGTTAAGTGCATTTGTGGTGAACAATTTTCTCTGGAAGACTGTTTATTGTTTTGTCAGAAGGTTCATGGTTTCTTACCCCAAAAGTTTCTCGACAAAAATTGTTCTGAAGAAAATGAAGACGTAATTCTGTCGGATGTAAACATTCTTTTTGCTTTTTTAAAGTCTCTTGTACATAGCCCAGTTTTCCTGTTTCTTTAAAGTTCTTTGATATTGTTTTCCATATTTGCATTTTTAGGTGTTACATTGATGTTTTAATACCAATCTGTTACATGACTCTCTTTCCATCTGTCTTCTATTATTTTTGCTATGGGTCCCCCCCCCTTGTCTAATATCACTTATAGTGTACAGATGTTAAATACAAGAATTTTTTTTTAGACAAACGAACAGAGGCAGAGAAATAGCCAAACATGACTTATGTCATCATGCCCTTGTTTCAGCACAGCTTGTGAAAATACTATTTTACAACTTCCATAATTTATCTATGAAACTTGTGCAAGTGTGTAACTTCTCTTGACAGGCAGTCAAGACTTCAAATGGATTTAACCCTCTTGTCCCCGATCCGGCCGCAGCCGACAGTAACGGAGGCCGCTGCAAGATTCCAATACGACCGCAGCCGACAGTTGGTGCTGCCCACGTGGGCAGTACTTTTCCATCACACACAGATCTCGTGGTTTTCACACTATGTGTCTGAAAATTGGTGGGGCGATGCAGGGAGGGTGTCAGAGGGTGCCAGTGATAAATTTAGACCGCTAACATGCGTGTAGTGGGGAGGGAAGGAAGAAATAACAGCCAGCGACGGAACGCTTTTCAATCGTTGCAGCGTGGCGGAAAAAAATGGCCTTTTCTTTGGAAGCAGACGACTCATCTGATTAGTGAGACGATTAATTGAATGTTATTGTCTTGGAAGTAGAAACATTTGAACGAGAATGGTTAAGTGAGTCCGATATTAAACGCTTACCAGGAAGAGGAGGAAGGAAATGCTGCAGTTAGGGAGAAGAGTGAGCCAGAAAATAATGTGCTATACAGCACATTCCTGACCTGTGCTACACACACGACTGTGGAGAAATTTGACCTCCCGGCTGGTCCGCGGCATAGACTCCTGAAAACGTGATGCCTTTTGACTGTTTTCTCATTATTACCACACTTTTGCTTTGAAACTGCAATGGCAGAAACGAACAGATATGCCGATAACGAAAATAGTAAGAAGGAAAATAAAATAGGTCTCTGGTCTGCCAAGGTACGACAGGTGACAGCAATGGGTACAACCCCCACACATCTATAATTTGTGATGTGATGTGACCCTGTGCCACCACTACGACTACTTTAGAGACTACCAACATTAAAATTTTGTAGGTTTACAGAAGTTCTGTGTTGTTTCGAATTTGTCACACCTGTGCTGTGACATTGGTGACAGTGTGACAGTCATGTACAATAATACACTTCTGTACACTTAACAAACATGTGGTAGCACACGCAGATATGAACTGCAGTATAAAGGTCACATGTTGATTGAGTATGACTTGTTTTCAAAAGAAAAAAATAGTTAACAAAACTTCTGTCTCCTTGAGACATACCATAAAACAACAGGTGCTATGGGGACATTGTGTGACACATCCTTGAAGCCCTATTGCACATAACTATGGTAAACACATCACTGGGTATCAGTTCCTTATTCGACACTAACATGCATGAACTATTGTCAAATCCATGCAGATTTGCTGTTTTATCATATATACCATACTTTTACCTGTAATTGGTGACAAATAAGATACAATGACAAGACATCTGGTGACCAGACACATAAATATTGCGCCTAAATGCAAGTACAAAGACATACCTAGCTTGTGACAAAATTTCAGTTTGATAGCTTGTCATGCACACACACAATTGTCTTAGGAGTAAAGTAAGTCAGTTGGGGTAGAAAACCTGCAAAGAATTCAAAATCTACAGGCAGTTTAGCTCTGTAGAATCCCAAAAACAAGAGGTTAAACACTGTAAAATTTTTAAAAATATTCCAAATTTTTCATAAAATTTTTTCGTTTTTTCCCGTCACACCCAAATTTTTAAAACCTTTAACAAGAGACTGCTTTCCCTTTTCAAAAATGACATGGTTGTCACTACTAAAATGACCTTTTAAAGGGGTTTTTTAAATGATTTTTGTTTTGTTTGGGGGGGGTTTTTTTTGTTTTGGGGGGGGGGGGGGGGGGGGGGGGGGGGGGGGGGGGGGGGGGGGGGGGGGGGGGGGGGGGGGGGGGGGGGGGGGGGGGGGCTGTTTTTTTTTTTTTTGGGGTTCCCTAAGCTAGAGCTTTTGCAGTTCACCAATGGTACATTTTTTACGTAACCCAATTTTGATGCAATTTCCAACTTTAAAGAAAAACAAAAAATAGTTTCCCGTCAAAGCAAATTCGAAAGATAAAAGATTTTGGGGTAAATACTGTTTTTCCGTAAAAAACCCCGGGGGGACCCAAAGGTTTCCTACCTTTGGGCCCGGTGTGGGGCAGGGTCAATTTTGCCATGGAAGGAGTTCCGCTCACGCGCAGAAACCCCACCCCATCGCTCTCCTCTTTAGGCCAAAGGGTCCAAGCCACCATCGACCCAAAAAACCTGTTTAAAGAAAAACATCTCCGTCTTCGGTTTTGCCTCTTTTGCAGTGAGCCCCTTTGCTAACAAGTCAGGAATTTTCTTTACAAGACCAAACCCATAGCCGAAGGGGTTTGGATCGGGTTTAAGGGCCCTTTTTCCTTGGGTTCCTTTTTGAAGTTTGGGTCTTTGGGGCGCAGTGGGTGTAGGTGAATCAGGGGTGGCCCTTTTTTTATGATCTTTTTTGCCCCAAAGTGAAAATGCAGACCTGCCAGTTTTTTTTAAAATTTGCTTTGGTTTCCCGTATCATATGCAAAAAACAAAAACCCTGTTTATCTTTAAGATCCCATTAATTTGTGCAGTGTTTTTTGGGGATTAAAGTGCATGTACATGTAAAAAAACCCCCAAAGCAACCTGTACAAATTTTAATGAACTACCCCTGAAGTTGGAATGTGTTAGTTTTGGCCAGCAGCAGACATCCTGCAGAGTGACAAGCACAGGAGAAGACCTGGCACTAACCCCCCCCCCCCCCCCCCCCCCCCCCCCCCCCCCCCCCCTACCTGATAAAGGAAGGCAGAGAAGAGAAGAGTTTGAGAAAAGATCATTACTTTTAGTCATATAGAGTGCATGGACATAAAAAGGAGAGATGAAAAAGTGTTAAGTGTGTGTTTGTGACTAATGAGTGTGTGAACATGTGTATGAGTACATGTGTGAGTGTGTGCAAAGATACTGCAACTTTTGTGGAATTATAGTTTGTAAGTAACAGTTTGTTGTTGTTGAAGTTGTTACATTGTAGGATATCGCTTGTTAAGTTATATTACAAATTATATAAATCAACTTTTTGCTATTCACTTCTTCATATTAGTTAGGGTTGCTTTGGGGGGGAGGGAGGGGAGTTCCTTGAAGGGTTTCAAGGATTACTTGGGTTTTTTTTTGTTGTTTGGTTGGGGTTTTTTGTGGGGTTTTTTGGGTGGGGGTGGGGTGGGGACATGGGGGCTGCTTGGTTTTTAAAATTTTGAGGGTCTCAAGAGTTGGCAGCTACATAATAAATTAAAAGGCATGAGGTTGGTATAGAACACTACAGGCATATGCTGCTGCTTGCTCAGCAGTGCATTGCTTCGTTCAAGAATTGTACTATTTTAAGTGGCCCACAGCGCCAAAGTGGTATGACTTGCAGGCGACCCACAAGTCCCCAAATTGGATACTCCCTGGTACTGTTAATGCAGCCCAAACTCCCACTCCACCCTGTGGTCTTTTGCCTTCAAAACTGGAATACACACCGACCTGTCTGAAGCCTTGATTATTCATGCAAAACATAAAAACAAAGGGTTCCCATAGTCACCTACATACATATATGTATGCGTCAAAGTAGATTACATGAGTGTGACACATGTGTGCACCATTATATATATGGTTCCCCCCCCCCCCCCCCCCCTATGCAGTTAGTTATTGCATACATGTGTAAGGCTCGTGCACATTTGAGAAGGATGTCAGGTAGGGTCCTCAGAACACAGTTCATGAAGAGAATGATCACCAATGCTTCCAGATTACTTTAGGCACAGAACTTTGTTTGCATGCACCCGAGCAATTAAAATTTTAATACGTGTATACAAGTATGTACGCACTCATGCATGCATACACACATACGTGCGCATGCACTTACACTCGAATATACATGTATACATGCACATATATACATTTGGCTACGTATGCAGGCACATAGTGACACACATGCACGCAAGCACACATACATTCAGCTACATATGCAGGCACATACTGACATAGTGACACACAGGCACACATACACACAACACCCACCCACCAAAACACATATACACACACAAAAGTTATACAAATCTATATATTATATAATATATATAAAATGGATAAACATATTGAAAAAACAAGTTCAGGTAACCCGTTACAACTTCATTCCCATCATAAAAATGATTTTTCCAAATTCAAAAAGATTCTTTAAAAAGAGAACAAGTTCATTACAGTAAAAACTATTGAAGGCAGATACCTTTAGCCTGACCTTATCGAGATTTTGGCTGTTTTTAATATATATATATATATATATATTATATATATACCACAACAACAGTGAAAGCGTAAACAACCACATAATAACTGTTCCCAATAATTCGCTTTCGCCTTCCTCAGTGGGGGGGGGGGGGGGGGGGGGGGGGGGGGGGGGGGGGGGGGAGGGGGGGGGGGGGGGGGGGGGGGGGGGTGGGGGGGGGGGGGGTGGGGGGGGGAGGGGTGGGGGGGGGGGGTTTATTATGCCGTGATGGAATGAACGTCAATCTCAATTTTACATCTTGTGCAATTTTCGTATGACATTTACATACTGAGACGATGTTAGAGAGAGATAGAGAGAGAGAGAGCGAGAGAGAGAGGGGGGGGGGGGATTTTAACCTGGGACAATTATGGTATATAGTTTATGTTTACACACACAAACACACACACACTTGCGCACCCACGCATACACGCACGCATGCACACATATACACGCATATGCACATACACACACACACATACACATACACATCCTTTCAGGAGACTATAAGCGAAGTCCCGTGTGGGAGCACACGCAGAACATCCGGCCCACATGCCAAAACCCGTTCCACTTTTCGGAAGAGTAGGCAATTGTGCGCCAGTGCAAATGAATTAAACGGTGCCTATTCCCTATTCCATCATCCTCGAAGCAAGGAATAACTAAATAGTAATTAAACAATAAACACATGCGCGCGCGCACACACATACACACACACACTCACACACACTCACACACACACCACACACACACACACACACACACACACACACACACACACACACACACACACACACACACACAAAACACACACACACACACAAGTCAAGTTAGGTATTTTTGGGGGATTGTTCAAAGCAAGTTGCCAGGGTAGTGGAATGTGGTCAGGATGGCAAGCTCAACTGTCACGTGTGTTGAGGCCTTCAGGGGCGTCAGTCTGCAACTTGTGTCTCCAGAAACGTTCTCGGGGGAAAGTCTGGCCTCGTGGTCTGCCCGTTCACCTGTTCAATCACCTGGCACTTCACGTTGCTGAGAGAGTGTCCCGCCTGATTGAAGTGTTGGGTCACTCTTGTGCCGGTGTTTCTGGTGATGTCACTGCGGTGAAGGTACAGCCTGGTTTTCAGGGTGTTTTTGGTTTCGCCAACGTACTGGAGTCCACAGAGGTTGCAGCTGAGCAGATAGATGATGTTTTTGCTGCTGCAAGAGAAGGCGTCTCTGATGGTGAATCTCTCACCAGTAGTGAAACTGGTGAAGAGACGGCCCTCTAGTAGGTGGTCCCTGCAGGTGGCACATTTTTTGGTGCAGCAGAAACATCCACGACTACCAGGTGTTGCGTTTGTAGGAGGCAGGACAGATGGCATGAGCATGTTCCCTAGACTCCTGCATTTTCTCTCCCCACCACAGGAGCTTCGGGAACTGCCTTCTTCATTCTGGCACTGCAGTGCAGGGTAGGCAGATTGTCCTGTAACCATTTTCGGATGGGAGGGTTCCGTGGATTATGGTGTGATGACTACAGGAACTCTGCTGTTGATGGGTTTTTTGGTTGTAGTGAGGGTTTGCCTGGGTGTGGAGTGGCTTTTGCCCGCGATTTAGCGGCATGATGATGGTGTCAGGGTAGCCACGATCCTGGAAGGCATGGCCCCTCTCCATACTGTGGCGTTCGAAGTCTTGCTCTGTAGAACAAGCGGCGTACTGCGCAAACTGTCCCACAGGGATGTTGTTCACACAATGACGGGGGTGACATGATTGGAATGGAAGGTAGTTGTGGGCATCTGTTGCTTTAGAGAAAAGCTCGGTGGTGATGTTTGCCACCTTCCATTCTGAGGAGAATGTCCAGGTAGGGCATTTCTGTTTTAGAACTGTGGACTGTGAACTTTATTGACGGGTGGAATGAGTTGATGAACTCACTGAAATGTTCAGTTGTTCCTCTGTCCCCATCCACTACACCAGTATGTCGTCAATTAAAGCGTCTCCACAGTTCTTCTTCTACTGCTACAGGGCTTTTTTCCAGTAGTGACTTTTCGAGGAAGCCCATGAACAGGTTGGCCACTGTGGGTGCCATAGGTGTGCCCATGGCAGTGCCTGTTTTCTGCCGGTAGACTTGGCCTTCAAAAGTGAAGTAGTTGCTGTGTAAAATGTGCTGTACAATCTCCAGTACGGTACTGACAGGGGGTGCACTATCCTTTGGATGGGAGTCCATGAAGAAGCGGATAGCGTCTGTCATGTCCTGATGAGGAATGGTGCCGTACAGGTTGACAACATCAATTGTTACAAGCATGACACTTTCTTTGAAGGGTCTTGTGTTCCAGTCCAGGATTTTGTTTAGGACATCTGTGGAATCCTTCACGTAGCTGGGAAGAGAGACTACATAGGGTTGCAGCCAGGAGTCCACTAGTTTGGACAGCGTTTCGGTAGGGCCATTTACCCCAGACACGATGGGACGTCCAGGAGGGTCTACAAGCGATTTGTGGACTTTGGGAATGTGATAAAACACATGAGGTCTGACGTTGCCCGGGTCAAGTCGCGCCCATCTATGTGTGTTTTCATCAATGCATTCCTTTGCTTGAAGTTTGTCCACAATGTTGTTGGTGGCAGTGGTGATTTGCGGTGTGGGGTCTTTCCTTACTTGTTCGTAGTGTTCAGGGTTATTCAGTAGCCACTGGCTCTCCCTGATGTAGCTGTCAACATCTTGAACAACAACAGCGCCTCCTTTGTCTGCCCTGCCCTATATATATATATATATATATATATATATATATATATATATATATATATACACATACATATAGAGAGAGAGAGAGACACACACACACACACACACACACACACACACACACACAACACACACACACACACAACACACACTCACACTGACTGTGGGTGTGTCTAAATCACCATGTAGTGAATGGACATTAAACAAAACAAAAGAAAACGCACACACACACAAGCACCGGAAAGAATCAATTGATACTCTTAATGAGGTTCTCACTAAAAAGAAGTCAATCAAGTCTAAGAGGTCCCCCCCCTCCCTAACATCTGATCAGATTGTTATAAATCGTAATACATAGATCTATATATGCTTTAAAACCTCCATAGTACAAAAAAACCCCTTCAAATATTGCACTAGAGATAAGGCATGTCATACACCTTTTAACTTTAAAAGGTATAAGCGTAACTTTTTGTTGGGTGCCTTCACAAAGTGGATTCTTTCCAAATGAGTGGGCTGACAGAGCTGCTAAAAGAGGTGCAAAACATGGACGGGAATCAGAAGAATTGCATGTGCCTTTATAATTACAAGAGGGTTACCACTTATTAGAACAAACATCAAGGAGAAAGGTCACAGAAAAGTATCGCCTAAAAGAGAGATTTTTAAATGGATCTGTAATCAATACCGACAATGTAGGAATCGTGAACTATTCTAAGACCTGCACTAATATTTTCACAGCAAGAAGAGTAAACAGCTTGATTTATAGAATAAAACTTAATGCATTCATTACCGTCATCCAAGTGTATGCTCCAACATCTGACAACGATGATGACCAGATAGAAGAATTCTATGAACAACTTGAAAACGTCATCTCCAAAACGTCCCAAAAAGACATTCTTATTGTGGAAGGCGACTGGAATGCTAAGGTGGGACCTGATGCCTATGACACCTGGTAAGGAACCACAGGATGCTTTGGACTAGGAGAAACAAATGCAAGAGGACAGCGGCTGCTGGAATTCGCAAAGAAGCACAAACTAACTCTGGCAAACACACTCCATCCTCACAAGCCATCCAGAACATCAACTTGGCACTCACCAAATGGTCTGATTCACAATCAAATTGACTGCATTCTGTCACCCCAAAGATTCAAATCCAGCATAAACAAGGCAAACACAAGAACATTCTAGGAGCTGACATTGGAAGTTACACGACCTTGTACTTACCACCATCAAGCTGAAACTGAAAGCTAAACAACAGCCAAAAAAACCACGCATAAGATTTGATCTGGAAAAACTCAAAGACCCAACAGTGGTTGAGATCTTCCAAGCCAACATTGGAGGAAAGTTCGCCGAACTCACAGCCATTGACAATGATGTGGACCCCTAGTCAACAACATCATAGAAGTTGCTAATGACAGCAGCAGAAGAAACATTAGGAAGAAGCAGAACAAAGAACAACCCTGGCTGACAAAAGAGGTTCTTGACCTCCCGCGACAAAAGAAGAGGAGCTTTAAAAAACAAAAGTTCACAAGTCAAGAAGCCAACAACAAATACAGGGGTAGCCACAGAGAAGTGAGGGGAAAAAGATGAGAGAAGCCCAAAAAAGCGTGGATAGAAGAACAATGCCACAGCATCGAAGTTGGAATGGCCAAGGGAAACAGCAAAACAGCTTACGACACTCTGAAATCACTAACGAAAACCACACAGCCTAAAGCCTCTGTTATTGAAGACAAAGAAGGAAATCTTTTAACAAAAAGCAATGCCATCCTCCAACGCTGGACGGAATACTGTGAGGGATTGTATAACTACCCACTATGCCCAGATACCAACATAGTTTCTGAAAAAAACCCTGAACACCAAGATAAAGACCCACCAATACTAAGGTGTGAAGTAGACACAACTATTAACCCTCTTGTTGTTGGATTCTACAGAGCTAAACTGCCTGTAGATTTTGAATTCTTTGCAGGTTTTCTACCTCCACCTGACTTACTTTACTCCTAAGGCAATTGTGTAAGTGCATGACAAGTTATCAAGCTGAAATTTTGTCACAAGCTAGGCATGTCTTTGTACTTGCATTTAGGCACAAGTTTATGTGTCTGGTCACCAGATGTCGTCATTGTCACCTTATTTGTTTACCAATCACAGGTAAAAAATATGGTATATATGATAAAAAAAGCAAATCCTGCATGGATTTGACAATAGTTCAAGCATTATAGTGTCGAATAAGAAGTGATACCCAGCTGATGTGTTTACCAAAAGTTATGTGCAATAGTACTTCAAGAGTTTTGTCACACGATGTCCCCAAAAATTGGGGGAAAAGGGGCCCAAAAAAAATTAAAAGGATGTAAATTTTTAAAAATCTAAATTGTTGGGCACAGAGGAAATTGGGAAAAGGCAAAAACCCCCGGTAAAATTTGGGTTCTTACCCCCTGCAAAAAAAAAATTTAAGAAAAAAATTTTAAAAATAAGAAGAAACCAAAATTTTAAAAAAGAAAAAGTGGGAAAAAAAAAAAAAAAGGGTGGTGAAAAAAAAAAAATTTTTAAATTGGTGGGGAAACACAAAAAAATTGACCTTAAAATCCTGGGGGGCCCCCCCCAAACCCTGTTTTGAAAAAAGAAAAAAAATTTTTAAAAAAAAGAACCATCCCAAGGGAAGGAATGTAAAATTAAAAAAAACCCCCACTTTGCATTTACAAAAATTTTTCCCCTAAAAATTTTTTTAAAAAAAGGGTTAATAACACAACAAAACCCTTTTGGTTGTTTTGGGTTTGGGGGGGTTTTGTTTTTTGGTTTTTTTGTTTTTTGGGGGGGTGGGGGGGGGGGGGGAAAAGTGTTTTGGGGGTTTTTTTTGGGGGGGGGGGGGGGGGGGGGGGGGGGAGAAAGCCCCCGGGGGGGGCGTTGGGGAAAAAAGTTGGGGGGGGGGGAAAAGGGGGGGGGGGGGGGGGGGGGGGGGGGCCGGGGTGGGGGTTTTAGGGGTTTTTGAGGGGGGGGGGGGGGGTTTTTTTTTTGAAAAAGTTTTTGGGGGGGGGGTTGGAAGGGGGGGGTGTTTAAGTGGGTGTGGGGGGGGTTTTTTTTTTAATGGGGGGGGGGGGGGGGCCCCCCGTTTGGGGGGGGGGGGGGGGGGGGGGGGGGTCCCGTTGGGCGGGTTTTTTTTTTTTTTTTTTAAAAGGGTTTGGTTTTTTGGGGAAAGGGGGGGGGGGGGGGGGGGGGGGGGGGGGGGGGGGGGGGGGGGGGTTTTTGGGGTTTTTTTCCCAAAAGGGGGTTTTGGCCGGAATTTTTTTTTTTCATTTCTTAACAGCATTTTTTCCCTTCCCCCCGTTAAGAATTGGATTTTAAAACTTTAAAAACCTTAAAGCAAAAAATTAAATTTTCGCCGTTCAATTTTTTGGCTTTTAAAAAAACCCTTTTTTCCCCCCGGTTGCACTTAAAAGCGTTCCTCCGGTTTTACTTCTTCCCCCCCTAAGTTTGGTCTAATTTATAAGGCATTCCCCCCCTCAGAAAATTTTAAAAAAATTTGAAAAAACCCGGATTTTGGGGGGGAAAACCCCCAGTCAGCCACCCTCTTGGTGGGGGGGTGGGGAGTCTTTTTCCTCGGCCGGTCAAAAAAACAATTAAAAAACCCCCCGGCAAACCCCACGAATTAAAAAAGGGGGGAAAAAAAACGAAGGCGTTTCTTTTTGAGAGTTTCCCGAAAAAGGGGGAAAAAGGGCACCGCCTTTCCCCAAAAGGAAAAAAAATGGAACCAAAACCCATCATAACCACCTAAAATTGGGGGAGCCTCAAGCGAAAAACAACCCCGGGAAAAAATTGGCAAAAAAGCTTTTAAAAAAACCAGCCGGGAAAAATTTTCAAGGGAAATTTTTTAAAGAGAAAAACATCCCCCCAAAAAACTTTTTTTTTTTCCAAAAAAAGGGAGGGAAAAACCTCGGAAGACACCCTTAAAAGGGCCCCCCTTTTTTAAAATTTCATCGGGGGAAAAAAAAAAAAAGAACAATTTTTCTTGATAAAATTTTTGGGCGGGTTCTTAAAAATTGGGGTGGGTTTCCCCCCTTTTTTACGTCTTTCAATTTCCTAAAAACATTAAAAAACCCCCCCCCCCTTTAAAACCCTTGGTGGGGATTTTCAACCCGTTTGAGAGCTTGCCTCTTTGGGGGGGAAAACCTGAAAACTCAAAAGCACAACACCCCCATGGGGGGGGGTTAAAAATGAAAACGGGGGCATGGCCAGCGCAAAGACGCAAAAAAAAAAGATGAGGAGAAAACAAAAAGAGGTGCCCAAGAAAAACTTGGCCCCCATCCAAAAAAGTGGAATAAACAAGAATAAAAGTGGACCCCCAAAAACCCCCCAAAGATAAGGTCATCAAAAAAAAAATTTCCTTCTCAAATTTTCCCCCCCCAACCTTTGGGTGGGAAATTGGGGTACCCGAACGTCAAGTGGCCCCCAAATTCTTCCTCTTTCCCCTTGTGGGAGGGGTCCCTCTTGAGGGGATACCCCCTTTTGGTGGTCTCCCTGCCTGGGGCCCTTCCCCCTTTTCCCCCGGACTTTGGGGTTTGATTTTTTTTGGTGGCCCCCCTTCTTTCCCCCTTTTCGTTTCGACCTCCCCCTTCAAACCCCTTTGTTCCCCCCTTTTTTTGGGTTAATCATACCCTGTACAACTAAAGGGGGTAACTTTAAAAACGTCACAAAAAACCTAAAAAAATCAAAAAACACAAGACCAAAAAAATTTTAAAAAATAAATAAAAAACAGGGGCCCCAAAACCTTCCCCCATAAAAGGGGAGGAAAAGTTGGTTTTCACAACAAAAAAATTTTTTTTCCCCCCTTTACACTTTTGGGGGTTTAAAGACTAAAACCAGCCCCTCCATTTTCCTTTCCTTTCTCGGGTTTTTTTAGTTTGGGTTTATTCGCTATTTTATTCCCCCTTCCTTGGTCTCCCCTTTTTTTCCCCCCTTGGACGTTTTCTTTTTCCCCCTTTTTTTGGTCTTGGCATGCCCTCCCTTTAAGTTTATTTTTTTTACAATGTTAGAAGGTTTTTGGGTCCAAGGTTTGTGGATTCTGTTATGCCCGCTTTCGTTGCTTATGTGGTCTTTGTAGGAGATGCCAAGGAGTCTCCCAAAACATCTCACTCACCCTGTCTTTCTCTCCCCAAAACTGCAGTCGGGTCCATGATTCACAGGCATACAGAAAATGGTATGCAAGGGAGCACATTAGTTGATTTGGAGAAAAGTGAGATATTTTTATCTCTCCAGATGGTGTTTAGTTTTGACCCTGCGTTATTGTTGTGCAGTCCCGCATACTACTTCTGGTTGGTCCCTGGGTTTTTACAATGGCTCCCAGGTATTTAAACTTTGAACTGTTTCCGCTTTGGTCATTAACCTGTATCGTGCTAAGCCCTTTGGTGTTATTAGTCATCAGTTGGTTTCTCTGCATGATTTCCATGCCGATGTTTTGGAGGCCATTCAGGTGTTCTGTTAGGCTGGCAAGCTCTTTTTTGATCCCGCTATTCCATCAATGTCATTGCGAAACGGAGGTTTGTGATTTCTGCCACAAAAGTGATGATCCTTCATGATGTTCCCGTGCATCAGCCATATTCTCTCAAGGAGTGTTGAAAAGAGTGGGAGAGTAGACAGCCCTGCCCTTCTAATGTTGTTTGAAACCATTCTCAATGTTGTTGTTGTAGTACATCCTGGTGGCCTCGTGTACAGCTGTTGATGACTTTGTTTTTTTTAGGTTTGATTGATGCTGTAAAATTCATGGTTGCCCACAAAAATGCAGCCAACCCTGTCAAATGCCTTCTTAAAATCGATAAATCGGGGGTTTTAAAGGGCTTGTTGATGTTGAAGGTTGCTTCATAGTTTTTTTGATGTTTAATATCTGTTCTGTGTGTGGCCCCGCTCTGAAAAACCCGCTTGTTCCTCGCAATGATGGCCTTGCTGTGCTTCAGTCTATTCAATTTATCTGCGAGACCTTGCGGGGGCATTGGGTAGTGCGGTATTATGTGGCTTTTTTGTAGATTTCCCTTTTTTGAGGAGGGTGATGATGAGTGACTGTATCCTGGTGTTGGCATTTTCCTGTCTGCCCGATCTTGTTGCAGATTCTTAGTAGGGCGTGATCATGGGTTTCCCCCCCAGTTGAACCAAATCAGCTGGGGTGTTGTCAGCCCCCGTGACTTCCCTTTTCAGCGATTGACTGTGTTTCCACTTCTTCTCGGAGGGTAGGGTGACTGTCTGTGTCTTTGCTTGCGGGACATTAAGGGGCTTCTGGATCTCCGCGGTTCTATAGTTATACAGGTGGAGCTTTCTGTATCTGTTTGAATATCCTGGTGTCGTGAGACATTCCATTTTTGTTTTTATTGTTAAATTTTCCCTTTTTTTTTTTTTTCTCTTTTATTTTTGTTTTTGCTTTTTTTTTGATTTTTCTTTCTGTTTGGCACGTTCCTTTTTCCATTTCTTTTTGCCTGTCATGGACTTCCTATTCTTTTGTTGCTGCCCCATTTTGTTTGCCTTTTTTTGTTTCTTTTTTTTTTTTTTCTTCAACTTGTACGTTGTGCATAGTTGTAGGTTTTTAGGTGGACCCCTGGTTTTTTGACTGGTTGGTGTTTGCCAAAAACTTTGCTTGCTGTTTAGTCACGCTGTTATTTAAATTTCTCGTTATCTATGTCCGAGTTTCCAGTGAAATGCTGTAACTTTCCACCTACCTTGCTTGAAAAAAATTTCTACTACCTCTGGGTCCCCTTTGCTTCTGAGGTCAATTTGATCCGAGTTGTTCGTTGTGGATTTTCTTTTTGACGTGTCGGAAAAATCTCATACAAGATCATGATTTTCTCCCTAGTCTGTCCTGGAAAAATTCGTGTCTGTGCGATGTTAAGCTAGCTGAAACTGTCTTTTCCCTGATGTGTTATTTGGTTTTGGTGTCTCCATTTTTGGGTATGCCCTGTCCATTTTTTGGATTTTGTGTGGGCCAAATGTATTCTTAGGGTGGAGGTTTTTGTTATGGCAAAATCCAGGGGTTTTTAAGCCTCTTTCATTTGATGGTTTTTTTACAATGTGGCCCAAACGCCCCCCCCCCATTTTCCATTTACTTTCCCCACCTTGGCGTTCCGTCACCTTGCACAACAGGATTCTTTTTGGGAGAAAAGATTCAGAACTTTGTAGCTGGTCTTTTTAAAATTCTTCTTTGGTTTATTGTTTAGTCGTGTAGGGGGTATGCCTGATACAGTTTTTTTTTTTAAAGGGGTTGCTCTCAGGGGATGGTAATAAGTTGTGGGCACAGGTGACAGCTCATGACGATGTTCACGGTGTCTTTGTGAAAGGAAACCCCCTGCCGTGTTTAGTTTTCCTGTTTTCCACTGTAGTATAATTTGTGGTCTTCCTGGGTCGTTGTTTCTCCCATGTTTTTCCCCTTACTTCGCAGAGCCCAAGGATGTGCCATTGATATCTGGACATCTGATATCTAAGACAAAACCTTAGCAAAACCATCTTGCAGGGGAAGGTTTTTTTTAAGGCAAGAGAAGAAAAGGCCGCCAAAAAAATCATGGGTTGACAACTCAAAGTGGGCCGCCAACCCCCGCAACACCTTTATAGCCCCAAGGATCGTGAAGCATGGGAAAGATCTCTGTTGGTCTTCTTCATGTCTCCCCTACGTCCTTTGGGACATGGAACTGAGGGAGTGGTGATTCAATTCCAAATTCAGAGAAAGGTAAATGTCTGTGTGGTGAGAAAACCCCTTATACTATTACTATTTGATGCAGGCGCACAAAGCTTTTTTACCCCGTTTTTTGAAAACTCCCTCAGCAGATATTCAATACATGAAATTTTGGGATTTTTAAAATTGGGTGTTTTGAGTATGGTGTGTGTGTGAGTAAGTGATGGAGAGAGAGAGGAGAGGGAGGACGGTTGTGGCCCGTGTGTATATGAGAAGAAGAGGGGAGGAAGGGAGGGAGGAGAGGGGGAAAAGTGAGTTGCATATAGAGGGGGGGGGGGGGGGAAAAAAGGATTGGGGGAGAGGGGGAAAAAAGTGTGTTTGTGTGCGCGCGCATGCGTGTTGGAGTGTGTATGTGTGTGTGAGGGAGGATAGTAAAAGGATGAAAGAGAGGGGGATAAAAAGATAATCAGAACTTTGGGTGTTTTTTGTCATCAGCCACAGGCCATTATACAAACACATGGAAAAGTTGAGGAGGTGGGGGGGGGCTCCAGGAGACATGCTTGGCAATCATGTCAATGTACAACAAAGTTAAAACACACCGCACATTATGTGATAAAGAAAACAATCCTGATATAACAAAAGGTATTTAAGATACTGACGTTCAAAAGTTATGATGTATGAAAGTTGGAAAAGAGAGAGAGAGAACTCAAACTGAACATGTGTGTGTGTGTGTGAAAGCAAAGGTAGCGTTTTGTAATGTTTTGCATTACATCATTTTGTATTGTAATATATAATATTATATATATTATATATATATATATATATATTATATATATATATATATATATATATATATATATTTTGTCATGTTTCTCACAGGGGAGGTTTGACATTGATGAGCTTTCTCCTCCCTCTGTTTTGAGCTTCCTCCTTATTTATGCCCCTTTCTCTAAGATCACCTGCAATACAGGCAGTCCTGATTTTGCTAGGTCTTCCTTTTGGTCTCTTTCCATCCACTACGAAGTTCATTGCTCTTTTTATGATGTGGCGTTCTGCTTTCCTTTGAACGTGTCCAAACCAGCGCAGTCTATTGCTACTAGCTACAGACTTCAGATCATCAACTTTGCACATTCTTCATAGTTCTTCATTCGTGATCCTGTCTTCCCATTTGATCTTTGTCATGTTGCGTAGCATTCGGTTTTCACAGCTCTTCAACAAACGTGCGACGGTTTTGGTGAAAACCCATGTCTCTTAACCATACAGGAGAACAAGTCTGATGCAGGCCTTATATATCAGACAGCGTCTCTCCAGTGGGATTTTCTGATTTTCGAGCAGACTTGCCAATTCTTTCCATTTCTTCCAAGCACTCGCAATCCTGGTTCTGACAGCTAACTCAGATCTTGCATCGCAGCTCATTATCTCTCCCAGGTAGCAGAATTCGTCTACCACTTCTATCTTCCCTTGTTCAAATTCTAGCTCCTCCTTTCCTGCATCAATATTGTCTTCACCCTTCTTATTCATACAACTGGGGCAGACAAATACTCTGTCCTCCTTCAGACTTTTGAGCTTTGAGCATCTTTTGTGACACCAATATTGACATTTGGAGCATTTGATCGAATTGTTCCCTACACCTTTGAGGCAGACACCACACAGGTATTTGCCTCTCTCTCTCTCTCTCTCTCTCTCTCTCTCTCTCTCTCTCTCTCTCTCTCTCTCTCTCTCTCTCTCTCTCTCTCTATATATATATATGTATATATATACATATATACATGTACATGTATACATATATACATATGTATATATATATATGTGTATATATATATATGTGTTTATATATATATATATATTTATATATATATATATTATATATTAGAGAGAGAGAGAGAGAGAGAGAGAGAGAGAGAGAGAGAGAGACAGACAGACAGACAGACAGACAGACAGACAGACAGACAGAGATCATACCTCCTATGCCAGCAAATGAAAAATAGTATTTGAAAAGGCCAAAAGTAGTATTTTGAAAGCAAAAATAGTATTCACAATCTCTCTTGCTCTCAATGTATTCTTATAATCATTTTTTATTTGGTGGTTCCAGTTATGGCTTTGGTTCCTTTGCAGTGCTCTACTTTTATGAAGAAGAGAGTGTATGTGAGTGATTGGCCTTTGCGCTGGATGGCAGCAGGGTGTATCTCTCTGTGTTTGAGTGTTGTTTTTTGTGCTTTTTTCTACGTTCAGCAATACACATTGTATATCTACGTGTTTGTGATTTTACCCGTACATTGACTGGTCAGATTGGTTTTCCTTATTATCATTTACATTTCGAATTACTTTAATTTATAATTTTCATTTTCTGATAAATTTTTGAACATTCAACTGACTTGATGATTTGTGTTCAACTGACATTGCTGGTCCTTGTGACCCATTTGTGACCATGCTGCCGTGTGAAAAATTGCACGTGAAACACGAACTCAGATCTCCCCCATCACAACTACCCAGTGCTCCTCCTTCCACCAATATGACACTTACTGCCGAAGACATGAGAGCTTTGCTCTCACATGGGTTTTACAATATACCACACGAACTTAAACAACACATTTCAACCTTAGGAATCAACCGCCACAAAACTAGACGAGGTACCCCTGCCGGCAGACATCGTCACCTGCGGCCCCCTACATCCGTCTCCATCCTCATTTCTGACGTTACTACCGCTACGACCGTAACCAAGGACAACACTTCTTCACTTCCCTCTGATCAACCTGCTTCGCCCTGTGTTTATGACTTTGATAAAACATGTTCTGATAATGTGTATCATGGTGTACATGCAGCTGTAAACCTCCGAACTTCCCCAGTTCTTTCACCAGATTTTACACCTGACTCTCAATCCAAACTTTTGTCTGCTCTTCCACTCTCCACATCTTTACTATCGCCTTCATCCTCTTCCACTGACAGTTATCCTAATTCACCACAGTTATCATCAACCTCTCTGCCTCCTTCTAACATCCTTCACATGTGCTTGTTCAACGTGCAATCTATCTGCCCAGAGGGTAAAGCTGATCTCATTTCTGATTTCATCTCTGAAAAGAACATTGATCTAACATTTCTTACAGAAACCTGGTTAAAACCACACGGTCATGAACCGAAAATAAAACAACTGACACCACCTGGTTATAAAACTCTTTCTCTTCCCGACCCTCCCGTGGAGGTGGCATTGCCATCGTTTATAAAGATACACTCGAACCTGCTCTTTCTCTCTGTCACTCCCTTCCTTTCTCACATGAATCTTTCGAAGTCTGTGAACTCAACTTCAACACACCTGGCCACTCTATTACTTTCTGCTGTCTTTACCGTCCACCTCCAAGCCATAAGAATAATCTGACATCTTCCATTTTCCATCAAGAGTTTCAGTCACTCCTCGATCACTACAGCCTCTCTCCCAGAAAGCTCATCATTCTCGGTGACTTTAACTTCCATTTTGATAACCAGTCTTCTTCTGATGTCAAACGTCTGTCTCTTTCTTTGTCGAACCACTCTCTTTCTCAGCTGGTAAACGAAGCAACACAGAGATCAGGACATATTTTAGACTGGCTTATTACTGATATTTCCCAAGATCTGATCACATCTGTATCTATCACTGATGAACTACTTTCTGATCATTCCGCTGTTCTTTTCTCTTTAAATATTGCAAAGCCTATCAGAAAGAAAAAGTATGTCACCCGTCGCAACCTTAAGGCCATAGATATTCAAACTTTCTCTTCACAAGCTGCTGAACGCCTATCACAAACCTCTGACAACAATAACCCCTCTAAACACTACAATGATGTTCTCAGCCAACTGCTTGATGAGCATGCACCTCCCACTGACCGTCTCCTGCCTGATAGGCCATGTGCGCCATGGTACACCCATGACATCCTGGTCGCAAAGCGCAAACGCAGGCAACTAGAGCGGCAGTGGCGAAAAGCAAAAAACGGAAATTAATAAGCAGCTCTTTCGAAAACAAGTAAACAAAGTCAAATCTTTAATTCTTTCAGAAAAAACAAAGTATTACTCTTCTCAAGTTCTTGATGCCACGTCTATGAAATCTCTCTTTTCCCTCACATCTACTCTTCTTGGATCTGTGAAGGCAAGCCCTCTGCCTTCCATCCACAACCACTCTGAACTTCCTTCTATATTTTCTGCATTCTTTTCTGAAAAAGTCTATAACATTCGCTACAAACTGGATCAGATTCCTTTCCAGCCTGCACTTCCTGATCCCTAATTATCTGGCACTCCTCTCCTTTTCTTTCATCCGACAAGTGAGAAAGAAATCATGACAATTCTGAAAGAAATGACTATAAAATCATGTGATCTTGATCCCATACCTGCTTCTTTTTTCACACAGTGCCTACCACAACTCATACCCGCTATCACGAAAATAGTAAACTCATCTCTTGTTTCAGGAAATGTTCCATCAGCTCTCAAAACTGCTATAGTCACACCTCTACTCAAAAAGCATGACCTTGACCCTAACATTCTGAAGAATTATAGACCTGTTTCCAATCTACCTTTTATTTCTAAAGTCCTTGAAAAAGTAGTTCTCAAACAGCTCAACAACCACCTTCTCTCCAACAATCTTCTTCCTGAGTTTCAGTCTGCCTAGCACGTCAACCACAGCACTGAAACCACCCTAGTACACACTTTAAACAGGCTTCTACACGCTTCTGACTCAGGGAAAATCTCCCTTCTCACTCTACTCGACTTATCAGCAGCCTTCGATACTATAGACCACTCATTTCTTCTCTCCCGTCTTCAAAAATTGTTCGGTGTTACTGGCACAGCCCTCACTTGGTTTAATTCATACCTTACTGACCGATTCCAGACAGTTGTGTGTGTGTATGTGTGTGTGTGAGAGAGAGAGAGAGAGAGGAGAGAGAGAGAGAGAGAGAGAGAGAGAGAGAGAGAGAGAGAGGAGATACTAGGGAAGTATCAGGATGTTGACTTAAAGAAACACAGAAAATGACAAGAAAGGGGGTGGGGTGGGGAAATAACAGATCGACAGACTATCTGACAGAGATTGGCAAAGGGAGGGACAGTGAAAGAGACAGATGACAGATGAGAAAAACAATCATTCCTATGGAGAGAGGGGTGAAAAAAGGGGAAGAGAGTGTTGAAATCAAAACAACTGCTCCTGCTCCCCCCCCCCCCCAAAAAAAAAAAAAAAAAAGAGAGAGAGAGAAAAAGGTGTACATGAAGTAAGATAAAATCATGCATAGTCTGCCAAACAGAAGTGAGAGAGAGTGAGAGAGAGAAAGGGAGAGACAGGGAGAGAGAATGCCAATGGTTTATTCAAAAGGCCTTGGCTACATTTGAAGGGGAAAAACACAAAGCACACACTATCATACAAATAAACAATCAATTAACAAAACATTTGCAAACACGATAACTTATCAAGAGTTGATCATGGTGTCCTGCAGTTTAAATGCTTTGTATAGAAAAAGAGCTAACTGTTTTATAGTAATTTCATTTCCAGACATAATGAGCATGATTAACCTATGGAGACATAGTTGACGTAAGAACTTTCGAGGTATAAACTGCTCTCTTAATTCCGTAAGTTGTGAACAAGTGAATAGAAAATATATTTTGTCTTCAGTAGAACTATCAGAAAGAGGACAAATCAAAGCTCTCTCGTTTACATGTTTATAATAGAAATGATGCGTGTTCAATTCTGAAATACCTAATCTAAATTTTGTTAACATTCTTTTCAAATGCCTATCCATTTTCCTTGTTAATTAAATATAAAGGGGTGCAATGTGATGGATTAATCTGACTATACATTTCATATCTGCTATTTTCAATGTGTGAATGCCAGTCCTGCCACTGACATTCAATTAGTCTTTCACGAAAAGTCTCAAGAACAAAGAGCGATTTTCAACGCCCTGATTAAGCCACACATAATCAAAACCCTTCTCGTATAACTTTCTTTTAACTTTACTAACCCAGGTTGACTTGCCCTTTTCATCTAACATATATAACATTTTATAAGCTTTACGAGGAAGTCTATGTGGTTCCATCTCAGTCAGCTTCAACCAAAAACAAATACACCATTAAGTTGTAACAATTTGCAATAGGTATGGGTTCGTTTCTCCATATACAAGATGATTAGGTGTTTTTACTGATACACCAAGAAATTTCTTAAGGGCAAATAAATGAACTTTCTCACTATGAATACATGCTGCATCAAGTCCCCATACTTCAGCTCCATACAATGCTATTGGCTATACTTGTGAGTCAGATAATTTCATAAATAAGCCGAATGAATAATTGTTCAATTTATTTAACTTCTGCATTATGGAAATTAGAGCCCTCTTTGCCCGACAAGCAAGGTCCTTACAAGCAAACGTAAAACTCAAGCATGTCGGAAAGTACAGTCCTAAATATTTATATGCATTTACTACAGCCATAGTAACACCATTAACCACTAGACTGCCTTACCCCGGAAATTTTCCGGGGCTAAACATGCACCCTATACGCCAACAACCCGGAAAATTTCCGGGGTGTCGAACTGAAGTAAACAAGCCTGCTTCCTTGACTACAGTTAAAGGGAAAGAACTCCAAAATTAATGGAGACCACTCTCCTGTTGCTTGGCAACATCGAGCTGCAAAAAACCGTGGCAAAAACGATCGTTTTTAGCTCGTATTTTGTGTTTTTATGCATGACTGCTTGGGCAGTTCTTGTTCAAAATTGCTGACACTTCTTGTTGAAGGCATCAATAACTTTACACAGCTGTAAAAGTGGCAAATAAAACTGTAGATTTACCTAACAGTGATGAAAACGATCGGTTATGATTCAGGAGATCGTGTATTTAAAAAACAATGAATGAGATTTGGCCTAGACATATGTTTGACATTATTGAGATGGGGGATACTCAAAATGACAGTGCTGATGAAGAAATCGTATTTATGGTCGATTTTTTACGTTTTAAATATATTTTCGCAGTGAAATATCATGCTAACTAATTTGAGCTTGCCTCGAAGTAATCTACAATATATATACTGTCATTGGGTAGACTATCAGGAATATTCATGTAGTAGTTTCTGAGTAAGAGAGATATGAACATAGCAGTGGTACATAAGAATTTTATTCCCCGGCATATAGGGTGCACTTGCACTGGGCAGTTAAGAGGTTAAAATGCCATCTTTCTCTAGCAGGAAGATAACCACCTTTTCTGAAAACTTTATATTACTATTAGACATATTGACCTTTAGTTGAAACTTAGAGGCTGATCTTTGTAAACAGTTTAATTGATTTTGGAGACCTACTACAATTTCTGATATTAATGCAACATCTTCAGCAAAAAAGTAGAATAAACAGTTCTAAGGCTTCATCATGAAAAGAAACACCATGCTTTCCATATTCAAGAACCTCTCTAGTTATTTCATTAATAAATAAAGAAAACAAAACAGGACTGCATACATCCTACTACCCTTGTCGGATTGACCTGCCCACTTACTACTTGATCCACGAAGCCGTGGGAGGTTTTGCCCACTGGATACCTGGGGACACCAGGTGTCTCCCCTTCTCCCTTTGTGCTATTTATACACCATGTGCTCACACCCCTTATCGCTTTAGACATGCGCAGTAGCCTAAACTCCCAGATAGTGTAGCTGCCGCCATTTGCAGTTTTCGCTTCAGTTGATTTTTGTGCCGATTTTTTCGATTTTACAGTGATGTCATCGAGTGAGGATTCTTGGAGGGAGCTGCATCAAACGAACTTTTTGGAGGATTTTCTGTGAAAATAACGGCAGAATCTGAACTTAGGTGGACTGAAATGGACTTAGAAGCTGCACAGAGGATTCAAGAGTTGCAGAATGGAGTGGATGTGCTGTGTTTATTGGCGATTCGAGTGATGAAGATAGGTGACTTGGCTATGACAGTGGTGTAAAGAATGATGGGGGAGGGGGGGGGGGGGGGGGGGGCATATATGACTATGACTGCCTTAAAATGAAAGAATGTTGTGAAAATTGTGGCTGAGGAAACTTGCAAAACGATGCTAGTGACTGGTGGGTAGTAACTAGTATGATGGGGTTTGTTCCTCAGTTTTTCACTGAGGAAGTGCAAAATAAAATTGGAAATAACTGTGACCTGATTTCAATGGCTGTTTGTTCATCAGCCTGTCTGCTTATTTGTGAGTGTGTTTGCATGTTATTCTTATATTATCCGAACATTTTCATTTAGTTTGCATGTTTGCACGTTTGATTTTATTTTACTTCATCTTTAGGATTCTTGAAAATAGTCGTGTTTAAAAAAAAAAAAATTATTTATTGCATAACCACCATAGCCAACAACCCCAACATCATCACCATCAGCATTCCACAAGTCACACATTAGTCAAATGAAGAAATATGGGTTTTTAAAAATTTTATTAAAAACTACACAAGGACAGAAACTGAGAAAGTTTCATGCAGATCTGTCTAGTGTCTTTATTTCGATTTTTTTTATCAATTATTTTTATTAGTCAGTAGGTGTGAAACTGAAGGACACTGCAGAAAATACTGGTTTACAGTGTGTAAGAGAAACAGAACATGATAGTAGAAGAGTTAACACCAGTAGTACAGTTGGTACAATCAGTTAAAGAACCCCCACATATAATTCTAGCTTTCACACTGTTACAGTGTTAGTGTTCTACATGCTCATAATACAACTTACAAGTAGGTAATTTACCAGAAATTCCTTTTAAAATTTTTTATAAATTAAAAAAACACACCAAAATTGGCCATAATATACTTCAATTGACAGAATGAAATGCCTTTTCAGAGTCAATAAAGGCTTACGAATTGAGACTAAGTTGTTTCTGTACGCATGCAAGAACTTGAAGAAGTGTGAAAATTTATATATATATATATATTCATGAATGATCCATTGTAGAATAATTGCTCTTAAAACCAGCTTGAAATTCGTCTGTTATATTTTTTGCTTCTACCCATTTCTGAAGTCTGTGATTGATAATTGAACTATAGATCTTACTGGCAATATTACACATCAATAAACCTGTAATTGTTTGGATCAGCAGTATTACCTTTTTTTTTTCTTTTTCTTTTTTATACAAGGGAATTACAATAGATTCAGACCAAGCACTTGGGAGAATATCTTTATCAACTAAAGGCAAAGCATTAAACAAAGTTACAAAGAAACTTAGAAAGTAATAATCCTACGACATCTAACAGAATTCTTCAAACATTCTCCAATAATACCATCAATACCTGCTGTTTTTTGACTTTTTAATTTTCTTATGGCTAGAAGAACTTCATCTAGAGAAATTGGATGATTAAATAATAATAATAAATTAGATTTATGTTATATAGCGGTAAATCTTGCAGAGAAAAATCAAAGCGCTTGCACTCAACTCATTTTTACACAGTCATACAACCAGTAACAATTAATAGTTCCACCAAGTCCAAATGTGCACACACGTGCACACACACACACACACACACACACACATACACACCACACACCACACACACACACACACACACACACACACACACCACACACACCAGAGGTCACACACCCTGTCGGGTGATAGAATCTTGGCTGCTGAAGGCAGGGAAAAACTGAGATGAAGGAGGAGAGGAAAATCTTAGGTTTGAAATAAATATGTCTTGAGACTGGATTTTAAAATGTCTATCTATCTATCTATCTGTCCCGTAGTCTGACGACCGTGGGGGCACCCTCAAAGACTCAACAACCAGTTTCCTCCATTCCTCTCTCTGTTCTGCCTTTCTCAGGGTTTTGTTGAGTTCTAGGCCTGTCCATTCGCTGATATTATCCTCCCAGCTCTTCCTTGGTCTGCCTCTTCTTCTTCCTCCTTGGACAGTGCCTTGCAAAACTGTCTTTGTAATTCCTTGGGATCTTGTAACATGCCCATACCATTTAAGTTTACGCTTTTTCACGATCGTTAGAAGGTTCTCATAGGGTCCAATGGTTTGCTGGATTCTGTTATGCACGCTTTCGTTGCTTATGTGGTCTTTGTAGGAGATGCCAAGGAGTCTCCGAAAGCATCTCATCTCCACTGCCTGTACTCTTCTCTCCAAATCTGCAGTCAGGGTCCATGATTCACAGGCATACAGAATTATGGATATGACAAGGGAGCGCATTAGTCTGATCTTGGAGATAAGTGAGATATTCTTATCTCTCCAGATGGTGTTTAGTTTTGACAAAGCTGTTATTGTCTGTGCAGTCCTGCATACTACTTCTGGCTTGGATCCCTGGTCTGATACAATGGCTCCCAGGTACTTGAAGCTTTGAACTGTTTCCAGCTTCTGGTCATTAACCCTGATATCAGTGCTAATGCCGTTAGTGTTATTAGTCATCAGTTTGGTCTTCTCTGCACTGATTTCCATGCCGTATGTTTTGGAGGCCTTATTCAAGTGTTCTGTTAGGCTGGCAAGCTCTTTTTCTGATCCTGCTATTCCATCAATGTCATCTGCGAAGCGGAGGTTTGTGATCGTTCTGCCACCAATGCTGACTGATCCTTCATGATGTTCCAGTGCATCAGCCATGATTCTCTCAAGGAAGATGTTGAAAAGAAGTGGGTGAGAGTAGACAGCCCTGCCTTACTCCAACTGTTGTTTGAAACCATTCTCCAATGTTGTTGTTGTAGTACACTGCACTGGTGGCCTCGCTGTACAGCTGTTTGATGACTCTGATCAGGTTTGCATTGATGCTGTACAAATTCATGGTTGCCCACAAAAGCTGCATGCCACACCCTGTCAAATGCCTTCTTAAAATCGATAAATACGTGGTAAAGGTCTTGTTGATGTTGAAGGTAACCGCTCACATAGTATTCTGAGGTTGAATATCTGTTCTGTTGTGCTGCGCCCTGCTCTGAAACCTGCTTGTTCCTCAGCAATGATGGTCTCTGCTTGTGGCTTCAGTCTATTCAATATTATCTGCAGCATGACCTTGCTTGGGTGACATATGAGGCTGATTGTGCGGTAATTATGGCATTGTTGTAGATTTCCTTTCTTGGGGAGGGTGATGATGAGTGACTGTGTCCATGGTGTTGGCCATTTTCCTGTCTGCCAGATCTTGTTGCAGATTCTTAGTAGGGCGCTGATCATGGCTTCCCCTCCAGCTTGGACCAACTCAGCTGGAATGTTGTCAGCCCCTGCTGACTTCCCCTTTTTCAGCGATCTGACTGCTGTTTCCACTTCTTCTCGGAGGATAGGGTGACTGTCTGTGTCTTTGCTTGCGGGTACATTAAGGACTTCTGGATCTCCTGCGGTTCTATAGTTATACAGGTCGGAGCAGTATTCTGTCCATCTGTTCAGAATATCCTGGTCGTCAGTGAGACACTTCCCATTTTTGTCTTGGATTGTTAAACCTTTTCTCTGTTTCGTGCTAGTCAGGTCTTTCACCAGCTGATATGCTTTCTTGCTATTGTTTTTCTTGATGTTCTCTTCAATGTCTTGGCACTGTTCACCGATCCATTTCTCTTTTGCCTCCGTCATGGACTTCCTGATGTCATAAGAACTTAAAAGAAGGCTTTTGGCGGAGAGAGAGAGAGAGGGAGGTACATTCCAGATTGATGGACCAGAAATAGAGAAAGAGCAACGGCCAATGGTGGATTGGTTGAATCTAAGTATTCGTAAGGACAAGGTATCTGCAGCAGAGCGGAGAGAACGAGAAGGAGTGTACAAGTGGAGACATTCACAGAGGTAGGCGGGTGCTGTTTTGTGGAGACATTTGTAACAGGGGGTACTGATCTTATAGTTTACTCTCTGTGGCACAGGCAACCAGTGGAGAGATCGCAAGAGAGGGGTAATGTGCTCAGATTTTTTCTTTCTGAGGACTAGTTGAGCTGCGGAGTTTTGTATACGTTGAAGGGAGTGGATTGATGATGCTGGCAGACCAGCCAAAAGAGAACTGCAATAGTCCAGACTTGAAAGAATGAGAGACGTAATGGGTTTGAATGTTGCATCTGTGGACAGGTACTTTTGAATTGCACAAATACGCCATAATTGATAGTTGCATGACTGGCAGGTCTGGGTGATGAATTTTGGCATAGAGTGTGTTGTCAATAATGACCCCTAGATACTTCACAGCAGTTGATAGAGGGACTGGTTGCTACTGGTTGCCTGTGCCTCTACACCTAATTGCATCGACAATACTGTCAGCAATTATATCCCTCCTCTCCTCTCAACATGCATGAACATTTATTCATATTTACTCATGTTCTTAAAGTAGTACTTTTCAACATTTAAAATATAATACATTCAATACCAATCAAACATAAAAGATCAGACAAATAATTCAATAATAATGATTACAAGAACTGAATAAGCTGATACAATTCTCATTTCCAATGATAATCACCCATCACCACTAAAAGTAATAATACAGTAATAGCAAAAAAGTAGGCGCGGGGGGGGGGGGGGGGGGGGGGCAGGGCAGGGGCAGGTATTGGGTAGGAACATAAAAAAAAGAGTATGTGTGTAAGAAAGAGGGGGAGAGAGACAATGACAAATAATTTAATGTGTTAGGCTTTGGGCCCATTTACATGGGGGAAGGGGGATCGAAAAGTCCGATAATTACATACACAACTGAACAATGTACATTCAAAGGATCTTCGCGAATGGAAGTCCGATCGCGGTAACGTTCGTAGTCACATTACAACAATAATACTATAGTGACTGTCACTGTCATCACTGCCTGATGAGGAAAGTGAAGCTTGTCACAGTCGTGTCTCTATCGGTGTGGCCACGATGTCTGCTGTTTGCCGGGTGGTGTAGACAGGTTTCCATGTTCGCCATTTGCCGAACTGAGTCTGTCTTCTCTTGAGCTAAAGCTGTAGTCCATTCTAGGTATGTCCCTTTGTATCTCTTGAATACACTCGACTATTTGCCTGCATTGGTCACTAGACAGTTGGTTGGTTTGCTTTGACTTGCTGACGACGCATCTTCCACATCACAACCTCTCCCTGTCACTGTCTCACTTTCTTCTGCCATAGCTTCATCTGCTGTGTGTTCTGTCAGTGTCTGTGACATTGTCAGTGTCTCATCAGAAAAATCTTCTGTTTGTTCACTCCAGCCATCACCCTTCTCTCCATCATCACTATCATGTACACTCACATCCATGTGTTGTGTCTTCACTGGCAAGGAATTCTCTACCTCATACACTGTATCACAGGACTGGCTGGTCTGCTGTGCTGTACAGGCACATTCAACCACACATGGAGCCGTGTTGTATGTGCCAGTGGCATAGAAAGTGTCATGTGCAGTGGCATTCTGTGTTGTATAGAACAGACTTGGTGGCGTAGGGAGAAAGAGGCCTGAGGGAGGTGAAGATGAACTTGCCTGCATTCGTTCCTCTGTCCTGGATGTCTTGTGCACCTCCGCCCTCCCTGGCAACTTGCGCTGGACCCTTCCTACCTGACACTGCACAGTCAGTTGGAGTGTGGGCAATGGTTGGCCAGTTGGTGTCAGTGTAACACAATAACAGTTTCTTCACTGGAATGGAGGGGGAGAGAGAGAGAGTGTGAGAGAGAGAAAGTATGTGTGTGTATGAGAGAGAGGGAAAGAGTGCATGTGCGTGTGAGAGAGAGTGCATGTGTGTGAGTGAGTGTGTGTGTGTGTGAGGAGAGGGGGGGGGGGGGGGGGGGGGGGGCTGTCTATGAAAAAAGAAGGGGGAAGCTGGTAGGCCTGCTATATAAACATCGCTTTATTGACAGGACGATAACAGTTGCTGTAGGGTTTCTAGTGATAAAACTAAGGGGACCCCTTGCACTCTGACCACACACATGGCTGAGGAAGTCCCCCACCCCCTCTTCCTACCAACCCCCTTCACCCATCTGCCTTAGAGCTGCTGGACCATCCCTTTCTTGAAATCCGGTATAGGCTAGTCAATCCTTGCATTTCCCAAGGAACTAATTGCAATAGTTTTCAAACTTGGTGCAACAGGTAGATAAAAATATCACGAACAACATATCAAAAAAGTAGGAAAAAGTAGGTGTCGGAAGTTGCCGAAAATCAATAAACAAACAAGCTCAAAAACAATATTTGGCACTCTGAGACTGATCCTTTGCTATAGCTGGCCTGCCTCACACACCGCGGCATCCTCCCTTATTTGGCAAGGCTCCACCCATTTTTGACCCAGAAAGGGCTATGGCGGCAAATGCTCTTGACCTACTGATTCTGGTTTAGATGAGCATAAATGACTTATCTTTTGAAATTTAACACACACTAAAAGTACCTGCTTGCTTGTTTTTACGAGGTATGTGATCGTTACATCACTGATGTACGTATTAAACCAGACAACATCAAAATAACTGTCCACATCATGACCAGTTCCTAACACAATACAGTAAGGTAGTGATTCTTGTATGGTAAACCACTTTTGCCAAAATCAGTCTCTGGGTGCCTTGTGTTGTTTTACTTCAAAGTGTTTTTAACTTTCATAAAATAGCCAGAGGCCTATCTGTCCACAGAACACTGGATAGGACAGGCACTGGAGAAATCTGCCCATAGAAATTAGGAAGGGAGTGTATACACACTGGGGTCTATCCCCTTTCTGTTGATATATCTTTGATCCAGTAAAGCGGGAAGTAGATCTGTGTGCTCTCTGCTTTTGGAAAGGAAATCTGTGTGCTCCCTGCAAAAGTGTGTGTGTGTGTGTGAATAAATAAATAAATATAGGTATTTTCATTCTGTTTCATTCTCTGTAGGTTTCCTGTCTCTGACTGTGTGTACAGATGATCTGAATTCATTGGATCCAAATGTCTGCCCAGTCCTATTTACCCTACTGGTGTATTTAAAATTCTGAATAAAAGGCTTGCAACTGTTTTCAGTTTAACTTGAAGCTAAGGGTGGGGTGTGATGTTTTTGTGGTTTTTTCTCCTGCTCTACAAAAGAGCTGATTAAATATTTTAGTTGCCATTTTGCAAAATTTTCCCAATAACTGATCACATTTTTTCCCTTGTCCACATGAAAGGACTGAATGGTATGTCTGTATGTTATTATGTGGAGAAAGACTGCTGACTGATAGCCAAGATGAAGTAAGGCAGACTGAGAAAGGTATAGCAGGTCTCCAAAAAGCATGCTGTTTGAAGGATGACAATGTAGAGACAGAGGGAAGAGCAAGATATTCAATGTGTAAACAACACAGCTCTTTGATCCAAGCAAGCTAGGTTTAAAATAATTCCTCTTTTTGTCTCTTTTGTGGTCAGTCCATTAATGATTTCGGGAAGAAAAACGAAACACAGCTGTGTATCAAATTCGCACATGAAAATTGCCAGCAGCAGATTCAAGAAAGGGGTTTAAAAGCATGGACCAGAGAACAAATGGGCAGAAAGAGTGTGCAAAAGAATCCAAGCTGTCAGTGACCTTCATGCTGCAGATGTTGTGTATCACAAGCAGTGCAGTGTCCATTTCACAACTATGAAATCTAACCCTCTAGCATTCGCCTTTTCTTCAGAGGAACAAACCACAGCAACTGCAGCAGACCAGTAGACACAGCTCATGATGAAGCTTTCAGACATGTCATGACTTATTTCAAAGATGAATGATAAATGAAAAAAATCACAATCATGGACTTGGCAAAAAGATGAAATAGTATCTCCATAGTGAACTCCATACACAGAGAAATACATGTGGCAGAAACTAGAAGTCACTTTGGTGATTTAACAATTATTACCTGCATCAGAGGGAAAAAGAATGTCATTACAATAAGGTCAAATGCAGAGAAGATCCTGGAGAAATTTTCAAAATCCAACAGAGAGAAAGATGCAGAGAAAGAAAAAAATCAGAATGATTCAGACACTTACAAAACTGTCCTATCAAATATCAGAAACGTCAACACATCAACAACAGAGTATCTTTCTGCAGAAGCAAGTAACTCAAACAATTGAGATTTCCCCCCTAAAACAGTTGGGATTATTAATTTTACCATCTTCTTTGGATCTGTTTCTCAGAACTTGGCTGGGAAGGAAAACAGATCCTGACTTGACAATTGCTTCTCTTGGTCAGGCACTATAGCTGGCAGCACGACCAACAGTACTCATCCCCCTCTTCAGATTGCTCTTGGGGTTGCCATACCCCAGCAGACTGGCTCCAAAAACCTTGTTGAACGTGTCCACAAGCTTGGGTTTTGTTCTTCATACAAGGAGGTCAGTCTGTTTGAAAATGTGTGCTGCTACTGACTAGGAAACAGACCTGGTAGGCATGAACCCCAACAGCTGGATCAGTTTGTTGCTGACAATGTAGATCATCAGATCAGGACACTGGATAAACTGGTACTTCCATGGTATGGGGCATTATTGGAGCACACCCCTGGCTCCAAACACTGTAAGGCTGTACATCATAATCTAACATTATCACCAGAGACAATGTTCCCGTTGGCTATTTTGAAAATTCTGCAGCTACTTTGTCATTAGCATACCAAATATTACATGTTTTTGGTAAGCATGACAAAGCCTGAACTGGACATTCTGAGGAAAGAAAATGTCCTGGCCTCCCTGTGCCACCTTCAGGATAGTCAGGGATGAGGGAAGCTGTGTGCAATGGAAACTATTCAGGTCAGAGCAACTTCACATTTCTCTACATTATAGACATGGACCCACAAATAATGAGCTGCCTATTCTCCACACTGCACTAATAGGAGCTGGTTATTCTTCACACTGCACTAATAGGAGCTGCCTATTCTCTACACTGCACTAATAGGAGCTGCCTATTCTTCACACTGCACTAATAGGAGCTGCCTATTCTTCACACTGCACTAATAGGAGCTGCTTATTCTCCACACTGCACGAATATGAGCTGTCAATTCTCCACACTGCACTAATAGGGGCTGCCTATTCTCCACACTGCACTTATAGGAGCAGGTTATTCTTCACACTGCACTAATAGGAGCTGGTTATTCTTCACACTGCACTAATAGGAGCTGGTTATTCTCCACACTGCACTTATAGGAGCTGGTTATTCTTCACACTGCACTTATAGGAGCTGGTTATTCTTCACACTGCACTAATAGGAGCAGGTTATTCTTCACACTGCACTAATAGGAGCAGGTTATTCTTCACACTGCACTAATAGGAGCTGGTTATTCTTCACACTGCACTAATAGGAGCTGGTTATTCTCCACACTGCACTAATAGGAGCAAGTTATTCTCCACACTGCACTAATAGGAGCTGGCTATTCTCCACACTGCACTTATAGGAGCTGGTTATTCTTCACACTGCACTAATAGGAGCTGGCTATTCTCTACACTGCACTAATAGGAGCTGGTTATTCTTCACACTGCACTAATAGGAGCTGGTTATTCTCCACACTGCACTTATAGGAGCTGGTTATTCTCCACACTGCACTAATAGGAGCTGGCTATTCTCCACACTGCACTTTGTCTCAGGGAAGACTGATCTCCCTCCTGCTCCAGAGAATATAACGGTCCTGCGATGCGCTTTGATTTGTTTGTTTTACAAGATTCAGTGCTACATAAATTCCATATCTTCTTCTTCTTCTCTTCTTCTTTTCTTCTTCTTCTTCTTCTTCTTCTTCTTCTTCTTCTTCTTCTTCTTCTTCTTCTTCTTATCATTACTACGGACTGCAGAAAAAGATATGGCTCAATTTCAAATGGCATTAGGACAATGCAAAGACTTGAGCTGTCTCAATGCACCCACTCTTCAGGAAGTGGATGAGAACTAGGTGTACCTGATCTTGATCGATTCTGCTGTGTTACTATCATTCCAGAAAGAGTGCGCTGGATGAACTGAGCTTTCCATGTTCTGATTATGCTGGGCTGAAGTGACTTGCCACAGTGATTTATTTGAACTAACTCTGATGCTGTTTGCCTCTACCTGCACTGTTTTTATCTTATACTCCCTTTTGAAGTTCTTACCTTCAAGGAGAGACTACCACTTTGCTCTGCCATGGGAATTGTACAGTGGTCGAAACTTTGGTTTAATCCTGGTAAAATGCATTCTTCTTTTTCTTCCAACGCTCAGGCAGCAACATTGTTGTCTGTTATATGAGTAAAAATGCGTCACGCTACTCTTAAGCACCTACAAGTCAGGTCCAGCGCATCTACTGCGGCATAAAAGAAAACTGTTATCTTTTATAAGTCTTTCTGGGGAATAAAAGGCAGCAGAATGGACCAAGAAGGCAGAAAATATACAAGAAGGAGGTGACAAGCAGTAAAGAAACCAGGCAGATACAAAGAGAGAGATAAAAAAAGAGGAAATTTTTATCACAGAATTTCCAGAATGTGGGGATGCTATTTATACTGATAGGCCCTGGCATCTCCACGTTGGAGGTAAAATGCCTGAGATATACTTGATTTAGCATGCTAATGGGCTTCGAACTCTAAATATGGAACATATGCGCCATATTTTCATTAATTTTTGCTTTCTATTACGTCTAATGGTGATTCTATTATTAAATTTGTAATCAGTACGTTGAAAGCTTTCAAATGATATGTCACAAGACCATATTACATTCTGTTTAAAATTTTTTATAAAATCGAAATTTGATGACGTCATATCTTTAAAAAAATGGTCTTCCGACACTTAGATCGTCCTACTTTTTGGATATGTTAAAAGTTAGGTACTTTCCTATCCAAATATCATAAAATCATTACTATTGCAATTAGTTCCTTTCTCGGCACTTTTTTTGCAAAGATTGACTAGACTAGTAGTCAGGGTTGATACTGTCCACGTGGCCCCCCTTCTTTCAACAGATAAAGTTCACTTGCTACCATGTGATGACTCGCGACCTAATGCACACAAGGAATGGCATGGAAGAGTTACATCCCTTAAACCCTCTGCTGTAGTTTCACTTTTTTCTCCCTTTTTTTGGTTGTGGTTGTCAAAATCATTTTTTTATCAGTACATTTGTATTTGGGTTTAAAAAAAAAAGAAGTAAAAATGCGATATAATCGTACGGGTATGTAGGTCTGATATACATACATACATGTATATATACATACATACATACATATGATACATACATACATATGTGTACATACAATGATACATATATACATACATAAATACATGTTACATACATACATACATGTCTACATACATACATACATACATACATGTCTACATACATACATACATGTTACATACATATACATACATACATATGTATACATATGTATACATACATACATACATACATACATACATACATACATACAATGATACATACATACATTCATACATACATACATGTTTACATACATACATACATGTCTACATACATACATACATACATACACACACACACACACACACACACACACACACACACACACACACACACACACACACACACACACACACACACACACATACATACACACACATACATCCAATCCATACATAATATGTAATATACATGCATTTATGCTAAAGAAATTAAATCAAATGCACTGTTCAATTCCTGCATTATGATGCACATACTATATATATATATATGGGTAGGACCACTCATTTTTTTCAAACATCATAGAATTTGATGTTTCTTATTTCAAATGAAAGATAATAACAAGATCAAGAAGCATGCAAAATTTCAAATCATTATCTTTAAGTTTTAAAAAAAATATATCATTTAAACATTTTAAGACCCGATGAAAATACCATTTCGTTATATAAAGCATTATATGGAATGTTCCTTGTGCTCATTATGAATCTGACATTGCTGAAACTAGTTTTACATTGTTTTATGTTACTTTGAAGAAACAAATATTTAAAAGATAGGAAAATAAGTCAAAGGAAACAAAAAAAATTTTACATCAAAATCAGAGAAAAATTCTTTAAAAAATAGCTCGCGATTTGAGCTGAAAGAGGTATTTTAGTTTTTACCTTCCTGTCAAAACCACAAGAATGCCTGAAAGTGTCTAAGATCTATATTACAACCTGTACTTATTACTCAGATGCTGTGTATTTTTTTTCTAGAGGCTAAAAGTCATGCAGAAACAAACTGCAATCATCCAAAACACCCTTATGACAGCAATTTGTGAATGTATATAACCAGTCCAAACAATAACACAAGTCCTGTCCGTAGGCATGTCATCATATCTCAGCTTCTACTTGACTGACAGAAATAGTTCAGCTATCAAAATGTTTGTCTTCAAACAATGAGTCTTATTAAAGGGCATTTCAAGTGATTCTGTTTACTGTTCCCTTCCCCCAACACATCCCCATCCCTCCCTCAAGCATCTTCTTCAGTACAAGAGATCACAGGTGTAGTCATGTAATCATCTGTGTTCTTTCTTCTTCTTTTTTTTTTTTTTTTTTATAGTTTCTGGTGATCTCACATGTTATCTCTGCTGGTTCCAGGACAGGTCCAGCAGTTTCCTCTAACTCCCCAGGGACAGGGCTGTACATAATGACACTGAACTTGTCACTTCTTTGACACTTTTCTTCCATAGTCAGCAGTTTTGAGTTTTTATCCAAAAGCAAATCTGCAGAATCAGGACTGTATCTTTTTTGTGCCCAGTGATTTTAACCTCTGCATAACTTCATCCTGGGTAATCCATTGACCTCCTAGACCTCTGCCTAAATGAATTATGGTTCACTGCCTAATATACTGTTGCAAAGCATGTGTGATGTAAAGATGTATTAGTGTTGTATTTTTTAACATTTTTATTAGTGTTGTATTTTTTAACATTTTTCTTGTACAAGTTCATGCACACTTGCACATTTTGTGTGAGTTAGCTTAATCCGTGTGTATTTTCAGTGTATATGCTATGCATGCATGCATACATGTATGTGAATTGTGTGTGTGTGTGTGTGTGTGTGAGTGTGTGATTAAAAAAAAGTATAAAATTGGCTACTTTATGCACAATAAAAGCATTACAAAAGTTTCCATTTATTCTGTGTGTGTTGTGTGTGTGTTCTTGTTGGTTTTTTCCTCCTTATTACTACATGTTTGGATAAACAACACAACTTCATGAAAAAGTGTGAAGAAAATGCATGTTCAAACTGTTTAAAATGCAAAAGCAACTGAGAGAACAAAAACAAACTTTTTTCATGAAATTTTAATTTAATAGCACTTGCATGCTTTGATTCAGTAAAAAAGTTACTGCATAAACTTGAATAGATGCATTCATGAGTGTTTTCTAATCACAATATAACTATTTCTGTTAAAAATGCACTCTTATATATGTACACAGAAACAGCAGACAGTAAACAGATCAGTCAAAATGTCTGATAGAAATTAATCGAGGCAAGAGTTGTCGTTCTTGATTTTGTATTCACAATGTTTCGTCAAACATTTCGACATGATACAACAAATTACAGACGCGAAGAAAAAAAAGAACACTACTAGAAACTATTTTGAACAGAATTATCACCCTGATTAATTGTTATAATGGATAATTTTCACGAGAGTTCATGAATTATGAGAGCACCCCTCAATGACCTACTTCTTCGTTCCATGTTGTCCCAGTCCAGGTTAAACTTGTGATAAACAACGAAAGTTTTTAATTCTAAAATCATCGAGATTTTATAGTAATTAGGTACAAAGTATAAACACAGCATTTACCTCTTCAAATGTGAGTGTATTGTGCTGTACACATCGAAAATCTCTGTCGACGTTCGCAAGTTGAAGCGTTGTCAACTCACGGAGGCTGCCATTTTGTTTAGTAAGAGAAAGGGGGGTAGGGCCTACTGTATGCAAATGAGAATGGCATGTCATCCACTGAACTAAGACTAAGTGATAAACTGAAATGAAGTATTTGTTCTTGAAAAAACGAGCTTTCTGTTGGTGCTTTGGGATTTTTTCTACGATCAATACAGAAATTTCCACGATTTCCGCAAAATGTAGGTGAATATTTAAACGCGTAATACTATATCTGAAAAAGTTCACCAAAAATCCCATCACATATTCAGTTAGCAGGAAGTTTCTTCTTTCCAATTGTATGCGCTATGAATACGTTTGTGTTGTTGAAAGCTCTGGGATCCCTGATCGTGATAGAAGACGAAGCACGAAAATTCACTAAGTCGCGTTTTTAGCCAGTGAGGCTCCGGCATCGGCGAGTTTTCAGTTTATTGCCGATATTTAACGCATCGCTCGCTCTTATCCAGTCATTATTCTTGCAAAATGATATTACAGATGTTGAGTTGATGCATTGAACATTTTATTGGCATATTTTTTAAAGGTTTTCTATAAGATTTGTATGGAGAAATTGGGGTGTAAAGTTGGTCAATTTTGCCACTTTCCACTACACTTTCCCGGCTAGCGGCCGTGGTCCTACCTACTATATACATACATACACACACACACACACACACACACACATGTATATGCTAAGGAAACCATATCAAATACACCGTCCAGTTCTTGCATTATGATTGATGTTGTTTTTAATCTTGAGGTTGTCCTCAGCCATGATAAACTCTTAGTATAACTATATAAATCTTGTACCTTCCTTTTTAAAAGGAGAAATAAAATTTTTTATAAACCCCACTGAAGTGGAGTATGGCTGCCTATATGGCAAATATACTATAAAAATATAAAGATCACAGTCATATATTGCAATTTTGTCAACCAGTATTGGTGTTTACATGCTCACTGTAATTCTCACATGTGAAGGAAGAGTGAGACAGACAGTACATAGTCTGGGTGACCCTTAGGGTTTTAAGCCAGGAAATGTGCAAGAACAACACTGTGTTGACAGCTAACTCAGTGCTTGTGACATCTGTGCTTGTGCTTTTAAAATTTTGTCATCCATTCCTACAGTCTTGGAATGGCCTAACTTTTTGGAAAGGTCGAACAGGTTTTTAATTTGAATATGTGTGTTTGGACATGGGGCTCTCGGTTTATAGTCTCATCTGAAGGACTTTGACATTCAGTTCAATTTTCTCACCAAACAGGGAAGAAAGGGTGAGGCTGGGAATTGAACTCAGAATCTCATGGTTTATTTGTTAGGCAGGTGAGCATCTTAAACTGTCCTGCCACCTTCCCTCTTGTATAATCTGTGTGATAATGAGCCCTGCATTCTATTTTGATTTAACACTTAAGTCATTTTTATAATTGTGTGTGTGTGTGTGTTGCAGACTGTTCCAGCCCTGGAACAACTTACTACGCAACTGGAACGTGTTGGCGGTGACACATCCTGGCTATGCGGCCTTTCTGACCTACGACGAGGTCAAGGAGCGGCTCAAGAAATATATCAATAAACCTGGCAGGTGTGTGCATTAGCTGTATGGTGTCTTTTAGTCACGTTTTGTGTGTGTGTGTGTGTGTTTGGGGATGCATGTGTTCAAATCTTCAAAATAAAGGGGTGGGGAGGTGTACAACTGACTTGTGTCCCGCACTCAGTCTCCTGACTGATGTGGTCAGCAGGAGATATCTACTGGACGTCTGCAGCAGACTTGTGTGTAGAGGGATGGACAGGTAGATTAGATCTCCATTCCTGTCTTTTCTGGGCAGCAGCTGCAGGCATATGTTAACGTGGTTGCACGTGGAGGTGGCAGCCGTCTCTTGGTGTTTGTGGTCCCGCTTTTCAGTCAGCAGTACCCTCACAAGTGCACTAGCAACGCAGAAGTGAAGAGGCCGACAGACCAACCAGCTTCCTGAACTGTAAGGCTGGGACAGTTCAGGGTGAAAGAGTTTGCTGTAGGTGTTGCTCTGGCTTGAAGGAGCAGCTTGCATCCTCCAGTTACGGACGGTCTGGGTGATGTTAGAGTTGTTTGGAATATGTTTTGCTTTGTCTGAAAGGAACAGCTGGCCTCCTCCAGCTTCTCAGTGCACAGTTTGTACATGTGCATTCATGTGCGTTTGTGCCTTATTACAATGTGATTTAGTAATGTCAAACGTTACATTTACATTGTTCAAAACTTCGTCAATGGTATTCTCAGAAAAGGCAGGGAGATGAGGTTTTAACTTCTCACATTCAAGTATGATTTGAAATATATTCACCACATAAGCATTTAACATCCTTGCTGAATTTTGTCATGAATGCATTTAATCTTATCCAGAAAAAACAATGCCTTGAGTTGCCTTTCTTTGACAGCATTTGTATGAATCTCTAAGTGATGAATGTATTCAATTACGCTCTTCCCACTCGGAGTTGAAATTGAAAGCCGCTTGATTTGCCAATGCTTTTCTATGCATTTGTTTAAGGAAGCTTCTTCTAACAACTGATAACCCTCTGCAATGGATAGAGGGACATGCAGTACTATAGACCCCTTTTCATTACGTGCACCTTTCTTCGCAGCCCAATCAGCCCACTCATTAGAAAATAATCCTATATGTGAAGGAATCCAGCAAAAGGAAACATGAATTCCTCTTAAATGCAGAAGATTTATGAAGTATTTGATATTTAGTATAAGTTTAGTAGATTGCTTATAAGTTGTAGACTTAAAGGCATATAAAACTGATTTTGAATCCACAGAAAGTAATATGTGAAAGAACCGTTTGGGTGATCTAAAATGAAATTCAAAGCCATGAGAATAGCGATCAGTTCAGCTGAAAAAACAGATTGATTTTTACCAACATAATACGACTTTTCTACTTTTGTCGTGAATACATTTAATCTTATCCTGAAAAATAATGTCTTGAGTTGCCTTTCTCATTCTTTTTCATGTTGATATAATCTACATCAAAGTGTGCTTGCTTCATTTCTCAAACAGGACACTGTATGTACCGGCAGCCCTTCTTTCAGCCTGTGGGAAAGTAGTGCTGAGGGGGCAAAATGCTTGTTTTTGACAGGCCAGATCTTGGGAACTATCTAAATAATGGGCATAAAAATTATGAAAAATTAAACATTGATGTTTACTTATGTACTCTGAGTTGTTCGTTTGTGTTTGTATGTCATGGTGTGACAACAAAACAGTTACAAATACACCCACTCTTTCACAAAAATCGAAGGGCGTTTCACTGCCCGACGTACTGCTAGCCGCCATTAACCAAGGGGAGTGAATCGGTATGGATAGAAAATCACTATGTACGATGTGCTCATTGCACTGTTTTCAACTTAAAAATAGGTCAGAATAGAAGAGCATATTTCCAGCTTTAATTCGGTATAATTTTTTAGTAGATCTGAAAAGCTTAAATAAATTAAAATCATAAGTTAAAAGCGCGTTTTGAGGTTAGTCCACTTTCGGTCCACGATACGAAACATCGGGCGAAGTAAACATAGACATTAACGGTGCGATCAAAAGGCCAGTCTTTGCTGAATCCAATGGTGTATCAAACTCTATGATTGGTTAAGTATAGTTCCATCGCCACCCAATCAAAGTGAAGGTATCTGCAAGCCATGTTTATACCATGTGAGAAAAACAAAAAATGGTGGAACAGAGTGAAAGAAGCGAAGTCGACCGAGTCAAATATGTTAAACGTCAACGAATTGCAGGGCAAACTTGGCAAGTTTATGCGTTCAATATCAAGTTGCCCTGTATTAAATGAGTCCATAACTTCATTTTGCTTAATATTCGGAAAATTATTATTTTGTTCGTATGACACTCGCTCATGTTAGGCACGATTGGTCAAGTTCGACCGGTAGACCTTTTAGTTTGAAGCGATCGTATTTTTTAAACTGGGAAACTGATAGAAATCGATACCACTTATTGGTATATCTAACATTGATTTAGCGATTTGAGAGCTAGTTATGAATGAATTCTGTGATTTAACAGAAAATCGCTAATAAAAACATCGTTGAAAGAGAGTTCAACAAACGGAAGTTGGTTTTGCACGCACATGCCCATCAACAGCACAGATTGAAAGCTGACTTATAGCAGTTGTTGAGACAACACATTGTAGTTTTCATTACATGTTGCTTCAAAGTAGCAATAAACTTTTCAATTACTTTCTCAGCCTCCTTTTTATAGATGGCAGTATAATACATGAAAGCTTTGTTTTTAAAAAAAATCTTCCTACAGGTGTTACCTCCAAGAAATTCACTGAATCGGTAGAGTTCTTTGTGATTTTACTGGGTTTTTTTTTTCTTCTTTTCTTGTTAGTACTCTAGTAAATAAAAATTCCAAGCTAAAAAAGAAACAGTGAAAAGTGATTCAAGCTGCGGAAGTTGAATTTCCATCCTCTGTCAGTTTTCTTTTTGTTTTACCGGCATGAGCTTCTGACAGGTTTTTTTAAAGCCTTTTTTTTAAAGCTGTGATTTTTATCCAGGTTTTTTTCCAATTGTGTTACTGTTAGTGTGTGAATTTTCTTGTAACTTCATTACATTTAAAAAAGAAATCCTCAGATCAGTTTGGCCAACACAGGTACAGTGTACACTTTACAGCCAAGTAAACATTCACTTGATAAATGTTTATCACAGTGACTAAATTGTCGAGATAACATAGAACAATGTTCATATTATCATGAATATGTCACCTCATCTTTTTTTTTTTCACAATTAACTAATTAATGATCACATGCTGTAGATCTGTTAATCATCACTCAGGCTTTGTAGACAGTGAGTAATATCTAGTAAGTGTTGACTCAAACCATCACACCATCCCCGACTTACTCTAGTCTTTCTCTCAGTCTCATAAAACTGAAAATACTCTCACAACCCCCACACAAAACCACACACACACACCACACACAACACACACACACCACACACACACACACACACCCACACACACACACACACACACAGAATTTCAAGATTTAATTCCTTTCACCCTTTTTGGGGTATGGAGGATTACAAACAAATTGATCAGGAGAGTAAACCTAACAGCAATATACCCAAAATAACTGAATACTAACAGTAACTGAAAAGCAAGTGTTCATCGCATAATGATAAGCAAACAGTTTTAAAGATTCAAGACTATTTTTTCAAGTATACACATTTCTTCAAAAGACATAATCTACACTTATGAAAGACAATTGAAATTTAAAGGGAAATACCTGCAAATCTTTTGAATTTTGAGAGCGACAGGAGAACTTTTCGAGATTTGCATTTCATTAGCCTACAAAAATTAATAACTGGACATAGGTTGAAGAAAATGTCGGGGAATAAAATCTTGTCGTAAATGTTTGAAGTGGGGACATTCCATGATAAAATGAAATTCATCCCCTAAAACAGACATATTGCATTTTGATCATATTCTTTCTTCCCTTGGTATATTATGGAAATGTCCAACCTCAATAAGAAGCTTGTGACATCATCATCATCATCATCATCGTTGGGGTACCCGCACGGACGCTGCAAGTGGACCGCCAAATGGTTATGTCCTGGGCTGCTTTCAGGAGGTTTGGTACAGTGAGGCCGGTCCACTCCTTGATGTTGGATATCCAGCTTTTGCGTGGTCGTCCCTGCCTCCTTGCTCCTTCCACCATTCCCTGCAGGACTGTCTTTGACTGGCTGTTATGCCTGTTGTGTGGCCAAACCATTTCAATTTCCTCCGTTTGACTGTATCTAGCAATGGTTCTTGTTTGCCAGCCAGTGCCTCGATCTGCTGCCAGACGTAGTCGTTGGTTTTACGGTCTCTGTAGGTGATGTTCAGGATCCGCCTGAGGCACTTCATCTCAAAGGCTTGAACGCGACGTTCTAAATCGGCAGTAAGTGTCCATGCTTCACAGCTGTACAAGGCAATGGATGTGACGAGTGCCTTGTAGAGTCTGACCTTAGTGTGGGTTCTGATGTTATGGTTTCTCCACACTTTCGCCAGCTTAGTCATGGAGGAGAGTGCCACAGCAAGTTGATCTTCACTCTTGTGTGCTCGTACCTTCTTTGGTGATGACTGCTCCAAGGTACTTGAAAGTTTCCACCTCCTCTAGTGTCTCGCCACTCATCTTGATGCTGGTGGGAGTGGTCGGTGTGGTACTGTTCACTAGGATCTTGTCTTTTCCGTGCTGATCTCCATACCGTGGGCATTGGCTGATGTTTCCAGTCTGGTGGTGAGATCCTGGAGTTCTTCTTCACTGCGGCCATGAGATCAATATCGTCTGCGAATCGAAGATTGCAGACTGGCTTTCCTCTATTGTGATTGTGGTCTTGAAGTCAAGGGGGGGCCTCCTGCATGATGTTCTCCAGGAAAACGTTGAAAAGAACGGGGGATAGGGGCAGCCTTGTCAAACTCCAACTGAAGTCCGGAAGAACTCCCCGATTTCTCCCCCCATAAGGACTGCGCTGTGGGAGCTGTCATACAGCGCCTGGATGACTTGAATCAGGTCCTCGTCGAAGTTTATAGTCTCTCATGACTTGCCACAGAGCTTCTGGGCCCCACTCGGTCGAAGGCCTTCTTGAAGTCAATGAAGTTGTTGTAGAGCTGTAGTTGATGTTGGAGGTGCTTCTTATGAGCATTCTGATGTTGAAGATCTGCTCGACAGTGCTTCGACTGGTCTGAATCCTGCCTGTTCTTCTGATAGGATTTCTTCTGCTTGTGGTTTCAGTCTGTTCAAGGCAATGCGTAGCATAACTTTGCTTGGATGGCTTATCAGACTGATTGTTCTGTAATTTTGGCACTTCTTCAGGTCTCCTTTCTTTGGAAGTGGAACTATGATGGATTTGGTCCACTGTTTAGGCCACTCTTTGCTGGTCCAGATGCGTTGGCAGATGATTGTTAGTGCCTTGATCATCTCTGGGCCTCCGTACTTGATGAGCTCAGCCGGGATGTTGTCAATCCCTGGTGACTTGCCTCCTTTCAAGGATCTTACTGCTTCTTCTATCTCTTCCTCCAGCACCTCTGTGCTTTCAGGATCTGATGGTCTGGGATCTTGCTCGTGAAGTTTGTTCGGATCAGTCTTCAGCTTGTAGTTGTACAGGTCTCTGCAATATTCTGTCCATCTCTTCATGATAGTGGCGCTCTCTGTAAGGACTGACCCTCTTTGTCTTCAATAACGGAGGTCTTTGGCTGCTGGGACTTGGTTAGTACCTTGATGGTCTGGTAGGCCTCCTTGCTGTCTCCTTCCGCCATTGCCTTCTCAACCTTGGAGCATTGTTCTGACATCCAGTTCCCCATGGCCTCAGTCATCTTCTTCTTGATTGACCTATTGACTGTTCTATACTCTTCGGCCGTTTCTGGGTTTTTGTTCTTCTCTGGCTTTAGCTCCCTACGTTGATCGCACAGGTCCAGGATATCGTTGGTAACCCACGGTTGGTTCTTTTTCCTTTCTTTCCCAAGGATCTCCAGCGCTGTCTCCTGAATGGTCTTGCTGAAGGTCTCAGTGAGGTTGTTGATGTCATCTTGGAGGAAATTCAATGCTGCAAATCTGCCCCCTATCTCAGCTTTAAAGATTTCAGCGACTTCGGGGTCCTTCAGCTTTTCCATGTTGAACCGCAAACAGGGATTTCTCTTCTGGTTCTTGATCTTCAGCTTGATCTGTAGGGTCATGAGTACCATGTCGTGGTCACTGCCGATATCAGCGCCAGGGAAAGTTCTTGCCTGGGCTTTGTTGATGCTTGACTTAAATCGTTTGGGGGCCAAGATGTAATCAATCTGGTTGTGTATCTTTCCATTTGGTGAGTGCCACGTCGTTCTTCTTGATGTCTTGTGGGGGTATAGGGTGTTGGCGACAGTAAGATTGTGGCTGCTTGCAAATTCCAAAAATCTGAGACCTCTATCGTTGGTTTCGTCCACGCCAAAACGGCCTATTGTCCCTGGCCATTGGTCATAGGCGTCAGGTACGATCTTAGCATTCCAGTCGCCCTGAATCTCGAGAAAGTCCTTCTTCGGAGTTGATTTGATGACGCTCTCCAAATCCTCGTAGAAACGCTCGATTGCTTCATCATCGTAGTCTGATGTTGGTGCATAGACTTGTATGATGGTCATGTTGTGTGGTTTTGCTGCGATACGCATGGAGATCAGTCTACTTGAGATTGGGGTACAGCTGATGACACTGTTAGTCCCCTTCTTGTTGACAAGAAATCCTAGTCCCTGTTGGTGTTTGGAGTCGTCTCCACTATACCATAGTTTGTGATCTTCTTCTGTGGTTGTTTCGCCAAATCCGACCAACGGACTTCGGCCAGTCCCAAGTATGTCCCATTCGTATCTTCGTAATTCATGGGTTAGTTCTTGGAGTTTCCCGATGGTGCAAGGTTGGATGTTCCTGTACAATGTTTGGGCCTCTCAGCTGGAGTTTGATTGGGTGGTAGAC
>CM054154.1:46361648-46528544 GCA_028751875.1 Rapana venosa
GTCCCTAAAACTCTTCTTTTGATGGTTTTCAATGTGCCCACAAAAGCCTCCAATTTCCTGCACCCTTTTTCCTACCTTGGCGTTCAGTCCCCTTTGCACAAACGAGATGTCTTCTTGGAGTTGATTCAGAACCTCTTGTAGCTGGTCAAAAAATTTCTTCTATGGCTATCTGTGCGTCTGATGTGGGGGTATGCCTGTACTACATTATGTTAAAGGGGGTTGCTCTCAGGCGGATGGTAATAAGTCTGCTGGACACAGGCTGACAGCTCATGACGGTGTTCACGGTGTCTTTGTGAGCGAGAAACCCCACGCCGTGTTCATGTTTATCTGTTTTCCACTGTAGTATAATTTGTGGTCTTCCTGGGTCGTTGTTTCTCCCATGTTTTTCCACCTTACTCGCAGAGCCCAAGATGTGCCATTGATATCTGGACATCTCATGTGTCAGTTCTTCCACTTTGCCTGCAGCTCTTAGTTCCGTACATTCATGTGCCAATGATGTGTTGTTCTTGGCACGGATTTTGCTGTGTTTTACATCAGTAGCATACTTTCGACCTCTGTCCTGATGAGCAACAGAAGGCGTCGTCCTTGGAACAGGGCGACGACCGATCCGGTATGGAAAATTCTGGCTGTCTTTGTCATTAGTCTAGTCAATCTTGCAAAAAAAGTGCCAAGAAAGGAACTAATTGCAATAGTAATTATTTATGATATTTGGATAGGAAAGTACCCAACTTTAACATATCCAAAAAGTAGGACGATCTAAGTGTCCGAAGACTTTTTTTTTTTTTTTTAAAAGATATGACGTTATCAAATTTCGATTTTATCAATTTTTTAAAACAGAATGTAATATGGTCTTGTGACATATCATTTGAAAGCTTTCGACCTACTGATTACAAATTTGATAATAGAATCACCATTAGACGTAATAGAAAGCAAAAATCAATGAACATATGCCGCATATGTTCTATATTCAGTGTTGGCAGCCCATTATCATGCCAAATCAAGTATATCTCAAGCATTTAAGCTCCCACGTGGAGATGCCGGGGCCTATCAGTATAAATAGCATCCCCACATTCTGGAAATTCTGTGATAGAAATGTCCTCTTTTTTAATCTCTCATCTTGGTTTCTGCCTTGTTCCTTTACTTCTTTTCACCTCCTTCTTGTTATTTTCTGCCTTCTTGGTCCATTCTGCTGCCTTTCTTTCCAGAAGACCTATAAAAAGATAACAGTTTTCTTTAATGCCGCAGTAGATGCACCGGGCCTGACTTGTAAGGTGCTTAAAGTAGCGTGATGCATTTTTACTCATATAACAGACAATGGTTGCTGCCTGAGCGTTGGAAGAAAAAGAAGAATGCATTAATTTTACCAGGATTAAACCAAAGTTTCTGGACCCTGTACAATTCCCATGGCAAGAGCAAGTGTAGTCTCTCCTTGAAGGTAAGAACTTCACAAGGAGTATAAGTAAAACAGTGCAGTAGAGGCAAACAGCATCAGAGTTAGTTCAAATAAATCACTGTGGCAAGTCACTTCAGTCCAGCATAATCAGAACATGGAAAGCTCAGTTCATCCAGCGCACTCTTTCTGGAATGAAGTAACACAGCAGAATCATTCAAGATCAGCACACCTAGTTCTCATCCACTTCCTGAAGAGTGGGTGCATTGAGACGCTCAAGTCTTTGCATTGTCCTAATGCCATTAAAATTGGAGCCAATATTTTTCTGCAGTCCGTAGTAATGATGATAATAATAATAATAAAATTAATAATAATAATAATAATAAGATATGGAATTTATATAGCACTGAATCTTGTAAAACAAATAAATCAAAGCGCATCGCAGGACCTTTATATTCTCTGGAGCAGGAGGGAGATCAGTCTTCCCTGAGACAAAGTGCAGTGTGGAGAATAGCCAGCTCCTATAAGTGCAGTGTGAAGAATAACTTGCTCCTATTAGTGCAGTGTGGAGAATAGCCAGCTCCTATTAGTGCAGTGTGAAGAATAACTTGCTCCTATTAGTGCAGTGTGGAGAATAGCCAGCTCCTATTAGTGCAGTGTGAAGAATAACTTGCTCCTATTAGTGCAGTGTGGAGAATAGCCAGCTCCTATAAGTGCAGTGTGAAGAATAACCTGCTCCTATTAGTGCAGTGTGGAGAATAGCCAGCTCCTATAAGTGCAGTGTGAAGAATAACCATCTCCTATTAGTGCAGTGTGGAGAATAGCCAGCTCCTATTAGTGCAGTGTGAAGAATAACCTGCTCCTATTAGTGCAGTGTGAAGAATAACCAGCTCCTATTAGTGCAGTGTGGAGAATAGGCAGCTCATATTAATACACTGTGGAGAATAGGCAGCTCATATTAGTGCAGTGTGGAGAATAGGCAGCTCATATTAGTGCAGTGTGGAGAATAGGCAGCTCATATTAGTGCAGTGTGGAGAATAGGCAGCTCATATTTGTGGGGTCCCTGTCTATAATGTAGAGAAATGTAAAGATGCTCTGACCTGAATAGTTTCCATTGCACACAGCTTCCCTCATCCCTGACTATCCTGAAGGTGGAGCACAGAGAGGCCAGGACATTAATTTTCTTTCCGAAGAAGATCCAGTTGCCTGGCTTTGTCATGCTCACCAAAATATGTAATACTTGGTATGCTAATGACAAAGTAGCTGCAGAATTTTCAAAGTAGCCAATGGGAACATTGTCTCGGTGATAATGTTAGATATAGATGTACAGCCTTACATTGTTTGGAGCCAGGGGTGCTGCGCCAATAATGCCATCCCATGGAAGGTACCAGTTCTATCCAGTGTCCTCGATCTGATGATCTACATTGTCAGCAACAAACTGGAATCCAGCTGTTGGGGTTCATGCCTACCAGGTCTGTTTCCTAGTCAGCAAAGCTCATATTTTCAAACAACTGACTCCTTGTATGAAGAACAAACCCAAGCTTGTGGACACGTTCAACAAGGTTTTTGGAGCCAGTCTGCTGAGGCATGGCAACCCCAAGAGCAATCTGAAGAGGGGGGATGAGTACTGTTGGTCGTGCTGCTGGCATCAGTGCCTGACCAAGAGAAACAATTGTCAAGTCAGGATCTGTTTTCCTTCCCAGCCAAGTTCTGAGAAACAGATCCAAAGAAGATGGTAAAATTAATATCCAACTGTTTTAGGGGGAAATCTCAATTGTTTGAGATACTTGCTTCTGCAGAAAGACACTCTGTTGTTGATGTGTTGACGTTCCTGATATTTGATAGGAAAGTTTGTAAGTGTCTGAATCATTCTGATTTTCCTTCTTTCTCTGCATCTTTCTCTCTGTTGGATTTTGCAAATTTCTCCAGGATCTTCTCTGCATTTGACATTATTGTAATGACATTCTCTTTCCCTCTGATGCAGGTAATAATTGCTTAATCACCAAAGTGACTTCTAGTTTCGCCACATGTATTTCCTCTGTGTAGGGAGTGTCATATGGAGATACTATTTCATCTTTGTGCACAAGTCCATGATTGTGATTTTTTCATCATCATTCTCTTTGAAATAAGCCATGACAATGTCTGAAAGCTTCATCATGAGCTGTGTCTAACTGGTCTGCCTGCTAGTTGCTGTGGTTTGTTCCTCTGAAGAACGGAGGAATGCTAGAGGGTTAGATTTCATAGTTGTGAAATGGACACTGCACTGCTGTGATACACAACATCTGCAGCATGAAGTCATTGACAGCTTGCATTCTTTTACACACATCTTTCTGCCCATTTGTTCTCTGGTCCATGCTTTAAACCACTTTTCTTGAATCTGCTGCTGGCAATTGCATGTCCGAATTTTATACACAGCTGTGTTTCTTTCTCCCGAATCATTAATGGACTGACACAAAAGAGACAAAAAGAGAATTATTTAAACCTAGCTTGCTTGGATCAAAGAGCTGGGTCGTTTACACATTGAATATTCCCTCTGTCTCTACATTGTCATCCTACAAACAGCATGCTTTTTGGAGAGCTGCTATACCTTTCTCAGTCTGCCTTACTTCATCTTGGCTATCAGTCAGCAGTCTTTCTCCACATAGGGGTGGATCGGTGGTCTAGAGGTAACGCGCCTGTCTAGAAAGCGAAAAGTCCGGGTCTGAAGTGTTAGGCGGTTCGTACCCCGTTTGGACCGGAAATTTTTCCCCCATCCATTAGACCATGAGTGGTGGTCTGGGCGCTAGTCTTTCGGATGAGACGATAACACGAGGTCCCGTGGTGTTACAGGTAATTATTTAGCGCACGTAAAAAAACCCACGGCAACAAGAGAGTTGTCCCTGGCAAAATTCTTAGAAAAAAGCCACTCTGATAGGGAAACAAATACAGCTGCAGAAAAAAAAAAGGGTGAAAGGGTGGCGCAGCGCTAAGTGGCGACGTGTTCTCCCGCTCTCCCGGGGAGAGCAGCCCGAATTTCACGGAGAGAAATCTGCCATGACTTAAAGTGCTATGAAATAAAATCTGAGGGCTTTGATTTGTTGCTTTACAAGATTCAGGGCTATATAAATTCCATACATCATCATTATTATTATTATTATTATTATTATTATTATTATTATTATTATAATAACATACAGACATACCCATTCAGTCCTTTCATCTGGACAAGAGAAAACTGTGATCAGTTATTGGGAAAATTTTGCAAAATTGCACCCAAAAATAATTTAGATCAGCACTTTTGTAGAGCAGGAGAAAAAACCCACAAAAACATCACACCACACCCTTAGCTTCAAGTTAAACTAAAAACAGTTGCAAACCTTTTATTCAGAATTTAAAATACACCAGTATGGTAAATAAGACTAGGCAGACATTTGGATCCAATGAATTCAGATCATCTGTACACACAGTCAGAGACAGGAAACATACAGAGAATGAAACAGAGAATAAAATATACATACCTATATTTATTTATTTATTCCACACACACACACACCACACACAACACAACACACACACACACACACACACACACACCACACACACACACACACACACACACACACACACACACACACACATTTTTGCAGGGAGCACACACATTTACTTTCCAAAGCAAAGAGCACACATATCTACTTCCCGATTTACTGGATCAAGGATATATCAACAGAAAGGGGATAGACCGCAGTGTTTATACACTCCCTTCCTAATTTCTATGGGCAGATTTCTCCAGTGCCTGTCGTATCCAGTGTTCTATGGACAGATAAGACCTCTGCTCATGTTTATGAAAGTTAAAAACACTTTCAAGTAAAACACAACAAGGCACTCAGAGAGCTGATTTGGTAAAAGTGGCTTACCATACAAGCATCACTACCCTACTGTATTGTGTAGGAACTGGCCAGCATGTGGACAGTTGTTTTGATGTTGTCTGGTTTAATACCTACATCAGTGATGTAACGTAAAAACAAGCAAGCAGGTACTTTTAGTGTGTGTTAAATTTCAAAAGATAAGTCATTTATGCTCATCTAAATCAGAATCAGTAGGGCAAGAGCATTTGCTGCCATGGCCCTTTCTGGGTCAAAAATTGGTGGAGCCTTACCAAATAAGGGAGGATGCTGCAGCATGTGAGGCAGGCCAGCTATAGCAAAAGTTCAGTCTCAGAGTGCCAAATATTGTTTTTGAGCTTGTTTGTTTATTGATTTTCGGCAACTTCCGACACCTACTTTTTTGATATGTTGTTTGTGATATTTTTATCTACCTGTTGCACCAAGTTTGAAAACTATTGCAATTAGTTCCTTGGGAAATGCAAGGATTGACTACACTACATGGGTGTATCTTGGGCAAATCAAACCTGGCGGAGCCATCCCTCTCCAGGCTGCACACTAGTATTTAAAAAATCACTCTTTTCCTTCTGTTTTTCTCTGTGACTCTTATATTCATACCGAACGTACTAAGGCATCCACAGAAATAAAAACCACTTTTTGTGAAAGAATAGCCTCGGACCCAAACTCATGTGATCTTGAACAAATTTGGTAGATTTGAATTTTTTTTCCAGAAAACACTGTACCCCCTCAGTCCTTTGTCGTCTGCTAGTTTCCTTACCACGTGGGGTCAATGCTGCAGGAATACACGCAATCCTCATTTGATTATTATTTCCAACTTTTCGTGACTACCTGGTATTGCTCTATGTCCTCAATCCCCAAAACAAGTGCACAGTCCATTTTTTTTATTAGCTGTGGAAGAGGGGTGCTTGAATCACTATAGAACCAGTCTGTTAGCCTGTCGCCAAGGGAGAGAAATTCAAATAAGGGGTTGGTATCAAAAGGCCTCCTAATCTAATTAGACAGAAGGAAAAGAGTGATTTTTTAAATACTAGTGTGCAGCCTGGAGAGGGATGGGCTCCGCCAGGTTTGATTTGCCCAAGATACACCCATGTAGTGTAGTCAATCCTTGCATTTCCCAAGGAACTAATTGCAATAGTTTTCAAACTTGGTGCAACAGGTAGATAAAAATATCACAAACAACATATCAAAAAAAGTAGGTGTCGGAAGTTGCCGAAAATCAATAAACAAACAAGCTCAAAAACAATATTTGGCACTCTGAGACTGAACTTTTGCTATAGCTGGCCTGCCTCACATGCTGCAGCATCCTCCCTTATTTGGTAAGGCTCCACCAATTTTTGACCCAGAAAGGGCCATGGCAGCAAATGCTCTTGCCTACTGATTCTGATTTTAGATGAGCATAAATGACTTATCTTTTGAAATTAAACACCACTAAAAGTACCTGCTTGCTTGTTTTTACGTTACATCACTGATGTAGGTATTAAACCAGACAACATCAAAACAACTGTCCACATGCTGGCCAGTTCCTACACAATACAGTAGGGTAGTGATGCTTGTATGGTAAGCCACTTTTACCAAAATCAGCTCTCTGAGTGCCTTGTGTTGTTTTACTTGAAAGTGTTTTTAACTTTCATAAACATAGCCAGAGTCTTATCTGTCATAGAACACTGGATACGACAGGCACTGGAGAAATCTGCCCATAGAAATTAGGAAGGAGTGTATAAACACTGCGGTCTATCCCCTTTCTGTTGATATATCCTTGATCCAGTAAATCGGGAAGTAGATATGTGTGCTCTTGCTTTTGGAAAGTAAATGTGTGTGCTCCCTGCAAAAATGTGTGTGTGTGTGGTGTGTGTGTGTGTGTGTGTGTGGTGTGTTGTGTGTGTGTGTGTGTGTGTGTGTGTGTGTGTGTGTGTGTGAATAAATAAATAAATATAGGTATGTATATTTTCATTCTCTGTTTCATTCTCTGTATGTTTCCTGTCTCTGACTGTGTGTACAGATGATCTGAATTCATTGGATCCAAATGTCTGCCTAGTCTTATTTACCATACTGGTGTATTTTAAATTCTGAATAAAAGGTTTGCAACTGTTTTTAGTTTAACTTGAAGCTAAGGGTGTGGTGTGATGTTTTTGTGGGTTTTTTCTCCTGCTCTACAAAAGTGCTGATCTAAATTATTTTTGGGTGCAATTTTGCAAAATTTTCCCAATAACTGATCACAGTTTTCTCTTGTCCAGATGAAAGGACTGAATGGGTATGTCTGTATGTTATTATAATAATAATAATAATAATAATAATAATAATAATAATAATAATAATAATAATAATAATAATAATAATAATAATAATAATAATAATAATAATGATGATGTATGGAATTTATATAGCCCTGAATCTTGTAAAGCAACAAATCAAAGCGCTCAGATTTTATTTCATAGCACTTTAAGTCATGGCAGATTTCTCTCCGTGAAATTCGGGCTGCTCTCCCCGGGAGAGCGGGAGAACACGTCGCCACTTAGCGCTGCGCCACCCTTTCACCCTTTTTTTTTTCTGCAGCTGTATTTGTTTCCCTATCAGAGTGGCTTTTTTCTAAGAATTTTGCCAGGGACAACTCTCTTGTTGCCGTGGGTTTTTTTACGTGCGCTAAATAATTACCTGTAACACACGGGACCTCGGTTTATCGTCTCATCCGAAAGACTAGCGCCCAGACCACCACTCATGGTCTAATGGATGGGGGAAAAATTTCCGGTCCAAACGGGGTACGAACCGCCTAACACTTCAGACCCGGACTTTTCGCTTTCTAGACAGGCGCGTTACCTCTAGACCACCGATCCACCCCTATGTGGAGAAAGACTGCTGACTGATAGCCAAGATGAAGTAAGGCAGACTGAGAAAGGTATAGCAGCTCTCCAAAAAGCATGCTGTTTGTAGGATGACAATGTAGAGACAGAGGGAATATTCAATGTGTAAACGACCCAGCTCTTTGATCCAAGCAAGCTAGGTTTAAATAATTCCTCTTTTTGTCTCTTTTGTGGTCAGTCCATTAATGATTTCGGGAAGAAAGAAACACAGCTGTGTATAAAATTCGGACATGCAATTGCCAGCAGCAGATTCAAGAAAGTGGTTTAAAGCATGGACCAGAGAACAAATGGGCAGAAAGAGTGTGTAAAAGAATGCAAGCTGTCAATGACCTTCATGCTGCAGATGTTGTGTATCACAAGCAGTGCAGTGTCCATTTCACAACTATGAAATCTAACCCTCTAGCATTCCTCCGTTCTTCAGAGGAACAAACCACAGCAACTGCAGGCAGACCAGTAGACACAGCTCATGATGAAGCTTTCAGACATGTCATGGCTTATTTCAAAGAGAATGATGATGAAAAAATCACAATCATGGACTTGTGCACAAAGATGAAATAGTATCTCCATAGTGACACTCCCTACACAGAGAAATACATGTGGCAGAAACTAGAAGTCACTTTGGTGATTAAGCAATTATTACCTGCATCAGAGGGAAAGAGAATGTCATTACAATAATGTCAAATGCAGAGAAGATCCTGGAGAAATTTGCAAAATCCAACAGAGAGAAAGATGCAGAGAAAGAAGAAAATCAGAATGATTCAGACACTTACAAAACTTTCCTATCAAATATCAGGAACGTCAACACATCAACAACAGAGTGTCTTTCTGCAGAAGCAAGTATCTCAAACAATTGAGATTTCCCCCCTAAAACAGTTGGGATTATTAATTTTACCATCTTCTTTGGATCTGTTTCTCAGAACATGGCTGGGAAGAAAACAGATCCTGACTTGACAATTGTTTCTCTTGGTCAGGCACTGATGCCAGCAGCACGACCAACAGTACTCATCCCCCCTCTTCAGATTGCTCTTGGGGTTGCCATGCCTCAGCAGACTGGCTCCAAAAACCTTGTTGAACGTGTCCACAAGCTTGGGTTTTGTTCTTCATACAAGGAGGTCAGTCTGTTTGAAAATATGAGCTTCTGCTGACTAGGAAACAGACCTGGTAGGCATGAACCCCAACAGCTGGATCCAGTTTGTTGCTGACAATGTAGATCATCAGATCAGGACACTGGATAGAACTGGTACCTTCCATGGGATGGGCATTATTGGCGCAGCACCCCTGGCTCCAAACAATGTAAGGCTGTACATCATAATCTAACATTATCACCAGAGACAATGTTCCCATTGGCTACTTTGAAAATTCTGCAGCTACTTTGTCATTAGCATACCAAGTATTACATATTTTGGTGAGCATGACAAAGCCAGGCAACTGGATCTTCTTCGGAAAGAAAATTAATGTCCTGGCCTCTCTGTGCTCCACCTTCAGGATAGTCAGGGATGAGGGAAGCTGTGTGCAATGGAAACTATTCAGGTCAGAGCATCTTTACATTTCTCTACATTATAGACAGGGACCCCACAAATATGAGCTGCCTATTCTCCACACTGCACTAATATGAGCTGCCTATTCTCCACACTGCACTAATATGAGCTGCCTATTCTCCACACTGCACTAATATGAGCTGCCTATTCTCCACAGTGTACTAATATGAGCTGCCTATTCTCCACACTGCACTAATAGGAGCTGGTTATTCTTCACACTGCACTAATAGGAGCAGGTTATTCTTCACACTGCACTAATAGGAGCTGGCTATTCTCCACACTGCACTAATAGGAGCTGGTTATTCTCACACTGCACTTATAGGAGCTGGCTATTCTCCACACTGCACTAATAGGAGCAGGTTATTCTTCACACTGCACTTATAGGAGCTGGCTATTCTCCACACTGCACTAATAGGAGCAAGTTATTCTTCACACTGCACTAATAGGAGCTGGCTATTCTCCACACTGCACTAATAGGAGCAAGTTATTCTTCACACTGCACTAATAGGAGCTGGCTATTCTCCACACTGCACTAATAGGAGCAAGTTATTCTTCACACTGCACTTATAGGAGCTGGCTATTCTCCACACTGCACTTTGTCTCAGGGAAGACTGATCTCCCTCCTGCTCCAGAGAATATAAAGGTCCTGCGATGCGCTTTGATTTATTTGTTTTACAAGATTCAGTGCTATATAAATTCCATATCTTATTATTATTATTATTATTAATTTTATTATTATTATTATCATCATTACTACGGACTGCAGAAAAATATGTGGGCTCCAATTTTAAATGGCATTAGGACAATGCAAAGACTTGAGCTGTCTCAATGCACCCACTCTTCAGGAAGTGGATGAGAACTAGGTGTGCCTGATCTTGATTGATTCTGCTGTGTTACTTCATTCCAGAAAGAGTGCGCTGGATGAACTGAGCTTTCCATGTTCTGATTATGCTGGACTGAAGTGACTTGCCACAGTGATTTATTTGAACTAACTCTGATGCTGTTTGCCTCTACCTGCACTGTTTTATCTTATACTCCTTGTGAAGTTCTTACCTTCAAGGAGAGACTACCACTTTGCTCTGCCATGGGAATTGTACAGTGGTCAGAAACTTTGGTTTAATCCTGGTAAAAATTAATGCATTCTTCTTTTTCTTCCAACGCTCAGGCAGCAACCATTGTCTGTTATATGAGTAAAAATGCATCACGCTACCTTTAAGCACCTTACAAGTCAGGCCCGGTGCATCTACTGCGGCATTAAAGAAAACTGTTATCTTTTATAGGTCTTTCTGGAAAAAGAAAGGCAGCAGAATGGACCAAGAAGGCAGAAAATATACAAGAAGGAGGTGAAAAGAAGTAAAGGAACAAGGCAGAAACAAAGAGAGAGATAAAAAAGAGGACATTTCTATCACAGAATTTCCAGAATGTGGGGATGCTATTTATACTGATAGGCCCCGGCATCTCCACGTGGGAGCTTAAATGCTTGAGATATACTTGATTTGGCATGATAATGGGCTGCCAACACTGAATATAGAACATATGCGGCATATGTTCATTGATTTTTGCTTTCTATTACTCTAATGGTGATTCTATTATCAAATTTGTAATCAGTAGGTCGAAAGCTTTCAAATGATATGTCACAAGACCATATTACATTCTGTTTTAAAAAATTGATAAAATCGAAATTTGATAACGTCATATCTTTTTTTTTTAAAAAAAAAAAAAGGTCTTCGGACACTTAGATCGTCCTACTTTTTGGATATGTTAAAAGTTGGGTACTTTCCTATCCAAATATCATAAAATAATTACTATTGCAATTAGTTCCTTTCTTGGCACTTTTTTTTTGCAAAGATTGACTAGACTAATGACAAAGACAGCCAGAATTTCCATACCGGATCGGTCGTCACCCTGGTTACCAAGGACGACGCCTTCTGTTGCTCATCAGGACAGAGGTCGAAAGTATGCTACTGATGTAAAACACAGCAAAATCCGTGCCAGAAACAACACCATCATTGGCACATGGAATGTACGGACACTAAGAGCTGCAGGCAAAGTGGAAGAACTGACACATGAGATGTCCAGATATCAATGGCACATCCTTGGGCTCTGCGAAGTAAGGTGGAAAAACATGGGAGAAACAACGACCCAGGAAGACCACAAATTATACTACAGTGGAAAACAGGATAAACATGAACACGGCGTGGGGTTTCTCGCTCACAAAGACACCGTGAACACCGTCATGAGCTGTCAGCCTGTGTCCAGCAGACTTATTACCATCCGCCTGAGAGCAACCCCCTTTAACATAACTGTAGTACAGGCATACCCCCTACATCAGACTGCACAGATGAAGCCATAGAAGAATTTTATGACCAGCTACAAGAGGTTCTGAATCAAACTCCCAAGAAAGACATCCTCGTTGTGCAAGGTGACTGGAACGCCAAGGTAGGAGAAGATGCATGGAAAGATTGGAGGGCGTTTGTGGGGCACATTGTAATAACCAATCAAATGAAAGAGGTTTGAGACTCCTGGAGTTTGCCAGTAACAACCACCTCCAGCTAGTAAATACACTTGGCCCACACAAGAAATCCAGAAAATGGACATGGCATAGCCCAAATGGAGAACACCACAACCAAATAGATTACATCATGGTGAAAAGACGGTTTCAGTCTAGCGTTAACATTGCACAGACACGAAGTTTTCCAGGAGCAGACATAGGGAGTGATCATGATCTTGTGATGATGACTTTCCGACTACGTCTAAAGAAAATCCACAAGCGAACAACATCAGGATCAAATTTGACCTAGAGAAGCTGAAGGACCCAGAGGTATTAGAAAATTTTTCAAGCAAGGATAGGTGGAAAGTTTGCAGCACTCACTGTGATAGACTCAGACATAGATACACTGACGAAAAGTTTCAATACAGCAGTGACTGAAACAGCAAGCGAGCTTCTTGGCAAACACCGACCAGTCAAAAAACCATGGGTCACACCTAACATCCTACAACTATGCGACAAGCGTAGAGAGTTGAAGAAAAAGAAAAATGAAACAAAAAAAAGAGCAGAACAATACAGGGCAGTCAACAAAAGAATCAGGAAGTCCATGACGGAGGCAAAAGAGAAATGGATCGGTGAACAGTGCCAAGACATTGAAGAGAACATCAAGAAAAAACAATAGCAAGAAAGCATATCAGCTGGTGAAAGACCTGACTAGCACAAAACAGGGAAAAGGTTTAACAATCCAAGACAAAAATGGGAAGTGTCTCACTGACGACCAGGATATTCTGAACAGATGGACAGAATACTGTTCCGACCTGTATAACTATAGAACCGCAGGAGATCCAGAAGTCCTTAATGTACCCGCAAGCAAAGACACAGACAGTCACCCTATCCTCCAAGAAGAAGTGGAAACAGCAGTCAGATCGCTGAAAAAAGGGAAGTCAGCAGGGGCTGACAACATTCCAGCTGAGTTGGTTCAAGCTGGAGGGGAAGCCATGATCAGCGCCCTACTAAGAATCTGCAACAAGATCTGGCAGACAGGAAAATGGCCAACACCATGGACACAGTCACTCATCATCACCCTCCCCAAGAAAGGAAATCTACAACAATGCCATAATTACCGCACAATCAGCCTCATATGCCACCCAAGCAAGGTCATGCTTTCAGATAATATTGAATAGACTGAAGCTACAAGCAGAGACCATCATTGCTGAGGAACAAGCAGGTTTCAGAGCAGGGCGCAGCACAACAGAACAGATATTCAACCTCAGAATACTATGTGAGCGGTACCTTCAATATCAACAAGACCTTTACCACGTATTTATCGATTTTAAGAAGGCATTTGACAGGGTGTGGCATGCAGCTTTGTGGGCAACCATGAATTTGTACAGCATCAATGCAAACCTGATCAGAGTCATCATACAGCTGTATAGCGAGGCCACCAGTGCAATGTACTACAACAACAACATTGGAGAATGGTTTCGAACAACAGTTGGAGTAAGGCAGGGCTGTCTACTCTCACCCACTCTTTTCAACATCTTCCTTGAGAGAATCATGGCTGATGCACTGGAACATCATGAAGGATCAGTCAGCATTGGTGGCAGAACGATCACAAACCTCCGCTTCGCAGATGACATTGATGGAATAGCAGGATCAGAAAAAGAGCTTGCCAAGCCTAACAGAACACCTGAATAAGGCCTCCAAAACATATGGCATGGAAATCAGTGCAGAGAAGACCAAACTGATGACTAATAACACCAACGGCATTAGCACTGATATCAGGGTTAATGACCAGAAGCTGGAAACAGTTCAAAGCTTCAAGTACCTGGGAGCCATTGTATCAGACCAGGGATCCAAGCCAGAAGTAGTATGCAGGACTGCACAGACAATAACAGCTTTGTCAAAACTAAACACCATCTGGAGAGATAAAAAATATCTCACTTATCTCCAAGATCAGACTAATGCGATCCCTTGCCATATCCATATTTCTGTATGCCTGTGAATCATGGACCCTGACTGCAGATTTGGAGAGAAGAGTACAGGCGGTGGAGATGAGATGCTTTCGGAGACTCCTTGGCATCTCCTACAAAGACCACATAAGCAACGAAAGCGTGCATAACAGAATCCAGCAAACCATGGACCCTATGAGAACCTTCTAACGATCGTGAAAAAGCGTAAACTTAAATGGTATGGGCATGTCACAAGATCCAAAGGACTTGCAAAGACAGTTTTACAAGGCACTGTCCAAGGAGGAAGAAGAAGAGGCAGACCAAGGAAGAGCTGGGAGGATAACATCAGCGAATGGACAGGCCTAGAACTCAACAAAACCCTGAGAAAGGCAGAAGAGAGAGGAATGGAGGGAAATGGTTGTTGAGTCTTTGAGGGTGCCCCCACGGTCGTCAGACTATGGGACGATTAGAGAGAGAGAGATGAGAGAGAGAGAGAGAGAGAGAGAGAGAGAGAGAGAGAGAGGAGAGAGAGAGAGAAGAGAGAGAGAGAGAGAGAGAGAGAGGTGTGCAGCCTAATAAAACTGTGGCTTTTGGCCTAGGGTAAAGAGTACACAGGGAGTCATGTAGTATGTAATGTAATGTAATGTAATGTATGTATGTTTGTCCATCGTGTCCGAGATGACCTCCAAAACAGCAGAGGAGGCAGCTGCTGTTTTGGAAAGTGGGCAGAAATTTGATTATAGTGGAGATGCCTTGCCCACAGTACATCCCCACTCTCTCTCTCCAACAAGTGGGCATAGGGACAGTCAGTGTTGGAGATGTTCTCCAAAGACCAACCAGCCCCAGGGCTGCAGCACATAAGAACTGTGGAGTCAAGCCTCCTAATCAAAGAGTCATAGTCGATCACTAAAGACTAAGCTGTAAAGTGGAATTCCATGAGTGGGAAAGAAAGCCACTGGTCATACAGCCTCTCACTTTGCTGTTGCCCCCAGCATCAATGGTTTAATCAAGAACTGTGATAAAGCCCAGGCCCTGACCTCGAAAATGTTGTAGAGCCAGCAGGTAAGGGGAGAATATGTTACCTACTTTGCATTTCTGGTTAGAAGTGTGAAATTCGGTATGTGGATACCTAATCTATCTATCTATCTATCTGTCCCGTAGTCTGACGACCGTGGGGGCACCCTCAAAGACTCAGCAACCAGTTCCCTCCATTCCTCTCTCTGTTCTGCCTTTCTCAGGGTTTTGTTGAGTTCTAGGCCTGTCCATTCACTGATGTTATCCTCCCAGCTCTTCCTTGGTCTGCCTCTTCTTCTTCCTCCTTGAACAGTGCCTTGCAAAAATGTCTTTGTAATTCCTTGGGATCTTGTGACATGCCCATACCACTTAAGTTTACCTTTTTCACATGGGTTAAAAGGTTCTCATGGGGGCCCAAAGGGGTTTGCGGTTTGGGGTTATGCCGCTTTCTTTGCTTTTTTTGGTTTCTTGGTAGGAGATGCCAAGGAGTCCCCGGGAAAAGAAATCTCTTCCCCCACTGCCTGTATCTTCTCTCCAAACCCTGCAGTCAGGGCCCATGATTCACGGGCATACAGAAAATGGTAGGGAAAAAGGGAGCCCCATTAGTCTGATCTTGGAGAAAAGTGAGTTTTTCTTACTCCAGATGGGTTTATTTTTGACAAAGCTGTTTTTGTCGGGTCAGCCCTGCATATTTCTTCTGGTTTGGTTCCCGGGGTGGGATACAAGGGGTCCCGGGGTATTTGAAGCTTTAAATGTTTCCACTTCTTTCTTTTAACCCTGATATCATGTTTACAGCTTTTACAGGAGGCCCCCCATGCAGTTTTCAACAACAACAACAGGGGAAATGGTTTCAAACAACATTTGGGTAAGCGGGCTGTTTTACTCTAAAACCCAAACTTTTTTAACTTTCTTCCTTGAAGAATCATGGTTTGATGCATTTGGAAACATCATAAAGGGAAATAAATCACATCGGTGGCAAAACGTTTCAAAAAACCCCGCTTCGAGATGCCCATTGATGGAATAGCGGGATCAAAAAAAGCTTCCCCACCTAACAAAAACACTTGGATAAGGCCCCCAAAACTTTAAGGGCAGGGGAAATCAGGCAGAGAAGCCCAAACTGATGATTTAAAAAAACCAGGGGAAATTCCCCAATGATCGGGTTTAAATTTGACCAAAGCTGGAAACAGTTAAAAAAAAGGAACCTAAATCCCTTCAAATATTTAAAAAAGGGGAAAACCCATTTGGGGGTTTTGGCCCCCTGGGAGACAGGGGGTTACTTTTTTTTTGGGGTCAGTATGATACTCCTTTTTGATAGGTTTGCATGCAAACATTGATTGCTAAAGTGTTTAAAGACTGCTTGGTTAAATTTTTGACCTTGCATTTGACTTAAAAAACTGCCCTTATTGTTTGTTGTTGGACATCATTTTAAGTAGGTCAGCTAATTTTAAGGTAAAATTCAGTGAAAAATTGATTTTTTTTCATCTTTTTTTTGCTGTCTTTAATCTCCAAGCACTTTTTGCCACCCAAAAGAAAAAACACCCAAATTTTTTCTGGATCAAAAGGGATGGTCGAACTTTTTTGTGAAAAAAAAAACACCCAATTTTTTTTTGAAAAGCCAATTAGGCAAGTTTTTTGGGAATGAAATGGGCCCAAAATTTTTTCCCTATTCCCTTTCCTAATACTTTCTTATTTAAATTTTTAAATTTTTTTTCCCGGGAATCTTAGAATACAGCTTGATGTAAAAAAAAAAAAAAAAAAAAAAAGGTAAATATGTCGTTTTTATTGCTTAGTTAAAGGGCAACAATTGTAAATTTTTCCCACATAAGGCAAGGTTGCCTTTTTTTAGACTTTTTTGCCCTATAAAAATAAAAGGGGTGCCTTTTCATGGAAAATTACCCTAGTCTTTTTTTTGGGGTTTTTTTCTTTTCAAAAGAATATAACTTCATTATTTATGCTTATTTTTGGGTAGTTACAAACAAATGTTTACCATAATATACATTGCATTACAATGAAAAATTTTCATTGCATTGCAAAACATTCTACATTAACTCTAGGCAAAAATACCCTAAAGAGAGGGCTCACCAATTGTTTTCATTTGGGGGGGTTTTTTTGTTGTACACTGTGTCATGCTATTGCCCGAAATATATATTTTTATATATATATTTTATATATAATAAATTTTTATATATATAATATATTTATATATAAAAATATTATTTTTTATATGTGTTGTGTGTTGTGGTGTGTGTGTTTTATTTAAAAATAATAAAATAATATATGGGAATTTTTTTATACCGAATTTTTGTAAAAAAAAAAAAAATCGAAGGGTTTTCACTCAATCATTTACAGGCATGCAACTCTCCTTAAACATAATGAACAACAGATTTCAGACCATGCGCGAGCACGCATGCACGCACACACACACGCACGCACACACACACACACACACACACACACACACATACACACACACACACACACACACACACTCCGAACAACACTTAGAAGATGAAAGATGCTGTTGAAAATTAGGGACAGATATTTGGGGGAAAGTCCTCAGGTAGGAAATAAGTGTGTTTTGAGGCTGGATTTGAAGGTATCAAGTGAGGCTTTGTCGAAGTGAAAGAGGGAGGTCATTCCAGGTGGATGGACCAGAAACAGAGAAGGAGCGACGGCCAACAGTGGTTTGTTTGAATCTGGGTGTTCGAAAGCACAAAGTATCTGTGGCTGAACGAAGGGAACGGGATGGAGTGTACAGATGAAGACAGTTACAGAGATAAGGGGGTGCAGATTTTGCAAAGTATTTCTTTATTATCATAAACATATTTTAAAAATTATAATTAACACTAAATTCATTAATAGAAGGAAGCCTGAAAGGCGCTACTACTCTCCTTCACTGAATTACGAATTTTTTTAAATACACTAAGTGGTGCTCAACTTAAGGGAAAGTACTCTGGTCTGTAGGGCAATCATTAATCTAAACACAGTTGCTTTCCTTGACCATAAGCCTGCCTAGTTTGTGTCTGTTGGCTAATTTTGTTTGACATGTCAGCAAGTGATATCTTTGGGATTTCAGGCTCTCCAGTGTTATGATTCTTTAAAAAAAAAATTGTACAAAAAGTGACATCAGATGGATTCAGCCAGCTTCAGGGAACTTTACTTTGGTGAACAATCATCACATTGCTTCAAGGAGACTGGTTAATGAACAGTTCAAGGCATGTAAGATAGCAGCCCTAATTTTCAAACCTTTTTATTTTTCAGCATTCAGTGACATGTTTTGAAAATTTGTAAAAAATAAATACAGTCATCTATTGAAAAACTGTTAAACAATCTCAAAAGTAGACATTATAAACTTTTCAATGATGTATATTGTGTATGTCATTATTATGTTGGGTAGGTCTGCTGAATTTTTCAAATATAGCCAAAATCCCGCATCACCACAAAATGGGGGATCCATTTCACTGCGACAACATTGAGTGACCACAGCAGTCCATGTTAGTACTACACCAGTAGATGTTTATACAAGGGCCATCTGGATCTGGCTGCAGGGTAGGGGGATAGGGGGCCTGTCTGTCATCTCTCTCTCTCTCTCTCTCTCTCTCTCTCTCTTCTCTCCCTCTCTCTCTCTCTCTCTCTCTCTCTGGGGGGGGGGGGGGGGGGGTAGGGGGCTCTCTTGATGCAGACAAGTGACAGAGTGTGCAAAAACCCTCTGGTTTTTGGTCAAATTTATACAGTATGAGTGAAAGTATCTTCCTGGTTTTTGGTTAGGTTGTGTATGGTGGTAGTGTGCAGCTGTTGGTGTTGTCACACTGTTGAAAAGGTCAGTGGCTTAGACATTATTAACAGTACAATGATTAAAAGACTTAAAGAACAGCAAACATTTTCTGTGTAGCTGGTTAACACAACTCACACATACCAGATTCCTGTGTTGGCAAGATGGACTTGTTGCACTTGTTTTAAGAGGCTGGATATATGCTGGACATAACCCATTCTAAAGGTGGGGTACCACGTGCAAGTTAACATTGATGTTTTGCTAGTCAGAAAATGATAACTTGGTTGGATAGGCTAGTGTGTGTGCACTGAAATAGACAAGGTCAAGGTCAACAAAACATAGGCACAAGAAATAATGTCACAAGACATGTCTTCATTGCCACAGAACTTTTTTCATTTCTTTGACTGGCGATTTCACCAGATGCAGCACAGCCTACAAATGCATGTAACAGGGATAAAGACCCAGCATGGATGAAAGTTCCAGAGTCTAGAAGGAATTTATCCCACTTCCTTGCAGAATTCAGCCAGCTGAAGGAAAGTGTTGTGGTGAATACGAAGATATTCAAGAACTGAGGGAAGAGAAAGCATCAATGATGGACGGGTTTGGACATGCTGGAGAGAAAGCTGGAATCCACTGAACAGAATGCAAAGGCACTCAACCTGAGGTTCATTGGTGTTGCTGAAAAATGGAAGGGAGGATGAACACACTACCATGCAGGTTGTTGGGGATATCCTGAACGACCATTCATCTTCACCCAACTGGCAAAATGATGACATCCCCAGGGCCTTTCGCATTGGCAGACCCCGTTCATACAATGATGAACCACGTCCAATCCTTGTTCAGTTCTGCCGTTGGCTGGACAAAATGGCAGTTCTGGGTGACCAACACCTCAGAGAGAACCTGAGGGCTAGCGGTGTCCGTGTTGCTGCTGACCTTACCATGCGACAGAGGAAAATGCTGGATTTCCACCGGGGGCAGGGCAAGATTGCCTACTTCCATGGAGGAAAGTTGCATGTCAGGGACAAGGAGCAGCCTGGGTCATCAAGGAGCAGCCTGGGTCATCAAGGAGCAGCCTGAGTCATCAAGGAGCAGCCTGGGTCATCAAGGAGCAGCCTGGGTCATCAAGGAGTAGCCTGGGTCATCAAGGAGCAGCCTGTGTCATCAAGGAGCAGCCAGCACACAGACGGGTGGTCTCAAGCTCAAGCCAGCAGCAGGAAGAGACACTACATGAATGTGAATAATAGACATTCAAGTGGCTGCCAAGCTGTTTCCCCATATGCACATCAGTGGGAAAGGCATCAACATGACAATGCAGGACAGGACAAGGATGCTATGGCACAGAACCGTGTCCACAGCAGGACCAGTTCACCACAGCCGTATAGGCACTGGACATACGGCAAAGTGTACAGGCAGTCAGCAAGAGATCAACCATGCAGCAGTTCCAGAGAGGAACACGAACCTAGAGACCTGATCCACTCCAGGTTTGGTAAACAAAACAGGAATGTGCCTGTACCTGTTGCCCCTGGTACACATTCCTACAGTGATGTTGTAAGAAAACATAGTCCTAACAAACAAAGTGTTGTGGATTGTAGAAAAATTGTGACTGTGAAGGACACCAGCAGCAGACCAAGTGTTAGAACTGCAAAGATGACAAAAACAAAGCAGAGACGCTTGAGTGGCTCACAACCGGTTACCAGGGATGAGGGTGTGCATGATCATATTGACTGCATGAACACAGAACAGGACAGTACAGGTCATAATGCTCCTTACAAAGAAACAAATGACAATGCAGACTATTGTTCAGAAAAGGAAGAAGTGAACAAGACTAACAGAGATGACGATGACTGCGGCAAGGTTACTACAAGTGATGCTGAGAGTGTGATGGATGTTTTTAGGACAAACAAAGTGATTGAAGTAGAAACCTTAAATACAGTCATCCCTTCTGAACAGGTACTGACAGATATACAAAATGAGGACATTGCTGACCCACATGCAACAGACAGTACACAGCACAATGACTTGACTTACATTGTGGACAAGCTGGACAGGACATCTGTAGGTCAGATGCAGGGTGATGGTGACACACTCAACAGACTGATCGACTGTCATGACAGGGGGCAGGCATGCAACAGTGAAAAAGAAGACAGGTGCCTGACCCAGAAAGCTATGTCCACTCCCCGCAGTCCGCGACCAAGACGAGCTGCATCCACCTCACAGGTGAGTAGACAGGCTCTGAAGAAGAGTGCTGGCAGATCCAGCAGCCAGAGCAGCATTGTGGACTCTTTTAAAAAAGCAGGGTCTAGCAACAATCCACAGGGCAAAAATAAATCCCAAAAGTCTGGGCCCCAGCACAAAAAGAAGGGTGCTTCAGGCTCCAATAAATAGGACTCGGCCAGGCCACTTTTCCTGATGCTAAATCTGCTGATAAAGAAACAGCACTAGTATCATGTGTACATATTGAAAATAAAAGTTCTGCTAAATTCCTTAATTACAATGTTAATGGTCTTTTACAAAAACTGGAAAACAATGATTTTGTTAACTTTCTCACTTCCTATGATTTTTATATGTTTAACTGAAACATTTGTTGCCTTTGATTTTGACTCTGATTTATTTAAAGACTTCATCATCTTCACATCTAAAGCAAAGAAATTGTCTCATCAAGGTCATTATTCAGGTGGTGTGATCTAATTAGAAAAACATTTGAAAGGTTTATTGAGCATGTGCAAATAGAACAAGAAAACATGGTGGTCATAAAAATTCCAAAAACTCTATTTGCCACAGAAAAAAACATTATGTTCATTTCTTGTTATATTCCTCCATGCGACTCAGCATTTTGGAATAGCCATGAAGGTGCATTTGGCATAGAAGTGTTAGATCAATGTCTGACAGACTTGTATGATGTATATGGTGATTTTTCTATCCTTGTAAATGGGGACTTAAATGCTAGAACGGCCCATAGCAATATTCGTTCAATGGTGACAATAGTGATTTTGAAAACACAACCATGCCTGTCAATAATATGTTCCCAAGAAACTCTCAAGATAGTTTTGTCAATACTTTTGGTGAACAACTGGTTGAATTTTGTAATATGTTTGACTGTATTATATTGAATGGTCTTACAGAGACAACATTTGATGAAAGCTGTACATACATTGGATATTCCGGGGAAAGTACAGTAGATTATTTTGTTGCATCTATTGAACTTTTTTGTTCTGTACACGTCCCTGTCTTTAAAGGTTGAAAATATTGTTGAATCTGACCAAATTGCCGGTTTCTATAGAGATAGAAGCAGCTAGAAATTGTACAGATTGCCATGCAAAACATAACCAAAATGTTATGTGCAAGAATATATTTGGGACAAAAATCAGGAAGTCATTTCATAAAAATTTGGGAGGGTGAAGATATACAAAATAGAGTAAAGATGGCCATAGAAAATCTAGACAGAGATATAGATACTGCTATAGAAACATTTGTACAGTGTTTAAAAAGACTCCAGTAAGTGTATGTTTAAGACAGTTAGGTTAAACAAGGAAAAAAGGTCAGAATGGTTTGATAGTGAATGTAGAAAATCCAAAAAAGAAACTAGAAAGTTATTACGTTATTTCAGAAGAACTCAAGAAGATCAAGACAGACAAGCATATGTTACAGCAAGAAAACAATACAGACACCTATTAAAGATTAAAAGACAAGAAACAGAGAAGGAGCGACGGCCAACAGTGGTTTGTTTGAATCTGGGTGTTCGAAAGCACAAAGTATCTGTGGCTGAACGAAGGGAACGGGATGGAGTATACAGGTGAAGACAGTTACAGAGATAAGAGGGTGCATATTTGTGGAGACATTTGAAACAGAGGGTATTGATTTTATACTCCAGTCTTTGTGAGACAGGCAGCCAGTGAAGAGGTCGAGGAAGAGGAGTGATGTGTTCAGATTTTTTCTTTCTTAGGACCAGTCGAGCTGCAGAGTTTTGTATGCGTTGAAGGGAGTGGATGGATGATGCTGGTAGGCCAACCAAAAGAGAATTACAGTAGTCTAAACGTGAAAGAATGAGAGATGTACATTGTTTGCTAAAAAATAAAAACATTCAAACCTACCAAATTTGTTCAAAATCACACGAGTTTGAGTCAGAGGCTAGTCTTTCACAAAAAGGGTTTTTTAAATTTTATTTCTGTGGATGCCTTAGTATATAAAAGAGTCATATAGAAAAACAGAAGGAAAAGTACGATTTTTTTATTTGCGGCATGTAGCCAAAAGGAATTGTGATTCCGTTCACAAAACTGATGACGCTAACAACTTGTGTATGTGAGCAGTTGCTGCGGTGACGATCGATACTTTCCGTAAATCCACGGCAGCTTGAACGTTGCATTTTGATTGGCTACCGACTTTGGCCGATTCAGGTTTCGCTAATACATCCCCCATCATTGTACGGAACTGTTCCAGCCATTGGAAACAAGCACAGAAACCATCGAATTTTATCGTTGTGGTGACTTTACTTGGGATGACTGGACGATATTTATCTTTATTAGTGTTTTTGCCTTATTGGAGCTACGGCATTGTCCACAGATGCCATAGCAGAAGGGTGTCTTTGCCTTTTCGAGAGGTAGAGTTTTGTATGATTTTGTGCTAGATCGACCCAGTTTTTGCTTGAAATGTAACAGATCCCGTTGGATTATTCGGCGGAAGTGGGACAATTAATTAATCAGTGTCTGGACTATAATGAGCGGACGACCGAGGACAACCTCGTTCGCAGAAGGTGGAAAACCAGGACAAAACGCACCCTTCGGAGGCATGAGGACCATTAGTAAGTATGGGAATTATTAGGTCAGCCATGCTGGTTAGACCTTCAAAGATGGCGGTCGATCAACCCTGTGCATCGAAATACCGAGCGTTTAGGGTTACTTTCTTTATATTCTGCTGTATCCGCAGATAGAGATGTAATTAAAAGAATATTGTGTACGAGGAAGGAGGCTTGTAATTGCATAGCTGATTAGTCCACTTGTTCCGTATTACTATCCAGACACACCAACTGTTGCTTGGTAGTGAGGCTCATTCTGCCTCGGGCGAATGGCCAAATTCATCTTGAGCAGTCGCTCGCTCAGTCATGCTTACATTTTGTATCTTCTTCTTCTGTCATGTACCGAGGTATGAGTATAATAAATCAGATTATGCCATTATGTCAGTCCTGTTCGAAAAGGATAGATGTTTTATGTGTTAAAAGGGAAATCATATGAACATTTTAGTTTCAGTTTCCAGCACTCTACTACTAAAGTCTGGCAGAATAAGGGAGAGAGAGAGAATGACAATTGACAGTGACAAATTCTTTTATTTCCAGGATAACGAGAGACAGACAGTCAGAACAACAGTTTGACAAGCTTACTGAATCAGCTCAGCAGTTGCAACTTAAAGTTAAACAAGTACTCAGTATTGGAGCAACAACAAAAATTCAAGCTTATGAAAAGTACTGGAGTGGCAATTGACTGGTCATCTTGGAAGTTGCACACTTGCTAGTTTCTAATAATTTCAGCAAGGGGTACCAAACAAAGCAGGTTCCATTTTTCTGGTGATATAAAGTAGCTACTGTGGTTGCCATGAATGATTATGGTGTTTTTATTTATATTTATTTATTTATACCACTTTAAGTCACGAGATTTCTCTTCGTGAAATTCAGGCTGCTCTCCCAGGGGAGAGCGCGTCACCACAAGAGCAGCGCCACCTTTTTTTTTTCTTTTTTTCTGCAACTGTATTTGTTTCCCTATCAGAGTGGCTTTTATCAAAAGAATTTTGCCAGGGACAACTCTTGTTGCCGTAGGTTCTTTTACGTGAGCTGAATAATTATGTGTAACACACAGGACCTCGGTTTATTGTCTCAATCAAAATACCTGCGCCCATACCACCACTCATGGTCTAATGGATGAGGGAAAAGTTTAAGGCCCAAATGGGCAGTTTTCGTACATTTTGTGTTCATAATGAGAACCATATTTTTGCTTGACCGAGTAAAATCAAAGTTTTCAATCTCAGCATTTGATGCAGAGCAGAGCTCTATTGACTTTTCTCATGATACTCCATGGGTGTACTTACACCTAGACCCCTATATTTTGCTCTGTAGCTCAGGAACTTTTAATGCTGCTGCGCTGAAATTTTGTGACTTTGTCATTAAACATACGCCCTACACACCCAAAACAAATTGTGTTTAAAAGTGACTTAACCTTTGCCGTATGTCGCCTTTGATTTGTTGCTTTACAAGATTCAGCGCTATATAAATTCCATACATTATTATTATTATTATTATTATTATAGACCCCCATGGTTTTTGAGAATGTACAAACCCTTTACTTTAGCATGTTCATACCTCCTTGGTGTACAGCAACCCATGGTTTTCCAGAAGATGTAAGCCCCTTCCCTACCTCCTGGGTGTACAGTACAGCCACCCATGGTTTTAGTGTAGGCATAACCTGCTTCCTTACCCCTGGGTGTACAGCTGCCCACAGTGTCTTGAAAGGAACTAAACTTCTGGCCTTGCATGAAGCACTAGGCCAAAAATCTTTCCCTTTTTTGTGGTTGCATAGGAACCCCATGATTTAAAGAGATTCCTCACTACCCTAGGCCTAATCCTGGATGGATGTTGAGTAACCTGAACTGCTTACAGTAGGTAGCGGCAACAAAATAACTTTTTATGCAGTTATGGCTTATTTGTTTGCTTAAGAAATAAAGATCTTATTAAAAGAAACATATTTACAAAAAAAAATTATGGTGACATCTTAATTAATTTTCAAGATATGGCCTATTGAAGTTTGTCACTACTATGAAGTGCTCGCAAAACGTATAATTGGCCAACTTTGACAGATCATATTTCTTTCAAATAGCAAGGTACATCCTTAAATCATCACAGTCTCTCTTTTACTAGGTAGGACCACAGATGCTCCTAGCTGGAAAAGTGTAGCGGAAAATGACAAAAATGACCATCTTTACACCCCAATTTCTCCATACAAATCTTTCAAAAACCTTTTAAAAATATACCAATTAAAAGTTCAATGCATCAACTCAACATCTGTGATATTATTTTGCAAGAATGATGACTGGATAAGTGTGAGCGTTGCATTAAATATTGGCAATAAACTGAAAACTTGCCGGAGCCTCACTCGCTAAAAACGCGACTGGATGAATTTTTGTGCTTCGTCTTCTATCATGATCAGGGAGCTTTCACCCGTTGGAAAGAAGAAACTTCCTGCTAACCGAATAGACAATGGGATTTTTTGTGAATTTTTTCAAAGATATAATATTCTTCTTCTTCAAGTGTCCGGTGTGGTCCTGCAGACATCCACGATCATGGCTCTCCATTCTTCCCTATTCTCGGCCCCTCTCATGAGCTCATTGTTGGTGCCCTCTTTATTCGTTGCGAATTTGTTTAAGCTGTCTGTGAATTTTGTGCGTTGTCTTCCTCTGCTCTTGTTTCCACATATTTTGCCACTCCATAACAGTTTCTCTAGTCCGTCAGCCCTGATTATATGGCCGAAAAATTTGAGCTGTCTTTCTCTGATGGTGTTGGGAAGGGATCTCTTGTAAGTTGTATCCAGCCATTTCCATTACTTTTTGTCCATGAGACTTTCATGATTCTCCGGATGAACCACATCTCCACTGCTTCTAGTTGCTGTTCTGTGTCCTTGGCTGGGGTCCAGCACTCACATCCATACAGAAAAATGGACCATACGTAGGCTCTCACAACATGGATCTTTGTCTTGAGGCTTATCTTACTGTTGGTAAAAATGCATTTCATGTTGTTAAAAGTTGCCTTAGATAGACCGATTCTTTTCTTGATTTCTGTGTCACACTTGCCGTCTGGGGTGATAGTACAACCAAGGAATTTAAAGGTGTTTACTTGCCTGATTCTCTCTCCTTTACAGGCTATGTTGCATTGTGGTATAACAGCTTTTTTCAAGATCACCATGCATTCTGACTTCTTTGCATTGAGCTGTAATCCTTTCTTTTTGCTTTCATCTGTTACTGTTAAAATCTTTTGCAGTTTTTCTTTAGAGTCGGCGATAAGGACTGTCATCAGCTTATCTCAGGTTGTTGATGTGGCCACCTACACTAATTCCCTCATGATTCTCAATATTTCATAGAATTATTTCACTATATACATTAAATAAATCAGGTGAGAACACACAGCCCTGCCTCACACCCCTGCAGATTGGTAGATATTGACTGATGTCATTGTCGACTCTAATGGCTGCCTCCTGTTCCCAATATATGTTTCTGAGGACTCGAAGATCTTTCCCGTCGATGTATAGCCCTGCCAGAATATCAAACATGTCAGAGTGTTGTACTTTGTGGAACACTTTTGAGTAGTCAATGAAGCAGAGGTACAGGTCTTTCTGGACCTTGATGGATCTTTCCATGAGAGTTTTCAATGCGAAGATTGCATTTCTGGTGCCTTTGTCTTCCATGAATCCAAATTGTGTTTCTGATATTTCTGGGAGTATTTTATTTCTCATTCTCTTCATGAGTATTCGTAAAAGAACTTTGGTGAGGTGACTCATCAGGCTGATTGTACGATGTTGGTCACATTCAGCTGTGCCTGGTTTCTTAGGGATCGCAATGTAGATGGACTTCTTCATATCTGTCGGAATCTCTCCTGTGTCATATATATTGTTTGGTAGTTTTGTGACTGCCTTAATTCCCACTTCATCCAGGGCTGTTATCAATTCAGATGGGATATCATCAGGTCCTGGCGCCTTACCACTTTTCATCTTGCTGAGTGCATGTCTCACTTCGTCTTCCATGATTATGTGGCCATCTTCGTTGCTAATATGAGGAGTGGACCTCTGTCGTCGTGGTATAACTCTTCGATGTATTCTGACCACCTGTTAAGATTATCTTCTTTTGCCATGAGTATTACTATTTCTCCATCTCTCGACTTTATACAACCTGTTTTTTGCAGATGATTTCTTCCCTGTCACATCTTTTATTTTTTCATGCATAAGTTTGCTATCAAAATTTGCATTTGTTTCAATTTCCTTGCACTGCATATTTATCCATTCTTCCTTGGCTTCATTACACTTTTTCTTAACCAGTTTGTCAAGTTCTTTATACTTCTTTTCATCTACTTTTGCCTTTCTCCTGTTTTCCATTAGGTTTAAAATCTCGGAGCTCATCCATTTCTTATGTTCCTTTCTATTTATGCTATCTTTCATCATCTGCCATTTTTCCTCTGTAGTGGTGAGTTGATCTAGGCCATCGAATTTGTTTCCAACTTTGATCTTGTATTTTTCTTTGATTTCTTCGTCAGTTTGTAGCATGTTCATTTGCAATTTTGGTGTTCTTTTTGCTTTTGACAACTTTTTCAACTTTAGTTGCATTGTCCCGATAACTGGGACATGATCACTTCCACAGTCTGCACCTGGCATGGACTTACAAGATGTTATAGAGTTACGGAAGCATTCTTGAATCAGGATGTAATCTATTTGATATTATGTGTATAAAAATTACTGACATTTGCAGAAGTCATAGAAATTTCTGTATTATTGTAGAAAAAATCCCAAAGCACCTTTAGAAAGTTCGGGTTTTTCAAGAACAAATACCTCATTTCAGTTTATCGCCTAGTTCCATTCTCATTTGCATACACTGATACAGTAACCCCCTTTCTCGTACTAAACAAAATGGTGGCCTTTGCGAGTCAATGGACCAATGCGTCGATTTGTGAATGTTGACAGAGATTTTATCATTTTCGATGTGTACAGCGCAATACATTCACATTTGAAGAAGTAAATGCTGTGTTTTTACTCTGTGCGTAGTTACTATCAAATCTTGATGATTTTAGAATTTAAAATGTTCATCGTTTATCACAAGTTTAACCCGGGTTGGGACAACATGGAACGAAGAACTAGGTCACCAAGGGGTGCTCTCATAATTCATGAACTCTCATGAAAATTATCCATTATAACAATTAAAAAGGGTGGTAATTCTGTTCAAAATAGTTTCTAGTAGTGTTCTTTTTTTCCCTTAGCATCTGTACTTTGTTGTATCATGTCGAAATGTTTGACGAAACATTGTGAAAACAAATTCAAGAACAGCAACTCTTGCCTTGATTTGATTTCTATCAGAAATTTAGACCGATCTGTTTATCGTCTGTTGCTTCTGTGTGCATATATATAAGAATGCATTTTTAGCAGAAATAGCTATATTGCAATGTGAAAACACTCATGAATGCATCCATTCAAGTTCATGCAGATCAAAACATTTTTTTCTGAATCAAAGCATGCAAGTGCTAATGAAATTAAAATTAAATGAATCTTGATTTTGTTCTCTCAGCTGCTTTTGTATTTTAAACAGTTTAAAATGCATTTTTTTCACTCTTTTTCATGAAGTTGTGTTGTTTATCCAAACATGTAGTAATTAGAAAAAACCCCAACAAGAACACACACGCACACAACACACAGAAAAACGGGAAACTTTTGTATTAATACTTTTATTGTGCATGAAGTAGCCAATTTTATACTTTTTTTTTTAATCACACACACACACAAATATATTATATATATATATATATATATATATATATATATATATATATATATATATATATATGTATATGACTTCCTGCCAAAAGGTCATCATGAAAATAGGACAAGGGGGGTTGAAAACAAAGTAACTGGAAAACTTGAACCAAGTGCTTTTCTCAAAGGGGCACTAATGTGGAATTAACATGTGAGAGGAAAATATAGTTTGACATTTAGAGAAAATAGCATTTAGAATTTTAATTGCACTGGTTTGTCGCACCTCAGTGATTACCACCAACTACCTAATTAAGTCTGTTTTTTTTATATGTTTGTATAACAAAAATGAATGCATTTGAGAAGAGTATGTTCATATCAATGTGTATGACCAGAAATTTTTTTTCCTTCAAATAATTGATGGGTCATGGGAAGCTGTTTGTGTGGTAATCAGTGAAGTGCGACATCTAACAGTGTTTTTCAGTTTTCTACTAATAACATGGGATAACATATACTGTTTTGTGTTCCATGTAACACATCATATATACAATAAGATCACACCACAGACTCAATTTATGTCAATCTTTTTTATTTCAAAGAGGAAAATGCAAAAACCAACAAATATGTCGCACATCAGTATTACGCCAAAACACTACGACCTACAATTCATACCTGTTTCAATCAAAAATGCTCTCCTGCACCGATGTTTTCTTTCTCACATAAAAACAATCCACTTATAAACATGTCTATAGAAATGAAAAAAAAAGCAACTTACACATTAGAATGTGACGGGAGTTGGGGACAGTAGGCAACATTACTTTCAAAGGTGATCAGACCCAAGAAATAAAGTGAAGCAAGTTTGAACAATAGCAATAAAATGTATTTAAAAAAATTATTGATCAAAACTTTCACTATATTTTTACAACAAACCAAAGAAATACAAACCACCCCCCCCCCCCCCCCCCCCCCCCCCCCCAAACCCACCACCCCCCCCCCCAACAATGGGGAAAATGTAACCACATTACTACATTTGTGGCAAAACACTATAAAATGTCTGACATAATAATGTTTTCTCCTAGTAACAGAAGTAAGTATTAATGCTTGACAGAAAATGATCAGACATTCAGTGCCTCAGTGGTTTGGGGTTTTTGATAGCAAGGGAAATAGTCATTGGTATTGGTTTACACACCAAAACAAACAAAAAGAAGAATTTCTCGATTTTCTCTCTGTATGCTCGGCATCTTTCAGCATTGGAAAGCTTCCCGGCCTTCTTCTTTGGAACCCTGGCCATCCTGAAATAGATTAAAAAAAAAAAAAATGACATTACATTTCTTCTGAAGTTTCAGAAGACCCTAATGTTATCATTCAGTTGATTTTATAAGCTACTATGTAATATACTGTGCAGGTTTTGAACAAGTTTGTATTTATATACCATTTATATTTCATTATTTTGGGTATAAATATTAAACACAGATATCAAGATAATTTTCAGCATACATCCTGTGTATCTTAAAACTATAAAAGGATGTAATAGACTAATACCTGTAAGAATATGCTGTTTGGGCTCTGAGCCATCTAATGACGTAATGTAAAGTTTTATAACTTGTAACAAAATGTTCAGTTTTCATCTTTCATTTTGCTTTGAGTCATGAAATCTGTCTTAAACATGCTACCATATCTTTAAAATCATGTTTTCACAGCAGATTTGCTAAGAAATGTTTTAATTGAACTCTAATTTTACCACTACCTTTTTAATCACACATCAGTATTACACACAATGTCTTGGTCATACCTCATGTTTACTCTAAAAACATACTCATATCAAACCTGATGAAATATTCAGCACGTCAAAGTGATACTTTGGATATTATAATGCAAGACTGAGCTTTTTTCAAAATGAATCATCAAAAACTATTTTTATAAAACATTTGAACAAACCAGAACTGTAGGAAACTAAACAATATTTTTCACAATTGATCAATATCTGCATAGGGCAAGAGCATTCTTATCACAAACCCAACCACCCATGGCCCTACACACAAATAACACTGTACTATTTAACAAAATAATATAAAATAAAATCTAAGCCAAGTATTTTTGTAATACTAGCAAAAGCTGCAAAATTTGATTGCACATTATGTTTACAACAATCCCCTTTCGCGTAATCAAAGAAGAAAAACTCTTCTTTTTATCAAGCTTATTGAGCTCCAGCTTATTCTTTCAACTCTCTCTTTAGGCACACAAAAACAAATAAAATTTGTTTTTTAAATCACTCTTTAATCTACAGATCATAACTTGAACAAACTTAAAAAACATTCTAAAAATACATGTCGCACATCATCAGCGATCACATATCTTGATTACACGAAACGGTTTGGTGTAAACTGAGAAAAAAAACCCCCTCTGGTTCATCATAAAATTGCGAAATCATCTATGTCATTGGTCTCATAGACAGTTCAGATCGCATGTTTTTTTCTTATTAACGATCGATCTTCATTTTACACCATAATAACCCCCAAAAGTGAGTTAATATCACAAAAATAAAGGTCGCAGGCCATTTTATCTACTAAATGGTCATACGACAGCTTACTATTACTGATTACCACTCACCTTTTCGAAGTTGTTGCTCTCCATGAACATATTTTCTGATGGTTTAAATCAAATGGCGGCTGTCACTTGACTAAACGGAAGTGTAGTAGTTAACGTTTCAAAATTATCTATTTTAATTTAGCGTTTTTATCACCAGATTTGTCGTACGCCTTTAGAAAAAAAACCCACAGCATCTGAGTAATAAGTACAAGCTGTAATATAGATCTTAGACACTTTCAGGCATTCTTGTGGTTTAGACAGGAGGGTATAGTACCACTTTCAGCTCAAGCGGCAAGCTATTTTTAAAAGAATTTTTCTCTGATTTTGATGTAAAATTCCATTTGTTTCCTTTGACTTATTTTCCTTAAAAAAAAAATTGTTTCTTCAAAGTAACATAAAACAATATAAAACTAGTTTCAGCAAAAAAATCTGTTAAATATAATGATTTGAAATTTTGCATGCGTCTTGATCTTATTATCTTTCATTTGAAATAAGAAATACCAATTTTATGATGTTTGAAAAAATGAGTGGTCCTACCTACTTTTACTTACTAAATATAATATGGAAACAAAAAATGAAAAGAATCTGATCAGTAGAAAAAAAAAATGAAGTGCCAAAAGTTGAAAAAAACCTTTAGTCTAAATTTGTGAAATTTCACAATGTACCATGTTTGGGACCCATCAGTGTCAAGATTTTTCAATCATTTCTCTTGAAATTGTTTGAATGTGTTTTTATATTATATATATATATATATATATATATATATATATATATATATATATATTAGGTAGGACCACGGCCTCTAGCCGGGAAAGTGTAGTGGAAAGTGGCAAAATTGACCAACTTTACACCCCAATTTCTCCATACAAATCTTATCGAAAACCTTTAAAAGATATACCAATAAAAGTTCAATGCATCAACTCAATGTCTATAATATTATTTTGCAAGAATGATGACTGGATAAGTGCGAGCGATGCGTTAACCTCTTCACTGCCAAGTGCAAATGCACCCGATATGCCAGGGAAAAAATTCTTATCACTTGCTATGTTGATGTCCCTCTAACTCAGAAATTATTTAATGAATTATCCTGATATTTTGTCCACTGATAGTACATACATTGTAGATTGCTTTTATGAAAGCTCAAGCCAATTAGCTTGATATTTCACTAAAAAATAAATTAAATATGTTGAAAATAATTGTAAAATGCTTAGCGTAAGACAGTTTTCAGTGATAGTTAGTTCCAGAACACAACTCAAATGAACAAAAACGAATGCTTTGTGTTAAAATGTATTGAGACAAACAATATACATTAATTGTGTCCTACCTGGGAGTAGAAATTACTTCCAGTAAACAAGCTTGGTGTGGTACACTCTGAAGCAGTCCGGGTAGCACAGAGCTGGTTTTGAGGGACAGTCTGGACAGTGGTTCCTTGTCTCTTTCCTACCCAGTCCTTTCTTGAAACACACCACACACTATCTGCTGGGGTACTTCTTGGTGGTAGAAGGAATTTTCTGGGAAATGTCTGTCTCTCAGCCGATCATTGACTGGTGGCCGGTTGTCAATCCAGATCCACTCCAGAATTATAGATTCCAAGAAGTTCAGAAAGGGCTTGCTGTAGCCATCTTTGCTTGCCAGAATGTAGGCATTGCAAGCAGCCATCTGCATGAAATGAAAGAACAGTTTTTTTGGTCCACTTCCTGGTCTTCCTGGTGCAGTCATAGGGCTGAAGCATCTGGTCTTGCTTGTCAACGCCGCCCATGTTGGTGTTGTAGTCAGCAGACACAAGTGGACGTTGGATCGTGCCATTCTGCCTTCGGTTTCGAATCTGCCGCTGAACATGTCCATGGGCAGTGGATAAAACTATTAAAAGATACACCGTTTTTGTGCTGTGGTACTTGGTAGCCACTATCTTCCCATCCCCAAGCAGAGCCACAGAATCACCGGTTTGCTGAGCTGGCAGAGCAAGCAGGTCTTCTGGTACACCTCGATTTGCACGCACTGTGCCACATGCCAGTGTTTTTCTGCTGAGGAGATACAGAAATGGCTTCAGACTGGTGTACCAGTTGTCTGTGAAAACACAGTATCCTTTGTCCATCAGTGGTCTAATCATGAACACTACCATCTGTTCACTTATCGACAAATGATGTGCATCATCTGGCAGGATTGGGCGTATTTCACTGACTGGGTCATCCTTGCCTGCATACACTTTGAATCTGTAGCAGTATCCTCCACTTCCTTTCTCCCCAACATCTGATTCACAGCACAGGTAGATTTTTATGCCAAAATGTGCACGCTTGAGAGGTATAAACTGAAGGAAAAGAAGGCGTCCTTTCCACAGCAAGAGACTTTCATCCACACAAACATTGCGACGTGGCTCATACACTTCTTGAAACTTTTCAAAGAGGGTGATCAATAATGGGAAGGATTTTGTACAGTCTGTCATAGTTTGGGTCAGTACGTTCTGGCATTGTTTCATTGTCATTGAAGTGAATAAACTTCAAGGTCAACTGAAACCTATTCCACTTCATCACAAGTTTGAACACTGGAACATTGAACAAGTTTTGTTGACCAGTAGTGTTCAAGTGTGGGCAACCTCACAATACCCATGAGCAAGATCATAGACAAAAACTGCTTCATTTCTGCATGAGTGACATCTTCCCATTCATGTACCCTAGAATAGGGTGGAAGAATGGGGTGAGCATTGATGTACTGTTGTGCATACCTATTTGTTTGTATGACTAAATGATTCATCATATCAATTATCATCATAAAAAGATAACTGAAAATAATCAGTGGGCTGGAAATTCTCAGTGTTCACTGAGATTCCTGGATTGCTTGAAAAAGAATCATCATTTGGGGGATCAGGACCTGCTTCAGTCCACTCCGAAATCAGAGACACGTTTGTAGCAGCACCACGCCCCCTTCTCTGCCCCCCTCCCTCTCCCCTACTTCTTTCTGCAACACCAACTCTCCCTCTCCCTCTCCCCCTTCCTCTCACAAAACCACTAGAAGTGCCAGGCACAGGTTCATCATTTGTGTCAGGTTGCCAGTCCATGTCAGTGTCAGTAAAACCATCACCACTATCAGCCATACCCCCTTCAGCTAAAACAACACTTTCTTCATCACCACTGTCATTTCAAGTACCCCCCATCTCGATAGTGTCACACATAAGTCGAGGCAAAATCTCACTCGTTTTTTCATCTTCACTTTCTCCTGAATCATATAGATCATTTTCATCACTGTCAGGATCATTCAAAATCTCATTTGCCACTTCTGCAGCTGTGTAGACTCATTGATGCGATTGACGAGAAGAGTCAGCCATTTTGAGCAACAGTAATCCAAGCAGTCGTGCAAAATAACACAAAATATGAACCAAAAAACGAACGTATTCACCACGTTTTTGCAACCGGATGTTAACAGGCAAGAGAAGAGTAATCTCCACTAGTTTTGGAGTTGTTTCCCTTTAATTGTAGTCAAGGAAGCAGTGATGTTTACGTCGAATCGTCACCCCGGAAATTTTCTGGGTTGTAGGCATATAGCGTGCATGTTTTATCCTGGAAAATTTCCAGGGTAAGGCAGTCAAGTGGTTAAATATCGGTAATAAACTGAAAATTTGCCGCTGCGGGAGCCTCACTGGCTAAAAATGCGACTGTGAATTTTCGTGCTTCGTCTTCTATCACGATTGGGGAGCGTTCAAAAACACAAACCTATTCATAGCACATACCATTGGAAAGAAGAAACTTCCTGCTAACCGAATATGCAATGGGATTTTTTGTGAAGTTTTTCAAAGATATAATATTATGCATTAAAAAATTACGTACATTTTGCAGAAGTCGTAGACATTTCTGTATTAATCGTAGAAAAAATCCCAAATCACCATTAGAAAGCTCGTTTTTTAAAGAACAAATACTGCATTTCAGTTTATCGCTTAGTTCCGTTGATGACGTCCCATTTTCATTTGCATACAGTACCCCCCTTTCTCTTACTAAACAAAATGGCAGCCTCCGCAAGTCAACAGACTCATGCTTTGACTTGCGAACGTCGACAGAGATTTTCAATATGTTCAGTGCAATACACTCATAGTTGAAGAAGTAAATACTGTGTTTATACTTTGTACGTAATTTCTATAAAATCTCGATGATTTTAGAATTAAAAACTTTCGTTGTTTATCACAAGTTTAACCCGGACTGGGACAACATGGAACGAAGAACTAGGTCATCGAGGGTGCTCTCATAATTCATGAACTCTCGTGAAAATTATCCATTATAACAAGTTAATCAGGGTGGTAATTCTGTTCAAAAGAGTTTCTAGTAGTGTTCTTTTTTTTCTTAGTATCCGTAATTTGTTGTATTATGTTGAAATGTTTGATGAAACATCGTGATTACAATTCAAGAACGACTACTCTTGCCTCAATTTAATTTTTATCAGAAATTTGGACTGATCTGTTTATTGTCTGTTGTTTCTGTGTGCATATAAGAATGCATTTTTAACAGAAATAGTTATATTTCAATAGAAAACACCCTGAATGCATCTATTCAAGTTCATGCAGATCAAAACTTTTTTTTCTGAATCAAAGCATGCAAGTGCTAATGAAATTAAAATTAAATGAAACTTATTTTTGTTCTCTGAGCTGCTTTTGCATTTTAAACAGTTCATACATTGTCTTCACTCTTTGGTTGTGTTGTTTATCCAAACATGAAGTAATTAGAAAAAAACAACAACACACACAACACATAGAAAAAATGGAAACTTTTGTAATGCTTTTATTTTGCATGAAGTAGCCAGTGTATACTTTATTCTTGGATCACTCACTCACACACACACACACACACACACACACACACACACACACACCACACACACACACACACACACACACACACACACATATATATATATCACCACACATACCCACACCAATAAATACTCTAAAACACACCTCCACAATTTATAAGTATGCATATAATATACACACACTGAAAATACACACAGATGAAGGTAACTCGCACTAAATGTGCAAGTGTTCATGAACTTGTACAAGAAAAATGTTAACAAATACAACACTTAAAGTCTTTACTTACATCACACACACTTTGCAACAGTATATGGCTATATCAGACAGTGAACCATAATTTATTTAGGCAGAGGTCTAGGAGGTCAATGCATTACCCAGGAAGAAGTTATGCAAAGGTTAAAAGCACTGGGCACAAAAAAGATACAGTCCTGGTTCTGCAGATTTGCTTTTGGATAAAAACTCAAAACTGCTGACTATGGAAGAAAAGTGTCAAAGAAGTGACAAGTTCAGTGTCATTATGCTTTGATTTGTTGCTTTACAAGATTCAGCGCTATGTAAATTCCATACATTATTATTATTATTATTATTATTATATTTATTTATTTATTTAAAAAAAAAAAGTTTCTGGTGATCTCCATGTTAATGATGTTATCTCTGCTGGTTCCAGGACAGGTCCAGCAGTTTCCTCTAACTCCCCAGGGACAGGGCTGTACATAATAATATAATAATAATAATAAATTCCATACATTATCATTATTATTATTATTATTATTATGTAATAATAATAATAATAATGTATGGAATTTATATAGCGCTGAATCTTGTAAAGCAATGTACAGCCCTGTCCCTGGGGAGTTAGAGGAAACTGCTGGACCTGTCCTGGAACCAGCAGAGATAACATGGGAGATCACCAGAAACTATAAAAAAAATAAAAAGAAAGAACACAGATTACATGACTACACCTGTGATCTCTTGTACTGAAGAAGATGCTTGAGGGGGGATTGGGGATGTGTTGGGGGGAGGGGACAATAAACAGAATCACTTGAAATGCCCTTTAGAAAGACTCATTGATTGTTTGAAGACAAACATTTTGATAGTTGTTCCATTTCTGTCTGTGTTAATTAGAAGCTGAGATGTGATGATATGCCTATGGGCGGGGAGGGGGGCGGGGGTACAGGAAAAAGCAATAAACAGAATCACTTGGAATGCCCGTTAATAAGACTCATTGTTTGAAGACAAACATTTTGACAGGTGAACCATTTCTGTCAGTCAAGTAGAAGCTGAGATATGATGATATGCCTACAGGCAGGACTTGTGTTATTGTTTGGACTGGTTATACATTCACAAATTGCTGTCATACGGGTGTTTTGGATGTTTGCAGTTTGCCTCTGCATGACTTTTAGCCTGTAGAAAAAATACACAGCATCTGAGTAGTAAGTACAGGCTGTAATATAGATCTTAGACACTTTCAGGCATTCTTGTGGTTTTGACAGAAGGGTAAATACCCCTTTTGGCTCAAATTGCGAGCTATTTTTAGAATTTTTCTCTGGTTTTGATGTAAAATTACATTTGTTTTCTTTGACTTATTTTCCTATTTTAAAAAATATTGTTTCTTCAAAGTAACATAAAACAATATAAAACTAGTTTCAGCAATGTCAGATTCACAATGAGCATGAGGTACATGTCCAAATAGTGCTTTATATAACGAAATGGCATTTTCATCAGGTCTTAAAATGTTTAAAGTGATATATTTCAAAAACCGTTAAAGATAATGATTTGAAATTTTGCATGCTTCTTGATCTTGTTGTTATCTTTCATTTGAAATAAGAAACATCAAATTCTATGATGTTTGAAAAAATGAGTGGTCCTACCTATATATAGTATATATTGAATAGTATCTATCTATCTATCTATCTATCTATCTATCTATCTATCTATTTTGCGCACACGTTAAATCCTGTTCTGCTTTTCGTAAGAGTAGGCCATTGTGTGCCGGTGGGAACAGATGACAGAATTTACAAAACCGCATTCACACGGAGACTGATGTAAAAAAGCACGTTAGTGCTTATTCCATTTTCCTCGATGTAAAAGAATAAAATGTGTATATATATTAATCCCAATTTTTTTTTAGGAGTGGTAGGGTCATCCCTTGAGCAGGTATTTTCCTAAAAGTTTGGGGAAAAGGCACATTTAAGAGAAAGAAAAACGCTTAGTTCCGTTGATGACGTCCCATTTTCATTTGCATACAGTACCCCCCTTTCTCTTACTAAACAAAATGGCAGCCTCCGCAAGTCAACAGACTCATGCTTTGACTTGCGAACGTCGACAGAGATTTTCAATATGTTCAGTGCAATACACTCATAGTTGAAGAAGTAAATACTGTGTTTATACTTTGTACGTAATTTCTATAAAATCTCGATGATTTTAGAATTAAAAACTTTCGTTGTTTATCACAAGTTTAACCCGGACTGGGACAACATGGAACGAAGAACTAGGTCATCGAGGGGTGCTCTCATAATTCATGAACTCTCGTGAAAATTATCCATTATAACAAGTAATCAGGGTGGTAATTCTGTTCAAAAGAGTTTCTAGTAGTGTTCTTTTTTTTCTTAGTATCCGTAATTTGTTGTATTATGTTGAAATGTTTGATGAAACATCGTGATTACAAATTCAAGAACGACTACTCTTGCCTCAATTTAATTTTTATCAGAAATTTGGACTGATCTGTTTATTGTCTGTTGTTTCTGTGTGCATATAAGAATGCATTTTTAACAGAAATAGTTATATTTCAATTAGAAAACACCCTGAATGCATCTATTCAAGTTCATGCAGATCAAAACTTTTTTTTCTGAATCAAAGCATGCAAGTGCTAATGAAATTAAAATTAAATGAAACTTATTTTTGTTCTCTGAGCTGCTTTTGCATTTTAAACAGTTCATACATTGTCTTCACTCTTTGGTTGTGTTGTTTATCCAAACATGAAGTAATTAGAAAAAAACAACAACACACACAACACATAGAAAAAATGGAAACTTTTGTAATGCTTTTATTTTGCATGAAGTAGCCAGTTGTATACTTATTCTTGGATCACTCACTCACACACACACACACACACACACACACACACACACACACACACACACACACACACACACACACACACACACACACATATATATATCACCACACATCCCCACACCAATAAATACTCTAAAACACACCTCCACAATTTATAAGCATGCATATAATATACACACACTGAAAATACACACAGATGAAGGTAAGTCGCACTAAATGTGCAAGTGTTCATGATCTTGTACAAGAAAAATGTTAACAAATACAACACTAATAAGTCTTTACATCACACACACTTTGCAACAGTATATCAGGACAGTGAACCATAATTTATTTAGGCAGAGGTCTAGGAGGTCAATGGATTACCCAGGAAGAAGTTATGCAGAGGTTAAAAGCACTGGGCACAAAAAAGATACAGTCCTGATTCTGCAGATTTGCTATTGGATAAAAACTCAAAACTGTGCTGACTATGGAAGAAAAGTGTCAAAGAAGTGACAAGTTCAGTGTCATTATGCTTTGATTTGTTGCTTTACAAGATTCAGCGCTATGTAAATTCCATACATTATTATTATTATTATTATTATTATATTTATTTATTTATTTAAAAAAAAAAAGTTTCTGGTGATCTCCCATGTTAATGATGTTATCTCTGCTGGTTCCAGGACAGGTCCAGCAGTTTCCTCTAACTCCCCAGGGACAGGGCTGTACATAATAATAATAATAATAATAATAAATTCCATACATTATCATTATTATTATTATTATTATTATGTAATAATAATAATAATAATGTATGGAATTTATATAGCGCTGAATCTTGTAAAGCAATGTACAGCCCTGTCCCTGGGGAGTTAGAGGAAACTGCTGGACCTGTCCTGGAACCAGCAGAGATAACATGGGAGATCACCAGAAACTATAAAAAAAATAAAAAGAAAGAACACAGATTACATGACTACACCTGTGATCTCTTGTACTGAAGAAGATGCTTGAGGGGGGATTGGGGATGTGTTGGGGGAAGGGAACAGTAAACAGAATCACTTGAAATGCCCTTTAAAAAGACTCTTTGATTGTTTGAAGACAAACATTTTGATAGGTGTACCATTTCTGTCTGTGTTAATTAGAAGCTGAGATGTGATGATATGCCTATGGGCAGGGAGGGAGGGGGGGGGGGGGGGGTACAGGGAAAAGCAATAAACAGAATCACTTGGAATGCCCTTTAATAAGACTCATTGTTTGAAGACAAACATTTTGATACCTGAACCATTTCTGTCAGTCAAGGAGAAGCTGAGATATGATGACATGCCTACGGACAGGACTTGTGTTATTGTTTGGACTGGTTATATACATTCACAAATTGCTGTCATAAGGGTGTTTTGGATGATTGCAGTTTGCCTCTGCATGACTTTTACTAGTTTTAGCCTGTAGAAAAAATACACAGCATCTGAGTAGTAAGTACAGGCTGTAATATAGATCTTAGACACTTTCAGGCATTCTTGTGGTTTTGACAGAAGGGTAAATACCCCTTTTGGCTCAAATTGCGAGCTATTTTTAGAATTTTTCTCTGGTTTTGATGTAAAATTACATTTGTTTTCTTTGACTTATTTTCCTATTTTAAAAAATATTGTTTCTTCAAAGTAACATAAAACAATATAAAACTAGTTTCAGCAATGTCAGATTCACAATGAGCATGAGGTACATGTCCAAATAGTGCTTTATATAACGAAATGGCATTTTCATCAGGTCTTAAAATGTTTAAAGTGATATATTTCAAAAACCGTTAAAGATAATGATTTGAAATTTTGCATGCTTCTTGATCTTGTTGTTATCTTTCATTTGAAATAAGAAACATCAAATTCTATGATGTTTGAAAAAATGAGTGGTCCTACCTATATATAGTATATATTGAATAGTATCTATCTATCTATCTATCTATCTATCTATCTATCTATCTATTTTGCGCACACGTTAAATCCTGTTCTGCTTTTCGTAAGAGTAGGCCATTGTGTGCCGGTGGGAACAGATGACAGAATTTACAAAACCGCATTCACACGGAGACTGGATGTAAAAAAGCACGTTAGTGCTTATTCCATTTTCCTCGATGTAAAAGAATAAAATGTGTATATATATTAATCCCAATTTTTTTTTAGGAGTGGTAGGGTCATCCCTTGAGCAGGTATTTTTCCTAAAAGTTGGAGAAAAGGCACATTTAAGAGAAAATTGAAAAATAGGCATAACTTCTGAATGAATGAACCAAATCACTTCAATTCAAATATTGAGAGAATATTGTTTATATTGTATTCAATAAGTTGACATTATTTGATTAAAAATATTCTAAAGGGAATGAAAAAATTGGTTTACATGTGTTATGTAACCATAATTTATTATGAAAATGACGTGAACAAGCAGGGACCAGCAACAAATATGGACCACCTGCGATCAAAATTGGTTTGTGATAAAAAGACTTTGTTGGAATTGATTTTCCTGCAAAGTGAGACTATCTTGGGCATTACTGCGTGTGTACATCATAGGTACATGCATATGATAATTTACAGAGGAATCTGCCTTTATGTGTAATCTTGAAGGTTTGAAAGAAGGGACAGTGCTTTTCCAACAACAGTTCTAGTACTTGATGTGCGTAAAAGGCATGCACTCAAATATACAAACACATGCACTGGAGCTATCAGTAAAGGAAAAAAAGGGCCTGTTACTTTACAGTGCACTTGCGTACATTTGCACTTTTCTGTCAATACCTTTACCACTATGCTGATTATTAATTTTATTTTTTCCCCTTTATTTTGAGATAATGACAACAACACAATAATAATAATGAACAGTGATAGTGCAAGTATCACCAGAAGATCTGTCCTAAGCATATCATTGTCAATCTGTGTCATGATGTGTCTAAGGTCAATGTGTCAAAAACTCCAGATCAGCAGCCTATGAATACATCTACTTTATACTAATACAGTAATAGTAATACTAATAGCACCCCCCCCCCCCCCCCCCCCTCCCTCCTTTGAATGCAATCTCACTGATGATCTACTTAATAGCAGGCCTCTGACATTGTTGATCTGCCATCCCTACCTCTTGAATACATCTTGGTGGGACTCTGTATAAGTATTCAGTGTGCATGTGGACTCAGCAGTATACATGTAATTATATTGTAATAAATCAGAAGTGAAACAGATTGGCAAAACACTAGAAGTATAGAAGTGGTCAGTCCCACCTTTAAGTCCATCTCCCTTCCAGGAGAAAAAAATCAGAGAGCAAGAGAGATAAAGACGCACGCACACACACACACACACACGCACGTATGCGCGCGCACGCACACACACACACACATATATATATATATATATATATATATATATATATATATATATATATATATATATATATATATGAATGAGACACTATATATATGAGACTGTGACAAAAGGTGGCCGTTTAATACCCTATGTTTGTCCATCAGTAATATCTGTTTTCCCTGATGCAGCTGTCTGATTTTTTGTGTTTCCTGCTTTCAGTAATGTTCATAGAGATACATAAGATAAAATCAAACACAATGTCCTTTACTTTAAGAAAATAATAATAATAAATGCCCCTAAATGCTCATATTTTTGCAACCGGAAGTTGACAGTGTATTGACATGGTTGGTTTGAACTTGCATTGTGATTCACAAACACATTCCCTGTATTCCAAACAGGTAAAATCAGTTAAAATAATAATCAGGGAATGTTTCTACACAGAAGTGAGCTTCCCACAACACATAAGTTGATAAAAAATAATCTACAAAATTTTGCCAGATATCCACAATATTATTGGGATGTGTAATCATCTGTATTGAATTTCTTTGTTTCCCAGTCCATGTTTTTACACTCCTGCTAGTCTAAATCACCTGTTTTAAGAATGAAAAGGTTTTGTTCATCTCTAATTTCTGTTTAACCCTTTCCCATTTTTACCCGCCGCTGCCCGCTTGTCCGCATCTATTTATACCCGCCGCAGCCCGCCGGACGTCATTTCAGCCTAGTGGGGATTTTCCCTCACGCACTAAGCTCTACCTAGTACACGCACACCATGAATGAACATTCCACTGGGGTCAGCATAAAGTAAGGAAGGAATGGGAACCAAATTCAGTGCTACACAGCCTCCCTTTTCACAAGAAATTGGCCAGTGACTGGCTTTGTCTTTCCCACGCTTTCTTGTAGCTAAAGATGGCAGCAAAAATTGAGGATACGATTTGGGAGGAGTATACTGATGTGGAAATTGAAGCTATTTTGGCTCAAATGGAACAGTTCGAAAGAGAATAAATAATGAATCTGATGTTGAAATAGATGTAGAAGAAAGAGATGAAATAAATAGAAGATAGAGTCGGAAAGTGATGCTGAGGATAACATTCCGTTGGCTTCATAGCAGACGACATGGCGCGGCGCACAAGTGCCTTGCACAGTGCAAGACTTCACGCTGCTGACTGGGCCGGCACAAACTCTCCCACTGAATGCCAAGCCCTTAGATTACTTTGTTTTGTTTGTGCCCCAACATTTTTTTCAAATTATAGCAGTTGAAACTAACAATTATGCCAGGCAAAAGATCGCTGTGAAAGGCTTAGTCATAGATCCATTATGGACAGAAACAACACCTGAGGAAATTAGGGCTTACCTGTCAGTTTTGATCATGATGGGGATCAAGCATTTGCCAAGGCTTCATCTCTACTGGTCTACTGATTTGAGATTTTCTGAGTCACGGATCGGTAATATGACGAAAACCAGATTTCTAAAAATTAATCTGTATTTTCACCTCCAAACACGCCAACACACCTGGACGCGACACTGGGCTGTGACACCTGCACTGTGACAACCATGTAACTGGCTATTGGTGAAGGACACACTAGCATCTTTGTAAATAGTAGGCGTAAGCATATATTTGTAAATAATGTATATATGCGCATTAGTCAACGTTGTTTTCAATATGTTTGAATACTTTCCACTCAGAAAATGTAGACTTGGTGACACTAATTTTGTGACAAGTGTGAATGTTCAATTGGATTACCATGACGGTGGAGGCGATGGAGGACACATTCAGGCAGGACCACACTTTAAAAAAAAAAATCACATACGTATATTGTGCATGTTAGAGGGTAGTTGTAGACTAACAGCATGATGTCACTGCAATGTTACCTGTATTTGGTGACACAGAGGGGACAGCAGCATGACACATGTAGGTAGGACACACATCTTGGGGTGCAGAACAAAGTATGACATCATATGAATACTTTGGCCAAATATGAATTCTCTGCGAGCAATAGTAACTGTACAGCACTATGTGTACTTGAGGTACCTTATTCTCTTAAAAAACTGAGTAAATTTTCGAATACTACAGAGAGTTTCTCTGTAAGAAATGCGAATGGTAAAGGGTTAAAGACTGAAAAATGGAAAATTGTATCTTACATCTAAAATGCATGTCCATTCATAACAACAGTGGACTTCTCAATTTTTAAAAAGTGAAAAAGTTTAGTTTCCAATTTGCACTTATTTGAAAGTTGCTATTATGCATTTAAAAAAAAAGGCTGGTCTTCCTGTACAGCCATGCTGTGAGAAAGAAGAAAAGGCAAATGAACACCAGATGTCCACTTATCAGAAATCATAACAACTGTCAAATTAGTCAGAAAATCTGCTTATATATATATATTATATATATATATATATATATATATATATATATATATATATATATATATATATATATATAAACTTTGTACCAGCTTCTGTGGTTTGCTTTTTATACAGTTTTAAGCAACATAGTTTTTAAAAGGAAATAAAACTAGTTCAGTATAATTTCCAGGTGTACATTTATTATTTTGGGCTGTCGTGACTTTGAGCATGTCCAGCATAACAACCATCAGATGGATCCGTCAATAACAATCTTTACCAGTGCAAAGTTAGACCAGCAAAAGATATTAATTTTATTACCTTTGACCTTCTTTTCAAAGTTAAAGACTATTTCAGGGTTGTACTTATCTGGTAATTTTGTTGCTTGCTGAAATCTTAAGATTTGAACCTGAAATATGTCCACCCCTACCGTGTAACAACTGTCAGATGAAAGTTCGTTCTTGAAGTTATTTAACTTTCTTTCAATCTTTTTCATGTGCATTTATGCTGAACACAATAAAGAAAATATGATATGATCATCTGAGAAATTGTTTGAGCTATTTGTCCTTTTTCAGCATGTTTGACAGGTAACATACTCCGACTGTTGTTACACAGGACATGCTTCTTGAAGTAAATTAAAGTACTAATTAATTTTTAAAAATAAAAATTCAATGCATATCACAAACTGAGTTTATATTCTAACCTCAAGAATACATTGATGCTCAGTTGCATAGTGATATTAGTAAAAATTCAGTACTTTACATGTCCAGCATAACAACTGTCAGACATTGGTGAACATGCCTTATTAGCCTGATGTCTCATGACTGAAAGCCTCAGTTATCTTCTCACATGAAATTCTGAAGAACAATCATTACTCTTTCAACCCACAAAACTGTTTCAGCCACAAAAAAAAAAAAAAGAGCTTTTGGGCTTTTTCTGGGTCCACCTTTTCTTACAGCCTCATATATATATATATGTGATTACATGATCTGCTCTGAAAAGGTGCCCGTCTTACAAAAAACACTGAAACTCTAGTAACTCTATTAGTATTACACAGTATTACTATTAGTATTCATTCACTTAAATCAGCAAACCTGAAATACTCGAAAAATCATGAACCGAGAATTTTGAAGCCGGTGCATTGTCAAAATATTGCTACATTTAAAAATTAATGTGGAAAAGTGGGCCTTTTTCGGCCTTCTTGAATGGGTCTGTCAGCACATCACTCACTCACTCACTCATCCCTTGGTCGGGACGACCGTTGGGGTACCCGCACGGACGCTGCAAGTGGACCGCCAAATGGTTCTGTCCTGGGCTGCTTTCAGGAGGTTTGGTACAATGAGGCCGGTCCACTCCTTGATGTTGGATATCCAGCTTTTGCGTGGTCGTCCCTGCCTCCTTGCTCCTTCCACCATTCCCTGCAGGACTGTCTTTGACAGGCTGTTATGCCTTGTTGTGTGGCCAAACCATTTCAGTTTCCTCCGTTTGACTGTATCTAGCAATGGTTCTTGTTTGCCAGCCAGTGCCTCGATCTGCTGCCAGACGTAGTCATTGGTTTTACGGTCTCTGTAGGTGATGTTCAGGATCCGCCTGAGGCACTTCATCTCAAAGGCTTGAATGCGACGTTCTAAATCGGCAGTAAGTGTCCATGCTTCACAGCTGTACAAGGCAATGGATGTGACGAGTGCCTTGTAGAGTCTGACCTTAGTGTGGGTTCTGATGTTGTGGTTTCTCCACACTTTCGCCAGCTTAGTCATGGAGGAGAGTGCCACAGCAAGTCTGATCTTCACCTCTTGTGTGCTCGTACCGTCTTTGGTGATGACTGCTCCAAGGTACTTGAAAGTTTCCACCTCCTCTAGTGTCTCGCCACTCATCTTGATGCTGGTGGGAGTGGTCGGTGTGGTACTGTTCACTAGGATCTTGCTCTTTTCCGTGCTGATCTCCATACCGTGGGCATTGGCTGATGTTTCCAGTCTGGTGGTGAGATCCTGGAGTTCTTCTTCACTGCGGCCCATGAGATCAATATCGTCTGCGAATCGAAGATTGCAGACTGGCCTTCCTCCTATTGTTATTGTGGTCTTGAAGTCAAGGAGGGCCTCCTGCATGATGTTCTCCAGGAACACGTTGAAAAGAACGGGGGATAGCGGGCAGCCTTGTCGAACTCCAACTGAAGTCCGGAAGAACTCCCCGATTTCTCCACCCATGAGGACTGCACTGTGGGAGCTGTCATACAGCGCCTGGATGACTTGAATCAGGTCCTCGTCGAAGTTATAGTCTCTCATGACTTGCCACAGAGCTTCTTGCCACACTCGGTTGAAGGCCTTCTTGAAGTCAATGAAGTTGTTGTAGAGCTGTAGTTGATGTTGGAGATGCTTCTCTATGAGCATTCTGATGTTGAAGATCTGCTCGACAGTGCTTCGACCTGGTCTGAATCCTGCCTGTTCTTCTGATAGGATTTCTTCTGCTTGTGGTTTCAGTCTGTTCAAGGCAATGCGTAGCATAACTTTGCTTGGATGGCTTATCAGACTGATTGTTCTGTAATTTTGGCACTTCTTCAGGTCTCCCTTCTTTGGAAGTGGAACTATGATGGATTGGGTCCACTGTTCAGGCCACTCTTTGCTGGTCCAGATGCGATGGGAGATGATTGTTAATGCCTTGATCATCTCTGTCAGCACATGACATAGGTTATTCACTTATTGTGCATGATCGTATGAAAGAACTAAGAGTTGTTTGCAAAAATGGCTGAGTGGTGTTTTTGTTGTTGAATCAATCTTTATTTTGTTTTAAAGAATATTACTCAAATACACCTACTTTTTGAGATAAAAGGACTTAAAAAACATGGAGTTTCCTGTTATGTAGGTTGGCATGCCGAGATCGACAAATGATGCCTCCGTAGAACAATGCAAAACATGGAATGGATTGGGGAACGCACTTGTTTGTTTTTATGGTGTAAACAGTTTCTAAAAATCACAATTTTATGTCAAATAATAAGCTTTTTTGGCAGGTATTGCTTTTTGAATATTTATTGTCACAAAATTACGTGTAATTCTTTCAAGTTTATTTTTTTAACGTGAGGTCGAACATACTCAAGTTCACCATTTTTAATGTCGGAAATGCCGCCTGCGCATGTGTAGAACTTCGTTTACCAGCATGGTGAAGATGGCGAGCCATGCAGTTGAGGTTTTCATTTTTGTCAAGCTTAATTTTTAAGTAACATGGAACACTAAATGTAACAAATGACACCCCAAACTATTAGGTTCTTACTGTTTAGCATTTTTGTTATCTTTTTGGGGTGTTTTTTGGTTGGTTTGCTGTAAAAAAAGATTGTTTGCTGTACTTTCGAATAACTGGTTCTTCCTGGTCTGAGAGAGTTCTGTTTATTTATTTTATTTTATTTTATTCTTTTATATCGAAGATAATGGAATAAGCACTTATGTGCTTTATTACATCCAGTCCCCGTGTGTATGTGGATTTGTGAATTCTGTCATCTGTTTCCAGCGGCACACAATGGCCTACTTTTACAAAAAGCGGAACAGGATTTAAGGTGTGCGTTCGCACGCGGGACCTCGGTTTATAGTCTCATCCTGAGGGCTTGATGAAAGTAGGCATGGTGTCACGAATTGCAAGGCACACCATTCTTCCAAAATTTGGTATGGAATCTATGTCATCAATAGTTGTTTTAACACAAATCATAATAGTTGCTTTTGTTAATTTCAACCCATAGGGCTGGGAGTTAATTGTTCTGGTATACTTTGTGCAATGAACACAAATAGTATTTCTTGTTACCACTATCAGACACCAGCTTTGAGGAAGTTTGATTCTGCAAACCAACAACAGTTTCAGACAACAAAACTGTCATCAGCAAGGAGCAAAGTAAATAATTCTATAAAATCAAATGTAACACTAACAGCATGTTTTCCTTTTCCATTAATTTCAAGAGTTAATAAATAAAGAAAATAGAACAGGACTACATACATCCCCTTGTTTCACGCCTTGAGTACAGGATACAAAATCACTAAACTTAGCACCAACCCTTATTCTTGCTTTTACATCTTGATACATTTTTTTCACACACATATAAAGTTTCCCTGTTACACCATTTTTAACAGCAGCAAACAAAGTAAATATATGATCAACTGTACAGTAACCCTTTTTGAAACCTGCCTGGTATTCCCCTGTTATATTATTTAATTCAACCCATTCTGATAATCTTTTGTTAACAATAGAACTATACAGTTTACTCATTATGCTACATAAATATATTCCTCTATAAATATTTGGGTTATTGCTATCACCTTTTTTGTACAGTGGAATGATAATTGACTGTCCATTTTTGTGGATAGATCCCCTGATCAAACAAAATATTGAACAATTTAACAAAAAAATCTACTGCAATGTCTCCTAGGTTAAAAAAACAACAACTTATCAATCCATCAGGTCCAGCAGACTTACCATTTTTTAACTTTCTTATTGCGCCTAGTACTTCCTGTTTTGTGATAGGCCGAACTAAATATTGTGTGTACTCGTCAGGTGTAAACTCGCTTTCTTGGTCATCAGCATCAGCTGTGATTTCCTTTTCCAGTATGTTTTTAAAATGTTCATGCCATTCATCTATTGTAATGTTATTGTGATTATACACACATTTTAAGTATAGCTTTTAACATTTTCCCAAAACTGAATCAGTTACCTGTTAAAGAATCATAATACTTTTTCTTTCTAACATGTTTTTGTATTATCTCCTAGCTGTACAATATCTATGTCAGTCATCATCTCCCAATGATTTTTTACATCTTCTTAATAATTTTCTAACATTTAAAATTTTCCTGCATTTTTACACTCTGTATCAAACCGTTTATTTTTTTATTTTACTCCCTGTAGCGCTAACCTTTTGCTTCATGCCTTCAGCAGCATGTTTCATAGTTTCATTAAATATATCAAGTGCATCATTCACATTTACATCAAGCATCTCCAATTACAATATTTGTTGCACACTATTAGAGTTCATTTCATTACAATAATCAACAGCACAGTCACCCTCCCACACACATTTTTCAATACATCTCTTTTTCTCTTTGTTTTTCCTTGTGCAGCCTGATATGTCTTGTATACTTATGTGAAACTCTAAAGGCATGTGGTCAGATTCCATTCTTTCTTTCACTCAAAATGAACAACAGGATTCAACAAAATCAAACAGATTACATGAAGCAACAAAATAATCATTGACGCTGTACCCAGAGTCTTTGACAAAGGTAAAACGACCATCAGTATCATTATGACACACCATTCACAATAAATAACTCAAGTGCAGCACGCATATTTAACATGTTTTCCATATGAATTTAATACCATGTCCTCAGAACATCTGTTTAATTTTGCCTGGTTAAATTTGTCAAACAATGAAAATTGTTGAGAATTGTCACTGCTGACTGCTGTCTGGAAATATATCAGCTGTCCTTCCATTAAAGTCTCCACGCATTGGTACAGAAACATCATTATGTAAACAAAGATATTCAAACAAACACTCTTCAACCTGAGCAATGCCATTATCAATATCAAGCACAGTATAATAGGGTGACCTCTCAGGAGGTACATATGCACATATAAAATATCACTAGGCAGCTGGAACAGCTATGATAGGAGAGTTTTCCTTGGCACTAAGTTGGTGAACCCTGTCAAAACTAAAGTCCCCAGTAAGCTCCAGTTTGTCAGTGATCAGATCGCTCAGCATGTTCTCACACTCATCTGGCGTCTCGTGTCTCTCTTGGAAAACCGTAAACAATTATATTGTTGCGCTTGAATCGAATTTCCAAACGTCAGTTTTCAGTTACAGTGTTCAATTTGTCTGTCAGTTCATTGTTTGATTTCTCCAGTTCTCTGTTCATCTGCCTCAGGTCTGCCATTTCATCTTTCAGAGTCAGGACTTCCTCTTTCAGCTCAGACATGGATTCTTTCATTTATCTGAATTCTTCCCTCATGCCATCAAACTTTGCGTTCAGTGTGGTCATCAGTCCCATTAAGTCTGTCAGTGATGATTGTATTTCACTCTGTCAGTGATGATTGTATTTCACTTACATCTCCACTCTCTCCCTGATTGCTGCCTGGCTGGTCTGCCATTACTGCATCAAGACTCATCCTGCTGTTGGCTCCACTGGTGCTGGGGGTGCCATAGGTGTGCCCAATGGCAGTGCCTGTTTTGTGTCAGTAGACTTGGCCTTCAAAAGTGAGGTAGTTGTTTAAAATGTGCTGTACAATCTCCAGTACGGTACTCACAGGAAGTACACTATCCTTTGGATGGGAGTCCATGAAGAAGCGGATAGCGTCTGTCATGTCCTGATGAGGAATGGTGCCGTACAGGTTGACATCAATAGTAACAAGCATGACACTTTCTTTGAAGGGTCTTGTGTTCCAGTCCAGGATTTTGTTTAGGACATCTGTGGAATCCTTCACGTAGCTGGGAAGAGAGACTACATAGGGTTGCAGCCAGGAGTCCACTAGTTTGGACAGCGTTTCGGTAGGGCCATTTACCCCAGACAAGATGGGACGTCCAGGAGGGTCTACAAGCGATTTGTGGACTTTGGGAATGTGATAAAACACATGGGGTCTGACGTTGCCCGGGTCAAGTCGAGCCCATCTATGTGTGTTTTCATCAATGCATTCCTTTGCTTGAAGTTTGTCCACAATGTTGTTGGTGGCAGTGGTGATTTGCGGTGTGGGGTCTTTCCTTACTTGTTCGTAGTGTTCAGGGTTATTCAGTAGCCGCTGGCCCTCCCTGATGTAGCTGTCAACATCTTGAACAACAACAGCGCCTCCTTTGTCTGCCCTGGAGATCCGTATCTTTCTGTCCTGCACCAGATCTTTCAGTTCGTGGAGAGCTCTTCTTTCTGAGGTGGAGAGGTTATCTCTGATCTTTCTGTTGTTGACAAAGTTGTTGGTAGGGTTTGGATGGTATTACAGTATGCATCCAGAGACAAATATCTTCCACTTGGAGGCGAGTAAAACGTTTTTTTGTAGAAACGAGGAGAGGGGACAGTTTTACCTTCATCTTCTGAGTCTAAAAACATTTCCTATAGACGCAGTCGTCTGCAGCCCTCTGCCACGTCTTCTTGTAGCTGCAGTTCACTGAAGGAAAGCGGGGTAGGGCAGAACTGGGGACCCCGAGACAGGACTTGTTCCTGGTCTTGAGACATTGGGACTGAGGATAAATTGATAACTTCCTTTTTCACCTGCCTGGGTGTTCTCCTCGTGTAATCGTTTGTTGGGTTGTGAGTTTTTCCCCGTTTAAATCTGCGGTTCTTTTTTTAATTCTCAGCCTGAATTTAGTGTTGGTGCCAGTGTTGTCTAGAAGTTTGCTCAGTTTTTTCTTCTTTCTGGCAGCCAGTTGCCGTGACGTGATTTGAAAACATTGATGGTGAAGTTTCTGTACAGCTTCATATTCTTGATAACTGTACGTTTGGTAGACATCATACAAGAGTTTGTGAATGACATTATTTATGACATAATTGTCACACACACACACACACACACACACACACACACACACACACACACACACACACACACACACACACAATATATATATATATATATTTATATATATATATATATATATGTGTGTGTGTGTGTGTGTAGATACACACATATAGACATGGTGATACAAAGATCAAATACAGGTTTAACCCTCTTGTTGGATTCTACAGAGCTAAACTGCCTGTAGATTTTGAATTCTTTGAAGGTTTTCTACCTCCATCTGACTTACTTTACTCCTAAGACAATTGTGTGTGTGCATGACAAGTTATCAAGCTGAAATTTTGTCACAAGCTAGGTATGTCTTCGTACTTGCATTTAGGCGCAAGTTTATGTGTCTGGTCATCAGATGTCTTGTCATTGTCACCTTATTTGTCACCAATCACAGGTAAAAATATGGTATATATGATAAAACAGCAGGTCCTGCATGGATTTGACAATAGTTCAAGCATGTTAGTGTCAAATAAGGAAGTGATACCCAGCTGATGTGTTTACCAATAGTTATGTGCAATAGTATGTCAAGGATGTGTCACACAATGTCCCCATAGCACCTGTTGTTTTATGGTATGTCTCGAGGAGACAGAAGTTTTGTTTAACTATTTTTTCTTTTGAAAACAAGTCATATTCAATCAACATGTGACCTTTATACTGCAGTTTATATCTGCGTGTGCTACCACATGTTTGTTAAGTGTACAGAAGTGTATTATTGTACATGACTGTCACACTGTCACCATTGTCATAGCACAGGTGTGACAAATTCAAAACAACACAGAACTTCTGTAACTCTACAGAATTTTAATGTTGGTAGTCTCTAAAGTAGTCGTAGTGATGGCACAGGGTCACATCACATCACAAAAAGCACAAATTATGGATGTGTGTGTGTGGGGGGGGGGGGGGGGGGGGTACCTAATGCTCTCACCTGTTGAACCTTGGCAGACCGGAGACCTATTTTATTTTCCTTCTTGCTATTTTCATTATCAGCATATCTGTTTGTTTCTGCCATTGCAGTTTCAAAGCAAAAGTGTGGTAATAATGAGAAAACAGTCAAAAGGCATCGTTTTCAGGCGTCTATGCCACGGACCGCCGGGAGGTCAAATTTCTCCACAGTCGGTGTGTGTAGCACAGGTCAGGAATGTGCCCCTAGCACATTATTTTCAGGCTCACTTTTCTCCCTAACTGCAGCATTTCCTTCCTCCTCTTCCTCGTAAGCATTAATATCGGAATCACTTAACAATTCTCGTTCAAATGTTTCTACTTCCAAGACAGTAACATTCAATTTATCGTCTCGCTAATCAGATGAATCGTCTGCTACTAAAGAAAACACCATTTTTTCCCGCCACGCTGCACCATTGAAAAGCATTCCGGTCGCTGGCTGATATTTCTTCCTTCCCTCCCCACTACACGCATGTTAGTGGTCTAAATTTATCACTGGCACCCTCTGACACCCTCCCTGCATCGCCCCACCAATTTTCAGACATATACTGTGATATAGTGTGAAAACCACGAGATCTGTGTGTGATGGAAAAGTACTGCCCACGTGGGCAGCACCAACTGTCGGCTGTGGTCGTATTGGAATCTAGCGGCACCGTTACTGTCGGCTGCGGCCGGATCGGGGACAAAAGGGTTACGGTGGACCACTGTGTCACTTTTTGCAAATTTCCGTTTCTCAGGAACTAGTAAAGATATCTGAATTAAATTTGGCACACATACTAAGTGCATTATTATGGCTATCTGTGCCAAGTTTGAAGTATGTAAGTCAAACAGATATGACAATGTGATAATTTAAAAAAAAAAAAAGGGTCGCTGGTTAGCCCATCTGCTACTTTCATGATATGCGTTACATAATGGTGTTTATAATTTTTCCAGTTTGATTTGGTATCACTTTGTGCAATGATCACAAAAAAGTGATGTTTTAGTTAATAAAATAGAGTTCTCTGTCCTCCAAATATGCCCCAAAATTTTAATTCCCGTTTTTTTGTTTATATCATTTGATATTTAAAAACTTTAACAGCTACGGAGCTCAAACTTTCTCATTGCGTTCAGCAGATGTTTCCACACCAGCATGCCAAATTTCATTGTATTATTTTCATTAGGTCAGAAGTTACAGATGAGCCAAATGACTGACCCAACTGAAAAACCCACTTTTGAGAAAAACGCCTATAAAGATTTAGTTAACAATTTAATCAATAAAACTTATGATTAAACATTCCAAATAAATTATGCATGGTAAAATAACATTTGGCCAACACTACTGAGTGATTACAGACAGTTTTTCTTATAGAATACATTTTTCAGGAGGCTCCTGGGGCATACACCCCCCCTTGCCAGCCTGGCTATGTTTGCCTTCCGCATGCCTTACAGGTTCTTTTTTTTCCCCCTCTTCTCTCTGGCCCCATCAGAGGATTTTCTAGCCCTATCTAGTGGCTGTTTTCACTCTGAGAATGTCTGATTTCTCTACAAACACTTCTGCATTGCTCCCTGCCACAAAATCCAGTCCAGCAAGCACAGTGTTGCAGGAAAATTACCTCACCTCCAAACTGCATGCCGTTCTTTCCTGTTTATATGTTCATCTCAGCTTTGAATGTAGATCTTTATATAAATATTGATATATATCATATAGTGATATAGACAAAATGATCAAATGTGTGATAATACAAAACAGAATGCAAAACAATAAACTGTGTGAGAATGGAAAATACAAGAGAGTTGGAAAGCGAGCTGAAAAAAGAGGCAGAGAAGAAATGTGTGTGGAAAGAGATGGTGGTGGAACAGGACTCCAGAAGGCAATACAAAGTATTCAGTCGTTGGCCTCTTTCTGCAGCCAATTAAAATAATGTATGCTGATGGACTTATGATGTGAAAACATCAGAAATGTGTGCTTTTTATGCAATGTTTGTGTATGTGCGAGTGAGCGGACATGCGATATCTGCATGTGTTTATAAAATTTATACTACTTACTAGATATTCAAATAAGAAAAAAAAATTATTATTGCATATCAATAGAAAAAACAATCAGTTAGCCATTTCGAATGCATGCACACACACACACAAAGTGTACACACAGAATGCACATACATTCTGTTGACACTTGACAGCAAACAAAAAGGTTTTTCTTTTCTAACACACTGTGTTAAACTCAGTAAAAATTCACATGAGAACTATCATTAAATGAAAAACAGCCTCTGAAAATACAGACACCTGAATAAATAAATAAAACAGTGAAAGAATGGGGGGGTGGGGGGGGGGAGTGAATACTGAATCATCATCATCATCATCATCATCATCAGACCCGTGACCTTGGCGGTCGTGGGGGAGACACGAAAGACGATGCCGTGGTAAGCCTCCTCCATCCATCTCGGTCCTCGGCTTTGCGCAGTAGTGCCGAGTCATTCATCCTGGTCTATTCTCTGATGTTGTCCATCCATGACTTGTTCTGTCTTCCCCTCTTTCTGCCACCTTCGAGTGTTCCCTGCAGTACTGTTTTTGGCAGAGTGTTGTGGCGGGCGACGTGGCCGAACCATGTCAGCTTTTTCTTCTTGACGATGGTGAGAAGGGGTTCCTGTGGACCTGCCAGCCGTGTTATTTGACTCTTGACAAATTCATTGGTCTTTCGTTCTCTCCAGGATATGCCCAGCAGTTTTCTATGGCATTTTGTTTCAAATGACTGGATTCGCTTTGCTGTTTCAGCAGTCAATGTCCAGGTTTCACTTCCATACAGCAGGATAGTCTGAATTAGGGCTTTGTAGAGCTTTAGTTTGATTGGGAAACTGATCTCTTTACTTTTCCATATGGTGGTGAGTTTTGTCATGGAAGATGTTGCCATGGCTATTCTGACTTTGATTTCTGTCGTCGATCGCCCGTCCTTTGTGAGTGTAGCGCCAAGGTATTTAAAAACGTCCACCTCCTCCAGTTGTTGGCCGTTCATGTAAATTTTAGCAGTGGCGTTGCTCATGCTGTTCACAAGTACTTTACTTTTCTCCGAGCTCACCTCCATCCCATATGCTCCAGCTCTGTTCTCAAGTCTGGTTGTAAGATCTTGCAGCTCTGTGTTACTTCCGCCCATGAGGTCAATGTCATCGGCAAACCGCAAGTTGTTGAGGGGTCTGCCGCCAATGGAGATGGTAGAGTGGAAGTCATGGAGGGTCTCTCTCATAATGTTTTCCAAGAACAGATTAAACAGGACTGGAGATAACAGGCATCCTTGTCGGACCCCAACTGGGGTTTTGAAGTAGTCTCCGACCTGATTGTTCAGAAGGACTGCACTGCTTGCGGTGTTGTATAGTGCTTGAATGGTTTGCACTAGTCCTTCTTCAATGCCAAACATTCTGAGGACCTGCCACAGGCCTTCATGCCATACTCTGTCGAAAGCCTTCTTGAAGTCGATGAAGTTGTGGAACAGGTCTCTCTGATGTTGAAGATGTTTTTCCATCAGTTAAAAATCTGTTCGATTGTGCTCCTGCCTGCCCTGAACCCAGCTTGTTCCTCTGCAAGGTGTTCTTCTGCCACCTTCTTGAGTCGATTCAAAATAACTTTGAGCATGATCTTGCTGGCGTGGCTGATGAGGCTGATTGTTCTATAGTTTTGGCATTGGCGTAAATTCCCCTTCTTGGGCAGGGGTATGATGAGTGATTGTGTCCATTCTGTTGGCCACTGTTTTGTCTCCCAAATCTTCTGACAGATAGCTGTAACATGTGTGATGACTGTTTCGCCACCATGCTTGAGCAGCTCTGCTGGTATGTTGTCTGCTCCTGGGGACTTTCCTACTGGTAAGCTGCGGATGGCTTCTTGTTCTTCCACTTCTTCCCTCAGTATAGGTATTGGCGAGGGTGCTCTTGATGTTGCTGCTTTCTCTTCTATTATGCTCTTGTCTAAATAGCCCTAGTCAAAAAGCAAACTGCAAAACAGAAATAAAGGCACTACTGTAGGCTTGCTAAGTTCCAACAACACATAACTTGATAGGAAAAAAATCGTCAGCTACGTTCCCCAAACAAATGTAAATCGATGGAAAATGTAGCTGTTCAAGTTTGTCTACCTTCGGCTCGCAGTTTATAACACTGTGCACTGTTACGTTGTCACCAGACTTTCTAAGGTTGGCACATCAGTGACGATATTCTGCGATCGTTTGAAAAGTTTCGTCTATTTTCCGTTTCCTCCATTTGTTATTCTTCCTGCTGAAGGCATTGACTGTTCAACTCTTGTTTTCGGCATATTTTGGCATTTTTTAGACTAAAAACCGGTCCGACTCGTGTGTCGATCGAACTCAGGAAGAAAACATCCGCCATCTTGGATAAAAGTCTTGTGACTCTTAGAACCAATCAGCTACTTTTTTACGGCCACAAGCCACTTTGACTCACCGTATGCCATCAGTAAATGCCTCTCGGGTTCCTTCGGATTTGCTGTTCGTGTGTTTCCATGAGTGAAGTTATCCATTGACAATTGTTGTCAGAAAGTAGGTCAGTGAATGACCTTCACATTGATACCATGGAAGGGGGGGTTAGAGAAATAGGTTGGCGAGTGCAACAATCTCAAAACCGATGCAATTTTTGCGTTTTTTGGCCACATTCACTCAAATTTCTCACACACCCACGCCAGAAAATGATTTTTATTAGGTATGATATCGGTCAAAATAAACAATATGAGTAACAGAAATGTAAAGTTGAGACATGTACTTGACCAAATACAACCATAATCCCAAAAGTCATTAAAAAAATTTGTTTGGTGAAAATCTATGCTGTGGTCCCCCTTAACTCAACACCGCTGCAGTCTCCTGCAAATGCCCAGTAAAAATAGACCCCAGTTTTCCTGCAAATGCCCCAAAACATCCTCGCAGGTGCTTACTATCGCCTTTGATAAACAAGATTCTCAGAGAGAGTTGCTGCTTTATGTTAACAAGGTGCCTCCATGTTGTTTGCACTTTACTGTGTCCAAATCAGTAAGATTTTAAGCAATTTGTTAATTTTCAAAGTTGCTAAATAAATTTTGTTATGGGCAGTGGTTGGGATGTGTGCTGACAGAAGATTTGGACGCCTATAGAGCAGATTTAAAGGCTTTTTCCATAATATTGTGAAGACTAATCGAGCAGATGGGCCAGAGTGACCTACAAGCTGTTGTGTACTAGTTTAGTAGAAGAGATCGTGATTGCCATACCGATAGCAAAAAAATGATAAGGTATCGTGAATAATTTTTTGTTTGTTTGTAAAGAACTGCATGAATGCAAAAATAGCCTGACCCAGTGTGTACTTTATTTAATGCAGAATGCAGGAAATAACATTTCTTGCAGAAAAAGATAGTATAATTATTATAAATATATTTATTCATCGTTTTGTGTAATGACTATTGAAAGTTGTAAACATTACCTCCCTTGATAGTCCTGAATTATGTGACCATTGTACTGGGTGACCTCAGGGTGCTATGAGATAACCTACATTGTTTTGGGAACTACACTCACCCAACAGACACACTCTTTATGTTCATCCTTCTCCCTATCCCCCCTCCACCCTCACCCCCTGCCTGCTGATTTTTGGATCCCACCTGATTTCTCTTTGCCACAATTGGCAATACTTCTTCATCATTCTGTGCAGAAAGAGCAGGCTGGAGGGGGAGGAATCTTGTTGGTGAAGGAAAATCCATCAGCAAAACCACATGAAAACAAAGCAAAAAAAAGAAAGAAAAGAAATGTAAGCAGTTGATATTACTAAATATCACCTTAAAACATGTCTCTTTCAGGCCTCAGTCATTGTCTCACCATGTCTTGTCCTGTAATATAATGTTCTCTACCCCCTTACACACACACACACGCACACACACACACACACACACACAGCTTACTCACACACACACACACACACACACACACACACACACACACACACACACACACACACACACACACTTTTGGGCTCTAAGTACATCACCCATATTCCCATTCTCCTCCTCTCACCACCTTATTTACTGACAATAACACAAAGGCTGAATGTAGCTTCATAATCACCTGCTATTTAGACCTAAAAATTAGAAAAATACCTCTGTGATAATGTAACTTGTAAGGGTCAAACACTTGTTTCCTTCAGCCAAATGATCTTTTACAATTTCACTTAAAGAAAACACATAAAGTAAACACTGTCCCTTCACCCTTTTCCTGCAGTTTTATTCTATTTTTATCTCGTGAAGGTGTGTGAGCTAAAAACTGATACATGAAAAACTGAAATATGCATGCTGATGAGGCACACACACAAGGGAATGTATATCTCTGTGTTGACATCATGCCGACTTAACGCACACTAAAATCTGGTTACTGAATGTACTTTTCGATGCCCAAAGCTTACTAAAATATATGGATCCACATAATACAGAGCTACATTTCAATAACTGATATGTACATCATTCTGAGGTGCCAGGTATGCTGAAGATTGGCTCAAACTTCTCTGGCTCATGTTGTTGCTATGGTAAACAGTCCTAGAGAGGTTTTCATTAAAAAGAAAGAAGCAGCTGACAAACAGCATTTTCAATGATTATGATGCTCTAAAATACTTACAGCAATGATATTGGCCCCAAAACTAAGCCAGCAGATGTCCAAAATACTGCACTTGCAAAACAGACCCTGAATAAACAGGCTGCATGCCGCAATTAAAAAAATCACTCTTTTCCTTCTGTTTTTCTATGTGACTCTTACATTCATACCATACGTACTAAGGCATTCACAGAAATAAAAACCACATTTTGTGAAAGACTACTTAGACTAGCCTCTGACTCAAAACACATGTGATTTTGAACAAATTTGGTAGGTTTGAAATTTAAAAAAGTTTTCAGCAAACACTGTACCTCCTCAGTCGTTTGTCGTCTGCTAGTTTCCTTACCGGAATATGCATGCACGGGGTCAACATTGTAGGAATACAGGCAATCCTCATTTGATGATTATTTCCAACTTTCTCATGACTTCCTGGTATTGCTGTATGTCCTCAATCTTAAAAACAAGTGCACAGTGCAATTTGAATACTTTAAAAAAACTCGCACTCTATAGAAGATATTACATGACCCCCAAATTAATGCTGGTGTGTAGCCTAAAGCAGAGAAGGGAAGTAATCAGCATGGAAGGGTTACATCACTTGAATGGTTTTCAAGGGGTTTCATTTTTTTCTCTTAAAATTTTTTTATTTTCACAGATTTCCGTGAATTCACAGAGATGTACCATGCCTGCTCTTGTCTTTTTGCTTGATTCAACAGGACTTTAAAGTACCTTTAAGCAATTAAAAGGACCTGATGATATTTTAAAAGGACCAACTTGCTGAATCAAAGACTTAAAACACCTTTTAACTCAAATCACATTTAAAAGGACCTTTTGAACCTTGGGTAAACAATGGGGAAAACATGAGGTGCGATCACCAAGCAGACAGTATGAGGAGAGATGCTTATTTTTTGTGGTATCATTGCAGCTTTACAGGGGTTATGATTGTTTAGAATAAAAGTATGTGGTTTCAAGCATAAGTGAGACTAGTGACAACATGATCTGGTGATGTCAGTTAAATGAGATGATGATTTTTCTCAGTTTACACAAAAACGTTTTGGGAATCCAAGATGCCATCAGTGATCCTAGATGTGATGGGTATTTTCAGAATGTTGTTTAATTTTGTTCAAATTATGACCTGTAGAATAAAGGTACTAAATATTTTTTTTAAACCCCAAAACATGTTCTCATGTGCCCAAAGAGAGAGCCGAAAGAGTAAGCTGGAGAGCTCTCATATTTGATTTTAAAAAAATTATTCTCTGATTACACAAGAAAAAATATTGTGAAAGTGAGGAGCAAACAGGTTTTGCAGTTTTTGCTAGTATTACAAAAATTACATGACTTAACATTTTATTTCATTTTGTTCAAAAGTAGGGTTATTGTGTGTACACCATGAGTGATTGGGTAGGAATGTTCTTGCCCAATGCAGACGTTGATCAATTGTAAAAATATTGATGTTTTATTTCCTACCATTCTTGTTTATTCAACTATTTTATAAAGATGTTTTTGATCATTTGTGTCAAATGGAAAAAAAAAAAAACCCTCAAAATTGCATCTAATTTTCTTCATTAATTTATTTCCGGTTAACTGTCTTGACCCCCGTTGGCCGCAGCCGTCAGTAACAGTGGCCGCCGCTAGATTCCAGTACGACCGCAGCCAACAGTTGGTGCTGCCCACGTGGGCAGTACTTTTCCATCACACACAGATCTCGTGGTTTTCACACCATGTGTCTGAAAATTGGTGGGGCGATGCAGGGAGGGTGTCAGAGGGTGCCAGTGATAAATGTAGACCACTAACATGCGTGTAGTGGGGAGGGAAGGAAGAAAGAACAGCCAGCGACTGGAACGCTTTTCAATCGTAGCAGAATGGCGGGAAAAAAAGGCGTCTTCTTTGGTAGCAGACGATTCATCTGATTAGTGAGACGATTAATTGAATGTTATTGTCTTGGGAGTAGAAACATTTGAACGATAATTGTTAAGTGAGTCCGATATTAAATGCTTATGAGGAAGAGGAGGAAGGAAATGCTGCAGTTAGGGAGAAGAGTGAGCCAGAAAATATCATGCTACACGGCACATTCCTGACCTGTGCTACACACATGGACTGTGGAGAAATTTGACCTCCTGGCCAGTCCGCGGCATAGATGCCTGAAAACGATGCCTTTTGACTGTTTTCTCATTATTACCGCACTTTTGCTTTGAAACTGCAATGGCAGAAATGAACAGATATGCCGATAACGAAAATAGCAAGAAGGAAAAGAAAATAGGTCTCCCGTCTGCCAAGGTTTGACAGGTGACAGCAATGGGTACACCCCCCACATATCCACAATTTGGGCTTTTTGTGATGTGATGTGACCCTGTGCCATCACTAAGACTATTTTAGAGACTACCAACATTAAAATGTTGTAGGATTACAGAAGTTCTGTGTTGTTTCGAATTTGTCACACCTGTGCTGTGACACTGGTGACAGTCATGTACAATAATACACTTCTGTACACTTAACAAACATGTGGTAGAATACGCAGATATGAACTGCAGTATAAAGGTAATATGTTGATTGAATATGACTTGTTTTCAACAGAAAAAAGAGTTAAAAGTTCAGTCTCCTCGAGACATACCATAAAACAACAGGTTGTATGAGGACATTGTGTGACACATCCTTGAAGTACTATTGCACATGATCATTGGTAAACACATCGGCTGGGTATCAGTTCCTTATTCGACACTAACATGCATGAACTATTGTCAAATCCATGCAGGATTTGCTGTTTTATCGTATATACTATACTTTTACCTGTGATTGGTGACAAATAAGGTGACAATGACAAGACATCTGGTGACCAGACACATAAACTTGCACCTAAATGCAAGTACAAAGACATACCTAGCTTGTGACAAAATGTCAACTTGATAGCTTGTCATGCACACATACACAATTGGCTTAGGAGTATAGTCAAGTCAGTTGGGGGTAGAAAACCTTCAGAGACTTCAAAATCTACAGGTAGTTTAGCTCTGTAGAAACCAACAACAAGAGGGTTAAGTGATAAATTGCTTTCCCACATATTTATAGACATGTCAGTAGAAATTTAATAAGTGGATTGATGAGTTTTATGTGGTGGAAAAAAAAGAAGAAAACTAATATTTCAAATTCAAATTCAAAATCTTTATTATCTCAAAGACAGAGAAATTCCGGCGGGTTACTCGCCATACATAAAAACAATAAACATTTAAACATAGTATTTAAAACACACACACACTGTCCAACATCAGCACGCACCCATCATGAGATAAAATGCATCCACAAATCAGCAATATCTCAGCCAGCCACAAACCCACCCCAACAAAAATCACTTTACTCATGTGCGCACAAGTAAACCCGTACGTCCGCACAATCACAGTCACTCGCGCACGCGCACGCACGCTCGCACATTGTAAACATTCGTACCCATGCTCACGCATTTTAATAATTATATAAGTCAAATTGTTATAACATGTTGTATAAGACAAATATTAATTAAATTAATACTATGTTCTTTTAAGATATTGAACAGTCTAAAATAATAACACGGGCACGTATTTAAAGAAAAGAAAAGAAAAAAAAATCATTTGTATAACATGTATGATAAGACAAATATCAGTGAAGTTAATACTCTATTCTATTAGAAACTGAACACAGTTTACACTAATAAAAGGTAGACTTTAGTCTCTCTCTCTCTCTCTCTCTCTCTCTCTCTCTCTCTCTCTCTCTCTCTCTCTCTCTCTCTCTCTCTCTCTCCTCTCTCTCTCTCTCTCTCTCTGTCGTGGGCTTTAGTTCAATTCAGATTTATTGTCATACATTTATTAATTAGCAGAATTGAGGTTGGAATAAAACTATTTTTAAATCGCAGGGTTCTAGACTTGGGTACTCTGTAGTGCTTTTGAGAAGGCAGGAGTTCAAAATATTTTGCAAGCACATGTGTGTCATCACTCACAATCTGTCTAGCTCTGTCTCTCACACGGCATTCATACAAGTCATTCAGTTTCATTTGCTCACAGCCCACAATTTTGCCACATCTGGTTACAATCTTGTTTACTATGTTTTTGTTTTTAACGTCAGGCCCCCATACCAACAAACCAAGGAAAATGAAAGGACAGACTCAATAAAGCATCGGTAGAAATTTTGTAAAACTTTTACATTCACTTTAAGACTCCGGAGTTTTTGAAGGAAAAAGATGCGTGAGTGGCATTTTCTATTTACAAGATCTGTATTAGCATCAAAGTTTAGTTTATCGTCAATAATAGTACCTAGATATTTGTATTGGTGTACACGCTCTACCTTTACACCATCAATGTAAAGATTTGGTATGGGCTGGGGGTCCCTGCGAAAATCAATCAACATTTCCTTAGTCTTTTTAACATTAAGGTCAAGACAGTTCTGTTTGCACCAGGAGGAGAACTCCTCAACTTGTTTAAAATACATGACATGGGAATTAGACAGATCTTCCAGAGCAGAGTCATCAGAATATTTGATTAACGGTATAAGATCAGAGCCAGTGCAGTCATTTGTGTAAAGGGTGAAAAGGATGGGGGACAGAACAGTGCCTTGGGGAGAACCAGTGGAAGTTGATCTTTGAGTGGATATGGCTTTTTGAAATCGAACAAACTGTGTCCGGTGTGTCAAAAAGCTCATTATCCAGAGAATTAGCCGAGGACAGACATCTATTGAGAGCAGTTTGAGAGCTAATAGATGGGGCTGAATGGTATTAAAGGCAGAAGAGAAGTCAATGAAAAGTATACAAACAAAGGAGTCGGGTTTTTCTAGGTGAGAATAAACATTATGCAGCAAGGTAATTGTAGCATCATTTGTGCTTCTGTTGGCTTTGTATGCAAACTGAAGAGGATCTAGATATGAAGAAGTAGAGAAAAGAAGCCGTTTGAGAACGATTCGTTCAAAACATTTCATTACTATTGAGTGAGAGCCACTGGTCTATAGTCATTTAAAGATTTGGGGTGATTATTTTTTGGAACAGGACAAATTATTGATTTTTTCCAGAGACTTGGAACATGGCATGCTTTCAAAGACAGAGAGAACAAATCACTAAAAACATAAAACAGCTGCTCTGCACAAGATTTTAAAAGCCGACCACAAATACCATCCACACCCACAGCCTTCCTCATATGCAATGCTTTAAATACTGATTTAACATCTGTAGCATGAACAGTAAAATCTTCATCATTCGAATCATTATCACAGACATTTTGTTGCAGGTTAGACAGAACAGATTGAAGCTCATGTTTGTGATCTTCACGCTCAAAGCGGCAATAGAAATCATTCAGTTCATCAGCATAAGCTTTTTTTTCTCTAGTGGCATTGACTGTGTTGACATTTTTGAGTTTGCTTGCCCTGAAAGTATCTTTAAACCCTTCCACGCATTAGCCAAATGACCCCTCTGAAATTGTTCTTCAACTTTCTCTTTATAAGATCTTTTACATTCTCGAATTTCTTTTTGAAGTTTCTTTTGAATTGTTCTGCAGGCCATTCTATCACCGCTCTGAAACGCTAATTTCTTTTTGTTTAGAGAGGCTTTTAGTGTTTTTGTCACCCAAGGTTTATTGTTGGGAAATATCTTTACAGTTTTTTGTGGAATAATAAGATTTTCACAAAAAGAGATATATGCATGCACAACATCAGTCGCTTCATCAACATTGTCACTCGAGTCAAAAAACACACTCCAGTCAGTACACTCAAAACAACCTTTCAACTCTTCCACACTCTCATGCGTCCACACTTTCACTTGTTTTTTCACAATAGGGTAAGTTTTTATTTTGGGTTTATATGCAGGTATGAGGAAGATTGTGTTGTGATCTGAGGTACCAAGAGGTGGCAAAGCAACAGACTTATAAGCATGTAAAATGTTCCCAAAACATTTGTCAAGAATTTTGTTTTGACGGGTAAAACAAGTCACATATTGTTTAAAAGAAGGAAGAGCATGTTTTAAATCACAGTGGTTAAAATCGCCAAGCACAAAACAGGGCGAGTCAGGAGCATTCATTTGCAGTTCGTGTACTGTATCAGAGATCTGGGAGGCGGCACGTGCAGCAGAGGGAGGCACATAACACACTGTGATATGATATCATTTGTAGGTTTCAAACAAGTATACAATTGTAAGCCATTTTAGTGTTTTGACGTAATACAGAGGTGCAACATATTATTTGTTCAGTTGGTTTTAGTATTCCTCTTTGAAATAATAATTTTAAAAAATCACATAAATTGAGCCTGTGCAGTAATCTTGCATATATGACGTGTTACATGGAACCCAAAACAGTAGATCATATCCCATGATGTTGGTAAACACTGCAAAAAGCTGTTAAATGTCACACTTCACTGATTACCACACAAATACCTTTCCATGGACAATAAATTATTTTTAGGAAAAAAATTTTCTGGTCAAAAACATTGCTATGAACATAATCTTTTCAAATATATTAAATTTACGGACATCCAATAAATAGACTTATTTAGATGGTTGGTTGTAATCTCTGAGTTACGACAAACCAGTCAAATTGGATTTCAAATGCAAATTTTCCAAAACTATAAGTCAAACTAACTTTTCCTTTCACATAATTATTACACATAAGTGTTCAGAAATGCACTTAGCTAAAGTTTCCCAGTTACTTTATTTTCAACCCCCTTTGTCCACTTTTCATGATGACCTTTAACTCATATCTATCTATCTATCTATCTATCTATCTATCTATCTATCTATCTATCTATCTATCTCTCTCTCTCTCTCTCTCTCTCTCTCTCTCTCTCTCTCTCTCTATATATATATATATATATATATGTATGTATAAGATATATGGGGTGGAGGGGGGTGGACAAATAACAAACTATGCTGTGTGCATTGTTTTGAGACATATTTGATAGCCAACTTATGTTTCATGCCCACCTCCTTATGCAGTGTATTTACAAAGTGGAGAAGCTTTTCATACTGTCAGAAGAAGTAAAATCTGAAGCCTTTCATGAACACTCTGAATCCTCTTTTAAAAAAAATGAAAATACCATTATCTACATTTTAAATTGCAGCTATTTTCAAAGAGAGTAGACTTGCACATGCAAAGAACAGTTTTTTCACTGTTAGCACATTTTCAAAAGGGATAATACTAGGAGAAAAGTAATACAAATTCAGTTATGAAATAGGTTTGAGACACTGTAGACATTGAACTGTGGATTGCTTTACCTTATTTCATGCCAGATATTAGCTGTGGAAGAGGAGTGCTTGAATCACTATAGAACCAGTCTGTTGGCCTGTCGCCAAGGGAGAGAAATCCAAATAAGGGGTTGGTATTAAAATGGCCTCTTTTTCCATTATGAAATAAATTAGTAGACTTTTTCTTTACCTATTTGGGTTTTAAAGTGTTTGGAGTTATACCTGACTTAATTCAAACAAGATTGGAGTGCATTTGTGCTCATGGTAGTGTACCAAAGATGCCACAACAGATAAAAATTGCCTGTTTTGGGGGAATAGGTTAAAAAAACCACACACCAAACAAAGAAGAACCCCCTCCCCCCTCCCCAAATACTGCCTCTTATTCTGTCAGCTTTTGCAATGCAATTTCTGTAACCCATTACGTAGGGATAGATTGGTGTATAAAACTATGTCTGTATGTTTACATTTACTTTGTACATTTGTGATCCAAAGTAGTACGTTGCCATTTGTTTAACCCTCTTGTCCCCGATCCGGCCGCAGCCGACAGTAACGGAGGCTGCCGCTAGATTCCAATACGACCGCAGCCAACAGTTGGTGCTGCCCATGTGGGCAGTACTTTTCCATCACACACAGATCTCAGGTTTTCACACTATATGTCTGAAAATTGGTGGGGCGATGCAGGGAGGGTGTCAGAGGGTGCCAGTGATAAATGTAGACCACTAACATGCGTGTAGTGGGGAGGGAAGGAAGAAATAACAGCCAGCAACCGGAACGCTTTTCAATGGTGCAGCGTGGTGGAAAAAAATGGCGTTTTCTTTAGTAGCAGACGATTCATCTGATTAGCGAGAGGATTAATTGAATGTTATTGTCTTGGAAGTAGAAACATTTGAACGATAATTGTTAAGTGAGTCCGATATTAAACGATTAGGAGGAAGAGGAGGAAGGAAATGCTGCAGTTGGGGAGAAGAGTGAGCCAGAAAATAATGTGCTACATGGCACATTCCTGACCTGTGCTACACACATGGACTGTGGAGAAATTTGATCTCCCTGACGGTCCGCGGCATAGGCGCCTGAAAACGATGCCTTTTGACTGTTTTCTCATTATTACCACACTTTTGCTTTGAAACTGCAATGGCAGAAACGAACAGATATGCTGACAATGAAAATAGCAAGAAGGAAAATAAAATAGGTCTCCGGTCTGCCAAGGTTCGACAGGTGAGAGCAATGGGTACACCCCCCCACCACAGACACACACATCCATAATTTTTGCTTTTTGTGATGTGATGTGACCATGTGCCACCACTACGACTACTTTAGAGACTACCAACATTAAAATTTTGTAGAGTTACAGAAGTTCTGTGTTTTTCGAATTTGTCACACCTGTGCTGTGACAATGGTGACAGTGTGACAGTCATGTACAATAATACACTTCTGTACACTTAACAAACATGTGGTAGCACACGCAGATATGAACTGCAGTATAAAGGTCACATGTCGATTGAATATGACTTGTTTTCAAAAGAAAAAATAGTTAAACAAAACTTCAGTCTCCTCGAGATATACCATAAAACAACAGGTGCTATGGGGACATTGTGTGACACATCCTTGAAGTACTATTGCACATAACTTTTGGTAAACACATCAGCTGGGTATCACTTCCTTATTCGACACTAATATGCTTGAACTATTGTCAAATCTATGCAGAATTTGCTGTTTTATCATATATACCATATTTTTACCTGTGATTGGTGACAAATAAGGTGACAATGACAAGACATCTGGTGACCAGTCACATAAACTTGCGCCTAAATGCAAGTACGAAGACATACCTAGCTTGTGACAAAATTTCAGCTTGATAACTTGTCATGCACACACACAATTGTCTTAGGAGTAAAGTAAGTCAGATGGAGGTAGAAAACCTTTAAAGAATTCAAAATCTACAGGCAGTTTAGCTCTGTAGAACCCAACAACAAGAGTGTTAAAGCAGCTACTGGCTTGAGAATATTGTGGTTAGTGTGCTTGTACTCGGATTTGCCTAAGATAGAAGTAACATCAAGAGAAATATTGCCAGGCAAAAACTTTTCAGTCTGTATACAGTACAGGCTACTCACCGGCATTGATTTGGGGGTCATGTAGTATCTTCTATACAGTGCGAGTTGAACAAAATTTAGGTGATTTTCACAGGTTTTTTAAAGTATGAAAAAATGCACTGTGCACTTGTTTTTGTGATTGAGGATATAGAGCAATACCAGGTAGTCATGAGAAAGTTGGAAATAATCATCAAATGAGGATTGCCTGTATTCCTACAGTGTTGACCCCATGCATGCATATTGCAGTAAGGAAACTAGCAGACGACAAAGGACTGAGGGTGTAAAATGTTTGCTGAAAAATTAAAAAATTTCAAACCTACCAAATTTGTTCAAGAGTCACATAGAAAAACAGAAGGAAAAGAGTGATTTTTTTTTTTATTGCGGTGTGCAGCCTGTTTACATCACTATTTACTGTTTACATCACTATGGGTAGCAAGTGAAGTAGAGGGAGCCACCTTACCAAAATGGGTTTCCGGTTTCATTAAAGGGATAGACTAGACCTAGCAGCTCTAAGGTAGTACAGAGGGGTGAAGTGGTCCAGTACTGGAACGATTTTGTGAAGGAAAAAATTGCAACAGTTTGTTTTTTTGTTTCAATCTACCCTAAAAATTATCAGTAATAACATGTCCAAAGGTGAGACCTGGGAAATGCTCTAAAATTAAATAAAAGATAAATAATTTCTCCAAGATATGCGCTTTAGCCCAGTCTTCTTGCCATACCCCAGATATAGTTAAGTAACACCCAGTCACCCATACCCAAGACTAGAGTTGAGTAAAACCACCTGTAGAGGTAGGACTTACAGGTCCACAGCATGCATGTGATAGGCTATGTCGTCTGGTAGGCTAAGACTTCGAAAGTATAGTGTTTAGAATTAGGCTTTCTGCACAGCATTTTATCGATTTTTTGGGGGTCTAATTTGTTCAACTACCCCGTCAATGTTGAAACTGATACAGTATTTCATATCATTGAAACATTAGTGATTACAGGCAAAATTGGTTTCAGGGTCTGTACCATTTTAAAAAAAAGTTATGGTACATTGTGTTCGTCAGAAACTGATAGTGAGACCATGGTTTACTTTATGTGGCATGTAGTGTGTGTGTGAACAATTATTTCATATGCGTTATAATCCATGGAGTACATGATTGTTAACATGCAAAATGTATGTTTTCAAGTTTGACAAACAGCTAGATGAAGGGAGAATGTTTAGATTTTGTCTAAGTTTGGATTAAAGATTAACCCTCTTGTTGGATTCTACAGAGCTAAGCTGCCTGTAGATTTTGAAGGTTTTCTACCCCCAACTGACTTACTTTGCTCCTAAGACAATTGGTTGTGTGCATGACAAGCTATCAAGCTGAAATTTTGTCACAAGCTAGGTATGTCTTTGTACTTGCATTTAGGCTCACTCTTCTCCCTAACTGCAGCATTTCCTTCCTTCTCTTCCTCGTAAGCATTTAATATCGGACTTACTTAACAATTCTCATTCAAATGTTTCTACTTCCAAGACAATAACATTCAATGAATCGTCTCACTAATCAGATGAATCGTCTGCTACCAAAGAAAACGCCATTTTTTTCGCCACGCTGAAATTTATCTCTGACACCCTCCCTGCATCGCCCCACCAATTTTCAGACACATAGTGTGAAAACCACGAGATCTGTGTGTGATGGCAGCACCAACTGTCGGCTGCGGTTGTATTGGAATCTAGCGGCGGCCTCCGTTACTGTCGGCTGCGGCTGTATCGGGGACAAGACTGTTAAAACAGTTTCAATCTGGGACCCTTTTTGTCATTTAGGTGTCCAACAGGCATTTGTTCACAAGCAGTAAATTCTGGCGTTTTTCCACTGCACGCCCATAACAGCAAACTGACTTGTAGGTAACAGCACCAGTCAGATAAGTTGTAAAATCGTAGACCAGCTGATGAAGACCAAACAGAAGCCTTCTTGAAGGTAGTACAGTTTTTAGAAGACAATGATAATGAACAAATTACCTTTTAATTCTCAGGCAGAAAATGCCACACATTAATCACGAAGCTGTGATTGAAAAAGAACCTTACACTGAAAAACATCTATGGCAAAAGTTAGAAAAAGTTTGGAGAAACAATACTTGTCACATGCATTACAGGGAAAGCAAATATAGTAACTTTTAGGTCAACTGCAGAGAAAATCCTCCAGGAGTTTTCTAGAGAAGAGAAGGACAACAACAACAACAACAAAAACTTATCATCAAGCTGCCCTTCTCCTCTTGTCAGACATCAAGACCATGGATACGGCAAAAGAGGATTACCCATCAAGTTCTGACATGGCTAGCCTGGACATCAATGTGGATTTTCTCCATCATCTGTGACACTGTTCCTCAGCACACTTCTTTGTGGTAACAGAGATCACATTCTGAAGATTGCTTCCATTGGCCAGAGTCTTGTCCAAGCAGCAAGACCAAAAGTTGATATCACCATTGCAGTTGGGTGTCGGAGTGGAAATTCACCACATTATTGGCTCCAGATATCTTGTTGACAATTTTAACAAACTGGAGTTCTCTTCATCCTATGCTGAGGTGAAGAGATATGAACAGTCTGCAGCTCTGGTGCAAGACATTTGCACATGAGGCTTGCCTTCAACCAACTGTGATCTGTGTGTTGCACAATGTCCAACAATAGACAGCCCTGGTACATTTCATGGCATGGGGAGGATTGCTTCTGTCACTCCTGCCGTTAGAACTAGCAGGTCCACCAAACGTGATATTACTGCAACAGCTGAGTAGGTGAAAGTCATTGGGAGGATTCCAATCAAAATATTCAGTTCGTTTGCCTTTCAGCTAAAATGATACTTCAGTCCTCTTTAAACAAGCCACAGTGCTGTCAACACCTTTCTGGACCTTCTGTAGAAAGTATTGTGGCCACTGCGCTGCCCACAACCAGGCTGGTCAGGACCTCTGCAGGCAGTGTGTGATGGCCACCATCCAGGACATGCAGAGCTGCTTCACCATGATGGACATGGACCCCGCTGTGGGGCAGGAGCTGTGTGTTCACACCTCTACACTTCTTGTCAGCATTGGCAAGCCTGAACCATGTAACGCTAGGTGTCACTTTGGATCAACCTCTTTGGTGGAAGGCCAGGATCATTGTTGCCAGTGAACCAGATGACAGCCCTCTCTGCTCCAGTGTCCAACGACTAGGTGGCTTAGATACTGAGATGAGACTGCTGGGTTCCACAGGACGACTAATGGCAGGAACTGGTTTGCAAATGTATAAGTAAAACAACAAACATATTTAGACTCTAGGTGTTCCTCATATTTGCTTTACATGCCTCAGGAAATGGGGGAGGGGGGAATATCATAATGATGGGTTTGACTGACATCAGTCTCCCCACATATTTTTTTGTTCATGGTGTGGGGGGGGGGGGGGGGGGGGCATACTCAGTGTAACTGTAAGTGGGTAGGTGATTGTGAAAAGTTGGAAGTAAAACAGACTAAAAATTCAGAGACATTTTGGTCCAGCTCTCTATTCCTTCCCACCCCACCCACCCCCAAACACACACACACACCCGCACACCATACCCAACTACCCACCCACCCTTACCACACACACACACACACACACGCACACACACACACAAAATACACACACACACATGCACTTTGACTTTGACACATTCACGTGTGTGCACACACTCACACTTAAGTGAACAGACGTAAAATTGAAGACACACACACACTCACACACACAAAGAACAACACACACAGAGAACAACAACAACAACACACACAGAGAACAACAACAAAACACACACACACACACACACACACACACACACACACACACACACACACACTCACAAGAACACATACACACACATATGCACATGCGCACACACACAGGGAACAACAACAAAACACACACACATGCGCGAGCGTGCACACACACACATACAATTCCATGTGGCTGTTCCTTTATCATAGATTTGTGTTTATTATAGATCTATGTGGCTGATTGTTTCTTTATACATTTTTATTTATTATAGATCTATGTGGCTGATTGTTTCTTTATACATTTTTGTTTATTATAGATCTATGTGGCTGATTGTTTCTTTATAGATTTGTGTTTATTATAGATCTATGTGGCTGATTGTTTCTTTATACATTTTTGTTTATTATAGATCTATGTGGCTGATTGTTTCTTTATAGGGGGGGGGGGGGGGGGGGGGGGGGGGGGGGGGGGGGATAGCCTAGTGGTCAGAACATTGCGCTCACAATCTGACGACCCGGGTTCGATTCCCGTTCAAGGGATATTTTCCTCTGGAGTTAACATTAGTGCAGACTCCACTCTTCCCAAAAGTTCTTTGGATGAGACTATAAACTGAGGTCCCGTGTGCAAACGCACACAAATATCTTACGCACATGTTGAATCCTGTTCTGCTTTTCGTAAGAGTAGGCCATTGTGTGCCGCTGGGAACAGATGACAGAATTCACAAATCCACATACACGCAGGGACTGGATGTAAAAAAGCACATAAGTGCTTACTCCATTATCCTCGATATAACAGAATGAAATAAAAATAAATTTATAGATTTTTGTTTATTACAGATCCATGTGGCTGATTGTTTCTTTATAGATTTTTGTTTATTATAGATCTATGTGGCTGATTTCTTCATGAGCTTTTTTTTTTGTTTTTTGTGTGTGGCTTATTTGTGTGTGTTTTGTTTGTTTGGTTGGTGTTTTGTTTATTGTTGTTTTTTACAGATGTCTTGACGAAGCTAACAAGCAAAGATATTATGTGTTCAATGTACCATCTGAAGTAAGAGTTTTACTTTGATACAGAGGGGTGCAGGAAGTGAGACACTCAGGCACATGCCAGAGAGAGAAGGCAGGCAGTCAATCAGGCAGACAGACAGAGTTTACTGTGTGTGCTGATTTTTTTTTTACCTCTCAGAAGCTTATTCATATTTCAGTACACTGTCAGTCTATACAAAATCAAAAAGTAGTAAACATCTGTATCATTGTCTATCCCCCTCCTCCCCCCTTCCATGCCTCCCCCCTCCCACCCACTCAATACACAGACAATGATACCATGCCTTGCATGTAGGCAGAGTACACAAAATACACACAAACACACACACATAGAACACACACACACACACACCCATGCACATATACATGCATACACATTCACCCCCTCTCCCTCCCTACAAACACATTGTGCACAAAAACATGCGCACACACAAAGAGCTCGGGCACACATGGGGACATATGGGGAAGGTTAAATCTACCAGTACTGGACTAACAACACAGCCATGCCCCATGCCTTATGGATGTGTCACAACCAGCTCAGCTTGTTACAAACAGCTCCTTGCCATGCTGGAACCTGCACTATGCCTATTTTCACCCCACAGAGCTGGCCACTTGAGACAAGGGGATGGGGACAGAGCAGACTCTTTTCTTTACAAACACCTATGCCACAATGCCAACTGGCTAGATGTATAGTGATAGACAAGAGTGTTGTCCAGACAGGGCACCAACACCCTCCTCTTCACTTACAAGGAAACCTTAATCCCTCTTTAGAACCAGCATCAGAACATTATGAAGTCTAGCCAAGTCAACTATAAACACTAACCATTGGCCCCCCCAAAGTAACTGTTGCAATTAGTTCCTAACTTTCGTTTTTTAAGTAGTACTTGACTAAAGGGGGATGGTAGGAAGAAAGAAAGAGGAGAGTGGATGGGGGTGGGGGGCTGTCACTGGCTGTTCCACTTCAGCCCTGCTTAGGATCAGAGACCATTTTTGTAAGCATAACAATCACTGAATCAGCAGGCTGTCTGTATGTATCCCCCCCCCCCCCCCCTCTCTCTCTCTCTCTCCTCTCTCTCTCTCTCTCTCTCTCTCTCTCTCTCTCTCTCTATCTGTCATCTCTCTCTCTCTCTCTCTATCTGTCTCTCTCTCTCTCTCTCTCTCTCTCTCTCTCTCTCTCTCTCTCTCTCTCTCACACACACACACAAAATAAAAGAATTAAACCCCCCACCCCCCACCCCCACCCACCCACCCACACACACCCACCCACCACACCCGCGAATTCACTTTTCTCTTCTCTCTCTCTCTCTCCCTCCCTCCCTCTCTCTCACTCTCATTCAGACTCTCTCTCTTTTCTCTTCTCCCCCTCTCTCTCTCCTTTCCTCCTGTACCCATTATATATCAATTCTTATGTAGCTTGTTTAAGATTTGATTGAAAGTGTGGATGGATGTTGAAAGGTTGCCTCATTGCGTACAAAATATTACTTAATTTAGACATAGCTGGCAAAAGCTGTTGAGCAATTCTGTGTGGGGCAGGTTTTAACATTGTATGGATGCAGCAAGGCGTTGGAGATGAAAAGATGTTTCTACGTTTGTTTAAACAGCGACTAATTGATATGGTTTCCAAGAATGGGATGGAACAATCAGAGAACGGGAAAGGTATAGGTCTTTTAAAGCAACTTTTCAAAAGGAGAAATACATTTATGATATGGAGATATATTGTTTCTGTGTGGCTATTAGTATTACACAGTTAAGATTTAATGTGCTTCCTATCATTAATAATGTCAACAGATATAGCGACTCTATAACTGTATAAGAGACAAAAGCTGTCCTCTCTGTATGAACAAAATAGAAAATGAATGTTACTTTATATTTGATTGCAGTTTGTATACAGATTTAAGAGAGACATTTCTTAAAGAATCAAAATGCATGACACTATCCAGATTACTGAAAGGAACAAACGAAAATCACCGACACAATCTCTCCAGGTATGTTTTTCATGCTATTAACAGACGAAAGAAAAGCATTTTGTAACTGTGCTGTTGTTTGTACTCCTTGTTTTTATTGTAAGTAGTTGTGGCTGCTTGATGTGCTGTTCTTTTGATTGTCTTATATTCATTGACTTTATGTTTTGCTTTCAAGGTTTATTGTCTTATTGTTTTGTTTATTTGGATGATGTACTTGGTGTGATACCCTCAGGAGAGCTGGCTTAACTGTCTTGACCCCGATACAGCTGCAGCCGACAGTAATGGCGGCCACCGTTAGATTCCAATACAACCCCAGCTGGCAGTTGATGCTGCCCATGTAGGCAATACTTTTCCATCACACACAGATCTCGTGGTTTTCACACTATGGTGGATTGGTGGTCTAGAGGTAACGCACCTGTCTAGAATGCGAAAAGTTCGGGTCGGGTGTGTGCGGTGGTTCGTATCCCGTTTGGGCCCCAAATATTTCCCCATCCATTAGTCCATGAGTGGTGGTCTGGGCGCTAGTCTTTCGGATGAGACGATAAACTGAGGTCCCGTGTGTTACACAAAATTTTCAGCGCACGTAAAAGAACCCACGGCAACATTCTTAGAAAAAAGCCACTCTGATAGGGAAACAAATACAGTTGCAGACCAAAAGAAAAAAAAAAGGGTGGCGCTGTTCTTGTGGCGACACGCTCTCCCTGGGGAGAGCAGCCCGAATTTCACGCAGAGAAATCTCGTGACTTAAAGTGGTATATAAAAAAAAAAAAGTGTCTGAAAATTGGTGAGGTGATGCAGGGAGGGTGTCAGAGGGTGCCAGTGATTAATTTAGACCACTAACATGCGTGTAGTGGGGAGGGAAGGAAGAAATAACAGCCAGCGACCGGAACGTTTTTCAATGGTAGCAGCCTGGCGAAAAAAATGGCATTTTCTTTAGTAGCAGACGATTCATCTGATTAGCGAGACGATTAATTGAATGTTATTGTCTTGGAAGTAGAAACATTTGAACGATAATTGTTAAGTGAGTCCAATATTAAACGAGGGTTAAAAGGAAATTGTGATTATCTCGTTTTGCATCTCGTTTCCTTCACTTGCCTTTTTGCCTTGCCCTCTGAATGTATTGTGGCCAAAGGCCAATGTACATTAACCCTCTTGTTGTTGGATTCTACAGAGCTAAACTGCCAGTAGATTTTGAATTCTTTGAAGGTTTTCTACCCCCAACTGACTTACTTTACTCCTAAGACAATTGTTTGTGTGCATGACAAGCTATCGAGGTGAACTTTTGTCACAAGCTAGGTATGTCTTTGTACTTGCATTTAGGCGCAAGTTTATGTGTCTGGTCACCAGATGTCTTGTCATTGTCACCTTATTTGTCACCAATCACAGATAAAAGTATGGTATATAAAATAAAGCAGCAAATCCTGCATGGATTTGACAATAGTTCATGCATGTTAGTGTCGAATAAGGAACTGATACCCAGCTGATGTGTTTACCAATGATTATGTGCAATAGTACTTCAAGGATGTGTCACACAATGTCCCCATAACACCTGTTGTTTTATGGTATGTCTCGAGGAGACTGAAGTTTTGTTTAACTCTTTTTTTTCTTTTGAAAACAAGTCATATTCAATCAACATGTGACCTTTATACTGCAGTTCATATCTGCATGCTGGCACATGTTTGTTAAGTGTACAGAAGTGTATTATTGTACATGACTGTCACCAGTGTCACAGCACAGGTGTGACAAATTCAAAACAACACAGAACTTCTGTAACCCAAGAAAATTTTAGTGTTGGTAGTCTCTAAAGTAGTCCTAGTGATGGCACAGGGTCACATCACATCACAAAAAGCACAAATAATGGATGTGTGGGGGGTGTACCCATTGCTGTCACCTGTCGAACCTTGGCAGACCGGAGACCTATTTTATTTTTCTGCTTGCTATTTTCATTATCGGCATATCTGTTCTTTCTGCCATTGCAGTTTCAAAGCAAAAGTGTGGTAATAATGAGAAAACAGTCAAAAGGCATCTTTTTCAGGCGTCTATGCCGCGGACTGTCCGGGAGGTCAAATTTCTCCACAGTCCGTGTGTGTAGCACAGGTCAGGAATGTGCCGTGTAGCACGTCATTTTCTGGCTCACTCTTCTCCCTAACTGTAGCATTTCCTTCCTCCTCTTCCTCGTAAGCATTTAATATCGGACTCACTTAACAATTATTGTTCAAATGTTTCTACTTCCAATACAATAACATCAATGAATCGTCTTGCTAATCAGATGAATCCTCTGAACCAAAGAAGAACACCATTTTTTTCGCCAAGTGCTGTGCTATGATTGAAAAGCGTTTTTGTGGCTGGCTTTTCTTTCTTCCATCCCTCCCTACTAACGCATATTAGTGGTCAAAATTTATCACCGGCACCCTCTGACACCCTCCCTGGATCGCCCCACCAATTTTCAGACACACAGTGTGAAAACCACGAGGTCTGTGTGTGATGGAAAAGTACTGCCCACGTGGGCAGCACCAACTGTCGGCTGCGGTCGTATTGGAATCTAGCGGCGGCCGCCGTTACTGTTGGCTGCGGCCATAACAGGGTCAAGAATAAACCTGTTCAGAGTTCAGAGTTCTCCTTTCCTCTCCCCCCCCTCTCTCACACATACTCTCTCTCTCTCTCTCTCTCTCTCTCTCTCTCTCTCTCTCTCTCTCTCTCTCTCTCTCTCACACACACACACACACACACACACACACACACACACACACACACACACACACACACACACACACACACACACACACACACTCACTCACTCACTCACTCACTCACTCACTCCCCTCTCTCCATCTCTCTGTCTCATTCTCACTTACACACACACACACACACACACACACACACACACACACACACACACACACACACACACACACACACACACACACACACACACACATGCTTTTATTGGTATTATTCCATGTGCTTCCCCACTGCCACAACCCCACCTCTCTCTCTCTCTCTCTCTCTCTCTCTCTCTCTCTCTCTCCTCTCTCTCTCTCTCTCTCTGTTTCTTTGTGTGTGTTTGCCCTTTCTCTTTTTTCTGCTATGTTAGTGCACATTTGTATAGATATGTCCTCATTTGGGTTGAAGAAATGACTGATAGAGTCATTCTAGGAGAGCTTAATTTAGGGAAGAAATTGCTTAGTATGAAGAACTGAAATTAGTTACAGGCTAGAATTGCTGACAAACCTTCAGCTTCAGCTGGTCAATGCCCCTTGACCCCGCCAGGGGACAGTGCCCCCTGGACTCCCAAACCATTTCAGGGAAAATGCTTTTCCTCCAGTACCATGCCTGATGACAGATCAGGTACAAACACTCTCTTCCGTGCTGCTAAGTAGGCTGCGCAAACGTCCATTGCTGTAGCAGACGAAATTTAGCCTTGATCCTCTAGCTTGGCATTTCCCTGTTCAATTCCCTGTTCAATGCGTTCCAGATGACATCATAGTGTGACTAGACACTGGTTTAAGCCACTATGCTAATGATCACAGCATGTTACCTGTGTCAGTTAATTTTCTTTCAAATGCTCTCTCTTTCTCTCGTATCACTGCACATTTCACCATCTGCAGGAAGGAAATAACAAAATGTTAAGAAAGGAATCTTTCTCTGATATATATTTTTTTTTACAGAAAGTAATGGTGTATAACGTTAAAGTTTGCTAATTCAACGAAGGACAGCGATGTAATTGTAAGTGATGAAAGTGTTCTTAGGCAGCATGCCATTGGAAGAATTAGAGGCAGTTCGGAGACAGACACCGGAGTGTGACTGATCTTTTTTTTTTTTACTGCTTCCTCTGCATCTGTTTCTATGAACAGTAGATCTGGTTTGTCAAGCACTGTGTCTTCCAGTGCCTGTAGAAGCACTAGTAATAGCAGTGCCAGCAGTGAACTTGAATCATCTGAAAAACACCAGGAGTCATAGCTACGGCGATCGAAGATTAAACCTACAAGTGATGCTGACAATGATTGTTTAAAGGCTGAAGTCATGTGGGCATTAAAAGTTGTTGTTGACTGCCACTGCAGCTATAGATTTTCTGAATAGTTCCACAGTATTTGCATGTTAGGATCTTTAAAGATTCTGTAAAATTGCCATGGTCTAGGTCCTTTTAAACTGACTTGGGGTCCTTTTAAGTCCTTAAACTAAAGGTCCTTTTTGGCTTCATGCCCTGCACCTGGGAACCCTGTTACCACACACCTTTTCGAAGTTGTAGCAGTCAACAATGATGCTTTCTGCCACCATAGGTCAAATGCCAGCTATCAGGTGAACAACTAGTCGTGTTGTAAACGTTTCAAAATTGTAGCTTTTAATTTAGTGCTTATATTGGAAAAAATGTGGGAAAATAGTCGTACATCAGTGATTACACCAGAAATTGGATGATTGACAAAACTGCCTTGAAAAAAGAAAATTCAATAAAAGATCCATCAATTCTCACCTGCCTGTATAGTTTGGTCACTGGTCAATCAAAAATAGGCCACCAGCAGATCCTTTGTGCCCAACGTTGTTGTGATTGATGATGAGAAAGTTCGAAAGACCTTGTGGAAATGTGATTACACTGTTAAAGATGATGTGCAACTGCTGCATTTTTTAAATCAATTTTCTAGTACATGAAATAATTTTTGGTACTCATATTAGCTGCATATGTTTGTATGATTGTCTTGTTTCTATCACTAAAAGAGCAGTAGTAGCCTGATTGTGCTTTGGCTCTGAACGAGTTTTGTTTGTTGACGGTGTGGCAGTGTCTGTTTTTGGGTGCCATTTTTATCTTGCAAAAATGACATTGATAAAGCTTTGATGTCTCAGCAATAGCATTCAATTATGCCTTCATTTTATTTCTATTATATATATATATAATATCTATATGACTCAATCACAACACCCACACAAAAGTAGACTGTCAAGTATTTTTAGAAACATCTTTATTTTTCTTTGAAAGTGACCACCCCTCTGTTTTGAGACCTTTTGGCAGTAAGTCATAAATATATGACAGACACTACAGAGATACAGACATGACAGACCCACCGAGAAGTAACCATTATTTTTGCCTTTTTTCTTCTTGCATTGTTTATAAAGTTATACATTGTATATTGCTCCTTTGCTCTTACTAGTCTTAGTTTGCTACCTTTGCAAATATATTTAAAATAAATAAAATGTATTTACAAGTAAAACAACAAACATACTTAGATTTTAGGTGTTCCCCATACTTTTTTTTTTTTTTACACTCCTGAGGAAATGTGTGCTCAAATATCATAATGATGTCATCCACTGATGTCAATCTGGCCACATATTTTTTTGTTCATGGTGGGGGGGAGGGGGGGGGGGGGCTGTAACTGTGAGTGGGTAGGTGAGTGTGACAAGTCAAGTAAAACAGACTGAAAATACAGAGACATTTTTAATCCAACTCTATTCCTTCCCCTCCCCATCCCCCCAACACACACAACACACACACACACTTCTATGTGGCTGTTCCTTTAGTTAATTATATATAGAGTTTTTTAAATTATGGATCAATGTGGCTGATTGTTTCTTTTGTTTGTTTGTTTCTCTGTTTTGTTTCTTTTTTATTTCTATTTCTTCCTTAGCTTTTAAAAAAAAAATCTTTTTTAAAGCAAACATTTTACATATATAATACAACATATGCACACATAGTAACATTAAAGCCATGAGACATTCAACAATCAGCAACTATGGATAGATGTGAACAAACTCTTCAATGTAAACAGTTATAGCAATGAAAAATACTCTAATGAGTTTGCAACCTTCTCACAAGTTTGTCAGATTTTCTTATACATACGTCTGATCCGTTTCGAGTACAATTGGTTCAAATGCTTTTGGAACATTGTGAAAGTCTATCAATTTACCACTTATTCTTGCATTACATTTTTCTATTGCATATCTAGCTTTTAGCTGGTTTTGAAATACAAACAAATTTGGGATTTTGCTAGTCATTTTACACTTAAATATATAGTTTACCAAACATTAAAATAAAATCCAATGTATCATTTGTTTCTAGATACTGATCAACTCCAAAAATTACCAGTTCTCGTGACATCTTAAGAGAGTGACTATTATGACATTTTCCATTCAACAAGTGTTTAACAGCATTCCAAAAAGAACGTACAAAGTCACAGTTCCATAAAAAATGTTCAATAGAGTCTCGTTCCTTCTGACAAAGTGAACATTGTGCAGTATCTGTTACACCCATAGCATGAAGAATGACGTTAGTGGCAATTATTCTCTGTACGATTCTAATTTGTAGCCATTTGAATAGTACATCTCTGGTTCTGTGTATTTTGCTGAAAATTTTTTCCCATGGTATACATGCATTTATTTTTTCTGACCATTTGGAACAACATTTTGGTTTATTGTTATCGGATGTTAGGATTTCATAGTACTTTTCTGCTCCTTAATGTACACCTAATATACACTTTATTACACAAAACATACCTCCATGTTGAGTAGTTTTATCATCTTTGTGAATTTCCGTGGTTTTTTTAAAAAAACATTGTTTTATGGCAGATATCCATCCATTGTAGGTGATAAAGTCAATACAAAAGCTTGTATCATTTAAAAATTCTTGGTATTTGACAAATTCTCCATTTTCTTTAATAAAGTGTTTTATAGAATATACCCCTTTCTTTATCATTTTATCTTGTTTAACTGTGGCGTTTCCTACTTTAATATTTTCATTATAGAAGATTGGCTCCACAAGAAGCTCGTACTGGTTACGTGATATGATTTGAGTACAAAAAATTCTATATGCTTTAAATACATGAGCCCAAAATGAGTTAATACTTGTATATTTTAAGGTATATGTTGGCCCATAGCATTCTAGGTTTTCAAGAAATGGGTAGGTTTCTATAGCAATATTTTTCCACTTGTGCTCTGTTATTTTACTTTTTCTTATCCAGAAAATTTTTTAAGCAAAACTGTATTTTCTAATATCTAGAATGTTGAGTCCACCTTGTTTAATTGTTTTAACTGCTGTTTTCCTGTTAATTCTATCGTTTTTTCCGTTCCAAACAAACTGAAAGCATAACTTTTGGAGCTTTTGTATAAACTGGTCAGGTGGATCTGGTAGCAGAATCCAGAGATGGATTAACTTTGACAGATTAAGAGATTTTAGTAAAGCAACTCTTCCAATTGGAGTGATGGTTCGTTTTGCCCAAATTCTAAACATCACTTTTACTTCCGCTAACTTATCTTTAGAGTTGATATTTTCACAGTCTACTAAATTATCAGTAAACCAAATCCCTAGTATTTTAAATTTAGATGAATTCCATATCGTTTTTAAATGAGGACAGAATATCTTCGTAGTTCTTTTATTTCCCAGCCATACAACTTGTGTTTTATCACAATTCATGAGTAAACCTGACACTCTACTCAATCTGTCAAGAACGAATATTGATTGTTCAAAAGAAACCCTATCACCAATATTAAACAGTTGGGTGTCATCAGCAAACTGTAGAATCCTATGTTTTCTACCATTCGTCTTAATTCCCTTAATTATTATTTTATCTTCTCTTATCATTGTACCTAAAATTTCTGCACAGAGAATAAATAAATAGGGTGAAACTGGATCTCCCTGTCTGCAGCCTCTTTCAATTTTAAACCACTGCCCACTCTGTCCATTCACAACCGCTGTTGATTTTATATCCTTATAGAATGTTTCAATCCAACGACAAATACTACTGCCAAAGCCATATGCTTTCAAAACTTTAATCATAAAACACCAATTTAACCATTAACCATTCGCATTTCTTACAGAGAAACTCTCTGTAGTATTCAAAAATTTACGCAGTTTTTTTTAAGAGAATAAGGTACCTCAAGTACACATAGTGCTGTACAGTTACCATTGTTTGCAGAGCAGTCATATTTGGCCAAAGTATTCATAGATGTTTATACTTTGTTCTGCACCCCAAGATGTGTGTCCTACCTACATGTGTTTTGCTGCTGTCCCTCTTTGTCACCAAATACAGGTAACATTGCAGTGACCCTCATGCGTTAGTGTACAACTACCCCCCTAACATGCACAATATACGTATGTGATTTAAAAAAATAAGTGTGGTCCTGCCCGAAAGTGTCCTCCATGCATCCACCGTTATGGTAATCCAATCGAACTTCACACTTGTCACAAAATTACTGTCACCAAGTCTACATTTCTGAGTGGAAAGTATTCAAACATATTGAAAACGACGTTGACTAATGCGCATATATACATTTTTTTACAAAAATATGCTCACGCCTACTATTTACAAGACACTAGTGTGTCCTTCACCAATAGCCAGTTACATGGCTGTCACAATGCAGGTGTCACAGCCCAGTGTCACGTCCAGGTGTGTTTGGCGTGTTTCTCAGGGGAAAATACTGATTAATTTTTAGAAATCTGGTTTTCGTCATAATATTACTGATCCGGACTCAGAAATCTCAAATCAGTAGAAAAAGTAGAGATGAAGCCTTGGCAAACCCTTGATCCCCCTCATGATCAAAAATGACAGGTAACCCTAATTTCCTCAGGTGTTGTTTCTGTCCATAATGGATCTATGACTAAGCCCTTTTACAGCGATCTTTTGCCCGGCATAATTGTTAGTTTTTATCTGCTACAATTTGAAAAAAAATTGGGGCACAAAACAAACAAAGTAATCTAAGGGCTTGGCATTCAGTGGGAGAGTTTGTGCCGGCCCCGTCGGCAGCGTGAAGTCTTGCACTGTGCAAGGCACTTGTGCGCCGCGCCATGTTGTCTGCTAAAGAAGCCAATGGAATTTATCCTCAGATCACTTTCCGACTCACTACCTTCTTCCCATTTCATCTCTTTCTTTACATCTACTTCAACATCGGATTCAAAAATTTTATTCTCTTTTGAACTGTTCCACTTCAGCCAAAATAGCTTCAATTTCCACATCAGTATATTCCTCCCAAATCGTATGCTCAATCTTTGCTGCCATTTTTAGCTACAAGAAAGCGTGGGAAAGACAAAGCCAGTCACTGGCCAATTTCTTGTGAACAGGAGGCTGTGTAGTACTGAATTTGGTACCCATTCCTTCCTTAGTTTATGCTGACCTCAGTGGAATGTTCATTCATAGTGTGTGTGTACTAGGTAGAGCTTAGTGCATGAGGGAAATTCCCCACTAGGCTGAATTGATGTCCCGCGGGCTGTGGCAGGCAAAAATAGATGCGGGCAAGCGGGCAGCGGCGGGCTACGGTGGGTAAAATGGGAAAGGGTTAAGGGATCGAAAGGCTTTTTCAAAATCAATACAGAGTAGCAAACCTGTGCAACTTTTTACATTTAGATAGTTAATCATGTATAAAACCTTACATTATCACCCATATATCTGTTACTTATAAACCCAGTTTGGTCTTCACTGATAAGAATTGGCAGTATCTGTTTTATTCTGTTAGCAATAGATGAAGATCTTATTTTGTATACAACATTAAGTAGAGAGATAGGTCGCCAGTTCTTTATATATTATTTTGATTTATCGCCTTTGGGAATACAAGTGATAACACCATCTTTTTGTGTTGCAGACAGTTCACCATGCCAGTATTCTTCATTTAAAGATTTACAACAAAGGGTCCTAAACGTGTCCAAAAGAATTTAAAGAATTCGACAGTAAACCCATCAGTGCCTGGACTTTTACCATTTTTCATGTTTTTCAATGCCTGACTTGCTTCATCAAGAGTGATATTTCCTTCCATTAAATTATTCTGCTCATGGGATAATCTAGGAAGTTTTTTGACAAGATCACTTATTTCACAGTCTTCTACATTTCTTTTCTTATACAATGTTTCATAGAATGCTTTCACTTCACTTGCTATGTGTGTGGGGTCTTCTATTACCTCCCCGTCACTAATTATCAACTTTGTCATTTGCTTGCTAACATAGTTCCGTTTTTCTAAATTGCAAAAGTACTTTGACATTATTTCCCCTTCAGCAATCCATCTTGCCTTGGATCTTAACAAAACTCCTTCCATTCTTTTGTCTCTGATTGCTCATAATTCCTGGTTCTTTTTCTGAATCTGCTGAATGTTTTCGTCTGTTTTCTTTTCAATTTTTTCTAACGTCTCTCTATCTCTGATAAGTTTATGTTCGGCTGCTAAAGATTTTTTCTTCTTCATTGAGGCATATGCAATAGTTTTACCCCGTATTTTCATTAGCAAAAAAATCCAAAAACACCATGTCTGAAATCTTTAATTCAATATTATCAGCTTTTTCAATTTCATCTATATTTTCCTTATCATAACTATCCGCTGCATATTCTAATAACACATTGGTGATCTCTTTATTAATCTCCTCCACGTACTGTATATCTTTAAGTAAGGATGAATTAAACTTCCATAATGTATGGTGCTTTTCATTTTTACCAAACTTTAATGTTAAGGTAATCATTGAGTGATCTGAGCGATAGCCCGGAACAATATCAGCGTCTTTAAAATACCAGTATAGGTGATCTGACACCAAAAAGAAATCAAGCCGGCCTTGCTTCAGGGGCATTGGTTTAGGCCAAGTGTAACGCCTACTTTCCAGATTGTTCTCTCTCCAAACGTCTGCTAACCCAAATTCTTCAACTAGGCCCTCAATTTCTCCTCTTGCTCGTGGGTTGTTGTCATGTATCATTTGTGAACAAAACAGCAACCCCTCTACAATTCGACCGAAACGAGGCAAAAAAACATTTGTAACCCCATTCTGAATGTACATACCTTTCCAGCTTATGATCAAAATGCGTATCTTGCAGGCAATATAGAGAGTACTTCTTTTGTCTTAGATAATGAAAAACATCTCGTTTACGTGTATCCCCTAGTCCTTGACAGTTAAGTGTTGCTATTGGTAAGGTGTCCATTACTGACATAATTATATTATCTGTGCTTTACAAAGTACACGGTTGGGGGGGGGGGGGGGTTGAGGCGGGCAGAGAGAATGTTTACTGTGTGTGCTAATTTTGTTTTTTTACCTCTCAGAAGCTTATTCATATTTCAGTACACTGTCAGTCTATACAAAGTCAAAAAGTAGTAAAAACACCCCCCCCCCCCCCCCCCCCCCCCCCCCCCCCCCCCCCCCCCCCCCCCCCCCCCCCCCCCCACCCCCCCCCCCCCCCCCCCCCCCCAAAGCACCCCGAAAATGATCCCAAATCCCTTGCATTTTGGGAGAGTACACCCCAAAAAGGTATTTTCTCTTCCAGGGGCCTGTCTCAAAAAACACACAAAAACATGCATGCAACACTTTACACACCCCATGGAAAACCACGCATGCATGCACATCCCACAAACACATATTCACACATTTTTTGTTTTGGGGTTTGGGGGGGTTTTCCCTTGGGGGGGGGAGGGGGTATTTTGGACTCTTTTTCTTTTCTTTTTTTTAGTTTATATTGTTCTTAATTTGTTTTTTGGCTGTTTTTTGCCTATTTTTTATTTATTTTCCCCGGGTTGTTGTTGGGTATTTTGGTTTGTTTTTTGTTGTTTATTTCCTTTTGGGGTCTTGTTGTTTCATCTTTTTGGGGTTTTTTTCAGTTTTTGTATGGTTAAGGTTTGAGTGTGTATGTCACTATGTGTTAAAGGGGGGGGGGGGGGGGGGGGGGGGGGGGGGGGGGGGGGGGGGGGGGGGGGGGGGGGGGGTGGGGGGAAGCATTTGGGTGTGGTTTTTAAAAAAATTTTTTATTCTTTTTTGTTTCTTTGTTTTTTTTTGGTTTGGGGGTTTTTTCTTTTTTGATATTTTTTCAAGTTTTTTTAATTTTTGACTTGTAGGGTTTAATATTTTTTTGTTTTTTTTTTTTTGTTTTTAAATTTCCCCATATGCATATGTTATTGTTTTTCTTGTTTTTAAATTTTTATAGTTTACCATAGAATAGGTTTTTTGTTCTATGTCTGCATATACATTATCTTTTTTTTCTCGCTTACTTTTTCTTTAGATAGATGGCTTGATGAAAAAAAGCAAATGCTCTGCTTATTCAATGTACCATCTGAAAATAAAAGTTTGACTTTGACTTTGACATTCAACCCCCCACCCACCCACACACATACACAGTGTGCACAAAAACATGCTCATGCAAGTAGTGCATGCTCACATGCATGCACACATGTCTGCGCACCCACTTGATTTACTGCCTCAGTCTCTGAAAAGAACTAGGCCTATCAATTCATGGGCCACCACAGCTTAGCAGGGAGCAGAAATTCTCAGTACAAGGACGGGTGTCCTAGCAACCAGGATGTAGGGAGCCTCACAGGACATTGACGTCATTCTAATGTCATGATGGCTTTGGCCTCTTTGAAAGTCTGTACACCCACAATGTACTGGGAGGTTCAGGGCTTATTAAGTCACTTTTTTAAAATACACAAACACACAATTTGGGGGGATGTGTAGGGCATATGTTTATTGACAAAGTCAGGAAATTTCAGCGCAGCAGCATGAACAGTTCCCGAGTTATAGAGCAAAATATAGGGGTCTGGGTGAAAATACATCCACAACGTATGGGGAAGGTTAAAGATCAACCACACTATATTATATGGATGCACACATCCATTCAGAAATTTATCCTGACTTGAAAGACATAATAGAATAGTATGCACTCTCTCTCATATGTTGCAATCTTTCTCTCACAGCCACAAGCATGTGCACACAAAATATCCGGAAACTTCACTGAGATTGCACATATATATAATTATCAGAAAGAAACCATAAAATATTCAACATACGCAATCATGTTACATTCACACTCACACTGGGATTTGATAGTTAATAACAATTCATATTAATTAAACTTGCTACCTGCTTTCCTAGCGGCACAGCATAACAATAACTTAATCAGCACTTCAGTCTTCATTAGTTACTTTCAATCTTTTCTTTCTTCACGCACACACTTGACAAAAGAAACAGTTTACAAATCTGAGTGCTGGAATCCCATGCTCCAGGCCAAGGTGGAAGTTATCTGGGCTATCTAACTGTGGACCCTTGCTCCCCATAATGCCCGCTGGTGAAGACTAGTCAGCTTCACCTACAACACATTATTGTACACCTGGCTTAGAACACAAACTATCAATAACATAACATGAATTTGGCATTTAATATTGTGAAAGGTCTCTGGCATAGTCCAATAGGACATTTGTTATAACTTCATTAAGTTTAATGATTTGTTGTTGTTTATTTATTTGTTTTAACTTGTTCTTCTTGCTTTGTGAAGTTTCTTTTTGTCTATGCCCCCCCACCCCTTTTTTTTTTTGGTGTGTATGCACACATTTCAGAAGGACTTCCACCACAACCTCAACTTTCACACACTTTTCCCCCCCTCTAATATCACTGAGAATGAACAAAGGTAAAATCAAACACAACAACAACTACAAACTGTCAATATTCAGTATCTCCAGTAACTGTCAAGTCACAAAAGGAATGAGAACATTTTTATTCCCCATTATTATAAATATTGCTAGCTTTTACTTTAGTTCCTAGCTTTTATTTTAGTTCCTTTCTTCTTTTACTAGGTTTTCTTTATAAACAGTCATGTAGCTATTTTGTCACATTCAATCAACAAAAGATTAGGTTATACACATACAGATGTACATTTTAGATTATAAAAAAAAGAACAAAATCTGAAGATATATCTATAATCACAACTGTTCACTGATCTACCTCCTATAATACCATTAAATCAGCCAGTTTCTTTTGTTTCACAAACTCCAAAACTGCTAATAGTTCATTTAGTAATTTGCTACAGTCCAATCATGTCACAGTGCAGTTAAAATATACTTGTAAATTAACAAGCAAAGTTTTTACTCTCAACATAATGAAGACTAGTCAGCTTCACCATGCAGCTTCCATTATAACTCCAGAAAATCAGTTCCACACAAAATAGTAAATCTATTATTCACTAACCTGCTAGACCAGCAGCAAAGAGTTCAAAGTCAATCTCCTCTTCACCCAAGGGAGGAGAGGCATGTGACTGCCTTCCTTTGTTACCAGCTGTCAAACTACTAGCCTAGAAAGTTCCTTCAAAAATGCAACCTCATTTCTTGCATTTGGCAACACTCATTAACTAGAATTAAATGGAAGCTTTGACAACACTCCATAAGTGTAAAATTAAACCGAAGCGACTTGTAACAACTTGTAAAAGTTTAAAGTAAAAAAAGAAATGCTACATCATAGTTCATACAGAGATAAAATAAATTGTTGCTTTTGCCCTTAAACTTACAAAGCTTTTTGATGTATGGTCCATCGGAGAGGCATTGGGGGTTTACCCCCCCATCCCAGATCTTTTTGAACGGGAACCTTTCAGTTCCATTGTACATAATGTATATCACCTGAAACTGAAGATATCATTGGTTAACAAAGAAACATTAAAATTTTTTTTTTAAGGCAAAGATGGGGGGAAGGTGACGACAGTGCTGGCCACGTCGGGTCAGGGACCAGACCGCCCCCAAGAGGTCAGCTACACAGATGCCAAGGTCATTGGCAATGGCTCCTTTGGGGTGGTGTATCAGGCCAAACTAGTGGACACATCAGAGCTGGTCGCCATCAAAAAGGTGCTGCAGGACAAAAGATTCAAGGTCAGTCAGTGTCATTTTTCTGCAGTCAGAGGTCTGAAAGAGATAAAGACATGTGTGAAAGGAACCTTTGTCAGAAAGTGTCAGTTTTGTACTATATATGCTAAAAGCAGGGTACTGTTCCTTCCTGCAATTTTTTAAAATATATATCGTTATCAGTGTCACTTGATTCGATGATAGTAAAGAGAAATCAATTCAGCTTGTCGTGAATATGGGTCAATCTCTGGAAAGGGGGGTCAAAAGTGTGACAGAGGAGGTCAAAAATAAAACTGTTCAGTTTTGTAGAAAATCACTTCCAGCATTAAGTATAACTACTTAGCTGATGGCATTTATGATTTTTAGAGCAAGAACTTTGTGTGCCTTGGTGTAGTGGGGGGTTAAAGAGGTCAACCCTCACTCTCCCTGATGGTAACATGGATCCCATACAGCCATGTACAAGTCTATGCTTAATTGTTATTTCTACATTTTTGAGCATAGGTAATATACTTTGTTTATTTGGATGTTTATAAACCTTTATTTACCTGAAAAACACACCTGCGTTAGTAAAATAGGTGAAAGACAGAGATATCAACACCCATCATTAGTATTTTACTAACAGTTTTGCAGCTGAGGCCCCTGTCCATGGTACTGAAAAAAATTGCTGGGTGTTGTGAGCTGTTTGTAACTAGTAAGTGACATGAAAATTATGTAAAATTTTCATGACGTTTTTCAGTCACCAAAATTTTACACAATTAAAAAAATAATTTAAATTGTTTTATATCAGTCAGAATGACTTGATATTTACAGAAAATGGGTTTTAGTGCATGCTCTTTGTTTTATAAGAGTTATTGTGGTGTGTTTTATGAAAAAATATGTCATCTAATCAAGATATAGATACCTACAGGTGAAAAAATTACCGAAATAGGTAGATTCAGAAAAAAGACAGAAAATACAACACAAAACAACATAAATGTTTTTGCACTCACATAAGGTATTAAAGGTGATCAGGTAATCCATCCATAAGCACAAAAAGTTCCATAACATAGTTCCATTCCATAGTTCACAATTCACACACACAGGTAACACTGTACAAATCCTGCAGCCAAAAGATGCTACTTTGCATACAGATTTGTTTCCGTGGCCATAGTGGTATAAGCTGACGACGGAAAGACCAGTGAAAAGTAGTCAAAAGGTGACTGACAAATCACTTCAGGGTTTGAACGCCCAGTGTTTACAACAAACGATCTTCCATCCACTCGAAAATCATTTGCTAACCACTGTGATGAGCTGTATCCAGCCACGCCTATCACACCTGCGTCGCCGTCGTCTCCTATCGCGTCACTATCGCTATCGCTATTGTTGTCACTTTCGCCGGTCTCTTCTTCTTCATTGTAGTCAGAATCCCCCCCCACCCCTCCGTCAACATTGATATCCGATTCGTTATTGTGATTAGTACTAGTAGTAGGTTCATACCTAAACATTAGCTCCACAGGCAGGCTAGCTACACTCTCTCTGTCCGAATCCGACATGTTTCGTTTTTCTCTGGGTTGACAGCGAAGCACGATCGTAAAAAAAATTCACCAGAAATTTACAAAGCGTCTGAAGCGGGAAGAAAAATGGCGGAAAAGGAAGAGGAAGGATTGCCCGTATGTAAGGATGTATTCCCAACTGCAAAGTAAGGCTAAAGCGCTTATACGAAACGCTGTACTATAGTGACTGTACCATGGGCGGTTAGGGGCACTTCAGTGACGAACGGACATTTTGTCAGGGGCGCCTAGGGGCGCTTTTAGTGGCCGGTAGGACACTCTTCATGGTAACATGGACACCGTTTGCCATTCTCACTAAACAACACAAAAATCTGCTTTTGTAGTCTACACTTTGCTTTATTATTGTAGTCAAATGAGTATAGAGTCATTTTAAGTTATTGTAGTATTTACAGTGCATGTCTGACTTTTGTAGAAAGCTTGATGGTAACATGAACACTCTTGTAGTAACATGGATACTCTTGATAGTAACATGAGCCATGATGAGGACACCATACCAATTTTAATGCTGGTGTTTGTCCACTAACACATTGAGCCAGCTACAACGACACGGTGCTCGCCAATACCCTTGGAGAACACAAGGCATCCCGACGCTGGACATGGCATGCACCCAATGGGATCCATCACAACCAGATTGACTATATCCTGGTGCAGAACCGGTTTCGATCTGGCATCAACAGAGCCAAGACGAGGACATTCCCAGGTGCAGACATAGGCAGCGATCATGACCTCGTGCTCCTGAACTTTAGAGTCCGATTGAAGAAGACAAATAAGACAAAGAACACCAGACTCAAGTTCAACCTGGACAGACTGAAGGACCCCACCATCGCAGAGTCCTTCCAAGCAACAATAGGAGAGAAATTCGCACCACTGCTGGCACTTGAAGAAGATGCCGAAACGATGACCACCAGTTTTAACACAGTGATGACTGAGACAGCAAGCATACTCCTTGGCAAACATCGCCGAAAAACACAACCATGGGTCACAGATGAAATCTTGAATATGTGGGGACAAAAGACGAGACCTGAAGAAGAGCAAGAACACTACAGGAGCAGTTGAGTACAGAGAAGTAAACAAGATCAGGAGAGACATGAGGAAGACCAAGGAGGAATGGATAGAGAAACAATGTTCAGAAATCGAAGAGAGCCTGACAAAGAATAATAGCAGAAGAGCATACCAGATTGTGAAAGAGCTCACCAAACAGAAACAGGCAAGAGTCAGTAACATCCAGGACAAAGAAGGGAATGCCTAACAGAAAAGAAGGAAATCGTTGGCAGATGGACGGAATTACTGTTCCGAACTCTACAATCATCAGACGCTAGGCGACCCCAGCGTACTTGCAAGACAAGCTCATCGAATAAGACAACTTCCCATTTCTACGCGAGGAAGTATAAGTAGCAATTAGATCGCTGAAGAAAGGAAAATCAGCAGGAATCGACAACATCCCAGCAGAGCTGATCCAACACGGGGGAGAAGCAGTGACAGACATCCTTACAAGTATCTGCAACAAGATCTGGCAGACCGGAGAGTGGCCTACACCATGGACCCAATCACTCATCATCACTCTCCCCAAGAAAGGAAATCTCCAGCAGTGCCAAAACTACAGGACAATCAGCCTCATAAGTCATGCCAGTAAAGTCATGCTGAAAGTGATCCTGAACAGGCTGAAACCACAGGCAGAAGAGATCATCGCCGAAGAGCAGGCCGGTTTCCGCCCAAATAGAAGCACCACAGAACAGATATTTAACCTGAGGGTTCTGTGTGAGAAATACAGCCAGCATCAACAAGACATCTTCCACGTCTTCATTTGTTTTAAGAAGGCCTTCGATAGAGTATGGCATGACGCTCTGTGGGCCACCATGAACAAATTCAACATGGGCCAGAAGCTGATCCACACCATCAAGGAACTCTACTCAAGGCCACAGTGCAGTACTCGTACAGGGCACGGTAGGGGAATGTTCCGTACCTCAGTTGGGGTCCGACAGGGATGTCTGCTGTCGCCGACACTGTTTAACATTTTCTCGAACGCATCATGACTGATGCCTTGGAAGACCACACAGGCACAGTCAGCATTGGAGGGCGAACAATCACCAACCTCAGGTTTGCCAATGACATTGACGGTTCTGGCAGGAAATGAAGAGGAACTGGCCAACCTAGTGAAGCAAACTGGACGAAATATCCTCACGATACGGCATGGAAATCAGCGCCGAGAAAACCAAGCTCATGTCAAACAGTGCCCAGCCAATCACCACCAAGATCACTCTCAGCGGAAAAGAACTGGAGACAGTTGACCATTTCAAGTACCTTGGAGCCATCATAAGTGAGGAGGGATCGAAGACCGAAATCCTAGCAAGAGCGGCACAAACAGCAGCAGCAATGGCAAGACTGAAGACATATGGAGAGACAAACATCCCTTCGGAACCAAGGTAAAGTTACTAAACGCGCTAGTCACCTCAATCATGCTTTACGCATGTGAGGCATGGACACTGAACGCAGACCTACTAAGGAGGATCCAAGCAGTAGAATGAGATGCCTCAGAGGCTCCTTAGCATCTCATACAAGGACCATGTCACCAACAATGAAGTCCGCAGAATGATCACTCAACAAGTGCGGGACTATGAAGACCTACTGACCATGGCGAAAAAGAGGAAACTCAGATGGTATGGGCACGTAACATGCTCAGAAGGACTTGCAAAGACCATCCTGCAAGGAACAGTCCAGGGGAAGAGAAGACGGGGCAGACAGAGGAGAAAGTGGGCCGACGACATCCGTGATTGGACAGGGGAGGACTTCAGTGTCAGTCACCCAGGCACTCGCCCATGACTGCGCTAAGTGGAGCCAGCTGGTCCACCGTTCGTCCACCATGCAGCGCCCCTACGACCCTGGCGGGTTATGGGACCAGTGAACAGTGAACATTGAGCACTTGAATCAACATTGTGTGGTATTGGTGGGATCTTGTGATTGGCCAAGTGAAATTTGAATGCTCAATTCTTCCCACAACACGCAAAATATAGTCTGATTTTTAAAAAAAAATCTCTCATCGCCTAACATGGACCCCGTTGAAGGCTTGTTACAAAAAACGATCCATTATGTCAACACTCCACAAAGTCATGAGCAAATACATTGTTCTTTGGATCAAATATACTTTGATCTTTTATCATGTATGTTGAAATGGGGACAACTCATTTGCATATTGGTCAGCAGGGGCACTCTTGATTATGTCACTTGTGGACACCAGCTGTTACCATGTCGAGGTAAAAAATAAAATGTGATTTTCTCACATACACAACATGCTTTCAAGTTAAAACCACCATGCTTGTATAGTTTCAAGTTTATGTCTACTGTTCGTGTAGTTTTTAATTTACAGGCAAAAAAAAAAGCATTTTGTACTTTAATTATCAATACATTCATGACCCTTTTCAATGTCACAAAATGGCGTGCTCTGAACAGTGCTTTTCAGTCACATTCTTTTGTTTTTCTACAAAGCGTCAGACAGACAGGACAGACTGACTGAAGACTGTTCATGGTGTTTTTTAAATGTATGTTTGTGCCTGTGTTGTGAGAAATAATTAATTTTACTGTTTAATGCATCAGCAATATTTGGGAAAAAAAGGTACCCCTCTGTTGACCCCCTTTCTGGAGACTGACCCATATATAAAGAAGTTTTCAATTCATAAAGGAGTTTTTTGATGTGCAATTTGGAGAGCCAGAAAATGATTTGATTGCAGTTTTATTTGATCGTCTCACCACATACTGCATAGTCATTGCTGACCTGTGCTTTTAAAGTGTCAGTGTCATTTAAGATTCCTTGATGCAGTCTCACCACTGAATATGGTTGTTGTCAGGTAGAAGTCTGAAGCGATTATAACTCTTGAGGCTAATATACATGAGTGATAGAGGTTTGTTATATGTAAAATATTTGTGTGTGTTATTATTATTTTATTTTTTTTGCCAAAGCTCGGTTCCCCTTTTTTTTTGTTTTCTTTTTTTTTTTGTTTTGTTTTGTTCCATGGTAGATTTTGGGTTTACATTGTGATTTTTTTGCACAGTGACCACTTTTGCCACCATCGGAAGCTGCTTCCAACTTTGGGGTTGTTCTCATTTTTAGTAGACTTTTATTGTCAGGTGTTTACTAAAATATTTAAGTATCTGAGGGATTTTGGCCCAAAAACTTTAGGTCTGTCTCTTTGACATTATTTTGATGAATCATGGCTTGTGCTAAATGTTGTTTATTATAATTTTGTAGTGTTTTTGTTTTCTTTATTAAATTTTTCTATTTGTGGAATTTTTGTGATTCTTTGCTACTTGTTGCTACTTCCTCCAAGTTTTCATCATCTGTTTCATAGAGGTATGTTGACTTTCTTTTCATTTCGCCAGTTTGTTTTTTTTATGGAAAAAAAAATCTTGAAAAAATCCCCATATTCTGAAGCGGCTATCTTATGAAAAAAAGGGGTCTTCTCTCTGTTGCTGTTTGCTGGTCTTTTCTGCTTGTCTTAGCACACAACTTTGAACTAATAGTAGGTAGCAGCGGGAATGTGCAAATTTACCCTGACCCTAGGAAAACTGATTTACTTTCGTCTTCAAATCTTCTGATCAAGTTTACTGAATCATTTGTTTACCAACACACCCAACACACACACACACCAACACACACAAACCCCACACCACACACACACACAGAATTGGGGTTTAAACTTTTAAAAATGGTTTTTATTTTATAAGTGGAGGATGAGTGTTTGACAATTCTGAAAATCAAAAAGAAACCTAGTAAAAAAAATGGGGGAAAAGGGATGGAATACCCAAAATTTTTGTAAACATGAGTTTTGAGTCAGAGGTTAGTGTTTCACAAAAGTAGGGGTTTTTTTTTTTTTATGGATGCCCTTCCCCGAACAAAAATTGTTTTAACTTTTTCACAGAAACTGGCTCAACCACAAGGTCATGAACCTAAAAACAAACAACTGACACCACCCGGGTACAAAAAACTTTTCCCCCCCCCCCCTCTTCCCCTGGGGTGGTATTGCTGTTTTTAAAAGGGCATCTGCAACAGTTCTTTCTTTCCCACTCCTTTCCCTTTTCACTGAAATCTTTTGAAGTCTGTGAACCAACTCAACTACTGGGAAATTTTTCTTTTGTGCCTTTACCCTCCACCTCCCGCCCTAAAAACAATCTAACATCTTCTTTTTTCCTCAAGAGTTTCAGTCGCTTCTTGATCATACAGCCTCTCTCCTAAAAAGCTTATCATTCTTGGCGACTTCAACTTCCTTTTGAAAAACCAGTCTTCTTGTGTCAAGCATCTTCTCTTTGTCTAACACTCTCTTTCCCCTGGGGAATGAAAAACTCACAGTCAGGTCATACCTTAGACTGGCTCATTCCGTGCTTCACAAGATCTCGTAATTGTATCTGTCACTAATGAACTGGTTTCAAATCATTCTCCCATTCTTTCTTTTCAACATCGCAAGGCCTATAAAAAAGAAAAAGGTGTCCCCGTCGCAATTAAAGGGCCTTGACATTCAACCCTTCCTTTTAAGCAGTGAACCCTATCACAAATCCCTGATACGTGCCTTTGAAACTACAACCCTGTCCTTAGCACTGCTTGCGAGCATGCACCCCCCAGCCCTTTCCCTTTCCCTGATAGGCCCTGTGCCCCTGGTACACTCACGATATCCTGGTCGCAAAGCGCAAACGCCGACAACGGAGCGGCAGTGGCGAAAAAAAAAAAACAAAAATAAAAAAAAACAGCCCCTTGCAAAAACAAATAAAAAAAGTAAAAACCCCTGATTCTTTTCGCAAGACAAACTTTTACTCTGCTCAAGTTCTTGATGCCCGCCAGAATCTCTTTTTCCCTCACTAACCCTCCTGGGATCTGAAAAGGGAAAGCCCAATCCCTCTGTTCACACACCTCTGAATTTTCCCTGCTATATTCTCTTCTTTCTTCTCTGAAAAAATCCGCACTTCGCTCCAGAGGGATCAGACTTTTTTTACCCTATGCTCCTGATCCCAAATCTCTGGTATCCTTCCTTTTCTTTCACCAAAAAGCGAGAAAAGAAATCAAGACGATTCTGAAAGAAAATGACAATAAAATCAGTGTCTTGACCCTATCCCTGCTTCTCTTTTACTCGGGCCTTCCACAGCTTATCCCCACCTCACAAAAGGTTTTAACTATCACTTCTTTCGGAATTGTTCCAATGCTCCAAAACTGAATGTTACCCCTCTACAAAAAAACACGCCCTCGATACTAACACTTTAAAGTTTTATAGACCTGTACCCAAACTCCCTTCATTTTAAAAGTTTTTGAAAAAGTTGTTCTGAAAAACCAAAACCATCTTCACCAAAATGTCTCCTTCCCCCCTTTTCAGTTCCCCTTCGTGTCAGTATAGCACTGAAATCCCCAGCCCAACCCTAAATACATTTTACTTGCTTCTGACTGGGGGAAAATCCCCCTTCTCCCTACTCGCTTATCTGCAGCCTTCGCATATTGAATTAAATTTCTTCCTCCCGTCTTAAAAAAACATTCGGTGTTCGGGCAAGCCCTCTCCGGGTTTCAGTTAAACCCCTCATGACCGTTTTCCAGCAGCGCAGTAAAAAGATAAGTCAATACTCCCAAAAACTAATGTGGTGCCCCGCGGGGATCTTCCTGGGCCCCCTTTTCTTTTCATCTCTATCTGCTCCACTACCCAAATATAAAAAACCTCTCATTCAACCATACTTTTTCAGATGACTCTAGATTCAAATAGTGTTACACCTGAAAATCTGCCTTCTTCTTGACAAAAATGGCCTACTGCTTTCAAGAACCCCAAAAACGGGATGATAAAAAAACAAGTTCAGTTAAACGCAGATAAAACCGAAGCCCATGTTTGGAGGGCCCAAACACAAACTCTCTTCCTTTACAACAACTTCAATAAAAATCGGCAATACACAGCCCCTTTACCCCCACTTCCGTAAAGGGATTAGGGCGTTTTTCGACAACACACCTCTATAAAAATTTCATCACCAAACTGTCAGTCGTGCTACTATCAATTACGGGTTTATGGAATTCGAAGTACCTGTCCCACTGATGCACACCCAAAACTTGTCACTTCTCTATTTTTCCGTTGGCTTTTGAAATTTCTTTTAGTGGTCTGCCAGAACATCTACCCCATCCCTTCAAGTATACAAAACCCCGCGCTCGACTAGTTTCAAAAGAAAACATCTGAGCACTTACCCCTCTTTTGCGATCTCTCCCTGGCTCCCTGTGCCACAGAGAGTAGATTATAAGATCATACCCTCTGTTACAAAGTCCCAAAAAACTGCACCCCCCTCCTAGTAAATGTTTAACCTGTACATCCTTCCGTTCCTCCCTCTACTGGATCCCTTGTCCCTCAATACCTAGATTAAAACCAATCCACTTTGCCGCTGCTCATTTCTTTTCTGGTCCCCCTCTGGAAAACCTTCCCTCTCTCTTTTCGCCAAAACCTAGTTTGACATTTTAAATCCACCCTCAAACATTTTATTCAAACCTAAGACTTCCCCCCCCCCTGTTTCATATCTCCCCTGTTCTATCCCCCGTAAAGAAGGGCCGGGTGCGGGGTGTATGTTGCTTTTGAAAAACATTTGCTATCGAAATTTATTTCATAGATTTTGTCGCTTCACCATGTTTGTAAAATACTGTTTGTTTAAACTTTTGATTATTTATCATTGATTGCAGACTGTGTAAGTTGGGTTGAATGCATGCCTTTGATTGTCTTTGCAAGATATGCGCTATATAATTTTTTCCTTTTTATTTTTATTATTAATTTGGATAATTATAAGTCATAGTCAGGCTAATGCGGAAATTTTGGCCAAAAACCCTGAAAAATGAGAATGATTGGCTAATTTTGGTGTAACCTACTTTGGCCCTCTCTAAAAATTTTTGGCAGGGGAAAACCCATATTCCCCATTTTTTCCCCACTTTTTTTGTTTGTCAAAAATGTATGACCCACTTAAAAAGCCCGCAAAAACTGTAACGCACTTTACTTGTTATTTTAGTATTTTTGAAGAGCTCTTAATTAATTGTACATAGTTTTTTTGTGGCGTAAAAAATGTTTTGTTAAAATACTGACAGCAAAAATTGGGTTTCTAGTATTTTTTGTGTTATCATTACAAAAACTTTGGAAAAAAAAGAATATTGCTTTTTTTATCTAACAAAGCACGGCTCAGTTTCATTTTATGCTTTAAAATGTATGGAGCTGATGTTTCTTCATTCCCCAACACACACACACTGCAATGCATGCAACCACATGCAAATCATACACAAAAGGGAATGTGTGCTGTGACAGGTGGATGATGTTCACCGATTTGGTTGACAGATTTGTAGAAAAGGAGAAGAACACTTGCCAATATTGTGTAACAGCGCAGTAGCAGCAAAAAAAAAAACAAACACAGACCGCACCACTGCACCTTTAAAAAACACCACGGGATCCCTTTGGTTAGAGCGATGTGTTCGTGCCTCGCCTGGGTTCGATTTTTGTTAAAGGGTTTTTTCCCAGTCCCGACCCCATTTCCCCCCCAAAAGTCTTTCAGATGAGACAGTAAACTGGGGTCCGTGTGCGAAGCACACAAACATTTGCACATGTTAAAACCTTCCACTTTTTGGAAGGTAGGCCTGTGTAGGTGGGAATGGATGGCAAAATGTAAAAAAAAAACTGATCCCACAGGGAATGGATGAAGAAAAGATTGATGTTTTTTCCTTATCCTAAAAATTTTTCTTGTTTTTTTGTCTGTTTCCCCCAGGGGGGGTTTGAATTGATGACCTTCCCTCTCTCGTTTTGAGTTCCCTCCTTTTTTTTTCCCCCTTTTCTCTAAGGTCATCTGAATAAGTTAGCCGGGGTTTTGCTAGGCTTCCCTTTGGTCTTTTTCCATCCACTGAAGTTCATTGCTTTTTTGATGTGGGTCTGCTTTCCGTTAAATGTGCCCAAACCAGCGCAGTTTTGACTATACAGACTTCAGATACAACTTTCCATTTCCATAGTTTTTTTATTTGTGACCCGTTTTCCCCCTTTGATTTTGCATGTAGTGTAGCATTTGTTTTCACGCTTTCAACAAAAGAAATAAAAAAAAAAAAATTTAAAAAAAAACCACACTATCACTTAAAGTGTTCAAGTGGCCCCACAACACACACACACACACCAAAAACACACACACAACACAAAACACACACAGCACACAACCACTGGGTTGCAGGAAAAGTGAAAGAATGTCATGTGTTATCTCTACTGCAGTCTCCATCCCCCCCATGTAAAAAGGATAAAACAGCAATTGGCTTTGAACTTTACGCATCTTCTCCCGGAGCTTAAGCCACAGTGGATCAGTTTTTTGAGGGTTCCCTCCCTTTTAGTGAGTCCCCACAGGTCTCCCTCCATCATGATCCCTTTTTTTCTGCCGAACATGTCCCGGGGGAAGGAAAGGGCATGTCCCATAATGATGTGACCCTTTTTGGTAACGCTCTAGGGTTATGCGCGAAGCACACGAAGATAAAAGGAAGTTCCCCAGCTGCTTTCCCGTTGTGCACATCCTTTTCGGGGTTATCCCCACTTTTCAAACCATGGTCCGTCATACAGCGAAGTTGAAAAACCCATCTTTAGCCAGGTATGGCCAGGTTTTGTGGTTGTTCCCTCATGAGAGGAGGGCTATCATTGTGGGTATGCAGCCCTGTATTTCCGCCTGTCTTTCCTCTTCCAGAGAACACACCTCATCCCCGTGAATGCATAGGGCTGCAGGGTTTGAGTATTTTTGGGCCAAACGGTGGCATTTTGGGGGGTTTGGTATTTTTAAAATTTTTTCAAATCTAAGAGCAATCTGCAGTTCATAAACTGCAGTTAACTGGACACATGAAACAGCAAGTGAAAATACTCATATCCATTTTCCTAATGAAGATTTTTGCAAGGGCCCCTGTGATAGTCATCCAAGGACGTTAGAGGAGTGTTGCTTTTCCCCTGGGTAAGGTTTGTATCTGGTGTCTTTGCTGGGAGCACGGGGGGTTTTTTGGGATTTTACAATAAGGATTGTCATGGTTGTGCTTTTCCAAAAAAATCCTGTGAGGGAAACCCGAAAAAGTTCATTTTTGTTCTCATTTCCTGCAGAAAAAGTTGCCGTTTTCTGGCCTGTGTGAGCCCCAAAACCTTCTTCGGCACCAGAACCTGGCTTTTTCCATGTACAATGTCAAGCTGTCTGCCTAATGGCTATAGCATCAAAAACAATGAAAAACCCCGATAATGAACCCCCAATGGCAAATGCCTGGAAAGACAATGGGATAACATAGCCTGAGAGGGTTGTCAGCTTTGGTGTGGCATTTAGATGAACACTCCATAACAAGCTGGATCTACGTGTGGGCACTGTCAGGTATGAGGACAAGTACTATTTCATGAAGGGTATTTTTTTGCAAAAGAGGAGTCTTTAACTAGAAGTTTGCTTTCATTTACATATCCCGCATACAGGATGGAGTAAGTTGTAGCAAATTTTCAACAAATTCGCAACTGCAGCAGGGGTCTCACAGAAAAATGAAGCTGAACAACTATTACAAGGGTGTTTCTGGGCCTGAAGACAAAAGTCAGATCAGCCCTTTGGCCCCCCGATCTAAACTGACCAAGTCAGGGGGAACTCAATCAAAAAAAACTTTAATCAGCCCCTGGGGGACAGTTACGAAACGACAGGCACAGATTCAATCTAATCTGAAAAAAACAAGGGGAGCATTTCTTTTTAAAATTTTCCCTTTTAAAAAAAAATATAAACACACACAACACACACACACACCAAACACCCCACACCCCCCACAAAAACAACCACACCCACACATACACACACACACACACACACACCCCACACCCCACCACACACACCACACACACACCACACACACACAACCGGAAAAAATTCCAAACAAAAAACCAAAAGATTTAAAATTTCATAGATAGAGTAATCCATTGGGAGGGGGGGAAAAGCAAAAAAATTTTTTTTAAAAAGACCCAAAAAATAACAAAGAACAAATGTCTGTGTTTTTTCATTTCCCCCTTTCCTTCCCCTATGATTAATGAACTCACAGGCACTTACATAATATTTGCCCCAATACATTTTCTTATTGTCTGCACATGCGCCAAACACATGTGCATGCACACACACAGAGAAAGAAAGAAAAAAAAGTTCCATTTTTAGCTGACAAGAAGGTACAATAAAAACCTGAGTAACACACCACACACACACAACACCACACGTTCCTATTTTTTAAATTTACAAGTAGGTTTTAAAATTTTAAACTGCGTAAAATACACACTACACGGCACACACCACAAGTCCCCCCCCCCCCCCCCCCTTCACACAAGGTGACGGCTTGTTTGGGGCTAAAGGTTAAATAAAAATTTAAAATAATTATCTTTCCCGAGCACCAGACATCTAAGATCAACAAGATGTTCTGTATGACTTTAATGGCGATGCATCGGTAAACGTCGAAAAAAATTTTAAGAAACAAGTGCTTACACAAAAACACAAAAAGAAAAAAAAGAAAAAGATAAAAGAAAAAATAGATAATAGAGATAGAGAGGGAGAGAGGGGATAGCAGACAGCATCGGAAAAAAGGCAGGCGGAAGGCAGGCGGCGGAGGGGAAACAACCCCTTTATTGTTGAAATCTTTATTCCCAAGGGTAAAAGAACCTATTGGGCTTTTTTTTTTTTATCCCGGGCCCCTTTCCCGAGAAGGGCTTCTTTAATAATCACAACTAATAATTTCAAGCAAAAATAAACAACGGTTTTTTTTTTTAAAAAAGAGGGGCTATCTTTAATAATCACACTAAAAATTTTAAGCAAACATAAACAACGTTTTTTTTTATAGAAGAGAGAGGGATCTTTAATAATCACAATAATAAATTTTAACAAACTAAACAAGGGTTTTTTTTTTTAAAATGAAAGAGAGAGAGAGAGATTTAAATTTTCAATCAAATCTGGCATAACAAAAAACAAAACAGTAAAAAAGCTGTATACAAAAAATTAAAAAAAACCAAAACTGAAAAACAAAAAAAAGACGAACAGAGAGATGTTTGGACCTTTTGGGGTCCCTACTTGCATGGGTTATTAAAAAAAAAGTGGCTGTGACCAATTCACACAAACAAGAAACTGTAGTGATGAAATTTACTGTGACAAGTACAACGTCCTCTGCTAGGTAACACATTTCTTTTACAAAAAACTAATTTAAAATGGTGAAATGGTGCGTTGATTTTAAAAAAACATTTCAGCAAGGAAACAGGGTGGATGGGGGGAAGGAGGTGGTAGGGGGGAGGGTGAGGGGATGGTGTTAAGTCGCCTCAGTTAGACTAGGTCACCTTTTTTCCGCCCTAAAATTTTTGTAAAAAGAGTAAATCAGCGATTATCCACCATTTCTGATCCTAAAACTGTCAGACATTATTTAAATGAAATTGGTGGTCAAAATTAAGTATAAATATGATTGCTTACTTTCAGTTTTGGTATTCATTTCCAGATCTAATCCCTTTACCCTCTAGATGCCATTTGCATGAAGTTGCTACAGTGTCAACAAAAGTGGGTTTTCAGGGGCTTCAAATTTTTAAAATAATTCAAAGTTTTATGGTTTTTTCTTGACTTTTTTGACAAAACCCGGGTCAGATTTTTTTTTAAATTATTATCAAACCCCGATAAAAGAACAGATGGGAAAAAAATTTGTACAAGTTAAAACATGAAGTTTTTTATCTAGGATGGGGGGGGGGGGGGGGGGGGAGTGGAAAAGTGAAAAACCCCACACTGGTGCAGAGTTTTTGGGCGTCAGTGGTTTGGGAGGTAGCAGAGGGGGAAAATGAAAAGTGTCAAAATTGTCCAGTACCAGTAGTGTTGCGTAACTTAATTGTTTACCATGTCTCCCAGGGGACACAAAGTCATTGTTTCCCACGCGAATACTGTTCACTATGGTCGTAAGTATATGTATGCAAACTGGCTTCTCGTCACACTCTAAGACACTTAGAAAAATCTTGGCAGCTCTGCTGTCATATGGAAAAAGAGAGGGAAAAGTGCCAATTTTTAATACTGGTGTATAGCTTGTTTTTGGAGGGTCTGTTTTGCAAGTGTGGTATTTTGGACATGTGCTGGCTTAGTTTTGGGGCCAGTATCATTGCTGTAAGTATTTTAGAGCATCACAATCATTGAAAATGCTGTTTGTCAGTTGCTTTTTACTTTTTAACTCAACCCCACAGCAACTGCCTGCATACACTGCTGTAAAAATAGAACTCAGTTTTCTTGCCAATGCCCACTAACGCTGGCAAACACGTGCTCACTATGTGCGCCGCCATTGTTTACAGAAACAAGACTCATTTAATGAGAGTTGCTGCTTTGCGTTATCAAGGTGCTGCCATGTTGTCTGCACTTTACTGTGTCCAAATCAGTAAGGTTTTAAGCAAATTATGAATTTTCAAAGTTTTCTAAATAAATTTTGTTATGGGCAATGGTTATGATGTGTGCTGAGAGAGGATTTGAATGCCTGTTGAGCAGATTTAAAGGCGTTTTCCTTTGGAATATTGTTAAGACTGATCAAGCAGAGTGGCCTAGAAGCTGTTGTTGACAAGTTTAGTAGAAGAGATCGTGATTACCATACCGATAGGAAAAAATGATGAGGTTTAAGTAAGGGGGGGGTAAACAACTGCATGAATGCAAAAATTGCCAGGCCCAGTATATAATGCAGGATATAATATTTCTTCCAGTAAAAGATAGTACATTTAATCGGTTTTTTGTGTAGTGACTATTGAAAGTTGTTAATATTACTTCCCTTGACAGTCCTAAACTGTGTGACGAATGTACTGAGTGACCTCAGGCTGCCATGAGTTAATAAAAACCTTCCTGGAACTGTCTACCATAGCAACAATGTCGTCGAGAGAATGTGAGCCAATTTTCAGCATGCCTGGCACCTCAGAATGATGTATATCAGTTATTTTAAAGTAGCTTTGTACCATATGGATATATTATACTATTTTTAGTAAGCTTTGGGGATTGAAAAGTACATTCATTAACCATTTTTCAGTGTGTTGAGTTGGCATGATGTAAACACAGGGATATACATTCCCTTGTGTGTGTGCCTTGTCGGCATGCATATTTCAGTTTTTTTATATCATCAGGTTTGAGCCCAGACACCCTCACTGAGATAAAAACAATAGAATAGAATAGAACTGCAGTGTGATGATGATCCAGATGATGAAGATGTTATTGTTGATTCTACAGATGTGAAATTAGCATTTAAAACATTGCATGTGAGGAAGGCTGTGGGTGTGGATGGTATTTGTGGGAGGCTTTTAAAATCTTGTGCAGAACAGCTGTGTCATGTTTTTAGTGATTTGTTTTCTCTGTCTTTGAAAGCATGCCATGTACCTAGCCTCTGGAAAAAAAAATCAATAATTTGTCCTGTTCCAAAAAATAACCACCCTAAATCTTTAAATGTTTACAGACCAGTAGTTCTTACCCCAATAGTAATGAAATGTTTTGAAAGAATCCATCTGAAACGGCTTCAACTCTTCACTTCTTCATATCTAGATCCTCTTCAGTTTGCATACAAAGCCAACAGAAGCATAAATGATGCTACAATGACCTTGCCTATTCCCACCTAGAAAAATCTGACTTTTTTTCAGTATACTTTTCATCGACTCCTCCTCTGCCTTAAACCTTTCTATAACTAATATAACATTGTCAGTATTTCTTACTTTAACTGACTGTTACAGTGTTAGACTTATCATGACCACAGAATAGGGGTATTGACTTTAAAAATAAAAAAAACCCCCAAAACTAACAGAATAACTCCGAATTTTCACCAAAAACTATAGATAATTAAAAATAAAGTTTTTGATCTTATTTTGAGCATAGGTAATATAGTTTATTTATTTGGATGTTTATAAACATTTATATTTACCTAAAATACACACCTCCATTAGTAAATGGTGATAGGCAGAGATATTTGTATATTACTTACAGTTTGTACATTACTTAGAGTTTTACAGCTGAGGCTCCTGTCCATGGTACTGAAAAAATGGCTGGGTGTTGTGCGTTGTTAGTAACTAATAAGTGATATGAAAATTACGCAAAATTTTCATGACGTTTTTCAGTCGCACAAATTTTTACACAATTATAAAAATAAAAAAAATTTTCCAGTCAGAATGACTTGATATTTATAATACTACTACTACTAATAATAATGTATGGAATTTATATGGCACTGAATCTTGTAAAGCAACAAATCAAAGTGCTCATATGACTTAAATTTTTTTATATATCGAGGATAATGGAATAAGCACTCATGTACTTTTTTACATCCAGTCCCCGTGTGTATGTGGTTTTGTAAATTTTGTCATCTGTTCCCACCGGCACACAATGGCCTACTCTTTCGAAAAGTGGAACAGGATTTAACGTGTGCACAAGATGTTCTGCATGCGTTCGCACACGGGGTCTCGGTTTATAGTCTCATCCGAAGGACTTTGACATTCAGTTCGATTCTTTTTTGTCAAACTGGGAAGAAAGGGTGAGGCTGGGAATCAAACCCAGAACCTCATGGTTTACTTGTTGGCAGGCAAACGTCTTAACCATCCTGCCACCGTCCTTTACAGAAAATGGGTTTTAGTGCATGTTCTTTGTTTTACAAGAGTTATTGTGGTGTGTTTTATGAAAAAATCTCTGAAATAGGTAGGTTTGGAAAAAAGACTGAAAATACAACCAAAAAACAACATAAAGATTTTTTGCATTTACTTGAGGTATTAAAGGTGATCAGGTAATCCATCCACAAGCACAAAAAGTTCCATAGCATAGTTCCATTCCATAGTTCACAAATCACACACACACACACACACACACACACACACACACACACACACACACACACACACCACACACACACACACACACACACACACACTAATATCACTGAGAGTGAACAGATGTAAAATCGAATCGAAGACACACACACACCCCACCCCACACAAAACACACACACACACACACACACACACACACACATGTAACACTTTGTAAAATCCTTGCAGCTGACCAACTTGTTTTCATATATGAATATACACTTCTTTTGTACATATATACACTTTTGTCAACACAGATTCAGCCTGTACACAACAAAATTGACAAAGTCTTGTCCCCTATGATGGTCAGGAGTCTAGTAGCAGGTGTGATGCTAAGAAAGGGTGTGTGAGGGACCTGTTTACTCCGGGTGGAAAAGCGGAAGCAGCCACCATCCTTACACAGACTTACCTGGCTGGATGGCATTGCCTGCTGCAAGCTTTTTTCCCTCTGGCTGTTTGGATTTTTGAGGGAGTGTGCCTGTACTTGGCAGAAACATCTTGAATGCTTGGACGCCCTACACGTTTTCGACCACGGAAGCCGGCAACCATGCCCATGATGAGCTCAGTCTGAAAATCCATATGTCCTTGATGGGGTCCCCATCTGCTACAGACTTCTTGTAGAGAATGTAAGCATTGACTGCAGCAGTGTCCAAGCAATAGAAAAGGACATATTTCCACCACTTTGAGAATCTAGACTTGTTGCCATAGTATGATCGCATTTGATCATGCTTGTCAACTCCATTGTAGTTCACATTATAATCTGCTACAGCCAGAGGCCTTCAATACCTGGCTCTTTCTACACCCCCTGGGCCTTTCCTGACAAGCTCTCCATCAGTTCCATCATGGGCAGAAGAAAGAAGGGTAACCTTGTGACGGTCATACCATGCATTTGCCTGGAGTTTTCCCTTCATGTCATTGTGGCCGATCTGACGAAACCAGCGTTCAGTGTCTCCAGATTTTTTGACACACTTTGCTGGTTTCAACCCATCTGGCAACCCCCTCCTGTTGTTACGTACAGTCCCACATGCCAAAGTCTTATTCAGGAACAGATATTCCAACAAGGGGACTGACGTGAAATAATTGTCGAAATAGACAGTGTGCCACTTATTCAGGTGCAGGGTCACCAAGTGCTTGACATGTGCCTCTCCTGTTCCAGCAGGAAATCATTGTGTCTTCCCAGTATACTGATAGAAAAGGGATAGGACATTTTGAAGCATAGGAAAGACTACCTTTCATCATTTTAAACTGTGCTCTGGCAGCAGCATAGCGTATGTCTCTTCTGTTTGGGTGCTTGTTGTGTGTGTTTCTACCTGGTCCCCTCAGGAAATTTTTATATCTTCATGTTTGTGTTTACTCCCTGAATTCTATGGTCAGAATATTTTTGCTTGATATTATTAGCTTTTCGAAATATTTCATTTTAAAATTTTCATCTTCAGGTTGATTTTTCAAAAAATTCAGTTGTCTTCATGAGTTGTGTTTATCTTTATGCACTGGTCTTTGTGACCCACTTAACTCTAACCCTGCTGCCCAGTGAAGTTTTGCACGTGGTTCACGTTGCCCCATCATCAACCTCCAGTGTCTGTCAATTGGCAAACATGGCTGTAACATGTGCCGACATAAGAGCAATACTGTCATGTGAACTCCGTCCATCAAAACCTGAGTTTTGTCAAAAACAATACACACTTGCTCTGGAGATAATGCAACATATATGAAACTTGGGCTTTTATCAAAGCAAAATCAGATGGGGAATATGGGCAGGTGTGCATCATCGCCAGTGGTTGGCTTCCCTCTCCCGTGTCTCACCTCTCACCTCTGATGTCACTTCTGTAACCCCTGACAATGCTGCTTCCCCACGCTGCCCCCCACCCATTTCTTCAGCTTTCGTTTCTTCTTTTGTTTGTGATTGTAAAAATATTTTTTGTTCTGATGATGATGTGTATCATGATGTGTGTCAAACACCAAATCCCCTGATAAGCACAGTTGTTTCACCATCTTCTACTCCTGATTCACCATCCAAACTCTTGTCTGTTCTTCCACTAGCCGCGTCTCCGCCATCGCCTTCGTCCTCTTCCTCTGATGCTTGTCCAAACTCACCACTTTCATCTTCAACCTCTCCACCTCCTTCAGATCTCCTTCAAGTTTGTTTGCTCAATGTGCAGTCTGTCCAAATGGAAAAGCTGATTACATTTCTGATTTTATCTCTGAAAAAAACATCGACTTAACCTTCCTCACCGAAACTTGGCTTAAACCACATGGCCACAAGCCAAAGATAAAACAGCTGACTCCTCCTGGATATAAAACTATTTCATTTCCCCGACTCTCTTGAGGAGGTGGGATTGCCATCATCTTCAAAGACATATTGGAACCAGTTTTTTCTTTCAGTCACAAGCTTCCATTCTCACACGAATCTTTTGAAGTTTGTGAAATCAATCTCAACCAACCTGGCCACTCTATTACTATCTGCTGCCTTTACCGTCCACCTCCCAGCCGTAAAAACAACCTAACATCTTCTCTATTTCATCAAGAATTCCAGTCACTCCTCGACCATTACAGCCCCTCTCCCATTAAACTTATAATTCTTGGTGACTTCAACTTTCATTTGAACAACCAATCTTCTCCAGATGTCAAACGTCTTTCTCTTTCTCTGTCCAACCATTCTCTCTCCCAACTGGAAAACGAAGCAACGCACAGATCTGGTCATATTTTAGACTGGCTGATCACTAATGCTTCAATTAATCTTGTCGCATCTGTTTCTGTCTCGGACAAACAGCATTCTGATCACTCCGCCATTCTTTTCCACCTTAACATCACAAAACCTGTCAGAAAGAAGAAATATGTTACATGTCGCAATCTTAAGGCCTTAGACATTCAATCCTTCACTTTACAAGCTACGGAACGCTTTTCACAAACCTCTGACCATACTGACCTCGCAGAACACTATAACACTGACCTCTGCCAAATGCTTGATGAGCATGCACCACCTACAGACCATCTCCTACCTGACAGACCCTGTGCGCCATGGTACTCTCATAATATATTGACAGTGAAGCGCAAACACCGGCAACTAGAACGGCAGTGGCGGAAGTCAAAAACCGAAATCAACAAACAGCTTTTCCAAAACAAGTAAAGTCAAACACTTAATCCATTCAGCAAAGACAGACTACTACTCTTCCCAAGTTCTCTGCACTACATCGATAAAATCTCTTTTTTCCCCTCAAATCTCCTTGGATCTGCAAAAACAACTCCTTTGCCTACCACCCACAGCCTGTCTGAACTTCCATCCATCTTTTCTTCCTTCTTTTTAGACATAGTCCGCAACATCCGATCCAGACTCGATCAGACTCCTTTCCAGCCTGTGCTTCCTGATCCCCAGTTTCTGGCACTTCTCTCTTCTCCTTCCATCCCACAAGTGAAAAAGAAATCACAACAATTCTGAAGGAAATGACTATAAAATCATGCGATCTTGATCCCATACCTGCTCCCATACCTTTCTCACAATGCCTTCCACAACTTATACCTGTTATAACTAAAATAGTAAAGTTATATCTTCTGTCAGGAAATTTTCCATCAGCTCTTAAAACCGCAATAGTCGCACCTCTACTAAAAAAGCATGACCTTGATCCCAACATTCTGAAGAATTATAGACCTGTCTCAAACTTTTGTCTCTAAAATACTAGAAAAAGTTGTTCTCAAAAAGCTCAACAGTCACCTTCATTCCAATAATCTCCTTCCCCCTCTTCAATCTGCCTATCAACCCAACCACAGTACTGAAATCACCCTAGTCCACACTTTGGATACACTTCTACTCGCTTCTGACGCAAGAAAAATCTCTCTCCTCTTCATGACCTATCTGCAGCCTTTGACACTATAGATTACTCAATTCTTTCTCGCCTCCAAAATACATTTGGTATTAATGGCACAGCCCTCACCTGGTTTAGTTCATACCTCTCAGACAGGTTTCAGAAAGTTATTTTAAACAAAATTCAATCAGAACCTGTTAAACTGGAATGTGGAGTTCCACAGGGATCAGTTCTGGGCCCTGTTCTCATCAATCTCTATACTGCTCCACTCTCACATATATGATATAATAAACCGCCGTCATATTGGTCATCATTTCTATGCCGATGATACTCAGCTTCAGTGCAGTGATACTGTTGAAAACTTGCCTTCCCTCCTGACAAATATGTCCTACTGCCTTCAAGACATTCAAAACTGGATGACTCAGAACAAGTTACAACTTAATGCTGATAAAACCGAAGCCATGCTCATAGGGACCCAACATAAACTTTTCTCTATCGCAACAACTTCAATAGAATTTGGCAATACTACAGTTCCTTTGGCCGACTCTGTGAAGTATTTAGGTGGAGTTCTTGACAACACACTCTCTATGAAAAAATTAATCACCCAGACCTGCCAGTCTTGCTACTATCAATTATGACGCATAAGCACAATTCACAAGTTTCTGTCCACTGATGCAACTTCCAAGCTTGTCACATCTCTCATTCTTTCACGTTTAGACTACTGTAATTCTCTTTTGGTTGGCCTACCAGCATCATCCATCCACTCTCTTCAACGCACACAAAACTCTGCAGCTCGACTGGTCCTAAGAAAGAAAAAACTGAACACATCACCCCTCTTCTGCGATCTCTTCACTGGCTGTCTGTCTCACAGAGACTGAAGTTTAAGACCAATACCCTCTGTTTCAAATGTCTTCACAAATCTGCACCCTCTTATTTCTGTAGCTGTCTTCACCTGTATACCCCATCCCGTTCCCTTCGCTCAGCTGCAGATACTTTGTGCTTTCAAACACCCAGATTCAAACAAACCACTGTTGGCTGTTGCTCTTTCTCTGTTTCTGATCCATCCATCTGGAATGAACTCCCTCTTTCACTTCGCCAAAAGCCTTCACTTGATACCTTCAAATCCAGCCTCAAAACGCACTTATTTCTTACCTGACACTTCCCCTCATATCTGTTCCTACTTTTTCAACAGCATCCTTCACCTACTTCATCACCACCAAAGTGTGTGGGTGTGTGTGTGAGAGCGCGCGTGCCGCATGTGTGTCAAGTCAAGTCAGGTCAAGTCAAATTTTTATTTCCATATGGTACATTGAATAAGCAATGCATTTGCTTTTTTTCATCAAGCCATCTAAGAACAAATTTCCTAATGATTATACTGAAATTCTACATTATTGCATCATTTACCAATAAATTGAGCCAGTAAAAAGAGGAAAATCGATAAGATAATACATTGGAAAATACAAATTACACACATACATACACATGCACACACATACTCATACATACCTGCATGTGTGCTTGCACGCATACACACACACACTTAAATAAAGAATGTTTTAACCTCTTAACTGCCCAGTGCAAATGCACCCTATATGCCTGGGAATAAAATTCTTATGTACCAGCGTTCATAGCGTTCATATCCCTCTTACTCAGAAATTACTACATGAATATTCCTGATAGTCTACCCAATGACAGTATATATATCGTAGATTACTTCGAGGCAAGCTCAAATTAGTTAGCATGATATTTCACTGCGAAAATATATTTAAAATGTAAAACATTGACAAAAAATATGCTTTCTTCATCACCACTGTCATTCTGAGTACTCCCCATTTCAACAACATCAAACATAAGTCCAGGTCAAATCTCATTCATTGTTTTTTAAATGCACTATTTCCTGAATCATACACGATTGTTTTCATCATTGTTAGGTAAATCTACAGTTTTATTTGCCACTTCTACAGCTGTGTAAAGTTATTGATGCCTTCAACAAGAAGTGTCAGCCACTTTGAACAAGAACTTCCCAAGCAGTTTTGCATAAAAATACAAAATACGAGCTAAAAAACGATCGTTTTTGCCATTGTTTTTGCAGCTGGATGTTGCTAAGCAACAGGAGAGTAATTTCCACTAATTTTGGAGTTCTTTCCCTTTAACTGTAGTTATGGCAGCTGGCTTGTTTACCTCGGTTCGACACCCCAGAAAATTTCTGGGTTGTAGGCGTATAGGGTGCACGTTTAGCCCTGGAAAATTTCCGGGGTGGGGCAGTCTAGTGGTTAAGAATTTTTTTAAAAAAATCATAAAATGTCAGGACAAACAAATTACTTCACCTACTATATCATCCATTCTTTCACGTTTATACTTTAGATAATAAAAAGGTCTATCTATCTCTCTGTCCCGTAGTCTGACGACCGTGGGGGCACCCTCAAAGACTCAACAACCAGTTCCCTCCATTCCTCTCTCTGTTCTGCCTTTCTCGGGGTTTTGTTGAGTTCTAGGCCTGTCCATTCGCTGATGTTATCCTCCCAGCTCTTCCTTGGTCTGCCTCTTCTTCTTCCTCCTTGGACAGTGCCTTGTAAAACTGTCTTTGCAAGTCCTTTGGATCTTGTGACATGCCCATACCATTTAAGTTTATGTTTTTTCACGATTGTTAGAAGGTTCTCATAGGGTCCAATGGTTTGCTGGATTCTGTTATGCACGCTTTCGTTGCTTATGTGGTCTATGTAGGAGATGCCAAGGAGTCTCCGAAAGCATCTCATCTCCACCGCCTGTACTCTTCTCTCCAAATCTGCAGTCAGGGTCCATGATTCACAGGCATACAGAAATATGGATATGACAAGGGATCGCATTAGTCTGATCTTGGAGATAAGAGAGATATTTTTATCTCTCCAGATGGTGTTTAGTTTTGACAAAGCTGTTATTGTCTGTGCAGTCCTGCATACTACTTCTGGCTTGGATCCCTGGTCTGATACAATGGCTCCCAAGTACTTGAAGCTTTGAACTGTTTCCAGCTTCTGGTCATTAACCCTGATATCAGTGCTAATGCCGTTGGTGTTATTAGTCATCAGTTTGGTCTTCTCTGCACTGATTTCCATGCCGTATGTTTTGGAGGCCATATTCAAGTGTTCTGTTAGGCTGGCAAGCTCTTTTTCTGATCCTGCTATTCCATCAATGTCATCTGCGAAGCGGAGGTTTGTGATCGTTCTGCCACCAATGCTGACTGATCCTTCATGATGTTCCAGTGCATCAGCCATGATTCTCTCAAGGAAGATGTTGAAAAGAGTGGGTGAGAGTAGACAGCCCTGCCTTACTCCAACTGTTGTTTGAAACCATTCTCCAATGTTGTTGTTGTAGTACACTGCACTGGTGGCCTTTCTGTACAGCTGTTTGATGACTCTAATCAGGTTTGCATTGATGCTGTACAAATTCATGGTTGCCCACAAAGCTGCATGCCACACCCTGTCAAATGCCTTCTTAAAATCGATAAATACGTGGTAAAGGTCTTGTTGATGTTGAAGGTACCACTCACATAGTATTCTGAGGTTGAATATCTGTTCTGTTGTGCTGCGCCCTGCTCTGAAACCTGCTTGTTCCTCAGCAATGATGGTCTCTGCTTGTGGCTTCAGTCTATTCAATATTATCTGCAGCATGACCTTGCTCGGGTGGCATATGAGGCTGATTGTGCGGTAATTATGGCATTGTTGTAGATTTCCTTTCTTGGGGAGGGTGATGATGAGTGACTGTGTCCATGGTGTTGGCCATTTTCCTGTCTGCCAGATCTTGTTGCAGATTCTTAGTAGGGCGCTGATCATGGCTTCCCCTCCAGCTTGAACCAACTCAGCTGGAATGTTGTCAGCCCCTGCTGACTTTCCCTTTTTCAGCGATCTGACTGCTGTTTCCACTTCTTCTCGGAGGATAGGGTGACTGTGTCTTTGCTTGCGGGTACATTAAGGACTTCTGGATCTCCTGCGGTTCTATAGTTATACAGGTCGGAGCAGTATTCTGTCCATCTGTTCAGAATATCCTGGTCGTCAGTGAGACACTTCCCAGTTTTGTCTTTGATTGTTAAACCTTTTCCCTGTTTTGTGCTAGTCAGGTCTTTCACCAGCTGATATGCTTTCTTGCTATTGTTTTTCTTGATGTTCTCTTCAATGTCTTGGCACTGTTCACCGATCCATTTCTCTTTTGCCTCCGTCATGGACTTCCTGATTCTTTTGTTGACTGCCCTATATTGTTCTGCTCTTTCTTTTGTTTCATTTTTCTTTTTCTTCAACTCTCTACGCTTGTCGCATAGTTGTAGGATGTTAGGTGTGACCCATGGATTTTTGACTGGTCGGTGTTTGCCAAGAAGCTCGCTTGCTGTTTCAGTCACTGCTGTATTGAAACTATTCGTCAGTGTATCTATGTCTGAGTCTATCACAGTGAGTGCTGCAAACTTTCCACCTATCCTTGCTTGAAAAATTTCTAATACCTCTGGGTCCTTCAGCTTCTCGAGGTCAAATTTGATCCTGATGTTGTTCCGCTTGTGGATTTTCTTTAGACGTAGTCAGAAAGTCATCATCACAATATCATGATCACTCCCTATGTCTGCTCCTGGAAAACTTCGTGTCTGTGTGATGTTAACGATAGACTGAAACCGTCTTTTCACCATGATGTAATCTATTTGGTTGTGGTGTTCTCCATTTGTGCTATGCCATGTGGCATAAAAAGGTACAGGAACAAAACGTTAGAAAATACTAGGCATTCATTGCTTGAGTACTGACAGTATTGCCTGCAATGACATCCCTCCTCTCCTCCTCCACCTAGGCAAACTTGTGCTCATATGGGCTCTTACTCTTCAAATAGCGCTTTTTAAATATAATATATTCACACAATAACTATCAAGCAAACAAAATAAGTCAAATAAGACAATGATAATTATAATAGAGATACAATAATAACAACAATCGCCCATCACCATGAGACAACAATATAACAAATAATCCCCATAACCATGAGACAACAACATAACGATAATAACAGAAAAGCATTGGAAAGGATTCGGGGGGGGGGGGGGGGGGGGGGGGGGGGGGGGGGGGGGGGAGTATCAAAGGGGAAGGGGAAAAACATTCAATCAAATAGAAAAATAATAATAAACAATTATTCAAACAAGTAAAACCCCTATACAATACAAAAATCAAAAGCCCATAATCAACTGGACTATCAAACTGAAACAATATCACTTATAATAGTACTAATGATCTCATCTCTAACTGCAATAAGAACAATATTCACGATAAAACCTATTGAATTGGACAAGAGAAAGGGTATGAGGAGAGGAGAGGAGGGAGGGAGAAAGAGAGGGAGAGAGACGTCACACTCACTCACTTATGCATTCACTCAGTCCCATGTCCCAAAGGATGTAGGGGGGACATGAGAGAAGAGCAAAGACATTTTTTTCCGCTTCAGTCTTGTGTGGTTGTAGAAGGTGTGAGGGGTTGGGAGGCCCTTCTTTGTTTTGTCAACCCTGATTTCTTTTGGCGGTTTTCTTTTCTTTTCCCTTTAAAAAACCTTCCCTCCCGGAGGGTTTTTTTGCAAGGTGTTGTGTTTGGGTGGGGGCCCAAACCCACATAGTTTTCTCCTCTTTTGGTGGAGAGCAGAGGTTTTGGGGCCCCCACAGCTTTTTGATTTCTTTTTTTCACTAGTTGTTGGTCTTGTTTCTTGTTAAATTTTTTGGGGAGTTTTCTGTGGCATTTTTTCAAATGCTTTTTTTTCCCTCTTGCTCTGCTGACGGGTCCTGTTCACAGCCATGGAGGATAGATATCCGAGGGATTTGTAGAGGTGTATTTTGGCAGAATGATGTTGTTGTTTGATGATCCTCTAAAGTCTGGCAGGCAGTTGTTACTTTTGAAATTGCGAGCTTTCCTTCATTTGATGTGCCATTTTTGTTGGATGGACCCAAAGTATTTGAAGGGGTCACCTTTTCCCCAGATTTCTCCTTCTCTTTATTTCCCGGCGGGCATTATAGCGTGTTGACCATGATCTTTGATTTCTTGCATGACCTCCAGCTGTATGCGTCGCTCGTCTGTAGATATCGAAATTTTTTGCTTTTCTTGTTTGCTGCCCCCCCTGGGGTCAATGTCTTCTGCAAATCTGGGTTGCAAAGGGGTCTTCCCCCAATGGAGATGGAAGTGTGTGGTTTTGCAGTGTCTCTGTCATGATGTTTTCGGGAAAGAGGTTGAACGTCAGGTGAAGAAGGCACCCCCATGATGGACCCAACCTGGTTTTTGAAGAACCCCCCTGTGATTGTTCATAAAAAACTCCCCTTTTTGCGTTCTCTTACAGTGCCTTGATGATTCAATGGGGCAGTTGTCAATGTTGAAGTGCCTGAGTACTTGCAGAGGCCGTAGCCAACCCTGTCAAAAGGCCTTTTGAAAAATCTATGAAATTGTGATACAAGTCTTTTTTTTTTGGAGATGTTTCTCTATCAGAATTTTTCAGATTGAAAATTTGTTCCCCTTTTGCTGCGTTTTTGGGCTAAAGGGGTTTTTCTGCCGGGGTTTTTCCGCTTGGTTTTTCAGTCTGTTTTTGGATACCCCCGCATGTTTTGCTAGGATGGGTTATGGGATGGTGGTTTGTAGTTCTGGGATTTCTTGGGTTTCTTCTTTGGAAGGGGTATTCAAGAGACTGTGTCCCTTTTCTGGCATTCTTTGGTGTCGTGAATTTTTGACAAAAATTCTGTGAATCGCCTTGCTGTTTCATTCCCTCCATTTTTTATGAGTTCAGCTGGGATTTTATCGATTCCAGGGTACTTCCCCTTCTTCATTTGTTTAATAGCTGTGTCTACTTCACACCTTAGTATTGGTGGGTCTTTATCTTGGTGTTCAGGTTTTTTTTCAGAAACTATGTTGGTATCTGGGCGTAGTGGGTAGTTATACAATCCCTCACAGTATTCCGTCCAGCGTTGGAGGATGGCATTGCTTTCCATTAAAAGATTTCCTTCTTTGTCTTCAATAACAGAGGCTTTAGGCTGTGTAGGTTTTTGTTAGTGATTTCAGAGTGTCGTAAGCTGTTTTGCTGTTTCTCTTGGCCATTCCAACTTCGATGCTGTGGCATTGTTCTTCTATCCACCTTCTTTGGCTTCTCTCATCTTTTTCCTCACTTCTCTGTGGCTATTCCTGTATTTGTTGTTGGCTTCTTGACTTATGAACTTTTGTTTCTTAAGCTCTCTTCTTTTGTCGCAGAGGTCAAGAACCTCATTTGTCACCCAGGGTTGTTTCTTTGTTCTGCTTCTTTCTAATGTTTCTTCTGCTGCTGTCATTAGCACTTCTTTGATGTTGTTGGCTAGTGTGTCCACATCATTGTCGATGGCTGTGAGTGCGGTGAACTTTCCTCCAATGTTGGCTTGGAAGATCTCAACTCATGTTGGGTCTTTGAGTTTTTCCAGATCAAATCTTATGCGTGGGTTTTTTGGCTGTTATTTTGCTTTCAGTTTCAGCTTGATGGTGGTAAGTACAGGTCGTGGTCAGCCAATGTCAGCTCCTGGGAATGTTCTTGTGTTTTGCCTTGTTTATGCTGGTTTTGAATCTTGGGATGACAGAATGTAGTCAATTTGATTTGAATCAGACATTTTGTGAGTTACCAAGTTGATGTTCTAGTGGCTTTGTGGGGATGGAGTGTGTTTGCCAGAGTTAGTTTTGCTTTCTTTGCGAATTTCCAGCAGCCGCTGTCTCTTTCATTTGTTCTCCTAGTCCAAAGCGTCCTGTGGTTCCTGCCAGGTGTCATAGCATCAGGTCCCACTTAGCATTCCAGTCGCCTTCCACAATAAGAATGTCTTTTTTGGCGTTTTGGAGATGACGTTTTCAGTGTTCATAGAATTCTTCTATCTGGTCATCATGTAGTCAGATGTTGGAGCATACACTTGGATGATGGTGGATTTCTGGGGTCTTGCAGAAACTCTGATTGAGATGAGTCTGCTGGATATGGTGTGCAGCTGATGATGTTTGCACAATCTCTTTCCTGACAATGAAGCCTACTCCATGTTGATGTAGTTTCTCTTCTCCACTGTACCATATCTTGTGGCGTCTTGCGTGGTTGTTTCTCCGAAGCCAGTCCATCTGACTTCCGCAAGCCCTATGATGTCCCATTTATATCTTTTTAGTTCATGTGTGAGTTCCTGTACTCTTCCTGTTTGGTATAGAGTCCTCACATTCCATGTTCCGATGGTTACTCCTTTATTTGGAAGCTTCCTCCACACACATATGGTGTGTAACTGTGTAGTAAAACATACTTGAAATTTATTTAAGAAAATGCAGTAAGTGCTGATAAAGGTAAGTATGGTTGATTTGCCTTATTAGTCAATTCCTAGGCATTCATGCATCATTAGATGGCTTTTTAGCTGTGTCTTGAACTGATTTTTGTTTTTGATACTTTTAATCCTTTACCATTCACATATCTTACAGACAAACTCTCTGTAGTATTCGAAAATTCACGCAGTTTTTTAAGAGAATAAGGTACCTCAAGTACACGTAGTGCTGTACAGTTACTATTGTTCGCAAAGCAGTCAAATTTGGCCAAAGTATTCATATGATGTCATACTTTGTTCTGCACCCCAAGATGTGTGTCCTACCTACATGCGTTGTGCTGCTGTCCCCTCTTTGTCACCAAATAAAGATAACGTTGCAGTGACATCATGCTGTTAGTCTACAACTACCTTCTAACATGCGCAATATACGTATGTGATTAAAAAAATGATGTGTGGTCCAGCCTGAAAGTATCCTCCATCGCATCACATTTGTCACAAAAATACTGTCACCAAGTCTACATTTTCTGAGTGGAAAGTATTCAAACATAATGAAAACGACCGTGACTAATGGGCATATCTACATTATTTACAATTATATGCTTGTGCGCTGTGCCATGTCGTCTGCTATGAAGCCAACGGAATGTTATCCTCAGCATCACTTTCCGACTCACTACCTTCTCCTATTTCATCTCCTTCTTCTACATCTACTTCAACATCGGATTCAACATTTTATTCTCTTTCAAACTGTTCCACTTGAGCCAAAATAGCTTCACTTTCCACATCAGTGAGAAAGGGTTAAGCGTTTTGGGAGCTTGTTCCATAAATCACTACTTGAGTACAAGAAGCTTGTTTTGTAAAGATTATTTCTTGGTCTTGGAAATGTTAGTAGATGATTATGTCTGTGTTCATTGATTTTGAAGCTATTGGTGATCTTTGGAGGAGCATTTCCATTGACAACTCTCTGGACAAATAGAGCTTTATTTAGATAAAGTCTGTTTTTGAAGGTTAGGATATTTGTTTGCTTATAATCGTTGATGGTTAGGGAGCTTGATTTTAATAGAACAAGTTTCAGTGCTCTTTTATATAATTGAATCAATTTTAAATTTGTTTCACTGCAGCTGTCCCAAAGAGATGAAGCATAGTCAACTATAGGCAAAATATGGCTGCAAAAAAAGAGTTTGCGAGAGTGGTTATTCAGAAAATGTTTTATTTTTGATTACTGAAGTAGCTTGTAAACGAGACGTTTTCCTAGCGCCATCACATGGTCAGTCCAAGTAAGATTTTTGTCAATAATTACACCCAGAATTCTGTGGGAGTCATCTTCTTCAATTACTCTTTTACCTATCAGCAGACGTTGGAATTTATCTTTCATTTTTTGTCTTGCTAGTACAATGTGTCATGGCGACCGTCATGCTAATGGGGACCAAACATAAACTTTCCTCCATCACAACGACTTCAGTGGAATTCAGCAATACATCGGTTCCTCTGTCCAGCTCTGTGAAATATCTAGGTGTGGTTCTTGACAACACACTCTCTATGAAAAAATTCATCGCCCAGACCTGCCAGTCTTGCTACTATCAATTACGGCACATAAGTGCAATTCGCAAGTATCTGTCTACTGAAGCAACATCCAAACTTGTCAATCTCTCATTCTTTTCTGACTGGACTACTGTAATTCTCTCTTGGCTGGTTTGCGGCATCATCCATCTACTCCTTCAACGCATACAAAACTCTGCAGCTCGACTGGTCTTAGAAAGAAAAAATTGAAACACATCACTCTCTTTTGCGATCTCTTCACTGGCTGCCTGTCTCACAAAGAATAAAGTATAAGATTAATACCTTTGTTTCAAATGTCTCCACAAATCTGACCTTCTTCTTCTCTGTAACTGTCTTCACCAGTAACACTCCTTCCGCACCCTTCGTTCATCTGTAGATGCGTTGTGCTTTCGTGACACCCAGATTTAAAACAAAACCCTGGGTGGCCGTCGCTCTTTTCTCTGTTTCGGGTTTCCCTCCAATGAAACGACCTCCCTATTCACCTCGCCCAAAAAGCCTTCATTTAATTCTTTCAATTCCTAGCCTCAAAACGCACTTATCTACTTACTTGAGATCTTCCCGCTGTTATCTGTTCACTACTTCTCAATAGCTGCCTTCACCTCCACACCCCCTCCTAAGTGTGTGTGTATATAATTTGATTTTGTTTATATGATATTTATGGCTGGTTGCTTGCGTGTGAGATGATGTTGAATGCAAGGCTTTTGATATGTTTACTTGCAAGATATCAGCGCTTCTATAAATTCATACATTATTATTTATTATTATATTATATCTGAGACTGGAAGCAGTGTCAATTGATTATTTTGTGATGTCACGAGACATTGTTTCGCACACTTCTCTGAGGATTGTGAGTATGAAATGTTCTTGAAGTTGTGAATCGGAACCACATGCTTTAGGTGACTTTATATTAATTTTCTAAGGAAAACATAGGAGAATGAAAAGGGGAACCGAAATAGTGTATAGTTGAAAAAGATTTGTCTGGAAATGAAAACTATTGTTTATGAAGTGTTTGATAGGTTATGGACTCAGATGAGACGAAAACGTTATATGGCTAGTGATCTGATTATGATGTTCCTATTTAACCAAGATCTTGATATCTTTAACAGTTGTATAACAGATTGTGCTGGATTGCATGAAAAAAGCAGATAAGCGTGTGAATAAATAAAACTATGGCTACATGTTGTATGATATGGATGTCGTTTATTGTAAAAGCAATGTTCGTAGATTATTAAACAAGTTTAGTCGCTCTTTAATCTCTGTTTGATCGTGATTTTATCATACAAGCTAGCGTGACTATAACAGTTTTTAAAGACAAAATGTAACTGTTCAATAAATGCATGCTGGATAAATTGATAACAGAAAGAGTTTTGGAATGTAATGATAGTGTACAGAGTAAAAGAAATTCGCTGTAGAATAATGTTAGTCTAGACGATGGTTTCAAACATTTTAGAAATTGCTTTGTGAAACAAATGATGGTATTCATAATGCTAAGGTAGGGAAGAAGGAATTGATAATAGTGATTATTGCTGATGATAACTTTAATCGTCCAATTTCAAAGAAGAAATAATGTTAGCTTTAAGAAAATTAAAAAACTGAAAGCCATGGCCAGAATCGTTTTATTGGAGAGATGATTAAAAAGTGCTTGTAAGATTGAGTCAATAATTAACTTTCTTGTAAATTTTTTCAATGATTATTTGATAAGGGTATATACCCAGATAGTTGGACTGAGTCGATTGTTCTACATTTATACAAAAAGGCGGAAGTTTAGCAATGACAAATAACCAGGGCCTAAGTGGGAATTTGCTTTGTTAATATTAGTAGTAAATTATATAGTTGCAGTTACTACAGAGATATACAGGAATGGGTAGAGGAGGAATAAAACCATAACGGGGGGAAGTTCAGGCTGGGTTTAACCGAAAATTACTCCTGTAGATCACGGTGTTACTTAATGGCCCTTTTGTTCAAAAACCGTTATGTTTGAATCGGAAAATTGTATGTGGCTTTTATTGAATTTTGAAAAGCTTTGATTCTGTTAATAGAAGCAATTATTGTGGCCTATTTTGTTTTAATAATGGGGGAATGGGGGGAAATTGTTAAATGTATAATGAGCATGTTCAAATTGTGATGTAGAGTAAGATGTGGTGCATCATTGATGGATTAATATAATATGTACAGCTCGGTGTTAAACAGGGAGATGTGTGTAGTTCCTATTTTGTTTTTCTTTATTTATCAATGAGTTGACTCTGCGTGTTATTGTAAAGGTAGACATGTGTGCACGATTCTAGATGGACACTTTAGTAAATATTTTTAATGCTTTTTGCTTGATGATGTAGTGTTAATTTCAGAGACAGTTGTTGGGCTGCAAAGACAATAAATAGTTAGAAAATGCATCAGGTTCACTACAGTTAAAGTTTTATGTCAAATAAGTATCATTATATAGTATTTAGAGAAAAGGGGGGTATCTTGCCAGAGCGGGAAGATGGACTTATAATGGAAGCGTTATGCAGTTGTGAATGTATATAAATATATAGAATAATATTTTACTACAGACTAAGTTTTTTCATTTGCCTGTGAGATCTGGTAAGTAGAGCAAGTATCTTTATTGTGTATTTGAGAAAACTAATGCAAATAATATGACTCTCTTAGGTTATTTCGGAAGTTGTTTGATTGCCCAAATTCAACTATGGTGCTGAGTTATGGGCTTTGACGCAGGTGTTTGGAAATTGAAAAAGATTATTTGTATGCCTTGAAGAAATTCTATGCATATCAATGGGAACATCCAATGGACTTAGTTTATGGGAAACTAACAGGTATCTATCTAAATGTCCATGGTCAAGTGTATTCGTTATTGGCTAAAGATCATACAAATGGAATCAACATTGATTACCTCATAAAAGTTATAATATGTTAATGAATTTAGTTGCAGAAGTAAGAAAAACGGGTATGAGTAGGTATAAGACTAAACTTATATTGATTTGGTTTTGGTTTTCGTTGGAAAAGATCAAGGTTTTTGTAGGGGACATAAACTGGGTTTATTTATGCGTTTTTCGGCAAGACTAGTGGATTGCAGATGGCAGCATGGTATTCAAATGTTCAGGTGAGTGATCGATTTGATATGTACAGAATGTTGATCCTTTGAATTTGTGTTCCAGTCTAGTTATCAAATGTCCATAGGACAGGACTTTGAAACGAATAATGACTAAATTTTGATTTGGTATTTCTGTTATACATTTACATTCTTATCGTTATAAATCTGTCAATTATCGTACTTTGATATGTCCTTTATGTCATGATGCTCTTGAAAATGAACTCCATTTTCTTTTTTCTTGCCCTGAGCTAAAAGAGCCACGAGAACAATTGATTCCTTTAAAGTATTTTCGGCAGCCTGTTTTGTTCAAATTGATTATGTTGATGACAACTCCTAATGAAACAATTGCAAAAAAGCTTCTTGTATATTTACACAAAGCGTTTAAAGTACGCAGTATGTTGTCAACATGAGATGTCTTAAACTGTGAAAACCTACAAAGTGTGTGTTCTACCTTGTATATATACCCCTTCTAAGGGGCAATGGCCTTTATGAATAAATCATCCGAATCTCTCTCTCTCTCACTCTCTCTCTCTCTCTCTCTTTCTCATCCGAATCTCTCTCTCTCTCTCTCTCTCTCTCTCTCTCTCTCTCTCTCTCTCTCTCTCTCTCTCTCTCTCTCCTCTCTCTCTCTCTCTCTCTACCATGGCTGACTGATGAAATAAATAAAGCCAGAGCAATTCGTGATAGATTATTGAAATCAACAGGAAAAACTGATCAATTTAAACAACAGCGTAACAAACTAACAGCTATGAAAAGAGCAGCCAAGAAAAAGTATTTTCTGAGTCACCGATCAGTAATATTATGACGAAAACCAGATTTCTCAAAATTAATCAATATTTTCACCTCCGAAACACGCCAACACACCTGGACGCGACACTGGGCTGTGACACCTGCATTGTGACAGCCATGTAACTGGCTATTGGTGAAGGACACACTAGTGTCTTTGTAAATAGTAGGCGTGAGCATATATTTGTAAGTAATGTATATATGCGCATTAGTCACGGTCGTTTTCGATATGTTTGAATAGTTTCCAATCAGAAAATGTAGACTTGGTGACAGTAATTTTGTGACAAGTGTGAATGTTCGATTGGATTACCATGACGGTGGATGCGATGGAGGACACATTCAGGCAGGACCACACTTTAAAAAAAAAAATCACATACCTGTATTGCGCATGTTAGAGGGTAGTTGTACACTAACAGCATGATGTCACTGCAATGTTACCTGTATTTGGTGACAAAGAGGGGACAGCAGCATGACACATGTAGGTAGGACACACATCTTGGGGTGCAGAACAAAGTATGACATCATATGAATACTTTGGTCAAATATGACTGCTCTGTGAACAATGGTAACTGTACAGAACTAGGTGTACTTGAGGTACCTTATTTTCTTAAGAAAAACTGCGTAAATTTTCGAATACTACAGAGAGTTTCTCTGTAAGAAATGTGAATGGTAAAGTGTTAAACTACAAGATGCTGTGTCAGGGAAATGATTTTCTATAGTGATGGTCATTCTCACAGCTAGCTGTTATTTCTGTTGCAAGCACCTTTTAGCCAGCAAGAATTTGTGTTGATATAAAACAAAGAAACACAATTTCAGCTGGTGTGTTGTTGTTGTGGGGTTGTTGGTTGTTGTTTTTTTTGGGGGGGGGGGGGGGGGGGGCTGTTGTATAATTGTTAATCATATCTCCTTATTTTGTACTTTTGACTAGTACTTGAAGACGGAATGTGTTTTACTATAGAAACTAAGAAAGTTACAGCTTTATGTCATCCATGACCAGACTTTTGCTCTATTGATGCTGTAGAAAATTGAATCATTCATTAACTTTTAGCTACCACAAGTCTTTGGTATCCTTACATACTAGAGCAAAACCGTCTTTCAACAGCTTGTTATTTGAAGGTGAGATATTTGACATTTGCTTTGTGTTAGCCCACCAAGGTTGAAGTGGTGTGACATTTTTTCATGTTTATTACTAACTTATTGGAGGAACTATAAAGCAAAGTACCTGCCAGAATTGTTCATACGTCATTGAATTGTCTGAAAACTAAAGACTTTTTTTTTAAAAACCCACTTAAACCAAACAAAAAAACCAGACCCACTGATCCTAGTTGGCTGAGAAGACTTGTACAGGAGTTGATAGTTGTGTAGAATGACTTCCAGATAGATCAGGACATTTTTTTCTTTAAGCAAGAATTATCATTTTAGGTCTAATCAAATGATTTACATTGATTCAGGCTTGATGCCTATCAGCTTCACCTCTTGTTTATTGCCAGATGCTTTGTTTAGGGTCCTGTTCCTAGTCTAGTCAGTTCCTCTACCTCAGCATTTCATTTCCCCTTTGTCATCATGTTTGGATTTTTATTTTTCTATTTTGAACATTTTTCTTGATTGGCTGACACATTTGTTTATTGACTCAGGCTCTGCTCAATGTACTTCTTTCGTTTTTTTACCTTGTTAGTTATTTAGGGGACGGGATAGCTCAGTGGTCGGAGCACTCGTTTTCCCCATGCCACGTTAAGCAGAGTCAGCGTGGTTACCAGTTGGATGGATGACCGTTTGCGCGCCTTGGCTTCAGTACAGTTCCCCCAGCTGTAAATGGGTACCTTCCCTATTTAGGGTCAGGGAAGGTAAAGCAGCGAGGGAGAGGAGATGGGCGCCGCCCTCAATATGCTGGCCCTAGAGAAGTGAGGTCTCTGACGCCTCGCCCCCCTACGACCTTATAGGTTATGGGACTCCTTTGCCATTTAAAAATTTTTTTTTACAAGTTATTTTCATTTCCTAACTGCAGTAAGGATTCTGTGATCATACTTAGGTTTTCTTTGTTGATAAATGGCCTATTTTTGTACTGTGTCTTTTTTTCCGAACTGTTTGGACTTCGGCCATTTTTTCAGATCCACACTTCCTGAATCGTAAATTAATATACAGTAGACAGAAAATACAGAGTTGTTAAGTAAATAAGCTTGGAGCTTTTACTTGAATGTTTCCTATGTTGGCATATTTTAGAATGCTTTGGCCAGACTAACTGCAAAGACCTCTCAACAAAGATGAGTTTTTTGTGGGGTTTTTTGTTTAGTAGGGGTAGGGTGTCCATATTTGTAAACTACATTGCTGCTAAATGTGAGATGTCTTTCTTGTGTATATATGTTTGTTGTGCATGCTGGTCTCTTTGTGACTGTGGGGGGCGTGTGTGTGCAGAACCGTGAGCTGCAGATTATGCGCAAGCTGGAACACCAAAACATTGTCAAGCTCAAGTTCTTCTTTTATTCTTCTGGGGAAAAGGTGAGGCTGTTTGCGAGATTGAAAATGTGTGAGTGAGTGAGTGTATGTGTGCATGTATGTGTGTTACATGTAAACAGGTGCATGATGTATGACCATGTATCATTGTATGTGATTGTGTCACATGTTTGCAAATGTGTGCAATTGTTAAGATGCAGTGTTGATTCTAGGGTGCACCCCTGTGGGATTCCCGCATTTTTTTCAAGATTTCCGCAAAATGATGTGGGTAGCACACCGATAATGGACGCCCAAAAAATCCTGGATAGGGCGTTTTTGAACAAACAGTGCACCTCATAACTGCTGTTCATATAATCTCTAAAAAGTAAGTGCTACTTCTGCTGAAGTTTTTCATTGATGCTTATGATTGGCTAAGCACCTCACTTTTGACCAATCACAGACACTGAAGTTTGTCCTTGTCAGTTTAACTTTATCACAGTTCCTGCGGCTAAGTTTATCCTCACTAGTGCCTACAAGTGATTGTCCTCCATAGGCTTGTTGACTTTTTTTTCTCTTCGTTTACATCATCTTCCCAGAAGCCTTGTACTCCAGAAACAAGTGATGCAGTTGGGACAGAGATTGTTGAGGAGATAGCAGAATAATCTGCATCCCAGCAGGGCTTTTGAGCTGGTGGATGAAATAATCAGAGTTTTCCTAGACAGTTTTCCAGATCTGGCTAGACAAGTGTTCCTGGCTTAAAAACTTAGCTGTGCATCAGACGTGGAATAAACAATGCCTTCACTAAAAGAAGATGCGTTAATAAGAGAAAAGTACTTAAAGCATCATGAAAAATAAGGCTGATCACAAGCAGGCTGTACAAGATGAAAATCTTCAGAAAGACACATTAGTTAGGCAATTCTCTCTCTCTCTCTCTCTCCTCTCTCTTCTCTCTCTCTCATCTCTCTCTCATCTCTCTCTCTCTCTCTCTCTCTCTGTCGCTCTCTCTCTCTCTCTTCAGGGGTGCTGAACTGTTTTATCAGTGATAGACGTGTGTAAATTAGCTCTGCTAATTTTCCCAAATTATGTATTCATTGTGGACTGTGTACTAATCTGTGTGTTGGTACATGATTCATGAATAATCATGCCATCTTCTCAACTCGATTTCCGAGTGAGATGTGGATACTTTGTGCCTGCCTTTCTGAATTTCATGGCAAAGCGGGTGAAAAAATGTGTCGCCATGCGCTGTAAGACATTACACCTCAGAAACATGACAGGCGTTGTCATGGTAGGTTGTCTCATTACCTTTTTTTTTCTTCTGGGGGGCGTTTTTACTGCAATGTGGAGCAAAACCCAGGGCCAAGACGCAAGGACAGCACACGCCAGACCTTGATGAGTGACAGCCAAAGAGTCAGCACTGAGAAGATGCCAGCCACTACACCTACAGCCCCCAAGCCTGATGCAGAACCCTCTCTTCAGGATGTCATCTCCATGCTGCAAGAGCTGAAAAAGGATGTGGCAGAAGTGAAAGGAGACATCAGGGAGATCCGGGCTTGCTGTGCTGCTCTGTGGGAGGAGATTCAGTCACTGAAGGAGGAAGGAGATAGTGAGTGATTGGCCTTTGCGCTGGATGGCAGCAGGGTGTGTCTCTCTGTGTTTGAGTGTTGTTTTTGTGCTTTTTTTCTCCGTTCAGCAGAATAAATTTTATATCTACGTTTTTGTGATTTCACTGTGCACTGACTGGTCAGATTGGTTTTTCTTAATATCATTTACATTTCGAATTACTTTAATTTATAATTTTCATTTTCTGATAAATTTTTTAAGATTCACCTGACTGTATGATTTGTGTTCAACTGACATTGCTGGTCCTTGTGACCCATTTTACTGTAACCTTGCTGCCGTGTGAGAAATTGCATGTGAAACACGAACTCAGATCTCCCCCACCACCAACTACCCAGTGCTCCTCCTTCCACCAATATGACACTATCTGCCGAAGACATGAGAGCTTTGCTCTCACATGGGTTTTACAATATACCATACGAACTTAAACAACACATTTCAACTGATCCACCTGCTTCTTCCTGTGTTAATGACTTGATAAATCGTGTTCTGATAATGTGTATCATAGTGTGTATGAAACTGTAAACCCCCAAACTTCCCCAGTTTTTCACCAGCTTCTACATCTGACTCTCAATCCAAACTTTTGTCTGCTCTTCCACTCTCCACATCTTTACCATCGCCTTCATTCTCTTCCACTGACAGTTATCCTAATTCACCACAGTTATCATCAACCTCTCTGCCTCCTTCTAACATCCTTCACATGTGCTTGTTCAACGTGCAATCTGTCTGCCCAGAAGGAAAAGCTGATCTCATTTCTGATTTCATCTCTGAAAAGAACATTGATCTAACATTTCTTGCAGAAACCTGGTTAAAACCACACGGTCATGAACCAAAAAAACAACAACTGACACCACCTGGTTATAAAACTTTCTCTTCCCCGACCCTCCTGTGGAGGTGGCATTGCCATTGTTTATAAAGATACACTCGAACCTGCTCTTTCTTTCTGCCACTCCCTGCCTTTCTCACATGAATCTTTCGAAGTCTGTGAACTCAACTTCAACACACCTGGCCACTCTATTACTTTCTGCTGTCTTTACCGTCCACCTCCAAGCCGTAAGAATAATCTGACATCTTCCATTTTCCATCAAGAGTTTCAGTCACTCCTGGATCACTACAGCCTCTCTCCCAGAAAGCTCATCATTCTCCGTGACTTTAACTTCCATTTTGATAACCAGTCTTCTTCTGATGTCAAATGTCTCTCTCTTTCTTTGTCGAACCACTCTCTCTCTCAGCTGGTAAACGAAGCAACACACAGATCAGGACATATTTTAGACTGGTGGCTAATTACTGATGTTTCCCAAGATCTGATCACATCTGCATCTATCACTGAACTACTTTCTGATCATTCCGCTGTTCTTTTCTTGCTAAATATTGCAAAGCCTATTGCAAAGAAAAAGTATTTTACCCGTCGCAACCTTAAGGCCATAGATATTCAAACTTTCTCTTCACAAGTGCTGAACGCCTATCACAAACCTCTGAAAAACAAAAACCCCTCTAAACACTACAATGATGTTCTCAGCCAATGCTTGATGAGATGCACCTCCACTGGACCGTCTCCTCCCTGATAGGCCATGTGCCCATGGTCCCCCATGACATCTGGTCGCAAAGCGCAACGCAGGAACTAGTTTGGCAGTGGCAAAAAATCAAAAACGGAAATTAATAAGCAGCTCTTTCAAAAACAAGTAAAGTCAAATCTTTAATTCTTTCAGAAAAAACAAAGTATTACTCTTCTCAAGTTCTTGTTGCCATGTCTATGAAATCTCTCTTTTCCCTCACATCTACTCTTCTTGGATGTGTGAAGGCAAGCCCTCTGCCTTCCATCCACAACCACTATAACATTCGCTCCAAACTGGATCAGACTCCTTTCCAGCCTGCACTTCCTGATCCCCAATTCTCTGGCACTCCTCTCCTTTTCTTTCATCCGACAAGTGAGAAAGAAATCATGACAATTCTGAAAGAAAGGACTATAAAATCATGTGATCTTGATCCATACCTGCTTCTCTTTTCACACAGTGTCTACCCAACTCATCCCCACTATCACGAAAATTTTTAAACTCTTTCTCTTGTTTCAGGAAATGTTCCATCAGCTCTCAAAACTGCTATAGTACACTCTACTCAAAAGCATGACCTTGACCTAACATTCAGAAGAATTATAGACCTGTTTCCAATCTACCTTTTATTTCTAAAGTCCTTGAAAAAGTAGTTCTAAAACAGCTCAACAACCACCTTCTCTCCAACAATCTTCTTTCTGAGTTTAGACTGCCTATCGCGTCAACCACAGCATTTAAAACCACCTAGTACACACTTTTTAAACACACTTTACTCACTTCTGACTAAGGGAAAATCTCCCTTCTCACTCTACTCGACTTATAAGCAGCCTTCGATACTATGGGACCACTCAATTTTTCTTCCCGTCTTCAAAAAACGTTCAGTGTTACTGGCACAGCCCTCACCTGGTTTAATTCTTTCCTTACTGCCCGGGTTTCCCAGACAGTTGCAGTAAAAAAGATTAAATAAATTTCCTGCCAAACTGGAATGTGGGCCCCAAACAGGGATCAGTTTAGGCCTGTTCTTTTCACTCTTTACATGCCCACTGTACATATAGTAAACCGTCATCAATCAACCATCATTTTTACGCAGATGACTCTCAAATTCAAAGCAGTGTTACTCCTGAAAATCTGCCTTCTCTCCTGACAAATATGGCCCGCTGCTTTGAAGATATTCAAAACTGGATGACACAGAACAAATTACAGCTAAATGCAGATAAAACCAAAGCCATGCTCGTAGGGACCAAACACAAAGTCTCTTCCATTACAATAGAACTCGGCAATTCATCAGTCCGTCTATCCACTGCTGTGAAGTATCTAGGTGTCGTTATCGACAACACACTCTCTATGAAAAAATTAATCACCCAGACGTGTCAGTTGTGCTACTATCAATTACGGCGTATTAGTGCAATTCGAAAGTACCTGTCCACCGATGCAACAGCCAAACTTGTCACTTCTCTCATTCTTTCACGTCTGGAACTATTGAAATTCTCTTTTGTCTGGTCTGCCAGCATCATCTATCCACTCCCTTCAAAAATATACAAACCTCCGCAGCTCAACTATTTTCCCAGAAAGAAAAAATCTGAGCACATTACCCTCTCTTGCGATCTCTCCACTGGCTGCCTGTGCCACAGAGAGTAAATAATAAGATCAGTACCCTTGTTACAAATGTCTCCACAAAACTGCACCCTCCTACCCCTGTGAATGTCTTAACCTGTACACTACTTCACGTTCCCCCCGCTCTACTGCAGATACCTTGTGCCTACGAATACCCAGATTCAACCAATCTACTGTTGGCCGCCGCTCTTTCTCTATTTCGGGTCCATCGACCTGGAATGAGTTCCTCTCTCTCTTCGCCAGAAAAAATAGTTTTGACACTTTTAATCCAGCTCAAGGCATATTTTTTCAAACCCAAGATTTCCCCTCTCTGTTTCATATCAGAGCTATCCCACCTTCACTAACCCATGTCCTATCACCCTGCTAAAGTATATGACCTGTGTGAGTGTGTGTGTGCTTCTGGAAAACATTTGACTATTGAAATTTTATTTCATAGATTACCATGTTTGTAAATATCTGTTTGTTTAAACTATTGATTATTTATCATTGATTGCCTGACTGTGTAAGATTAGGTTGAATGTATGCGCTTTGATTTGTCTTTGCAAGATATAGCCTATATAAGTTCCATTTATTATTATTATTATTTAGTGGCTGACCTACGTCGGGAAAATGAGATGCTGAAGAAGAGAATGCAGGACATTGAGCAGAAAACAGATGACCTTGGGGGGCATTCAAAACGGAACAACCTGGGTTTTTTTTTACGGACTTCCACACAGAGAAAATGAAACGCCAGCAGAATATGCAGGCATCATCAATGACCTCATCGTGGATACTCTGGAGCTGACTGGTGGGTTCCAGTTCGACAGAGTCCACCGCCTCAACAAGAGGTCCAATGCACCAATCATCGCCTGCTGCAGCACCTTCTTCAAGGACAAGGAGAAGATCTTGAAGGCACGACACAAAATGAAGGCAGTGATGTGTTCCGGGGGAGGACTTTTCCTTACGTGTCAGGGACATCCGGAAGAAGCTGTCCCCTGATCTGAAGAAGGCCAGGAGTGAAGGGAAAACCGCCACCATGATCCACGACCAAACTCCTCATCCATGGAACCAAGTTTTCTAGTGAGGGGGATTTTCCTGGTGAAAACTGTATAGGGGGGTGGCCTGCCAGTAGGGGCCCGGTAGCACGGCAAAGGTTTTGCTTTAGAAAGAGTGGTGGTTTAAAAGACGAAAAGGAACAGGACTAGTGACGGGCACACTGTGAGTAGCGCATCGTGAATGTAAACACGGGTTTCGTGGTTTGGTGGCTCAGGGTGGGGGAGAAAATGTAAACAAAAATGGGGTTAAATTTTTGTAACACTGTTTCGAGTGTTATTCTTCGCAATTGCTATGAGTGTACTGATGATTGTATAAATATTGTAAATGGAAACACTTTAAAATTTTAGAAGAAGCAGAACAAGTAATTGTGATGTTAACCATGTATCATTTGATGAATCAGGAGTTGCTGGAGTTGTGAGGATATGTTTGAGTGTTATTCTTCGCCCAAATTTTATGAGTTGTACTGATGATTGATAAATATTGTAAATGGAAACACTAACATTTTAGAAGAAGCAGAAACAAATAAATTTTGATGTTAACCATGTTTCATTTGTGAATAGGAGTTGCTGGAGTTGTGAGGAATATGTTTGAGGGCTTTCTTCGCAATTGCTATGAGTGTAATGATGATTGTATAATATTGTAAATGGAAACACTAACATTTTAGAAGAAGCAGAAACAAGTAATTGTGATGTTAACCATGTATCATTTGATGAATCAGGAGTTGCTGGAGTTGTGAGGAATATGTTTGAGGGTCAGCTCAAAAGGAAAGTGTAATTTGGCGCACATGGAGTTTTGTTTACCCAAAGCTATGTTCAATGGGCAGGAAGAAAATGAGAGACAGAGGAGTGAGGATGATAACTTGGAAACTAACGTTAGGGGATTGTCTCAAAAAGAGAATTGTGATTTGAACCAGGAGAAGAATGTCTGTAATACTGTTTTATGGACAGGAAGAAAAAATGAGACAGAGGATTGAAAGTGACAACTTGGTTGTGAAAGACAGGATGCATGGAAATGATTGTGATGGTTGTGGTAAAAGTGGGGGTTTGCTTGACATTTCTTCATTGGAACTTTAATGGTCTTTTCTTTAAATGAATGACGGGGCTTCATGTCTTATTTATCTAAATTGATTTTCTTTGTAGTGTAGAAACTTTTTTGGCAGATTTTGACATGCTTTACATTTTCCAGCTTCTCTGTTTTCTATAATAATAATATATCGAATTTATATAGCGCTGAAACTTGTAAAAAAAACCCAAACAAATCGAAGCGCTTGCACTCCAATCATTTACAGGCATGCAATTTCTCCTTAAATATAATGAACAACAGATTTAAAAAACCATGCGCGCCCCAACATATGCACGCACACAACACACGCGCACATACACACACACCACACCCACACACCACACACCCCACAACACCACACACACAACACAACTCGGAACAACTTAGAAGGTAAAAGATGCTGTTGAAATTAGGGACAGATATTTGGGGGGAAAGTCTCAGGTAGGAAAAAAGTGTTTTGAGGCTGGATTTGAAGGTATCAAGTGAAGGCTTTTGGCGAAGTGAAAGAGGGAGTCATTCCAGGGGATGGACCAGAAACAGAGAGGACGACGGCCAACAGTGGTTTGTTTGAATCTGGGTGTGCGAAAGCTCAAAGTATCTGCGGCTGAACAAAGGGGAAGGGGGATGGAGTGTACAGATGAAGACAGTTACAGAGATAAGAGGGTGCAGATTTGTGGAGACATTTGAAACAGGGGGTTTACCAAATCGATATACTGAAAATCGTTCTTTTTTGACAGAGAAACCAAACACCTGTCAGATCCTAACCAAATCAGAAACAAAGTTTACAAAAATGTAAGATTTCCCAAACTAGGCCTATACTGATTAGGGCCCCTTTCAAAGCCAACGCTTCCCAAAAACAAGCTTCACAAGTGACAACACTAGATTTACCAGCAAAATACCATTTGCCATACTCATCTTACCGTATTTTTCTCCTGAGCCACCGCTACCCTTTTGCAAACACAAAAGGTGAATTACGTATATACCAAAACCCGCATAATCATAAAAACCATATGTTTAAAACAATGATAATTTCCTGAAAAATCAAACCATTTACAACACAAAAGTAACACATGAAGAAAACATTCATATTATAGATTAACACAATCCTGAAAGAAAAGAACAAAACATTTATTTGCTACCACAACTACAAATCATAAACTAGCAATCCCCAGCAAACACTGTAAGTTTAAGCACAAGCGGGAACCCTTACAGGAATGTGACCATTCCTATTTTCCATAGACCTGTCGGTGTGGGCAATGACTCTTTCCTGAACCACTTTCTCTGTCAGGACCTTATGGGATAAACCCACATCAGGCCCTGGAAACCTAGGTCCTTGTCTTTCTGGATGAGACATGCCAGCTTGCGAATTGGCCTAGCCAATTCATTCAAAGATCTTTCAGTCACAGCCCTGGACATTTTTCATTTGGTCCACTCCCCTTCCTTGTTTGGGAAGAACCAAACCACCTGGGTTTGGGTGGGGATAGGCAGCAGCACCCATTCACCCCCTGTGACTCATCCCTCCATGCTTAGTTGATTAGCAGAGGATCTTATGCGTCTTATCCAAAGACCCCACTATCCGTTATGCTATCTGTTAGTGGTCTAAAACCTTCAAGCCAGTACTCTGGGGGTTTGAATCTATCAGAACTGAGACTTCTTTGACAGTTTTGTTCTTGTTACGCTTCCTTCTCTTTCTACGTTTCCTTTTACCAGCAGAAACATTATTTCCAACTATAGCCCCAACTGTCAGAACCGACTCACACAGAGGTTTAACCCTTATTCTCTGACACTACTATTTGTTGCTTTAGAGTCAATATCAGTTCACTTTGCCCAGTTGCATCCTCTTGTTCTTCCTCACTCAACCACCTGAGCGCTTCATTCCTGGCCTCAAAGGAGGTGGTTTGGGGTTTCCTCTCTTCCAATGGTGCAGCTCCCTTCTCAACATTGCATTGAAAAGACTGTCAATAAACCTGACCCTCAACAGGTCATCATCAAGGGCATCTGCCTCTCTCATGTGGATGGTCCTCTCCAGGCCCCTCAACACATGAGAGTAGTCCAGGACCGACTCTTCTGGAAGCTGGTCCTGACTGTAGAAGGCAGACAGGAGAGTGGTGATCCGTCATCTGTCACCTAACACAGCCCTGAGGATGTTGATGATCTTCACTGGGGTGTTGGTTTCATCCATCGTGTGCAGCATTACTTCTCTTCGAGCTGCTCCCTTCAGATGGCTGAAGGTGTAGTAGGCAGCCATCTCCTCTCTCATGGGGTAGGCCGCCAGGACTCGCTCCACTTCCATGGAGAAGTCCTCCACTGACTGTCCTGTCAGTGCACCAGAAAAGTGCTGCAGTTCAGGCAGGGGACACCATCTCATCGCTTCGTACGCCATGGTAGACTGCTGAGCTGTGTGTGTAGTAAATAAAAACTAACCTGCTATCCTGTCCACGACGCCAATTGTTGGAAGGTTCTGGGGAGGGGATGTTAGGACACTGGCGCTCCACAATTAAAGGAATGATGTGAGGCCACGCAGGGGTGTTATTGTAACACTTTTTATGTTTATCTACCAAACAACACACACAGCTCAAGCAGGAGAACAAAACTGGTGTTTTCCTTCTAAGTCATTCTGTCAGGTTTTATCGCACCACACCCTAACTCAAGAAGAAAGTTGCCTCAGACAGCCAGCAGGCTGACTGTATGAAGAAGAAGATTAATGTGACAAAAGGAGGCAATAATAGTGACTGGTATGACGGAGAGAGCAAATTAAGCAAGGGAAAAGCTAAAAGACTTCTTAGAGAATTTAGACAAACGAGGAATAAAGGTGACAGCCATGCCTATTGTGTTGCCAAAAGAGAGTATAAAAATCTGATCAAAAGAACAGAAAAAGAACAAAATGATGCCTTGTTAGAAAATCTTCTGTAAATAATCAAAGAGATTTTTTTGAAACTACACAAAATATTCTTTAACCGTCTTGACCCTGTTACGGCCGCAGCCAACAGTAATGGCGGCCACCGCTAGATTCCAATACGACTGCAGCCGACAGTTGGTGATGCCCACGTGGGCAGTACTTTTCCATCACACACAGATCTCGTGGTTTTCACACTATGTGTCTGAAAATTGGTGGGGCGATGCAGGGAGGGTGTCAGAGGGTGCCAGTGATAAATTTAGACTAACATGCGTGTAGTGGGGAGGGAAGGAAGAAATAACAGCCAGCGACCAGAACATTTTCAATTGTAGCAGCGTGGCGAAAAAAATGGCATCTTCTTTGATAGCAGACGATTCATCTGATTAGCAAGACGATTAATTGAATGTTTTTGTCTTGAAAGTAGAAACATTTAAACAAGAATTGTTAAGTGAGTCCGATATTAAACGCTTAAGAGGATGAGAAGGAAGGAAATGCTGCAGTTAGGGAGAAGAGTGAGCCAGAAAATAACGTGCTACAGGGCACATTCCTGACCTGTGCTACACACACTGACTGTGGAGAAATTTGACCTCCTGGCCGGTCCACGGCATAGACGCCTGAAAACGTGATGCCTTTTGACTCGTTTTCTCATTATTACCACAATTTTGCTTTGAAACTGCAATGGCAGAAACGAACAGATATGCCGATAACGAAAATAGCAAGAAGGAAAATAAAATAGGTCTCCGGTCTGCCAAGGTTCGACAGGTGACAGCAATGGGTACACCCCCCACACATCCACAATTTGTGCTTTCTATGATGAGATGTGACCCTGTGCCATCACTAGGACTACTTTAGAGACTATCCACATTAAAATGTTGTAGGTTTACAGAAGTTCTGTGTTGTTTCAAATCTGTCACACCTTTGCTGTGACACTGGTGACAGTGTGATAGTCATGTACAATAATACACTTCTGTACACTTTACAAACATGTGGTAGCACACGCAGATATGAACTGCAGTATAAATGTCACATGTTGATTGAATATGACTTGTTTTCAAAAGAAAAAAAGAGTTAAACAAAACTTCTGTCTCCTCGAGACATACCATAAAACAGCAGATGTTATGGGGACATTGTGTGACACATCCTTGAAGCACTATTGCACATGATCATTGGTAAACACCAGCTGGGTATCAGTTCCTTATTCGACACTAACATGCATGAACTATTGTCAAATCCATGCAGGATTTGCTGTTTTATCATATATACCATATTTTTACCTGTGATTGGTGACAAATAAGGTGACAATGACAAGACATCTGGTGACCAGACACATAAACTTGCGTCTAAATGCAAGTACAAAGAAATACCTAGCTTGTGACAAAATTTCAGCCTGATAGCTTGTCATGCACACACACAATTGTCTTAGGAGTATAGTAAGTCAGTTGGGGGGTAGAAAACCTTCAAAGAATTCAAAATCTACAGGCAGTTTAGCTCTGTAGAATCCAACAACAAGAAGGTTAAAAGAAAATCTCCTTGTAGAGTCGTAGTGTTTTAACCATTGATTATTGGTTCAAACAATTTCATATGTTGCTTGAGGTAGGGACAACAACAGAGACACACACTGGGTGGGACAATAACGCAGACAATGACTATACTGACAACGATGACAGAGTTTAGTCCAATGAATCGTCCAATATAAAAAAAAGAGGTACTATTTGCGTTAAGAAAGATAAAGAATGGCAAAGCTGCTGGACCAGATAATATCATTAGGGAAATGTTGAAGTGTTCTGGAAATCTGGTTGTTGACTTTCTTGTAAAGTGTTTTAACACATTATTTGACAAGGGCATATTACCAGACAATTGGACATATTCTATTGTGCTTCCTTTTTTTTTTTTTAAAAAGGAGATATAAATAACCCAGGTATAGCCCTAAGTTATGCAAGCAGTAAGATATATAGTACAATAATCAACAGTAGACTTCAAGAATGGGTAAAAGAACATAATGTAACAGGTGAATACCAAGCAGGATTTTAAAAAGGCTATTCCACTGTTGACCAATTACGAATCACGAATGAAGAACTAAGGAGAATGTGCAAAGTTGATTTTCTAAAGTCTGTAGCTAGTACCAATAGACTGTGCTGGTTTGGGCACGTTCAATGGAAAGCAGACCATCACATCATAGAAAGAGCAATGAACTTCGTAGTGGATGGAAAGAGACCAAAGGGAAGGCCTAGCAAAACCTGGGCTGCCTGTATTGCAGATGATCTTAGAGAAAAGGGCATAAATAAGGAGGAAGCTCAAAACGGAGAGAGATGGAGAAGGCTCATCAATGTCAAACCTCCCCTGGGAGAAACATGACAAACAAGGAAGAAGAAAAAGGTTCCACTGTTGACCACATGTTTTGTTTACTGGCTTTGATACAAAAATTGACTTCGAAAAAGCCTTATGTTATTAGAAAAGGAAGACATGGCGTTATTCTTACGTATGATTTCTTTGAATTATTCATACTGTTGCTTGCTGATGACGTGGCTTTAATATCTGAAACACCAATTGGTTTGCAAACACAGCTCAATAGTTTACAACAAGCAGCTTCTTCATTACATTTAGAAGTAAACATGAATAGAAGTAACATTGTTGTATTTAGAAAAGGGGGACATTTAGCAGGAAGGGAAAGATGGGTTTACAATGGATCTGTCATGCCAGTTGTCAATGCATACAAATATTTGGGAATTTATTTTTCAACCAGGCTAAGTTTTGCTTCTGCATGTCATGACCTGAATAGTAGAGCAAAATGTGCACTGATGTGCATTCTACTAAAATTGTATAGGTTAAAAAGTAACTCATTGAAGACTTTAAAAGTTATTTGATTCCCAGATTCAACTAATCGTTCAGTACGGTGCAGAGTTGTGGGGTTTTGATAATACTGCATTTCATTGTGAAAAGATACATTTGTTTGTATTGAAAAAAAAAAACTTGGGTATAGAAATGCGCACCCCTAATGATTTAGTGTATGGAGGAACAAGTAGATATTCCATTTATTTAAAATCAGCTCTAAAGTATATCAAATATTGGTTAACCCTAGTAGCGCTAAATAGACAACAACAAGCCTCACTTCTATTGGCTGAATTAACATTGGCTAGCATTGTTTTGGAGCAGGGTGGGCTCAAACAACCCTTGATATTGATACATAAAACTGAATTAAATGTGTTAAGCTATAAATCACTGGAAAGAACAGATAATATGCTTTTAAATTAGTGTAATTTTATAATAATGTGTAGTGTTTATGATTATGTAAAAAAAAATCACCAACAAAAAAGTCGTGTGTGCACTACAGATCACTGTTCCACCGTCAGGACCCCGGATCGATTTTAACACGATAAGCAAAGTTCTTGCGGTGCATAAATGTCATGATTAGGTAAACACTATTTCTTGACATTAGTTTTGAAAAAATAAGGAGTTTGTATCGCTTTATCGGTCACCAAATACTCGGAAAAGTTCAGCGACAGGATCGACGCCATCGCGACCGTCATGGTGGAATGTGCGAAGTGGTGGCTTTCTATGACAAAAATACAAAGATCGCTTGATTTCATGTGATGCAAAGTACTCAGCAGCATAGCGATTTGACTCAACAACAGTTATTTCGAAGCCTCGTTGCGTCAAAATAAAGTAAAACAATCTGTGACGTCGAAATCGCCGAGTAGCAAAGAAGTCCATCCAGCAAAACTAGCACCGCTCGATTCAGTCCGATCGCGGTCGATTTTTACCAAGTTTTTCAAAAATATTCCACAATCCTTACCTCATCGTCTCTCTCATTGTTTATTTCAACCAAATCCAGCCTCTAAAACTCCTCCTCGCTGTCAATTTTGTAAAAAAGCTCGAAAAACGCTTGAAGAAATTCTGGTGCAAACGCTGGCCGCCATTTTTGTTGAAGACGATCTCGGCTGGTCCGAAAAAAATTTAAAATACACTCTTAACCAATCAGATTCTTCGTTGCTTGTGTGTGTCAAACGACCTTCACCCCTTTCTGCGGGCCTACAACGGCCTTAACATTCATTGGCTGACCTTTGAAAGGGAAAGTAAGCTTTCAACTATGATCACCCACGTCATCCCGGAATATTCCGGGATCCGCCACACAGCTTAGACCCGCCTTTACCAGAATATTCTGGGAACCGCGCTACTAGGGTTAAAGTTGACAAGAATGCAGGGATTTAGATTACCATTTAAAGCATATAGAACACTACAAGACTTAGATGCTCGAGGCAAATTAACTGGGTTACAAATGTTTGATGTAAATTGTACATGTTTGGATTTGGCTATGTGTGGTTGAATCAGGGTGAATGAGTTTCTTTCAGGCTTCAAAAAGAGAATGATTTTGTGCTCTCATCTCAATGATAGTGAGAGATTTGATATTTATAGAACTTTTTGTACTTTGCCTGATGAACTTTGCCCGATGAAAAAAATGCCTGATGAAAAAACTTATCTATTGTTGAACATTGATAGACATTTGAAGCATGTAAAGGCACGGTTTAGATTGTGTATATCTGAAATTACAGTACATAGTTACAGATACAAACCACATACTGAAACTGATCTCATATACCCAATATGTAAACAGGAGATTGAAAACGAAGTTCATTTTGTCATGCGCTGCCCAATTTTCAAAGAACTGCAAGAACAGTACATACCACTGAAGTTTTATCAATTGCCAAGTCAGTTTCGATTTGCATTAGTTATGGCATCGACGCATAAACAAACAGAAAATTGTCAATTTTCTTATACAAGTTATTTAATTGCGTTCAATGCTATTGTGTTGAATTTTCAATTATTTCTATTGTTTGGTGATTGTATTCATATGTAACTTTAATGCTCTTGTGTGTGTGTTGTATACACCCTATCATGAGGGGTAATGGCCTACACATGATTAACTTAATGCGAATCTCTCAATGTACAGGGGGGGAGGGGGGGGGGGACTACATTTTGATATTGGCTTTCACCTCTCCTCTCCTCTAGATCTCTCTCTCTCTCTCTCTCTCTCTCTCTCTCTCTCTCTCTCTCTCTCTCTCTCTCTCTCTCTCTCTCTCTCCAACTCTGAACGTGGAAATACATATTTGACTCTCTCGCTCTCACTCTCACTCTCTCTCAATGTACAATATGGGTCTCACTCTCTCTCATATGATATACATGATATATATATATATATATATATCTCTCTCCCTCCCTCCCTCTCTCTCTCTCTCTCTCTCTCTCTCTCTCTCTCTCTCCTCTCTCTCTCTCTCTCTCTCTCTCTCTCTCTCTCTCTCTCTCTTTCATGTTTCGGGGCGTGAACTGAACTGTCATACGTGCATGACGCACTTTGACACCTCTCCACAGTAATTCAAAAGTACCAGAGACTACGGCTGTACTGCAAGACTGTACTCTGCCAGGAACTGTACGACCTACCATGCCGTCGGCACCGTTGGTTTTTAGGGGGGCCTGTGGCTGTTTTCACCCCGTATTCCTGGCCTTCATGTTAGGAAGGGCCAAAGAAAAAGCCCCGATGCGAATCACCCTGATATCACCAAGTCGCCGACTGGACGGTGTAACCCTTGGGTTGCTCCTTACCCTGCTATTTTGGGGCGGGATACTTCTTCGCTGTGGGGACGTGGAAAGGAACCCTGGACCTGTGCATCCACGACCCGAAGCCTTGAAGCAGAGCATGCTGACCAGCGGTGGACGGAGGGGCAGCATGGCCAAGACACGCAGCGCATCGGACAGCGGCCGTCGATCAGCCTCTCCCCCGCCTTCTTCCCAGGACCCTTCCTCCTTTGATGAAATCAAGGAAATTCTGAGGTCCATGGACAGTAACATAAACACCAGGTTTGGTGTTGTGGAGCAGGGCCTTCAGGACCTTAACGGAAAGTTTTCAGTCCTTCAGGAAGAGGTGGTGAGTCTGCGGGAGGAGGTGAGTGTGCTGCGTGACCAGAACAATGAACTTACTAAGACAAATGCAGAACTGACAAACAGGATTGAGATCCTGGAGAAAAGGACAGATGATTTGGAAGGAAGATCCAAACGAAACCATCTGATTTTCTATGGCATAAAACGTGAGTCAGGAGAAGATTGTGAAGGAATTATTCAAGACTTTTTGACTGACAAACTGGACATGACCCGAAACGTCGACTTTGACAGAGTACATCGACTTGGTGACAAACAGGATGCTCCCATCATTGCTAGATGCACGTTATATAAGGATAAGTCACGAATCCTCAGAGAAAAAAGGAGGTTGAAAGGCAGCAATGTTTTCATTGGTGAGGATTTTTCCTCCCGTGTGCCAGAGATCAGGCGGAAGTTATCACCTCATCTGAAGAAAGCTAGAGGAGACGGTCAGAGAGCCTTCATGGTTTTTGACCATCTAGTCATTGACAACAAAAAGTTCTTTTTGGATGATTGTGGTCAACTGAAGGGCCAAGCTAGGAAAACGGCCGGCCCTTTGCTTTGTGTCATTTTTGTCCAGGGGACCCAGATGTAGATAAGGGTAGCAAACAATTTTCGACACCGTTTAAGCGACAGTTTGAAAATACTGCACATGCTCAGGGGCCTCTCGCGCCGGTCTATAGGCATGAGTTGGCTGTTGATGTTGAGCACAGGAAAAACGCAATGGCACATGTTGAGCACGGGAAAAACGCAATGGCACAGCGTGTTGACAGAGTTGACAAGGAGCCTGTGTCATGTGGGAATGAAAGTGCGTTGTCAGTTGTTGATGGATCGTGTGGGAATGAAAGTGTGTTGTTGGTTGATGGAACATGTGGGAATGAAAGTGCATTGTCAGTTGGTGATGCATCATATGGGTGTGAGGGTGTGTTGTCGGTTGATGAAAGCGTTCAGAGGAGCTTTGATGACTCACCAACCCTTGTAAATAAGTGTTTTTCTTTTATGTCATGGAATGTGAATGGTTTGTTTTCCAAAATAAAAGGTTAGGATGTTTATTATAAACCTGCAATTAAATTTTCCAAACAAGGAAGACGTTCAGGTGGTATAGTGTGTTTAATAAAAAGTTGTTTTGCCTCATGTGTGAAGAAGGTTGATCTAAAGTATGATAATATTTGTGTGTTTCATATGGATAAAAAACTGTTTGGAACACTGAAAGATGTGTTTTATGTTTGTACATATGTTCCCCCTGAGGGGTCATCTTTCTATGCGTATTTTGATTTAGACAATGGAATCCATGTACTTGAAGAATGTTTAACTGATATTTTGTTACAAAATGATGTGTATGTGATTCTTTGTGGTGACTTTAATGGTAGAACATCGAACATTTCTTTGATATTCAGCATAAAAGCCACTCTCTTAATGCCAGTCGCTGCTCAGAAGATAGTTGCTTGAACACATGTAAAAATGCTTCTGAATATGTGTACCATTTTAGATTTGAATATTCTAAATGGCGTATGTAATGGCGACCTTGAGGTCGCTACACATACATCTCTGATTTTGGAAGTAGCATAAATGATTAAATTTTATAATTTATATTATCAAGCGAACTTTTTTCCTTTGTGTATGATACATGTGAAATGTGCATAGTTGAACGGATCGATTCTGATCATGTGCCATTAACATTAAGTGTAATTTTTCCAAATGAAAATGTACATAAAAGAGATATAGCAGCCGATGATCAGATATTAGAAAGGTTAGTGTGGAATAATGAGAATGCTGGACTATTTTGTGAGCTTCTAAACGCAGAACATTCTCAAACAAAAATTAGTAGTGCAATTGATCTAATTGACAATGATATAAATAGTGCACTTGATGTATTTGATAAATGTATGCAAGATTGTGCAGAGTGTATGAAGAAGCGTATCCCTGTAAATAGAAATAATAGAAAGCGATCAAATGATTGGTTTGATCAGGAATGTAGAACTAATAGAAAAAGTGTTAGGAAAATGTTACGTAAGTATCGCCAAACCAAAAATGTTAAAGATCGTCATGAATATACAAAATGTAGACGTGAGTATAAAAACTTGTTGGATAGAAAACGAAAACAGTATAATCAGGCCTTATTATCTAATCTTGTCAACGCAATTTAAGGTAAAAAAGAGTTTTGGAGTAATGTTAGGAAAGCTTCTTTTAAAGGAAAACAACCTAAAAATGAAATAAGTCTTGACATGTGGTTTTGCCATTTTCAAATCCTTTTAGAAAAGGAGACAAATGGTGAAAACTTGCACGTGAATATTGAAAGTGATGAGGATGGTGACAGCATGAATCGCCCAATTTCTAAAGAAGAAGTCCTTTGTGCACTAAGAAAGTTAAAATCTGGTAAGGCTCCTGGACCTGATAGTCTCATCAGTGAAATATACAAGATTCAAATGATCAGGTTGTACAGTTTTTTGTAGCATTTTTCAATGCTTTATTTGATAGGGGCATCTATCCTCAGAGCTGGACTGAATCCATTGTTTTACCTCTGTTTAAAAAAGGCCATATCAATAATCCAAATAATTATAAGGGTATTTCAATGAGTAACATAAGTAGCAAAATATTTAGTACTATTATAAATAACAGATTACAGGAATGGGTAGAATATAACAATATCACTGGTGATCATCAGGCTGGTTTTAAAAAAGGTTATGCCACTGTTGACCATATGTTTGCACTTCTTGCATTGGTACAGAAATAATTTTCCTTGAATCGAAAACTTTATGTAGCCTTCATTGATTTCAAAAAAGCTTTTGATACTGTAAACAGACATCTGTTGTGGCCTATACTGTTGAAAAATGGAGTCAAAGGTAAATTATACAAATGTATACAAAGCATGTATGCCACTGTAAAATGTAGAGTTAGAAGTGGCGCACAACTGACAGACTGTATTAATTGTACAACCGGTGTAAAGCAAGGCAATGTATGTAGCCCTGTACTGTTTTCTCTTTTTATCAATGAACTTGCTGCGAGTGTTATTGCTAATGGTAGACATGGTGCCACAATCTCTTTTGATGATTTGGAATTGTTTATTCTTTTGCTGGCAGATGATGTTGTATTGTTATCTGAAACTGTTATCGGTTTACAGACCCAACTAAATAACTTGCAGCATGCTGCCACTTCTCTTCAGCTTAAAGTAAATATGAGTAAAAGTAATATTATTGTGTTCAGGAAAGGGGGCCATTTGAGTGCGAGAGAAAGATGGGTGTATGGTAATACTATAATGCCAGTTGTCAATGTTTACAAGTATTTAGGAATATATTTTAGTACACGTTTAAGCTTTGTTTCTGCTTGTAAAGATCTCACAAGTAAAGCAAAAAATGCATTGATATGTATAATGAAAAGGCTGTCTTCTTTACAGAATACCTCTTTAAAGTTATTTCTAAAATTGTTTGACGCTCAGGTACAGCCTATTGCACAGTATGGTGCTGAATTATGGGGATTAGGTAATGCAGCCAGTCATTGTGAGACCGTACACTTGTATGCTTTAAAGAGGTTTTTATGCGTTGATAGGCGCACTCCTAATGATTTTGTGTTTGGTGAAACTAATAGATATCCAATTTACATAAATTCTGCTATACAAACCATACGGTATTGGCTTAGACTTTTGCAAATGGACGAGGCAAGGATTCCTTTTAGGGCTTATAAAATGTTATATGAATTAGATATTGCAGGAAAGAATAACTGGGTTACTGATGTATGTGTCTTTCTAAGTAAACATGGCTTTGGTGATGTGTGGTTAAATCAAGGTGTTGTTAGTGTAAATGGATTCATTCAAATCTTACGTCAACGTTTAATTGACAGCGGATGGCAAGATTGGGAGGATCACATTCAAAGTAGTGAACGATTTAGTCTGTATAGAACATTTTCTACTTCACATGAGTTGAAATTATATTTGATATGGATTTGCACTTGACATATATTATGACCAGATTTAGATTAGGTGTGTCTGATTTGACCACGCATTACTTTAGATATAAAGACTTTAAGGATAGTGATTTGATTTGTCCATTATGCAAAGCAGATAAAGAAGATGAAGTACACTTTGTGCTATGCTGTCCAGCTTATCAAGATATTAGAGAAAGATATATATTGCCAAAAAATTACTGACAGCCATGTGTTTTCAAACTAAGTCTACTCTTATCATCTGTTAGACACAAAGACGTACAGAATTTGTCTCTTTCTGTTTAGGGCATATAAGTTAAGAGAAATTGCCACATCATAGTAATGATGTTTTGTTACAAATTTATGACAAAATTATTCTGTTTGATTTTTTTAATGATTTTATAAGTGTATGTTTTGTTTATGTTCACTATCCCCATCATGAGGGGCTATGGCCTAATGAATAAACTATCTGAATCCGAATCTCTTCATGTGTCAGAGTGCATCCTACAGACTAACTGCTACACTTTAGGTGCATATATTTAATCTTGTCTTCCTACATACCTGCCTGTTTGTTTTGTTTCTCTTCCTTGAAAAATAGCAGAAACTAGAGTACTATATTGTAAGCAAATACTACATGTCCCCCTTTTTTTGTGGTGGGGGGCAAATAGCCCCATTTTCCATTCAAGGGCCCCCTTTCTTGAAATCCTAGAATCAACACTGGCATGAGTCTTTTAAAAAATAATTTTTTAAGAGATTGGATATATTGCATTGAATATTTATTATCATTCTTATTTGTGTGAGTGCAGCAAACATAGTAACTGTTGTTTACTTTTGACTATTTACAGGTTGTTTGTTATTTTTTCATTGGGCATGACAAAGGTAAATCATAAAATACGCACACCACAGAAAAATCATGGCATGTGTTTCATGTTGAATTTTCAGAAAGACGAAGTGTTTTTAAACCTGGTGTTGGAGTACGTTCCAGAGACAGTGTATCGTGTAGCGCGACACTACAGCAAATCCAAACAGACCATCCCAATACTCTACATCAAAGTGAGTTGACTAGGGCTGGTTGCTGCTGGTGGTACTTGGACTTTATGTGGTGCTGGCATGCAGCTGTGTGTGTGTGTGTTTGTATGCGTGAAACTCTCTGTGTGTATTTATTAATTCTTTTATTTCAAGGATGATGGAATAAACACTCATTAGTCATATGCTTTTTTACACCCAGTCCCCATGTCTTGCCTTCAGTTCAGTCCCCCAGATTACCCAGCTGTAAATGAATACCAGTCCTCTTTAGGATCAGGGAAGGTAAAGCAGCAAGGGAGAGGAAATTGGCACTGCTCTCAAAATGCTGGCCTATAGAGAAGCTTAGGTCTCTGACACTTCGCTCCCCAATGACTGCATAGGTTATGGGAACACTTTCACTACCGTGAGGTTTTGTAAATTTTCTCATTCATTCCCACCAGCACAAATGTCCACTCTTTTGAAAGGCAGAACAGGTTTTAACAGTTGCCCACGTGGGACCTTGGTTTATAGTGTCATCTGAAGGACTTCTGGTCATTTTGGCACTGATGTTAACTCCAGGAGAAAAATTCTCTTGATGGTGATTCAAACCTGGGCTCAAGTCTGGGTAATCTTTGTTTGTGTGTCGGCGTGTGCACGCATGCATGCGTGTGTGTGCGTGTGCAGGTGCTTGTTCAGTTATTCAAGCATCTGGATAAGTGCTATTGTGCTTATTAGCTACATTATTACTCTGTGCATATATTCATGGACTAATAATGTTTGTTGGTATTTGTTTTAATTTGTGTACCTAATAACTTAAGGGAATGTGTGTGTGAATGTGTGTGCATGTTTGTGTGTAAAACCCTTGTGTGCATTTATGTAATGGAGAAAAAAACTATTTGAAAAGTAGCCCTCTTGTGACTATGTGTAGGAGTATCTTTTGAGTTTTGTGGTTTTCACTCTATGTGTGTGTGTCCACAGGATAATGCCTGTAAGAATGGAAAAAGAGAACCTGCCAAACAGATATAAAGAAGCAAGCAAACAAACAAGGCAAAAGTGAAAAAAACAACAACCCATCTTTGAGATATATGAGTGACATGAGAGCCTGGTATGTTTCAGTTGTACATGTACCAGTTGTTCCGCAGTCTGGCCTACATTCACTCACAGGGTGTCTGTCACCGTGACATCAAGCCACAGAACCTGCTGCTTGATCCTGACACTGGGGTGCTCAAACTCTGTGATTTTGGAAGGTGAGATTGATACAGGCATTAAACCTGTCTACCCGTATGATTTTACCGTATTTTTACCCCAAATAAGAAAATATGAATTTACTGATAAAAATACTTTTTGGACAACCACAAAAAAACAAAAAAAGGATGGGACAAAAAAAGTGAAGCTACAGCAACTGGTTTAAGGGATGTAACTCTGCCATGCCGATTACTTCTCTTGTCTGTGTTAGGTTGCCAGTCATCACTGGGTAGCAAGTGCACTTTATCTGTTGAAAGAAGGGGGGCCACGTGGACAGTATCAACCCTGACTACCGGATTTCAAGAAAGGGGCAGCTCTCTATACAAGGCATATGGGTGAAGAGGATTCATAGGAAGAGGGGTGGGGGACTCAGAGTGCAAGGGGTCCCCCTTTTTATTTTAATCACTAGAAACCCTACAGCAACTGTTATCGCCCTGTCAAAGCGATGTTTATATAGCAGGCCTACCAGCTTCCCCTTCTTTTTCATGGACAGCCACCCTCCCTCCCTCACACATGCACTCTCTTCTCTCCCTCATACACACACACACACACACACACACACACACACACACACACACACACACATACACACACACACACACACACACACACACACACACACACACACACACACACAACATACACACACACACACACACACTCTCTCTCTCTCTCTCTCTCCCTCACTCTCCCTCTCTCTCACTCCCTCTCTCACTCACACACACACATGCTCTCTTTCTCACGGGGGCTATTTCCGCATAGCAAGGTGTAAACAATGATTGAAGATTGCTCTCTCTTCAAAGACAAATTCCAGTGGTTCAAGACTTGTGTGGGACCTGACACCTTGCAGTCGACATCATGCCTGCTGTACCCTTGTCATTTCGGTCGGTGTGTGGCTGTTTTCTACGGACTTTTGGAGCCTTCATGCATAGACGAGTGTTGAAGAAAATGTCAACATTCTACCGGACATTGAAGGTGAAAAACTGGCAAGGCGGTGTTACGGTAGGACTGACCCTCTCGCTCTTTGCTCACGGAATTTTGCTCCAAAGATGCGGTGATGTGGAGTTGAATCCTGGACCTGCACCTTCACTGGGCACCAAAGCGGACAACCTGCGTCAGACCAGACTGGGCTCCAGCAAGACACCTACTGATGCCAGGTCTCCTTCCTCACGGGCCTCTGCTGATTCTTCCATGTCTGAGATGATGGAATATCTCCACAAAATTGACTAAAAATTTGATGGCATGCAAGAAGAAATGAAAAAGACCAATGAAACTCTTACTGGGTTGCGTGAAGATTTGTTGTCAATGAGGCAAGAAGTTAATAAACTTAAGCTAGAAAACGAAAGTTTAAAAGAACGAAACGACATGTTGATGGAAAAGGTTCAACAATTAAAACGAAAGACAGACGACTTAGAGAGTTGTTCAAAGCAAAACAATGTGATCATTCATGGCATACCACGTCAAGAAAATGAAACCAGGCAGGAGTGTGAGGGACTAGTACAGGACATGTTGACTGACACACTGGAACTGCCTCACAATATACAATTTGACCGACTGCACAGAATGAATGGCAAACCAGATTCACCCACAATTGGATGTTGTACTTTTTATAAGGAGAAGGAGAAACTACTCAGTGTCAGGCACAAGCTTAAAGGAACCAATGTTTTTATCAATGAATGATTTCCTCCAGAGTAAGGGAAATAAGAAAACAGCTTGTGCCTCACATGAAAGCAGCAAGAAAGGACCAAAAGAAGGTGTTGATGGTGTATGACCATCTAATTATCGATGGTCAGAAATTCTATCTGGACCATCAAACAAATCTTAAGATGGCAACCTAGGTAGAGGGCTGGCCTAGCACAGAGACTGTGGCATCAGCAACATATGAAAATGTCCGTGGGACTGTTTTTGTTACAGAGGGAACCAAAAAAGAGTCGGTCACCGCATGCACGTTGTTTTAACAAACGCAACTCAAGCTCAGTGCAAGGTGTGCATGGTTGCACAGGCCAGTGCTTTTTTAATGTTGATGTTCCTGCTAACCCTAAATATGGTGCATCTTGAAGTAGCAGAGTGGGAAATAAAGATGCTCTGTTTGTAAACAATGTACAGGCACATGACGAACAGATTGAAGACTGTGCACAGAATGCTGCTGTTAATATTTGTGTTAACACCGTTGATGTTGGTGAATGCTTAAATAAAGTTGATGCTGAAAAAAATTATGATGATATAGATAGTGAAAAAACTAACACTGCTGAATATCTTTTTTCCTTGTCAAATTCATTACCACATAAGATCAGAGAAGTTGAAGGAAGTGCTGCACATCAAAGTGGAACCTATAGTGTAAACGATGATGTGAATGTTAATCGATGTGATGTGGACGTCTCTACGGGAAAAGGAAAACTTGCATCTTTTTTGCACTGGAATGTGAATGGCTTGCTCCCAAAAATATGTGATAAAGATTTTGTTTCCTATGTAGCATCCTTTGATTTTGTGTCTCTTGCAGAGACTTTTGTTGAGTACTTAGATTTGTCAGTGTTTAATGATTATAAATGTTTTTGTAAGCCAGCAATCCGATTTACAAAGCAAGGAAGGCGTTCGGGTGGTATTATATGTTTGATAAAGAAAGAGCTTTTGCCAAGCATACAAGAGATAGACACTGGCTATAGAAATGTTCTTGTTTTCCTTATAAACAGAGACCTGTTTTGTTTATCTAAAGATATATTGTGCGCGTGTGCTTATGTTCCCCCAGAGAATTCACCTTACTATGCCTTTTTTGACACTGATAATGGTATTAGGGAACTTGAGAACTGTCTGATTGATGTACTGATGGATCTTGATGATTTCATGTACTTTTAGCTGGGGATTTGAACAGTGGAATGTCCGATGTGTCTCAAGATGTGTCTGATCAAGATGATATTTTTCACTTAAATTATAATGTAGATAGTATCAGAAGGTGCTGTGAAGATAAATTTTGGAATAGTTATGGCAAAATGTTGTTGAATATGTGTACTACATTAGACTTGTGTATTCTAAATGGGGTTTGTGCTGGTGATCAGCAAGGGCATTTCACATATATATCAGAGACAGGTAAGAGTGTAAATGATTACTTTTTAGCTTCTTCTGACTTGTTTGCCGCTATACATAAGTCATGTAATAATAATAATAATAATGTATGGAATTTATATAGCGCTGAATCTTGTAAAGCAACAAATCAAAGCGCTCAGATTTTATTTCATACCACTTTAAGTCATGGCAGATTTCTCTCCGTGAAATTCGGGCTGCTCTCCCCGGGGAGAGCGGGAGAACGCGTCGCCACTTAGCGCTGCGCCACCCTTTCACACTTTTTTTTTTTTTTTTTTTTTTTCTGCAGCTGTATTTGTTTCCCTATCAGAGTGGCTTTTTTCTAAGAATTTTGCCAGGGACAACTCTCTTGTTGCCGTGGTTTTTTTTACGTGCGCTAAATAATTACGTGTAACACACGGGACCTCGGTTTATCGTCTCATCCGAAAGACTAGCGCCCAGACCACCACTCATGGTCTAATGGATGGGGGAAAAATTTCCGGTCCAAACGGGGTACGAACCGCCGCACACTTCAGACCCGGACTTTTCGCTTTCGCTTTCTAGACAGGCGCGTTACCTCTAGGCCACCGATCCATCATGTAGTCTTTATGTAAATGAGCGTGTGGAATCAGATTATCTGCCGCTGGAATTTAGCATGTATTTGACACAAAATAAGAAGGAAAAAGATATTGTGGGAAGCAGAAACAATGTAGAAAAGAACATAGAAGTTATAGAAAAATTTCAGTGGTATGAAGTGTATGCTAGTGTTTTTTCTCAGCAGATGAACAGTGAAGTTGTGTTACAGACACTGCATCATGCTATTAGTCTCATCGAAGAAGACATAGATGCTGCTCTAGAAATGTTCAACTCTTGCATTAAAAAGCAAGCTGAACCATTGAAGAAAAGGATTAACCCTAGTAGCGCTGAATATGCAGCAACAAGCCTCACTTCTATTGGCTGAATTAACATTGGTTAGCATTGTTTTGGAGCAGGGTGGGCTCAAACAACCCTTGATATTGATATATAAAACTGAATTAAACGTGTTAAGCTATATATCACTGGAAAGAACAGATAATATGCTTTTAAATGAGTGTAATTTTATAATAGTGTGTAGTGATTATGATTATGTAAAAAAAATCCCCAAAAAATAAATCGTGTGCGCACTACTGATCACTGTTCCATCGTCAGGGCCCCGGATCGATTTTAACACGATAAGCAAAGTTCTTGCGGTGCATAAATGTCATGATTAGGTAAACACTATTTCTTGACATTAGTTTTGAAAAAATAAGGAGTTTGTATCGCTTTATCGGTCACCAAATACTCGGAAAAGTTCAGCGAAAGGATCGACGCCATCGTGACCGTCATGGTGGAATGTGCGAAGTGGTGGCTTTCTATGACGAAAATACAAAGATCGCTTGATATCATGTGATGCAAAGTATTCAGCAGCATAGCGATTTGACTCAACAACAGTTATTTCGAAGCCTCGTTGCGTCAAAATAAAGTAAAACAATCTGTGACGTCGAAATCGCCGAGTAGCGAAGAAGTCCATCCAGCAAAACTAGCTATCGATTTTTACCAAGTTTTTCAAAAGTATTCCACAATCCTTACCTCATCATCTCTCTCATTGTTTATTTCAACCAAATCCAGCCTCTAAAACTCCTCCTCGCTGTCAATATTGTAAAAAAGCTCGAAAAACGCTTGAAGAAATTCTAGTGCAAACACTGGGCGCCATTTTTGTTGAAGACGATCTCGGCTGGTCCGAAAAAAAACAAACAAACACTCTTAACCAATCAGATTCTTCGTTGCTTGTGTGTGTCAAACAACCTTCACCCCTTTCTGCGGGCCTACAACGGCCTTAACATTCATTGGCTGACCTTTGAAAGCGAAAGTAAGCTTTCAACTATGATCACCCACGTCATCCCGGAATATTCCGGGATCCGCCACACAGCTTAGACCCGCCTTTACCGGAATATTCCGGGAACCGCGCTACTAGGGTTAAGATAAATGATAAATGTAAAAATGATGATTGGTATGACCAAGAATGTACAAATTCTAAAAGAACTGCTAGAAAATTATTAAGACAATATAGAAAAACCTTAACAGAGGAAGATTGTAGTAAATACTGCAAAGCACGAAAAGAGTATAAATGCATAATTAAAAGCAAAAAGAAAGCATATAATGAAAATCTTGTAAAAATCTCTTGTTTGTTCTGTAAATAATCAGCATGAATTCTGGAAAAATGTGCGAAAGATATCAGGGAAGAAATCAATTGCAGCTAATAGTATTTCAGTTAATGAATGGTTTCAACATTTTACATATTTGCTCGAGACAGATGCCATAGAAGTAGATGATTATGCTAACGAAAGTGAAGTTGATGAAATTCCTGATGAAACAAGTCTCTTTGATCGTCCTATCACAAAGGAAGAAATATCGTTAGTAATGAGAAAATTAAAGAATAACAAGTCCGCAGGACCAGATGGGATAATAGGGGAACAATTTAAGAACTCAGGAGATACTGTTGTAGATTTCTTTCTTGAATTTTTCAGTGCACTTTTTGATAAAGGAATATTTCCCCAGTTATGGACAGATTCAATTATATTGGCGTTGTTTAAGAAAGGTTCGACAAATGACCCTGGGAATTATAGAGGCATTTCATTGTGTGACATTAGTAGTAAGTTATATAGTTCGATAATTAATGGTAGGATACAAGAATGGGTTGAACAAAATAACATTACTGGTGAGCATCAAGCAGGCTTTAAGAAAGGTTACTCTACAGTTGATCACATGTTTACACTTATGGCAGTAATACAGAAACAATTCACATTAAATCGAAAATTATATGTAGCTTTCATAGACTTTGAAAAAGCATTCAACTCTGTTTCAAGAAATTTACTATGGCCAATCTTGCAAAATTCTGGAATTAACGGTAAACTGTTTAGATGTATTAAAAGTATGTATTGTAATGTAAAGGCAAAGGTCAGATGTGGTGCTAGCTTTACTGATTATATCATTTGTACAAGAGGAGGTAAACAGGGTTGACGCTTGTAGTCCTGTCCTCTTTTCCTTATTTATTAATGAGCTAGCTAAAGATATAATAAATGGAGGAAGACATGGTGCAACACTCACCCCTGATGTTACAGAATTGTGCATCTTGTTACTAGCTGATGATATAGCTCTGGTATCTGAAACACCAATCGGTCTTCAAACTCAGTTGAACAATCTTAGTAGAACAGCAGCCAAGCTTCAGCTTAAGGTAAATATGAATAAGAGCAATATTGTAGTCTTTAGAAAGGGTGGTTATCTTGCAGCAAGGGAAAGATAGGTGTATAATGGGGAGGAAATGACTATTGTAAACTGTTACAAGTATCTTGGTATAAAATTTTCTACAAGGCTTAGTTTTACTGCAGCTTGTGAAGATCTTGCCAGCAGAGCAAAAAATGCTTTATTATTTATTTTAAGGAAAATGTATGTGGTAAATAACAATTCTTAGCAAGTCCTTCTGAAGACTTTTGACACACAGGTTGTGCCTATGACATTATATGGTGCTGAAATATGGGGACTAGATAAAGCTGCTTTTTGTATTGAGAGTGTTCATTTGTATGCACTTAAAAGGGTTTTGGGTATAACTGGAAAAACTCCGAATGATCTTGTTTATGGTAAAACTGGTCGATACCCTATTTGGATTACTGCTCAAGTACGTTGTGTTAGTTATTGGCTTAAAATACTACTGATGGATACAAATAGACTGCCACTTCAAGCGCATAAAATGTTGTTAAATCTTGATCAAAATGGAAAGCACACTTGGGTGGCTAATGTTCGTGAAGTATTGTGTCTGAATGGGTTTGGATTTGTATGGTTGAATCAAGGTGTACAGGATGTTAAGGGCTTTTTACGTGAATTTCATCAAAAACTTGGATGGCAAAGCTGGGATAGTCACGTCCTCCAAAGTGAAAGATTTTCCTTATATAGAACATTTAAAACATTTACAAAGTGTGAACTCTATTTGTTACTGGATATTGATAGACATGTAAAGCGTTATTTAATGATGTTTAGATTTGGCATTACAGACATGGCACTACATTCTAACCATTATAAAAAGAATAAAGATAACAATTTGATATGTCCATTGTGTAAAAGGGATAACGAAGACGAAGTTCATATTTTGCTCTGCTGACCAGCTATTTTTGATCTCAGGCAAAGATACATTCCGTCTAAATTTTATTCGAATCCCTGTCTATTTCGAGCAGTTTCGCTTATGTCAGGTCAAAATGAACATTTACTTAACCTCTTAACTGCCCAGTGCAAGTGCACCCTATATGCAGGGGAATAAAATTCATACATACCACTTGCTATGTTTATATCCCTCTTAGTTAGAAATTACTACATGAATAATCCTGATAGTCTACCCAATGACAGTATATATATTGTAGATTACTTCGAGGCAAGCTCAAATTAGTTAGCATGATATTTCAATGCGAAAATATATATATATATATATATATATACTCCACATTCCAGTTTGGCAGGTATTGATTGAATCTTGTTTACTGCAACTGTCTGGAATAGGTCAGTAAAGTATGAATTAAACCAGGTGAGGGCTGTGCCAGTAACACCAAACATTTTTTGAAGACGGGAGAGAAGAATTGAGTGGTCTATAGTATCGAAGGCTGCTGATAAGTCGAGTAGAGTGAGAAGGGAGATTTTCCCTGAGTCAGAAGCGAGTAGAAGTGTGTTTAAATTGTGTACTGGGGTGGTTTCAGTGCTGTGGCTGATGCAATAGGCAGACTGAAACTTAGGAAGAAGATTGTTGGAGAGAAGGTGGTTGTTGAGCTGTTTGAGAACTACTTTTTCAAGGACTTTAGAAATAAAAGGTAGGCTTGAAACAGGTCTAAAATTCTTCAGAATGTTAGGGTCCAGGTCATGCTTTATGAGTAGAGGTTTGATTATAGCAGTTTTGAGAGCTGATGGAACATTTCCTGAAACAAGAGATGAGTTTACTATTTTCGTGATAGTGGGTATAAGTTGTGGTAGGCACTGTGTGAAAAGAGAAGAAGGTATGGGATCCAAATCACATGATTTTATAGTCATTTCTTTCAGAATTGTCATGATTTCTTTCTCACTTTCTTTATCGACTCAGACGTTGTGGTGTATATTATAATATCGTTGCTCTTAATTTCAGTTATCAGCAAAACAATGCTTCTTTGCATCGGGACAACAATATTTCTGTCACCAAAAATCTGACCCTTTATATGTTTGTTCTAATACCTCAGCCCTGTCCATATTTACTCCTCGTTAAGGCCAGATTAAACAATTAATTCCAACAAACAGTTTTCTGTAATCCTTTTCTTGTTGCTCTATGTTCTTTTTTCGATACATTATTTCTAACAACATATTCTACTTTCAAAACCCTATGACTATAAAGTCTATTCCAATTTATCACACATAGGCTACATTCAATCATCTTACACAATAAAAATTATCAAATTCATCCACAGGACCCAAGAAACAAACTATGCGCATCGCGAGCCGGAATACCTTGCGGCAGCACTCCTGGAGTTCTGCCGTTCAAATCTCAGTGCCCTGCTGGTATTTCCTCCCGAACTAAACATAATTTGATTGAGAAAACTGCTGAAAATAAGGAACAAAATAAAAGAACCCACGTCTGTGGCACCTTAGCGAAGTGCTAGTGCTCATGGACAATTACTAAACTAAAAATGTTAAATCTCTTCTGACCCCCTTCCTCCTGCAGCGCATTACACTGCAAAGAAAAAAACAACAGAAAATGATTGTAAAAAAATAACGGTTCTTCCATAGGAAGTCAAAACAAAAAATAATTTTCCCCAATCTTCAATACACCTACCTAGCTGGTGTACGTGGGGAAATTCATGGCCACTGGCGATTCACTGACTTCAGTCAGTTCGGGTCTCTTGCTTTGGCTGAGAGTTTGGCTCCCCGGCATCCTCTCACTGAGCTGGTCGCAGACACAGTACTTGACAATTAAGGCTAGGCTCGGCTAGGGTAGGTGGGGCTCGTCAGCCTGGGAAGGCAGCTCACCTAGGGGAAGGAAAACCCTGATCTCAAACCTCCGCTGCCTTGCGGCATACCCGTTCACGGGATAGGCTTCAGGAGTCAACCCTGAGGAAAATTCCGGAGTCAGAGCTCATACTACTGGTAACCATGTAACCTGTACTACCTGTTCCATGTGGGGGAGACAACCCCGAGCCAAAAAAAGTCAGGAGAGGGATGGGCTTCACCTGGCTGTACTTGCCCTAGATACACTGCATGATGAAGAAAATACCAATGGCCATACCGCATCGGTCGTCGCCCGGGTCAACAAGGACCACGCCTTCTGTCTCCCATCAGGGCAGAGGTGTAAAGGATGCTACTGGTGGAACCCGAATCCGTGTAAGAGATTATATTACCACGGCAACATGGAATGTCAGAACACTTGCCCAAACAGGAAAGCTACAAGAACTCACCCACGAACTGAAGAAGTACACCTGGCATATAGTGGGCCTTTGTGAAGTCAGATGGAAGAATTTTGGCGAATATCTTACTGATGATCCCCCATGGGACTACCGGGGTATGCTTACAAAGCGAGCATTGCAAGAATAGGATCCCTGCCCTCCAACCAGGCATGTCGTAAGAGGCGACTAAGGTGGAACCCTTCCTCCAGGTTGGGGGTTGGGCACAGGGCTAACAACCCTGTCCTGTAAAAAAAAGAGGTTACAGAAACAGCAACAGAGAAAACTTATACTTTTGTGTGCGAAGGACCTCCCGGGTCCAGTGAGACTAGTATGAATGCTGATGGCCAAAGCCGAGAGGATAAGGGAAGACCTGAACACCACCAAAACTAAGATCAGACTAGGACATTGGAACGTGAGGACGATGTATGAGACAGGCAAGCTGGCACAGGTAACATTAGAGATGAGAAGATTCAACCTCCATGTCCTAGGAGTAAGCGAGAGTAGATGGACTGGATCTGGGAGAATGAGAACCACAACCGGAGAAACCGTCCTCTACTCTGAGAGAGATGACGACCAGCACCACGAGGGAGTTGCCATCATCCTCAAGAAAGGCGTCGAGCGATGCCTTATGGAGTGGAAGCCCATCAACAGCAAACTAATGAGTGCGAGACTGAAGGGAAGACACATCAACATCACCATCATCCAGTGCTATGCACCAACCAACAACAGCAACGATGAGAGCAAAGACGATTTCTACCACCAGCTGCAGACAGAGACAGAGAAAGCCCCACGCCATGACCTCATCGTCATCATGGGGGACCTCAATGCCAAGGTCGGAAGTGACAACACCGACTATGAGAGAGTCATGGGAAAGCACGGAGTGGGGAACAGAAATGACAATGGGGAGAGACTTGTGGAGTTCTGCGCCATGAACAACTTAGTGATAGGAGGGACCCTATTCACGCACGGGACATCCACAAGCTGACTTGGGCGTCGCCGAATGGGAGAGACATGAACCAGATTAACCATCTGATGATCAATGGTATGTGGAGACGATCTCTTCTGGATGTGAGAACCAAGCGAAGTGCGGATGTCGGGAGCGATCATCACCTGGTGACAGCACACATCCAGATGAAACTGAAGAAGAACACAAGGGCCCAACCACTCAAGCGCGATTTGATACCCAGCGATTGAGAGACACCAACGTGAAGTCTGCATTCAATCAACGATCTGAGGAACAGATTCCACATCCTGCAGAACATGACAGAACAGCATGACATAGATACGACATGGAAGCAGATCTGTAAACTGTACACTGAGAGCAGCAAGGACAACATCGGCCATCAAAAGAAGAAGACCAACAATGATTAGATCCAACAAGAGACCCTCGATGCCATCAAAGAAAGAAGAGAGACCAAGAAGAGACTTCTGCAAGTAAAGTCTCCACGGCTACGAGAGAGGCAGGAAGAGTTGTACAGAGAGGTTCACAGGAAAGTGAAGAGACTCGCACGCCATGACAAGAGAGAAGCCATGGACCAGCTGGCAGCTGAGGCAGAAGAGGCGGCGGCCCAAGGAGAGCAAGGGAGAGTCTACAAGATCACCAAGAAAGTATGCAACAAATTTAAGAGGAGCGCTGGGGGACCAATCAGGGACAGACAAGAAAAACTGTTGACAACAGAGAAAGAGCAAGAAGAAAGATGGGCTGAACACTTCCAGGAAGTTCTCAACCGACCACCACCTGATGAGACAACCGACATCCCAGAAGCTACAAAAGACTTAGACATTGACGTCAACCCCCCAACAAAGGAAGAGACAGTAGCTGCCATCAAGACCCTCAAGAACGGCAAGTCACCAGGCCAGGACAACCCTTGGTGCCGAACTGTTCAAGGCAGATTCTGAACTAGCAGCTGACATACCGCAACCACTGTTCACAGCTGCTTGGAAGAACGAGAAAGTACCTGATGATTGGACCAAGGGAGTGATAGTCAAAATCCCCAAGAAAGGAACCCTGAGCGACTGCAACAACTGGAGGGGAATCACTCTTTTGTCTGTGCCAAGCAAGATACTGGCCAAGGTCATCATCAGAAGAATATCAGACACTTCGGATGATGCTTTGAGGAAGGAACAAGCAGGGTTCAGGAAGCAACGAGGATGTATAGACCAGATATTCACGCTCAGAAACATCATCGAACAGTGCACAGAGTGGCAAAGACAACTGTATGTGAATTTTGTGGACTTCGAAAAGGCATTTGACAGCATACACAGAGACAGCCTTTGGAGCATCCTTCGACACTATGGCATCCCATCGAAACTGGTACACCTTATCAAAAGCTTCTATGACAACTTCAGATGCTCTGTGGGCCATAGCAACACTGTCTTCGAAGTCAAGACTGGAGTAAAACAAGGATGTGTGATGTCGCAGTTCTCTCAACTGGCCATTGATTGGGTGATGAGGAAGACGACAGAAGTCAACCCAAGAGGATTCGCTGGAGCCTGTTCTCAACACTAGACGACCTTGACTTTGCGGATGACCTGGCGCTGCTGTCCCACACACACCAACATATCCAGGAGAAGACCAGCAGACTCCAAACATTTGGACAGCAAGTGGGCTTCGTATTAGCACCAAGAAAACAGAGACAATGTCGCTCAATGTGAACACACCAGCCCCTGTGAAAGTGAATGGAACTGACCTGTGCCAGACAGACAAGTTCACATACCTTAGCAGCAGCATCAAACCAGAGGGCGGCACAAAAGAAGACATCCACAACAGACTGGGCAAGGCCAGGAATGTGTTTAGGGAGATGAACAATATCTGGAGATCAACTCAGTACAGCACCAACACCAAGCTGAAGCTATAGCAGAGCTGTGTTGTGTCTACGCTCCTGTACGGTTCTGAGTGCTGGAGGATTATGGAAGTGGATCTTACCAAACTTCGATCCTTCCACACCATATGCCTGCGAAGAATTCTCCGGATCTTTTGGCCAGAGAAGATCTCCATTGAAGACCTACTACGGAGATGCAGGCAAGAAGACATGGGAACCATCATCACCAGACGACGGTGGAAGTGGATTGGGCACATCCTCCGAAGAGACCCACAGTCAATCGCAAGAACAGCATTGCACTGGACCCCAGAAGGAAGGAGAAAGAAAGGAAGACCAAAAGCAACGTGGAGGAGAACTGTAGAAAATGAGATGAAGGCCATGCAGCACTCTTGGAGATCAGTGACTAGGTTGGCCCAGGATAGGCAGGAGTGGAAGCGCTTTGTTGCTGCCCTACACACCACTGGGTGTAATGGCTAATGATGATGATGATTACTGATGACAGACATGTACTCTACTATAGTGGTGAATTAGACAAGCACACCAATGGCGTAGGCTTCCTTGTCAACAAGAACATCAAAAACTCGGTGCTCGGGTGCTGCCCAGTAGACTTATAACCATCCGCCTCAAAGCAGCCCCTTTCAACATCACAGTGGTACAAGCTTATGCGCCAACATATGATCATGATCATGAAGTAGTAGAGGAATTTTACATGCAACTCCAGGGCATCATCGACAAAGCTAACAAAAAAGACATCCTAATTATTCAAGGAGACTGGAATGCTAAGGTAGGTGCTGATGCACTGAAAGACTGGAGCAAATTCTGTGGACCCTCCTGTAATACAGCTACTAATGAAAGAGGACTCAGACTACTGGAATTTGCCAGCTACAACGACACGGTGCTTGCAAACACCCTTGGGGAACACAAGGCATCCCGACGATGGACGTGGCATGCACCTAATGGTACCCATCACAACCAGATTGATTACATACTGGTACAAAACCGGTTCAGATCTGGCATCAACAGAGACAAGACGAGGACATTTCCAGGTGCAGACATGGGCAGTGACCACGACCTGGTTCTCTTGAACTTAAAAATCCAGCTGATAAAGATCAACAAGCCTAAGAACATCAGGCTAAAATTCAACCTAGAAAGATTGAAGGACCCTACCATCGCAAAAGCCTTCGAAGCAAAAATAGGTGGAAAATTTGCTGTACTGATTACTCTTGATAAAGATGCAGAGACAATAACCAACAGTTTTAATGCAGTGATGACGGAAACAGAAAAGGAGCTACTTGGCAAGCACCGCTGGAAAAAAAACAACCATGGATCACAGATAAAATCCTGGATATGTGTGATAAACGAAGTAAATTGAAGAGTGTCAAGTACACAACAGGAGCAGGGGAATACAGAGAGATCAGCAAAAAGATCAAGAAAGACATGAAAAAGGCCAAAGAAGAATGGGTTGAGAAACAATGTTCAGATATTGAAGAAAATTTGACCAAGAACAACAGCAGAAGAGCCTATCAAATTGTGAAAGAGCTCACACAGCAGAAACAGAATAGAGTCACCAGCATCGAAGACAAAGACGGAAAGTGCCTCACAGAGGAAAAGACATCATTAGCAGATGGACAGAGTACTGTTCAGAGCTCTAAACATCAGTCATAAGGTGACCCCGGTTTTACTTACAAGTCAGGACTCGTCAGAAGATGATGACTTTCCTATCCTTCGTGAAGAGGTTGAGGCAGCAATCAAATCACTGAAAAATGGGAAAGCTGCAGGCATTGACAACATCCCAGCAGAGCTGATCAAATACGAGGGGAAAAGTGACAGACATCCTCACAAGAATTTGCAACAAGATCTGGCAGACTGGAGAGTGGCCAACACCTTGGACCCAATCACTCATCATCATGCTCCCCAAGAAAGGCAATCTACAGCAATGCCAAAACTATCGAACGATCAGCCTCATAGGCCATGCCAGTAAAGTAATGTTAAAAGTCATCTTGAACAGACTAAAGCCACGGGCAGAAAAGATCATCACTGAAGAACAGGCAGGCTTCCGCCCAAACAGAAGCACCACAGAACAAACATTCAACCTGCGAGTTCTGTGCGAGAAATACAGCCAGCACCAACAGAAACTATACCACATGTTCATAGACTTCAAAAAGGCGTTTGACCGTGTATGGCACGACGCATTATGGGCCATGATAAAGAAATACAACACGGGACAAAAGATCATTCGGACCATCAAAGAGCTATACACAAAAGCCACCAGCGCAGTGCTTTTCCAAGGCATAGTTGGAGAGTGGTTCCATACCTCAGTGGGAGTTCGTCAAGGCTGTCTCCTATCGCCAACACTGTTCAATGTCTTCCTTGAGCGCATAATGACTGATGCTTTAGAAGATCACACTGGCACAGTCAGTATTGGAGGGCGGATAATCACCACCCTCAGGTTTGCTGATGACATCGACGGACTGGCAGGAAATGAACAGGAACTAGCCAACCTTGTGTACCAATTGGACAATACATCCTCCAGATAAGGCATGGAGATCAGTGCTGAGAAAACAAAACTCATGACAAACAGTGCCCAGCCAATCACTACCAAGATCAAAGTCAGTGGAAAAGAACTTGAGGTTGTAGATCACTTCAAATACCTTGGAGCTACTATTAGGTGGATCGGTGGTCTAGAGGTAAAGCGCCTGTCTAGAAAGCGAAAAGTCCGGGTTCGTACCCCGTCTGGGCCCGAAACTTTTCCCCCATCCATTAGACCATGAGTGGTGGTCTGGGCGCTAGTCTTTCGGATGAGACGATAAACCGAGGTCCCGTGTGTTACAGAAAATTATGCAGCGCACGAAAAAGAACCCACGGCAACAAGAGAGTTGTCCCTGGCAAAATTCTTAGAAAAAAGCCACTCTGATAGGGAAAGAAATACAGTTGCAGACAAAAAAAAAAAAAAAAAAAAAAAAAAAGGGGGTGGCGCTGCTCTTGTGGCGACGTGCTCTCCCCGGGGAGAGCAGCCCGAATTTCACGCAGAGAAATCTCGTGACTTAAAGTGGTATAAATAAATAAATAAATAAATAAATAAATAGTGAAGAAGGTTCAAAAACCGAAATCCTCGCAAGAGCTGCACAAACAGTAGCAGCAATGGCAAAGCTTAAGACTATCTGGAAAGACCAAAACATCTCTCTCAGGACCAAGGTCAAGCTACTGCATGCACTAGTTATCTCTACATATATCTGTATGCGTGCGAATCCTGGACATTGAATGCAGGTCTACAAAGGAGGATCCAGGCTCTAGAGATGAGATTTCTCAGAAGACTCCTTGGCATTTCATACATGGACCACACTACCAACAACGAAGTCCTACAAACCATCACCCAACAAGTAAAGCCTACGAAAACCTGCTGACCACAGTCAAGAAAAGGAAGCTCAGATGGTACGGACATGTGACTAGATGAGATGGGCTGTCCAAAACCATACTGCAAGGAACAGTGCAGGAGAAGGCGAGGCAGACAGAGGAAGAAAGGGCAGACAAACATCATGAATGAACAGGGAAGAGCTTCTCCACAACCCAGGCACTTGCACACAACCGCCGCAAATGGAGCCAGCTGGTGCAACATTCGTCAATGCAGTGCCCGTATGACCCCGGAGGGTGTTTTTGGGAGCAGATGAGTATGATATATATATATATATATAAAATATATATAATATATATATATTATATATATATATATATATATATATATATATATATATATATTTTATTATAATATATATATATAATATATATATATATATATATATATATATATATATATATATAATATATATATTTTTTTTTTAAACACAAAATTCGACAAAAAATACACTTTCCTCATGACCACTTCATTCTGAGTACCCCCCATCTCAATGACGTCAAACATAAGTCCAGGCCAAATCTTCTTCTTTTATTTTTTAATGCACGATCAGAATCATACACGATCGTTTTCATCACTGTCAGGTAAATCTACAGTTTTATTTGCCACTTTTTCCACTGTGTAAAGTTATTGATACCCTTTAACAATAAGTGTCAGCCTAAGCAGTCATGCATGAAGACACAAAATATAAGCTAAAAGCGATCGTTTTTGCCACGATTTTTACAGCTAGATGTTGCCAAGCAACAGGAGAATGATCTCCACTAATTTTGGAGTTTTTTCCCTTTAACTGTAGTCAAGGAAGCTGGCTTGTTTACTTCTGTTCGACACCCAAAATTTTCCCCTAATAGGGGTATAGGGGGGCTTTAGCCCCGAAAAT